>OW119932.1:81627346-82334847 GCA_933210815.1 Meta bourneti
TTAATTTGATAATTCTACTTCAGTTAATAATTTTTGTGATTTCAGCTCGAAAAGGAATCCGTTCGAATGAAGTTGGTGACAAATGCCTTTCGTTTGGCCGCTAGGAGATTAGACCACAATATGGAGAGTGACATTACACGGTTAAATGCCAGGATGGTGTTTTTCAGGGTGCTTCTCTAAGAGCCAACACTACATTACATCTCGTTATTGCATCTCTTTACCTAACTGTATAAATATCTGTCTTTTTATCTGTTAATTATTGGGGGTATTTCAATTAACGTCACACTGGAGCAACACAATGGGCTATTGGTGACGGTCTGGGATCAATGCCAAAGGGAAAGACCGAGGACAACACCACGTAATTTTGAACCACGGTCAGATGACGAGGGAACACCTGAGCTGGCACCCCACTCTCCAAACTTCCACACCACGCCAACTTGAGGACATTTGAGGCCACAACAGATTTAACGTGCACTAGCCCCCTTTGTACACGACGGTGTTTTGCTGGATTCGAACTCGCAACCCTTCGGTTGCAAGTCCGTTACTTTTCCAATCGGGCCACCGCTGCCCGTTAATTATTGCAGTGTATCTTTTTAAACAATTATAAAACAATTGATGAAACTGGAAAGGTTTTTAAAATATATTTCTGCTTCCCAGTTCCTATTCCAATTAAATAGAATAGTAGCAACAAGTACCCTTCGTGGTATTTAGAAGGTAGTATTAAACTGAAAAGGCTGAAAAGCAATATTATATATGAGCATTCCAGGTCTGTTCGAACATAATGAATTAGGAATGACATTTCCAATATCCGTCGGAAACATTCGTCATCTGACCGTGGTTCAAAATTACGTGGTGTTGTCCTCAGTTTTTACCCTTTGGGATTGATCCCGGACCGTTACCAACAGCCCGTTGTGTTGCTCCAGTGTGACGTTAATTCAAAAATACCAATACCAATACCTTCGGAAACACAATGTAGAATACAAGAAAAAGGGAATAAAATGGATGTGGAAAAATATCCCATTCTAAAGCGCCAATTAAAATATGGGCACTTTCCCTGTTTGAGTTTTTTTATTTTCCCTTAGAAAGAACTTGTCCTGTCACAAGAACATGGATTTCAATTCAAATTTTTAATCAGGATACGTTTGCTGTAGCTCATTGGTTTACACACAGCAGTAGCAACCGGCGTGTGTAGGAGGTGATTGTTCGATTCCTGTAAACTACAAAGGATATTTTGCAGCATACATAGCTAATTCCGTACCCACTTCCTCCCAGCTCACCGTTAGGTGTAGAGCCTTTCCTGGGAGGAAGGGGAAACTTCCAGCCAACACGAAAGAGGAACACGGGAAAACCCGCCCCCACGGACGAGCATTTATTCGCTTGATTAAAAAAATTTTACATGTAAAGTGGCCAACAGGGCCAAACAATAAAATCGACGACCGGCACACTGCCGGTTTACAGGGACGAGTTGACAACACCAACACAACAATATAACACAGAAATCAAACATACAAAAGACACGGACTATAATATGTATACAAAAATATGGAGATGCAATAAATAGACAATGAATATGAGTGAAATTGTAAAATCCAAAACAAATACAATATATAATGAATATGTAATAAATATTTAATGAAAGTGCATGAAGTATAAAGAGTTTAAAATAAATTTAAAAGGTCTAAAAAGTCTTACACTATAGTAATAGTCATTTAAAAATTTAAAATAAATTAAAATAGGATAAAACCAGGCATAAAAAGGGGGGGGGCCATTACGGGGTCAGGGTTCAATCATACATGGGGCGGGGAGTCAGCAGTCACCTCCCCGGCCGCCAGCACACTCTGTCCAACTTTATAAATTGATTGTCGGTTGGACAGAATACTGGCACACCATCTAGACGCATTTGCATCGCTTGGTTTTGTGATGTGGTGTGCCAGTATAGAAATCATGTAACATAAGACAGTCAGGAAAATAAGGAACGACAAATGCCATCCATGATTTTCATAGCAGTGCTTGCACTGTGATGCATTCTGCACATTTGTAGGTAGCTTTGTTTTAATAGAATTTGAGATTGAGCTGAAACTGACTAGAGTTTTGCACAAGAAGGTGAAGTATACAGAAAAAATGTATAGAAGAATATCAATATATGTCCAGCATAGAGTTTGCATACCATAACCGACCCTTAAAAAGTACATTGGATTGATCTTCATAAAATCGACAAGGAAACTTGAGTTGCAAAATGCTTCGTATCCTTTATCTGAAATTGTGAGAGTCACTACCACATTATCCATTGCGCACAATGGAATCCAGATGACACAAATGCAATATAGAGGACATCTTTCGCGAGTTCTTAGAATTCGATACTCCGATGCTTTCATGATTTTTGACATAGTGTGGAGTAGAGAATCGAGTTGACTGCGAGACTTGAAGACTGAGACATACATGAACAATAACATAATATAATTTAGGTAGACAATAATTGTGTTTCTCTTCTCAGGGGCGATAAGTATATCTAATAAGCTAAACAATACGAAGCCCAAATTCAATGCAAATACTACACACAATGAGAGTTTCTTCAGTGCATAAAGTTCGCTTGATCGTCCAAAAGGAGAACTTCCAACTCCAAGAACATGCATTAACAATAAAATTGGATTAAATGTCTTATGGAGGGATTTTCTCACACGACCCTTTCTTATGGAAGATGCAAATGCTGTACTTCCGAGTGTTGTGGAATCCACATTATTTTTCAATAATCCATAGATAGTTTTATCTCAACCCTCCAAGTTCTTTCGAAGAGATATCTCGTCTGACAAATTTTGCTAATAACAAAATATTTCTTTGTCAATATGAGCGAGCCCACCCGCCTAAGCGAGCCACTTTTATACGAGAGCAAAATATCTTCACTCTTTTAATGATAGCAATAGCTCGATATGGTTTTCCTTAAATTTGGACGTGCGCATTGCAGATATTAGTGCTTTGGTTTGCTATAGAAAATCACCTAAACACAATGTCTGTTTCCTATTAACCTAAATAAGTAATAGTATTTTCTCAAGTCCTTTTTTTATTATTGAGAAGGAATATTAATTTAGAAGCGATTCAATTTAATCTGCTAAATGGATTATTTTAGACTATACAGAATGGAAGGTACAATATTTCATACTACATGTTTTACATTATTTCTATTATTTAAGCATAAGAATCAAACTGTTTTAACCTTATAAGCTTCATGAGATTTTCTAGTAGTGTGTATTTTTTTACTCTCCAAAAAATTTAATGATTAAATATTCACGTATATTTTGAAAGAATCAATGAATTCTCATTTCCTTAGAATAGGATCTTTTGGAAAGGTTCTATTCGTCCTCTCCAAAGAATATAGTTCTTTGCAGAGATTATATTGATCCTATCATTAGAAAAGACCCTTCGAACAGATGCTATTGGTCCTTTACTTAGAATAGGATCTTTTTGAAAGATTCTGGTCGTCACTTCCTTAAAACAAAACATTTTGGAAACATTTTATCGGTCGTTTCCTGAGAATATTATCATTTCGAATGATTCTGTTGATACTTTCCTTGGAAAAGAAAGCATTGCAAAAATTCTTTTGATCAAGAGGGTCTCAAATGCTATGAATTCGTTAGGTAAGTCTGCTGGTTGTAAAATTGATTTATAAGTATGAAACACTTATAGAGTTGAATGTGGAGTATATTGAATTTATTACAGGTTCTTTATTTTTCGCTAGTGTCGTGTCTCTAGATAAACCAATATAGACACTGACTCTCTAACAAACGATCAGTAAATTTACTACACACATATTAGAATATTTTTTGTGCGATTAAATGTGTTAATTTTTATTTGCATTAACAGTACATGCGTTATTCATTACCAATACATGTGTAGCATCAAGCTCTAAGAGATCCTAATAAGTAAAATATTCCCTAAATTTGAAATATTTATTACTTTTTTGAGAACTTTCAGTTTTCCAAGAAAAATAATCAATCCATTAGAAATAAGGTCTAAATTTGTTTTAAATAAAAAATGCGCCTAAATCATAAAATTTACACATAACAAGGTTTTCATCAGATTGAATAGCACAAAAAATGTAATTATAAATCTATAAAAAAAGAGTTTATGCTTTTGATGGATCTGTTCTTAACCACGTGGTTTTCTCGATGAGGTATCTCGTCATTAGCAAAGCTGGTCAGAACTTGATGGATGAGATATCTCCCCGATATCACTTGGAAGGTTAAATCATAAATTGGGGAAAGAAGTGAAAACGTATTTGTGTGCGATAGAGTGATCAAACCCTCCTGGTAATTGTTTCGACGAGGAATCTCATCATTAGCAAAAGGGACCAGATTTTTAAGGACGAGATATCTCGTCATTTGCAAGAAATTGACCTTCTCATCTCTTCATCATAAAAAAGTCCACAATATGTGTCTTCATGACTAGATATATCGTCATCTTCAAAATTGGCAGATCTTGAAGGACGAGATATCTCGTCGAAACCACGTGAAGGGTTAATCATTGATGGTTTTATGAGTATCATAACGAAAGAAGAGGGAGTTGCAGCTTTTGTAGTCATAAGACTCTAGGCAAGAAGGTAGAAGTCTAACTTTGCCTCTTTCCATATTGGGTATGAGGGATTGGCCTTCACTCCTAGGGAAAATTCTCCAGATATACTTCGCCCATCCCTCCCCACAAACACGATGCAGCATAGCAGAATCTAACAGTCTCAAATTTCCACATGGGCACTACATTCTTCCTGTATGTCCTAAATGCACAAACACAGAGACTAGCCCGACTTACATACTTTCGTGTTCTAGTTTGGATACCCATTACCTTTTTGAGAATCTTTAATGGTTTTGAACTTTTCAACCCTTTTTGTGGTTGTCTGTACGAGGTATATCGTCGTTAGCAGAACCGACCAGATCTTGGTGGACAAGATATCCCGTCATTGAAAGAAAACTGACCTGATTAAAAGCTGTTGGTTTTTCATTTTTAGTGAATTTGAAGCATTGGTATTATTTGTACTATAAAGAAGGCTATTTTCGTGTTCATTGGAGTGAATTGTTTTAAAATATCTTAACCACACATGAAATTTACGAAGTATATCTGTCTAATCAATGTATTAGATCAATAATTAAAGGCATACAATTTGTTGCTTTTATTCAACATTTAAGCTTCTGAAATACTGCAGAAATCACTTTTATGTGATTCTAAAATCACCCCAGAAAGAGAGAGAAGAGACAAGTAGAAGAGAGAGAGAGAGAAAAGAATCATATCCTTTGTACTGGGCCATGAGCTCGACATGGCTTCTCTTTGAATTGAGTGTTGGAAATTGCTGACGTAATTCCCTGGTTGCCATAGAAAATCTCCAAGAAACAATGTTCTTCCTGGATGAAACAACAAGCATTTCCAATTTCTATTTTATTGTGCAGAAGGAAATTTAATTACATTTTTCTTTTGAACTTGTCTAATGGATGATTGAAGACTGCAGAATGAAAATTATTGTGCTCTTTTCAATATCTTTGCGATTTCCCTTACTATCTCAGCAGATGCATGCGAATTGTTTAAAATTCGAGTGAATTGAATTTATTACGAGTGTTACGAATTGCTTTCATTATATGTTTTTTCCAAGTAATTAAAATTTTCAGCTGTTTCTGTTTCGTACGAAACATTCTCTGTATAAATTAAGGAAAAATATTACCTAACAAATTGTGATAAGACGAGTGTCCCTTCCTAATCGGTAGCAGTGCTAGTTCAGTCACAAGATCAGGGGATTATAGCAACCGTGTGATTGCGAGTTCTAAAGTCGATCCAGCCATAGAACGCCGTGTACACTTAGTTTGTACACGATAAATCGGCCTCAAATATCCTCACGTTGGCGTAGTGTGGAAGTTTGGCGATCGAGGTGCCAGCTCAGGTGTTGACCTCGTCATCTGACCGTGTTTCAAAATAATGAGATTTATAACAAAATAACTTTTATATTCCTTTCGGAAATGGTAGGTAGGTATTTTAATTAACGTCACACTGGAGCAACACACCGGGCTATTAGCGACTGTCAGGGATCAAACCCGAAGGGAAAGAACCGAGGACAACACACGTAATTTTAAACCACGGTCAGATGACTAGGTCATAACTGAGCTGGTACCCCACTCTCCAAACTACCACTCGGGTTTGATCCCGTCGCTAATAGCCCGTTGTGTTGCTCTAGTGGGACGCTAATTCAAATACCTACCTACTTAGCACAGTTCTATCTGTTCACATATTGAAACTGCATTATATAGAGGTAGGTTGTTAATTAATGTCAAACTGGAGCTACACAACGGGTTATTTGCGACGGTTCGAGATCAATACGGAAGGGAAAGATGGGAGGGAAACACCACGCAATTTGAATCACGGTCAAATGACGAGGCAACGCTTGAGCTTTCTCTTTTCTCCAAAGTTCCACACCTTGCCAAAATGAGGACATTTGAGGCCACGACAGATTGAATGTGCATCAGTCTCCTCCCGTGTACACGAAGGCCTCTGGTTTGATCCGAATTCGTAACCCTCCGTTTGCTAATCCGTTACTCTTCCAACCGGGCAACTGCGGTCTACGGTGCAGAAATGAACTCATCAGAGAAGTTGGTTCAGGTTTTACGGCGGAAGGTCCAAAGACGGACAATCTGCGAAGAACAAAGACAATCGAAACCATTAAAAATAAGTAAAAAAGTGTAAAATAGTCTATTCAACATTAAAAGTATGTTTAAAATTATATATTTACTTCTACAGATTATATGTTTTTAGTGTATAGACGACATTAAAGGTGCAGGATAAAAGATGTAATACAAGTAGGTCAAACATTGGTAAAATAGATTATGAAGGCTAAGAAATATCATCGGGGGTATTTCAATTAACGTCACACTGGAGCAACACAACGGGCTATTGGTGACGGTCCGGGATCAATCCCAAAGGGAAAGATCCGAGGACAACACCACGTAATTTTGAACAACAGAAATATCATCGGAGAAATTGTGACAAGATGTGTATCCCACCAGCCAAAGACCTTCGTGTACACGGGAGCTGGTGCAGGTAAAATCTGTCGTGACCTCTAATGTCCTCACGTTGGCATAATGTGGAAATTTGGAGAGTGGGGTTCCAGCTCAGGTGTTGTTCTCGTCATGTCACCGTTGTTCAAAATTGCGAGGCGTTGTCCTTGGATCTTTCCTTTCCGGATTTATCCCTGAATAGGGATAAGATAGACCCCGACCGTCGCCAATAGCCGTAAAGGGAAAGATTGTTTCTTGAATATTTCCTGTGTATTTTTAGTACTTAACCTAATCCCAATTTCCAAGTTTTATAAATATAAACCTGAAATATTAAAATAAATATTACTTTTATACGATTCCCTCATCGATTGTAGTTGACTTGAAGTATTTCAAATCTACAGGCCTAATCTTATTGTTCAAATGAAGTGAAGGGACTTTGCATAATGCGTATATAAACATCGAAATCGTTCAATTAACTAAGAAACTTGCTCTGAAGTGCTGTATGCATCAACGTTGTCCAGTAATTTTAATATAAAAATTGCATTTTTAGCAAAAGATCATATTTTTAAAGTTTTTATTGAAGTATGAGTGAAAGATTGCAGCCTAAAAATGCGGACTGTTCCCAAACGTCTCGTTTATCTGCTGAGGAGCAGCAAACGACAGCGAGTTGCAAATCGAAGCCAATGGCAACTCAAACGAGCCAAAAATTCATGGAACCAAATAGAATCCAAATCTCGGATTTCGATGATGGTGTTGAAGTTCAAGCATCCGTGTCTTTGGATGACCCTCGGAAAACATCTTTAGAAGGTAACTCGAAAAGAAAACCTGACAAAAAGGGTACCTCTGCAGCTACGTTTATGATCCCCAGACAAAGCCATCTAAAGCAAGTAAGGGAAAGTGTATTGCTTATACAGGATACAGACCTTCAAGACCAAAGTATCCAACAGACAATTACAGCGGGACCAAGCAGTTGCAAGAATGAGAGCCAGGATCAGAATATAGTGAGACGTCCCTATTCATGCAGCCTTTGTAGAAAGTGTTATACTCGAAAACACTATTTAACACGGCATCAAAAGAACCGTCATCCAGCAGAAGCAGTCTTACCTGACAGAACTCAAGGAGCCAGTGTTTCCAACAAGAGTTTGCGGGATAAAAGAACTCCCAGATGTGAGAAGTCACACCAGTGTCAATTATGCGAAAGAACACACCCGAGAGAAGCCCTTCAAATGTCCAGATTGTGAACAGTCATTTACGACGAAAGGTTTGTTAAAGGGTCACGTATCACGTATTCATTTAAAAGTTAAATTTCCTTGCGATATCTGTAAGAAAAATTTTTCAGATAATTCGAACCTACGGAGGCATATATCAACTGTACACTTTAAGAAGAAATTATTTGAATGTGAAATCTGCAAGCAAACGTTTTCTCAAAACTCAATTTTACAGTGTCATATGTTAAGAATCCACTTCAAACTGAAATCATATGAGTGTGAAATATGTGGGAAAAAGTTTTCCACTCAGCCGAACTTGCATAAACATAGACGTGTCCACACAGGTGAAAAGCCGTACGAATGTGAAGTGTGTTATACGTTTGCTCGCCTTTTTTGCTGGTTTAAAAAAACACAAGTGTCGACCGTTCAAATAACCATTTTATAGTCTAGTTTTATCGACAATTAACTAGCAATTGAGGATTTAAAGACAAACGCTCCCATGGTATAAAAATGAAACATTTTTAAAACGATAAAGATAGAAATGTATTTAGATTAGTAATTTTTTCTCATCTGTTGACCACGTACCAAAACTTCTCAGTATCATAATTTGAATTCTACACTGCTGGCCACCGTAAATGCAACACCCTGAAGGAAGCATGCAAATAATATGAAATTTACAACATGCATTAGCGGAGGTGAGATATGCAAATGATTAGAATTTCAGCGCAGACGCACATCACGCGCGCCTGTGGCGCCACTTCAAAGCGCTATTTAAGGCTTGGAGATTTCGACGATTTCAAGTACGGCAATTGTGTTTTTCTTGTGGTTTTTTTCAAAAAAACGATCAATTATGCCTCGTAGAAAACAGCGATCATCTTTTGATCAAGTATCCGAGTTCGACAGAGGAAGGATAGTGGCCTACCGAGATTGTGGATTATCTTTCAGGGAAATCGGTAGTCGTGTTGGACGAAACCAAACAACTGTAATGCGGATATGTGATCGTTGGATGCAGGAGGGTACGACGGACCGACGTGTTCGATCGCATCCACCTCAGTGCACCACTTCACGTGATGACAGGCATATTGTGCGTATGGCAGTGACGGATCGCTCAGCCACATCACGAACCATAGCACAGCACATTCAGTCTGTACCTCATCATCCAGTGTCTGCGCGTACCATTCGACGCCGTTTACAGCAGAGTGGTCTGTCCGCAAGACGTCCATTGCTTCGTCTACCCTTGACGCAGAACCACAGACGTTTCCGCCGCCAATGGTGCGATGAAAGAAGGATGTGGACGGCAGAATGGAATGAAATTGTCTTTACTGACGAGTCACGCTTCTGTCTGCAACACCACGATGGTCGGATTCGAGTCTGGAGACACCGTGGAGAGAGGATGCTGAACAGCTGCGTTATGCACCGCCACACTGGTCCTGCACCGGGTATTATGGTATGGGGCGGTATTGGATATCACTCTCGCACTCCTCTAGTACGCATTGCCGGTACTTTAAACAGCCAGCGCTACATCTCCGAAGTGTTGGAGCCAGTTGTCTTTCCTTACCTTCAGGGCTTGCCCACAGCCATATTTCAACAGGATAATGCGCGACCACACGTGGTACGCATTGTCCAAGGGTTCTTCGTCAATCGCCAGATTGAATTGCTTCCCTGGCCAGCTCGCTCTCCGGATCTTTCGCCGATACAAAACATGTGGTCCATGGTTGCTCAACGATTGACCCAGAATACATCCCCAGCTGCCACACCAGATCAACTTTGGCAACGTGTGGAAGCTGCTTGGTCTGCTGTACCCCAAGAACACATCCAAAGTCTCTTTGAATCAATGCCGAGGCGTGTGGCAGCGGTGATCTCCAACAATGGCGGCTAGTCTGGCTACTGATTTTGGCAGGAACCACACTTCACAGAAGTCTATAAATTTAATCATTTGATACTTGGTCAACATGTTATCTACAAAATAAATTTTGTTGTGATATCTCTTGTCTTTCTTGGTGTTGCAATTTGGGTGGCCAGCAGTGTATTATGTACTCACAGTATCTTTTTATAATTGTGTACTGTTTGATGCTTTTAATCGCTAATCTATTGATGTTGATGTAATTATATTCACTTTTAAAATGTAGATGTAAATTGGAGTTTAATAAACATTTTTTTTTCTATATTTGATTTTTAAATTGTTTCCCAATATGGATAGTGCACTTTTTTTATTGATAAATATCACTTTGAAGTTATAAAATCGGACCATAGAACAAAATAAGATTGTACTTATTGAAATTCATTTTACGTATTGCACGAGAACCTAAATACCCGATTTGCCTAAAAATGTCTTTATTTTCTGTGCAATATAACCTAACATAATTTAAAAAACATCTGAAATTTACGTCACAAATTACTTTATGAGAATGTTTATCCCTAAAATTATGTGGCCAAATATAGCCTTTCGTCATAAACCCGACAAAACCTATATTACATGCTTAAGCAGTTTGCTATACTGCGATTTCGGAAATCCATTTCAAAGATTCCTCAAACTTCAAATATTGAAGTCTTTTACTAAATAAAAAACCTTTATTTCGTTCTGAACTTTTAAAAGTTTATACGATCAATGTTAGAGCAATTTTCCCTTTCTAGAATAGTTAATTAATTTTACCATTTATTTATTTATTTCAATTAACGTCATACTGGAGCAACACAACGGGCTATTGGTGACGGTCCGGGATCAATCCCAAAGGGAAAGTCCGAGGACAACACGGTCAGAGGACGAGCCAACACCTGAGCTGGCACCGCACTTTCCAAACTTCCACAGTACGCGAACGTTAGGATATTTGAGGCCACGACAGGTTTAACGTGAACAGCCCCTTCGTACACGACGGTCTTTGGTTGGATTGGAACTCGCAGCCCTCCGATTTCTTATGCGTTACTCTTCCAACCGGACTACGGCGGAGAAGGAAGAAACAGTAGGTCATAGGAGCAGGTGAGGGTAAAGATGAAAGGGTGAAAAGATCACTAGGTTGTTTACACCTGAGAAGAGATTCGTGCTTTGGATCAATAAGAAACAAAATAAGATCTTACTTATTGAAATTCATTCTACGTAGTGTACGAAAACCTGAATACCTGATTGCATAAAAATGTATTTTTTATCTGTGCAAAATAACCTAACATAATTTAAAAAACATCTGAAATTTACGTCACAAATTACTTTATGAGAAAGTTTATCCCTAATATTATATGATCAAATATAGCCTTTCGTCATAAAACCCCTAAAAGCAATATTACATGCTTACGCTGTTTGCTATTTGCTTTACTGCGATTTCCGAAATCCATTCAAAGATTCCTCATACTTGAAATATTGAAGTCGTTTTCTAAATAAAAACCTTTATTTCGTTCTGAACGTTTAAAAGTTTGTACGATAAATGTTCTTAGAGCAATTTTACCTTTCAAGAATTAGGTAGGTATGTTAATTAAAGTCACATTGGAGCAACACAACGGGCTATAGCTGACGGTGCGGGATCAATCCCAATGGAAAAGATCCGAGGACAAAGTCAGGACGAAATAACTCCTGAGCTGACACCGCACTTTCCAAACTTCCACACCACGCCAACGTTAGGACATTTGAGGCCACGACAGATTTAACGTGAACAGCCCCTTCGTACACGGCGGTCTTTGGTTGAATTCGAACTCGCAACCCTCCGATTGCTAATGCCTTACTCTTCCAACCGGGCTACGGCGGAGGAGGAAGAAACAGAGAGCAGGTGAGGGTAAAGATGAAAGGGAGAAAAGATCACTAGGTTGTTTACAACTGAGAAGAGATTCGTGCTTTGGATCAATTAGAAACTTCAACTTAATTCTTAAAAACGCAGTGTTCAGTTTGAAATATCAATTCCTCCTAAATGTGTGTAAACGTTTTATTTCGTCTTTTACTCTAATTGAAAAATATATAAAGTTCTCGAAAAATGTGAGTTTATTAAAAAAGTAATTTCAGTGATGTAGTTAGTTTTACGATTTTGACTCTTAAACTGCCACGTAAGATGGGGTTATACTACATGCAGGATAAAAGATGTACGGATCGAAAAAGAAAGATATATTTTAATGCAGATATAATTATGTTACTTAATTTTTATGTTAGATAGGGACTGGTATAGTGTCTTAAAAGATTGATTCTTGTTACAACTGATATATAAATGTTAAGAATTTGAAATAAATTTTTGAGAAATATTAAAATTTACGATTTTTCAGTGATGGTACATTCTTTTATTCCAGGTAATTTTGTATCTATTACTCCTATTATTGCATAATTAAAGCTTATAAATATTGTGCAACAGATATATTTAACAACCCACTTCATAAAGAAAGATGATTCGCCAGTTTTAATATCTTGTATGGATAATAGAGTTCCTATATACGTCACCAGATGTGGAAATTTATTTTTTGTTAAAACTTAAATGAATGCTTGTAGTAACTTTGTTCTCATGAGATATTTTAATTTGGTAATTCTTCCAGAGGAATTAATAATTTTTGATTTCAGCTCGAAAAGGAATCCGTTCGAATGAAGTTGGTGACAAATGCCTGTCGTTTGGCCGCTAGGACATTAAACCACAATATGGAGAGTGGCATTCCGGGTTAAATGCCCGGATGGTGTTATGCAGGGTGCTTCGCTAAGCAAACACTAAATTACATCCCGTAATTGCATCTTTGTACCTAACTGTATCTGTCCTTTTATCTTTTAATTATTGGAGTGTATCTTTTTAAACAATTCGATAAGTCCAAAGGATTTGCATTTATAAAAACAATTGTTGAAAGAGTGGAAAGGTTTTTAAAATATATTTATGCTTCCCAGTTCCCATTCCAATTAAATCGAATAGTAGCAACAAGTACCCTTCGTGGGATTTAGAAGGAGGGATAAAATAGAATTAAACTGAAAAGTCTTAAAAGCAATATTATATATACGAACATTCCAGGTCTAATTGAATGACATTTCCAATATCTGTCGTAAACACAGTGTAGAATACAAGAAAAAGGGAATAATATGGATGTGGAGGAGGGTATTTCAATTAACGTCACACTGGAGCAACACAATGGGCTATTGGTGACGGTCCGGGATCAATCCCATAGGGAAAGATCCGAGGACAACACCACGTAATTTTGAAAATATGGATGTGGAATAATAATAATATAAAAATATCCCATTCTAAATCGCCAATTAAAAGATGGGCACTTTGTTTGAGTTCTTTCATTTTCCATTCAAAAGAACTTGTCCTGTCATAAGAATGTGGATTTCAATTCAAATTTTCAATCAGGATACGATTGCTGTAGCTCATTGGTTTACACACAGCAGTAGCAGCCTGCGTGTATAGGAGGTAGTTGTTCGATTCCTGTAAACTTCAAATCATATTTTCCCTTTCTTCGGTAGAAAACTTTCTTTCTGTAGATGTATGTGTATCCTTTATTTCACATAAGAAACATTGCTTAAAGCGGCTTGACCAAAATCTGGCCATCTCTTCCTGGAGACACGAAACGGTTTTGGTCTTATCGTAAATTATCCGGTATGCCCTATTATTATCCTATCAATTGGCAAATGAACCAGAGAATTGAATGCTAAACAGACCCAAATGACTCCTACTGAGGCTAATGCTTTGCTAAAATCCAAACTCACATCACAGAAAATTGATCTTTTTATTAGGACTGACAGAACAACCAACATAATATACAGTCATTGGAAGAAAACTCACCATATCTTTATCTCGTCATTAGCAAAACTCATCAGATATTGTTGGAGAGGATATCCTGTTATTGGAATAAAACTGACCAAATTAAAAGAAGTTGGTTTTTTATTTTTAGTGAATTTATTTGAAGCATCGGTACTTTTTATGCTATGAAGAATGCTATTTTTGTGTTCATTTGAGTGAATTGTTTTAAAATATCTGTAACCACACATGAAATTTACGAAGTATATCTGTCTAATCAATGTGTTAGATCAATAAAGGCATACAATTTTATTGCTTTTATTCAACATTCAAGCTTCTGAAATGCTGCAGACATCAAATTAAAATTCACATATCGAATTATGTTCCACACAAAAAGGTATGCTTTGACACAAGATGCACAAGCACTTTTTGAAAATGAAACTTTCCCTCTTCGAGTTTCTTTTTCAAAAAGTGATTATAAAGTATTTCATTTATGTCTTCTTATACATAAAACAATAAATAGTATCTTAATTTTCTGTATTTATTCCTTATAAATGGTACATCAGAATTCAGAAGACCCAATTGGTATGATGTATTATCCATTTTTAAGTGATTCTAAAATCGACCCAGAAAGAGAGAGAGAAAGCAGAAGAGAGAAGAAGCATTACCTTCCTTTGTACTAGGCAATGAACTGGACATGGCTTCTCATAGAATTGAGTGTTGGAAATTGCTGACGTAATTCTCTGGTTGCCATAGAAAATCACTATGAAACAATGCTCTTTCTGGATGAAACAACAAGCATTTCCAATTTCTCTTTTATTGTGCAGAGGGAAATTTATTTAAAATTTTTTTCTTTTGAACTTGTCTAGTGGATGATCGAAGACTACAGAATGAAAAGTATTGTGCTTCGTTTAATATATTTGCGATTTCCCTTACTATCTCAGCAGATGCATGCGAATTGTTCCAATTTCGAGTGAATTGAATTTATTACGAGTGTTACGAATTGCTTTCATTATATGTTCTTTCCAAGAAATTAAAATTTTCATACGAAACATTCTGTGTATAAATTATGAAGAAATATTACATATAACAAATTGTAATAAGACGAGTATCCGTTCCTAGTTGGGAGCAGTGCTGGCTCAGTCACAAGAGCAGGGGATTAGCAACCGTGTGACTGCGAGTTCTAAAGTCGATCCAGCCCAAGACCGTCATTTACACGGAGTTTTGAACACAACAAATCGGCCTCAAATATCCTCACGTTGGCGTGGTGTGGAAGTTCGGAGAGTGTGGTGCCAGCTAAGGTGATAACCACATCATTGAATTGTTTCAAAATAACGAAACGTCCTTGGATATTAACCGTCGCGAATGATAGGTAGGTATTTTAATTAACTTTACACTAGAGCAACACAACGAGCTATTAGCGACTGTCCGTGATCAAACCCGAAGGGGAAGATCCGAGGACAACACGTAATTTTAAACCACGGTCAGATGACTAGGTCAAACCTAAGCTGGTACCAAACTCTCCAAACTTCTACTCGGGTTTGATCCCGAACCGTCGCTAATAGCCCGCTGTGTTGCTCCAGTGCGATAATAATTAAAATACCTATCTACCGAGTTTATGCTGCTCTTGTTTGGTTCCTATAAACTATAATGCATGTATTTTTCCCTTCTGAACATGTATAACGTAGGTATTAGGTAGGTATTTTAATTAACTTCGCAACACAACGGGCTCTTTGAATAGGTAAAATATTCTTTATGTAAGAATATCTTTTTTTTATTCGAAATAAGAAACGCTGCTTGGCGGGTTTCACAGATATCTAGCCTTCCCTTCGAGATGGCACTAAAGTGTTTTTTACATTTTTGTATATCATTCGAATCTCAAGTGCAAGAAGTAATTCAAAGCCTTAACAACTAAATGGTCTGTGTAGTGGTCAGAGTAATGCTTGTTTTCCACAGTTTTCTCAATAGTACGTTGTGTTGCTCCAGTGTGACGCTAATTAAAATACCTACCAACTTAACAAAGTCCTCTCTCTTAATATATTGAAACTGTATTATAAAGATGTAGGTAGGTAATTAATTAATGTCGAACCGGAGCCACACAACGGGTTATTGGATCAATACGCAAGGGAAAGACGCGAGGGCAACACCACGCAATTTGAACCTCGGTCAGATGACAAGGCAACGATTGAACATTTACTTGTCTACAAAGTTCCACACCATGCCAAAATGAGGACATTTGAGGCCACGACAGATTGAACATGCACCTGTCCCCTCCCGTGTACACCAAGGTCTCTGGTTCGATCCCAATTCGTAATCCTCCCGTTGCTAATCCGTTACTCTTCCAACCGGACTACTGCGGCCTCCGGTGCAGTAATGAACTCACCACAGATGTTGGTTCAGGTTTTACGGCGGAAGGTCCAAAGACGGACAAGCTGCGAAAAACAAAGACAATCGAAACCCTAAAAATAAGTAAAAGTGTAAAATAGTCTAATCAACATTAAAAGTATGTTAAAAATTATATATTTACTTGCACAGATTACATATGTTTTTAGTGTATAGACGACAAAAAAGGTGCAGGATCAAAGATGTAATGCAAGTAGGTCAACCATTGATAAAATAGATTATGACGGCTAAGAAATATCACCGGAGAAATTGTGATAAGATGTGCATCCCCACCAGCCAGAGACCTTCGTGTACACGGGAGCTGGTGTATGTTAAATCTGTCGTGGCCTCTAATGTCCTCACGTTGGCATGGCGTAGAAGTTTGGAGAGTGCGGTTACAGCTGAGGTGTTTTTCTCGTCATGTCACAGTGATTCATAATAACGATGCGTTGTCCTTGGTTCTTTCCCTTCAGGATTTATCCCGAAATAGGGATAAGGTAGACCCGACCTTCGCCAATGGCCCTTGTGTGTTGCACAAGGGAGACGTTAATTAACTACCTACTGTTACTCTTTAAATGGGCTACCACGACTTTCAAGCACTAAGCGGAAATCTCAGTTGAGTGTTGAATTATTTCGTGAAATATTTAGAATTCCTTTTAATCTGTACTGGGATTTTTATGCTGTAAAGGCCAATTCAGGACAAGCTGAACCATAAAATGTTTTTCTGCCAATTAAAGACACACACACAACAGTTTTTAAGGATATACAAGAGCGAAATACACCAAATTTAGTTACCGGATTCGAAAATTTCCCTAATACAAGCTTCAAACTTATACCCGTAAAGGGAAAGATCGTTTTTGAATTTTTCCTCTGAGTTTTTTCAGTACTTAACCTATTCCCAATTTCCAAGTTTTATAAATATAAACCTGAAATATTAAAATAAATATTGCTTTTATACGATTCCCTCATCGATTGTAGTTGACTTGAAGTATTTCAAATCTACAGGCCTAATCTTATTGTTCAAATGAAGTGAAGGGACTTTGCATAATGCGTATATAAACATCGAAATCTTTCAGTTAACTAAGAAACTTGTTCTGAAGTGCTGTATGAATCAACGTTGTCCAGTAATTTTAGTATAAAAGTTGCATTTTTATCAAAAGATCATTTTTAAAGTGTTTATTGAAGTATGAGTGAAAGATTGCAGCCTAAAAATGCGGACTGTTCCCAAACGTCTCGTTTATCTGCTGAGGAGCAGCAGCAAACGACAGAGGATTGCAAATCGAACCCAATGGCAAGTGAAAAGTGCCAAAAATTCATGGAACCAAATAGAATAAAAATCTCGGATTTCGATGACGGTATTGAAGCTCAAGCATCCGTGTCTCTGGATGACCCTCGGAAAAAATCTTTAGAAGGTAACTCGAAAAGAAGAAAACATGACAAAAAGGGTACCTCTGCAGCTACGTTTATGATCCCCAGACAAAGCCATCTAAAGCAAGTAAAGGAAAGTGTATTGCTTATACAGGATACAGACCGTCAAGACCAAAGTATCCAACAGACAAATACAGCGGGACCAAGCAGTTGCAAGAACGAGAACCAGGATCAAAATATAGTGAGACGCCCCTATTCATGCAGCCTTTGTAGAAAGTGCTATACTCGAAAACAGAATTTAAGACGGCATCATAGGAAACATCATCCAGCAGAAGCAGTCTTATCTGACAGAACTCAAGGAGCCAGTGTTTCCAACAAGAGTTTGCGGGATAAAAGAACTCCCAGATGTGAGAAGTCACACCAGTGTCAATTATGCGAAAAGGCGTTTCAGATTCCATCGCAGTTAAAACAACATATTCTAACCCACACCAAAGAGAAACCCTTCAAATGTCCAGATTGTGAACAGTCATTTACGACGAAAGATTTGTTAAAGGGTCACGTATCACGTATTCATTTAAAAGTTAAATTCCCCTGCGATATCTGTAAGAAAAAATTTTCAGATAATTCGAACCTACGGAGGCATATATCAGCTGTACACTTTAAGAAGAAATTCTTTGAATGTGAAATCTGCAAGCAAAAGTTTTCTCAAAACTCAACTTTACAGCGTCATATGTTAAGTATCCACTTCAAACAGAAGTCATATGAGTGTGAAATATGTGGGAAAAAGTTTTCCAATCAGCCGAACTTGCATAAACATAGACGTGTCCACACAGGTGAAAAGCCGTACGAATGTGAAGTGTGTTATCGTAAGTTTGCTCACCTTGCTGGTTTAAAAGAACACAAGTGTCCACCGTTCAAATAACAATTTTATAGACTAGTTTTATCGACAATTAGCTAGCAATTGAGGATTTAAATACAAACGCTTCCATGGTATAAAAATGAAACATTTTTAAACGATAAAGATAGAAATGTATTTAGATTGGTAATTTTTTTCTCATCTGTTGACAACGTACCAATACTTCTCAGTATCATAATTTGAATTCTATTATGTACTCACAGTATCTTGTTATAAATGTATTCTGTTTAATGCTTTTTATCGCTAATCTATTCATGTTTATATAATTATATTCACTTTTAAAATGTAGATGTAAATTGGAGTTTAATAAACATTTTTTAATTCTATATTTGATTTCGAAATTGTTACCCAATAAGGATAGTACGCTTTTTTATTGATAAATATCGCTTTGAAGTTTAAAATCAGACCATAGAACAAAATAAGATCTTACTTATTGAAATTCATTCTACGTAGTGTACGAAAACCTGAATACCTGATTGCATAAAAATGTATTTTTTATTTGTGCAAAATAACCTAACATAATTAAAAAAACATCTGAAATTTACGTCACAAATTACTTTATGAGAAAGTTTATCCCTAATATTATGTGGCCACAAATATAGCCTTTCGTCATAAAACCCCCAAAGCAATATTACATGGTTACGCTGTTTGCTATTTGCTGTACTGCGATTTCCGAAATGCATTCAAAGATTCCTCATACTTGAAATATTGAAGTCGTTTTCTAAATAAAAACCTTTATTTCGTTTTGAACGTTTAAAAGTTTGTACGATAAATGTTCTTAGAGCAATTTTCCCTTTCAAGAATTAGGTAGGTATGTTAATTAAAGTCACATTGGAGCAACACAACGGGCTATTGCTGACGATGCGGGATTAATCCCAATGGAAAAGATCCGAGGACAAAGTCAGGACGAACCAACACCTAAGCTGATACCGCACTTTAAAAACTTCCACACCACGCCAACGTTAGGACATTTGAGGCCATGACAGATTTAACGTGAACAGCCCCTTCGTACACGGCGGTCTTTGGTTGAATTCGAACTCGCAACCCTCCGATTGCTAATGCCTCCAACCGGGCTACGGGCGGAGGGGGAAGAAACAGAGAACATGAGAGCAGGTGAGGGTAAAGATGAAAGGGAGAAAAGATCACTAGGTTGTTTACAACTGAGAAGAGAATCGTGCTTTGGATCAATTAGAAACTTCAACTTAATTTTTAAAAACGCAGTGTTCAGTTTGAAATATCAATTCCTCCTAAATGTCTAAACGTTTTATTTCTTTTACTCTAACTGAAATATATATATCACAGTTCTAGAAAATTGTGAGTTTATTAAAAAAGTAATTTCTGTGATGTAGTTAGCTTTACCATTTTGACTCTTAAACTGCCACGTAAGATTGGGTATACTACATCCAAATTACAAACTATATTAAAGGATTAAGTTGGATTTTATCGTGTAAGGGTTCTATTTTGCTAAACTCTTCCAAACAATGTCCTGTACGTTTGGATCGAAAAAGAAAGATATATTTTAATGCAGATATAATTATGTTACTTAATTTTTATGTTAGATAGGGACTGGTATACTGTCTTAAAATATTGATTCTTGTTACGACTGATATAAATATTAAGAGTACGAAATTTGTACGTCATTTTCTCTTATTAGTGCATAATTTGTACGTCATTACTCTTATTAGTGCATAATTATAGCTTATAAATATTGTGCAACAGATATATTTAACAACCTATTTCATAAAGAAAGATTTGCCAGTTTTAATAGCTTGTATTGATTTTAGAGTTCATAAATACGTCACCAAATGCAGAAATTTATTTTTTTGTTAAAACTTAAAAGAATGCTTGTAGTAACTTTTTTTCATGAGATATCTTAATTTGATAATTCTTCCAGAGGAATTAATAATTTTTTATTTCAGCTCGAAAGGGAATCCGTTCGAATGAAGTTGGTGACAAATGCCTGTCGTTTCGCCGCTAGGAGATTAGACCACAATATGGAGAGTGGCATTCCGGGGTTAAATGCCGGAGCCCATTGTGTTGCTCCAGTGTGACGTTAATTGAAATACACCCCCCTTTGTCTTCTTATTCATAAATTAATAAATAGTATCTTCATTTACCTTATATCTATTTCTTATAAATGGTACATCAGAATTTTGAAGACCAATCGGTATTATCCACATTTATGTTGTTGTAAGGTCACAACAGAGAGAGAAAAAAAGAGAAGAGGGCGTATTTCAATTAACGTCACACTAGAGCAACACAACGGGCTATTGGTGACGGTCCGGGATCAATCCCAAAGGGAAAGATCCGTGGACAACACAAGTAATTTTAAACCACGGTCAGATGATTAGGTCATACTTGAGCTAGTACCTAACCTTCCAAACTTCCTCTCGGGTTTGACCCCGGACCGTCGCTAATAGCCCATTGTGCAGCTCCAGTGTGACTCTAATTAAAATACCTACCTACTTACAAAAGTTCTATCTGTTAATATATTGAAAATTTATTATATAGAGGTAGGTAGTTAATTAATTTCGCACTGGAGCAACACAACGGGCTGTTGGCGACGGTTCGGGATCAATACGGAAGGGAAAGAAGCGAGGGCAACACCACGCAATATGAACCACGGTCAGATGATGAGGCAACATTTGAGCTTTTACTTCTTTCCAAAGTTCCACACCATGGAAAAATGAGGACATTTGAGGCCACGACAGATTAAACATGCACCAGTCCCCTCCCGTGTACACGAAGGCCTCTGGTTTGATCCGAATTCGTAACCCTCCGTTTGCTAATCCGTTACTCTTCCAACCGGGCAACTGCGGCTTCCGGTGCAGTAATGAACTCACCACAGAAGTTGGTTCAGGTTTACGGCGGAAGGTCCAAGACGGACAAGCTTCGAAAAACAAAGACAATCGAAACCATTAAAAATAAGTAAAAGTGTAAAATAGTCTAATCAACATTAAAAGTATGTTAAAAATTATATATTTACTTGTACAGATTATATGTTTTTCGTGTATAGACGACACTAAAGGTGCAGGATAAAAGATGTAATGCAAGTAGGTCAACCATTGGTAAAATAGATTATGAAGGCTAAGAAATATCACCGGAGAAATTCTGATGAGATGTGTATCCCACCAGTCAAAGACCTTCGTGTACACGGGAGATGGTGCAGGTTAAATTTGTCGTGGCCTCTAATGTCCTCACGTTGGCATGGTGTGGAAGTTTGGAGAGTGGGGTTCCAGTTCAGGTGTTTTTCTGGTCATGTCACCGTGGTTCAAAATTTCGAGGTGTTGAACTTGGATCTTTCCTTTCCGAAATAGGGATAAGATAGACCACGACCGTCGCCATTAGACATTGTGTGTTGCACCAGAGAGACATTAATTAACTACTTACCGTTACTCTTTAAATGGTCTACCACGACCCACAAGCACTAAGCGAAAATCTCAGTTTGAGTTTTGAATTATTTGGTAAAACATTTAGAATTCCTTTTAATCTGTACTGGGATTTTTATGCTGTAAAGGCCAATTCAGGACAATCTGAACCATAAAATGTTTTTCCGCCAATTAAAGATACACACACAATAGTTATTAAGAGATAAACAATAGCGAAATACACAAAATTTGGTTACCGGATTCGAAACTTTCCCTAGTACAACCTGCAGACTGATAGCGTAAAGGGAAAGATTGTTTCTTGAATTTTTCCTCTGAATATTTTTAGTACATAATCTAATCCCAATTTCTAAGTTTTATAAATATAAGCCTGAAATATTAAAATAAATATAACTTTTATACGATTCCCTCATCGATTGTAGACATTTAAGCTTCTGAAATACTGCAGAAATCACTTTTATGTGATTCTAAAATCACCCCAGAAAGAGAGAGAAGAGACAAGTAGAAGAGAGAGAGAGAAAAGAATCATATCCTTTGTACTGGGCCATGAGCTCGACATGGCTTCTCTTTGAATTGAGTGTTGGAAATTGCTGACGTAATTCCCTGGTTGCCATAGAAAATCTCCAAGAAACAATGTTCTTCCTGGATGAAACAACAAGCATTTCCAATTTCTATTTTATTGTGCAGAAGGAAATTTAATTACATTTTTCTTTTGAACTTGTCTAATGGATGATTGAAGACTGCAGAATGAAAATTATTGTGCTCTTTTCAATATCTTTGCGATTTCCCTTACTATCTCAGCAGATGCATGCGAATTGTTTAAAATTCCAGTGAATTGAATTTATTACGAGTGTTACGAATTGCTTTCATTATATGTTTTTTCCAAGTAATTAAAATTTTCAGCTGTTTCTGTTTCGTACGAAACATTCTCTGTATAAATTAAGGAAAAATATTACCTAACAAATTGTGATAAGACGAGTGTCCCTTCCTAATCGGTAGCAGTGCTAGTTCAGTCACAAGATCAGGGGATTATAGCAACCGTGTGATTGCGAGTTCTAAAGTCGATCCAGCCATAGAACGCCGTGTACACTTAGTTTGTACACGATAAATCGGCCTCAAATATCCTCACGTTGGCGTAGTGTGGAAGTTTGGCGATCGAGGTGCCAGCTCAGGTGTTGACCTCGTCATCTGACCGTGTTTCAAAATAATGAGATTTATAACAAAATAACTTTTATATTCCTTTCGGAAATGGTAGGTAGGTATTTTAATTAACGTCACACGGGAGCAACACACCGGGCTATTAGCGACTGTCAGGGATCAAACCCGAAGGGAAAGAACCGAGGACAACACACGTAATTTTAAACCACGGTCAGATGACTAGGTCATAACTGAGCTGGTACCCCACTCTCCAAACTACCACTCGGGTTTGATCCCGTCGCTAATAGCCCGTTGTGTTGCTCTAGTGGGACGCTAATTCAAATACCTACCTACTTAGCACAATTCTATCTGTTCACATATTGAAACTGCATTATATAGAGGTAGGTTGTTAATTAATGTCAAACTGGAGCTACACAACGGGTTATTTGCGACGGTTCGAGATCAATACGGAAGGGAAAGATGGGAGGGAAACACCACGCAATTTGAATCACGGTCAAATGACGAGGCAACGCTTGAGCTTTCTCTTTTCTCCAAAGTTCCACACCTTGCCAAAATGAGGACATTTGAGGCCACGACAGATTGAATGTGCATCAGTCTCCTCCCGTGTACACGAAGGCCTCTGGTTTGATCCGAATTCGTAACCCTCCGTTTGCTAATCCGTTACTCTTCCAACCGGGCAACTGCGGTCTACGGTGCAGAAATGAACTCATCAGAGAAGTTGGTTCAGGTTTTACGGCGGAAGGTCCAAAGACGGACAATCTGCGAAGAACAAAGACAATCGAAACCATTAAAAATAAGTAAAAAAGTGTAAAATAGTCTATTCAACATTAAAAGTATGTTTAAAATTATATATTTACTTCTACAGATTATATGTTTTTAGTGTATAGACGACATTAAAGGTGCAGGATAAAAGATGTAATACAAGTAGGTCAAACATTGGTAAAATAGATTATGAAGGCTAAGAAATATCATCGGGGGTATTTCAATTAACGTCACACTGGAGCAACACAACGGGCTATTGGTGACGGTCCGGGATCAATCCCAAAGGGAAAGATCCGAGGACAACACCACGTAATTTTGAACAACAGAAATATCATCGGAGAAATTGTGACAAGATGTGTATCCCACCAGCCAAAGACCTTCGTGTACACGGGAGCTGGTGCAGGTAAAATCTGTCGTGACCTCTAATGTCCTCACGTTGGCATAATGTGGAAATTTGGAGAGTGGGGTTCCAGCTCAGGTGTTGTTCTCGTCATGTCACCGTTGTTCAAAATTGCGAGGCGTTGTCCTTGGATCTTTCCTTTCCGGATTTATCCCTGAATAGGGATAAGATAGACCCCGACCGTCGCCAATAGCCGTAAAGGGAAAGATTGTTTCTTGAATATTTCCTGTGTATTTTTAGTACTTAACCTAATCCCAATTTCCAAGTTTTATAAATATAAACCTGAAATATTAAAATAAATATTACTTTTATACGATTCCCTCATCGATTGTAGTTGACTTGAAGTATTTCAAATCTACAGGCCTAATCTTATTGTTCAAATGAAGTGAAGGGACTTTGCATAATGCGTATATAAACATCGAAATCGTTCAATTAACTAAGAAACTTGCTCTGAAGTGCTGTATGCATCAACGTTGTCCAGTAATTTTAATATAAAAATTGCATTTTTAGCAAAAGATCATATTTTTAAAGTTTTTATTGAAGTATGAGTGAAAGATTGCAGCCTAAAAATGCGGACTGTTCCCAAACGTCTCGTTTATCTGCTGAGGAGCAGCAAACGACAGCGAGTTGCAAATCGAAGCCAATGGCAACTCAAACGAGCCAAAAATTCATGGAACCAAATAGAATCCAAATCTCGGATTTCGATGATGGTGTTGAAGTTCAAGCATCCGTGTCTTTGGATGACCCTCGGAAAACATCTTTAGAAGGTAACTCGAAAAGAAAACCTGACAAAAAGGGTACCTCTGCAGCTACGTTTATGATCCCCAGACAAAGCCATCTAAAGCAAGTAAGGGAAAGTGTATTGCTTATACAGGATACAGACCTTCAAGACCAAAGTATCCAACAGACAATTACAGCGGGACCAAGCAGTTGCAAGAATGAGAGCCAGGATCAGAATATAGTGAGACGTCCCTATTCATGCAGCCTTTGTAGAAAGTGTTATACTCGAAAACACTATTTAACACGGCATCAAAAGAACCGTCATCCAGCAGAAGCAGTCTTACCTGACAGAACTCAAGGAGCCAGTGTTTCCAACAAGAGTTTGCGGGATAAAAGAACTCCCAGATGTGAGAAGTCACACCAGTGTCAATTATGCGAAAGAACACACCCGAGAGAAGCCCTTCAAATGTCCAGATTGTGAACAGTCATTTACGACGAAAGGTTTGTTAAAGGGTCACGTATCACGTATTCATTTAAAAGTTAAATTTCCTTGCGATATCTGTAAGAAAAATTTTTCAGATAATTCGAACCTACGGAGGCATATATCAACTGTACACTTTAAGAAGAAATTATTTGAATGTGAAATCTGCAAGCAAACGTTTTCTCAAAACTCAATTTTACAGTGTCATATGTTAAGAATCCACTTCAAACTGAAATCATATGAGTGTGAAATATGTGGGAAAAAGTTTTCCACTCAGCCGAACTTGCATAAACATAGACGTGTCCACACAGGTGAAAAGCCGTACGAATGTGAAGTGTGTTATACGTTTGCTCGCCTTTTTTGCTGGTTTAAAAAAACACAAGTGTCGACCGTTCAAATAACCATTTTATAGTCTAGTTTTATCGACAATTAACTAGCAATTGAGGATTTAAAGACAAACGCTCCCATGGTATAAAAATGAAACATTTTTAAAACGATAAAGATAGAAATGTATTTAGATTAGTAATTTTTTCTCATCTGTTGACCACGTACCAAAACTTCTCAGTATCATAATTTGAATTCTACACTGCTGGCCACCGTAAATGCAACACCCTGAAGGAAGCATGCAAATAATATGAAATTTACAACATGCATTAGCGGAGGTGAGATATGCAAATGATTAGAATTTCAGCGCAGACGCACATCACGCGCGCCTGTGGCGCCACTTCAAAGCGCTATTTAAGGCTTGGAGATTTCGACGATTTCAAGTACGGCAATTGTGTTTTTCTTGTGGTTTTTTAAAAAAAAACGATCAATTATGCCTCGTAGAAAACAGCGATCATCTTTTGATCAAGTATCCGAGTTCGACAGAGGAAGGATAGTGGCCTACCGAGATTGTGGATTATCTTTCAGGGAAATCGGTAGTCGTGTTGGACGAAACCAAACAACTGTAATGCGGATATGTGATCGTTGGATGCAGGAGGGTACGACGGACCGACGTGTTCGATCGCATCCACCTCAGTGCACCACTTCACGTGATGACAGGCATATTGTGCGTATGGCAGTGACGGATCGCTCAGCCACATCACGAACCATAGCACAGCACATTCAGTCTGTACCTCATCATCCAGTGTCTGCGCGTACCATTCGACGCCGTTTACAGCAGAGTGGTCTGTCCGCAAGACGTCCATTGCTTCGTCTACCCTTGACGCAGAACCACAGACGTTTCCGCCGCCAATGGTGCGATGAAAGAAGGATGTGGACGGCAGAATGGAATGAAATTGTCTTTACTGACGAGTCACGCTTCTGTCTGCAACACCACGATGGTCGGATTCGAGTCTGGAGACACCGTGGAGAGAGGATGCTGAACAGCTGCGTTATGCACCGCCACACTGGTCCTGCACCGGGTATTATGGTATGGGGCGGTATTGGATATCACTCTCGCACTCCTCTAGTACGCATTGCCGGTACTTTAAACAGCCAGCGCTACATCTCCGAAGTGTTGGAGCCAGTTGTCTTTCCTTACCTTCAGGGCTTGCCCACAGCCATATTTCAACAGGATAATGCGCGACCACACGTGGTACGCATTGTCCAAGGGTTCTTCGTCAATCGCCAGATTGAATTGCTTCCCTGGCCAGCTCGCTCTCCGGATCTTTCGCCGATACAAAACATGTGGTCCATGGTTGCTCAACGATTGACCCAGAATACATCCCCAGCTGCCACACCAGATCAACTTTGGCAACGTGTGGAAGCTGCTTGGTCTGCTGTACCCCAAGAACACATCCAAAGTCTCTTTGAATCAATGCCGAGGCGTGTGGCAGCGGTGATCTCCAACAATGGCGGCTAGTCTGGCTACTGATTTTGGCAGGAACCACACTTCACAGAAGTCTATAAATTTAATCATTTGATACTTGGTCAACATGTTATCTACAAAATAAATTTTGTTGTGATATCTCTTGTCTTTCTTGGTGTTGCAATTTGGGTGGCCAGCAGTGTATTATGTACTCACAGTATCTTTTTATAATTGTGTACTGTTTGATGCTTTTAATCGCTAATCTATTGATGTTGATGTAATTATATTCACTTTTAAAATGTAGATGTAAATTGGAGTTTAATAAACATTTTTTTTTCTATATTTGATTTTTAAATTGTTTCCCAATATGGATAGTGCACTTTTTTTATTGATAAATATCACTTTGAAGTTATAAAATCGGACCATAGAACAAAATAAGATTGTACTTATTGAAATTCATTTTACGTATTGCACGAGAACCTAAATACCCGATTTGCCTAAAAATGTCTTTATTTTCTGTGCAATATAACCTAACATAATTTAAAAAACATCTGAAATTTACGTCACAAATTACTTTATGAGAATGTTTATCCCTAAAATTATGTGGCCAAATATAGCCTTTCGTCATAAACCCGACAAAACCTATATTACATGCTTAAGCAGTTTGCTATACTGCGATTTCGGAAATCCATTTCAAAGATTCCTCAAACTTCAAATATTGAAGTCTTTTACTAAATAAAAAAACCTTTATTTCGTTCTGAACTTTTAAAAGTTTATACGATCAATGTTAGAGCAATTTTCCCTTTCTAGAATAGTTAATTAATTTTACCATTTATTTATTTATTTCAATCAACGTCACACTGGAGCAACACAACGGGCTATTGGTGACGGTCCGGGATCAATCCCAAAGGGAAAGTCCGAGGACAACACGGTCAGAGGACGAGCCAACACCTGAGCTGGCACCGCACTTTCCAAACTTCCACAGTACGCGAACGTTAGGATATTTGAGGCCACGACAGGTTTAACGTGAACAGCCCCTTCGTACACGACGGTCTTTGGTTGGATTGGAACTCGCAGCCCTCCGATTTCTTATGCGTTACTCTTCCAACCGGACTACGGCGGAGAAGGAAGAAACAGTAGGTCATAGGAGCAGGTGAGGGTAAAGATGAAAGGGTGAAAAGATCACTAGGTTGTTTACACCTGAGAAGAGATTCGTGCTTTGGATCAATAAGAAACAAAATAAGATCTTACTTATTGAAATTCATTCTACGTAGTGTACGAAAACCTGAATACCTGATTGCATAAAAATGTATTTTTTATCTGTGCAAAATAACCTAACATAATTTAAAAAACATCTGAAATTTACGTCACAAATTACTTTATGAGAAAGTTTATCCCTAATATTATATGATCAAATATAGCCTTTCGTCATAAAACCCCTAAAAGCAATATTACATGCTTACGCTGTTTGCTATTTGCTTTACTGCGATTTCCGAAATCCATTCAAAGATTCCTCATACTTGAAATATTGAAGTCGTTTTCTAAATAAAAACCTTTATTTCGTTCTGAACGTTTAAAAGTTTGTACGATAAATGTTCTTAGAGCAATTTTACCTTTCAAGAATTAGGTAGGTATGTTAATTAAAGTCACATTGGAGCAACACAACGGGCTATAGCTGACGGTGCGGGATCAATCCCAATGGAAAAGATCCGAGGACAAAGTCAGGACGAAATAACTCCTGAGCTGACACCGCACTTTCCAAACTTCCACACCACGCCAACGTTAGGATATTTGAGGCCACGACAGATTTAACGTGAACAGCCCCTTCGTACACGGCGGTCTTTGGTTGAATTCGAACTCGCAACCCTCCGATTGCTAATGCCTTACTCTTCCAACCGGGCTACGGCGGAGGAGGAAGAAACAGAGAGCAGGTGAGGGTAAAGATGAAAGGGAGAAAAGATCACTAGGTTGTTTACAACTGAGAAGAGATTCGTGCTTTGGATCAATTAGAAACTTCAACTTAATTCTTAAAAACGCAGTGTTCAGTTTGAAATATCAATTCCTCCTAAATGTGTGTAAACGTTTTATTTCGTCTTTTACTCTAATTGAAAAATATATAAAGTTCTCGAAAAATGTGAGTTTATTAAAAAAGTAATTTCAGTGATGTAGTTAGTTTTACGATTTTGACTCTTAAACTGCCACGTAAGATGGGGTTATACTACATGCAGGATAAAAGATGTACGGATCGAAAAAGAAAGATATATTTTAATGCAGATATAATTATGTTACTTAATTTTTATGTTAGATAGGGACTGGTATAGTGTCTTAAAAGATTGATTCTTGTTACAACTGATATATAAATGTTAAGAATTTGAAATAAATTTTTGAGAAATATTAAAATTTACGATTTTTCAGTGATGGTACATTCTTTTATTCCAGGTAATTTTGTATCTATTACTCCTATTATTGCATAATTAAAGCTTATAAATATTGTGCAACAGATATATTTAACAACCCACTTCATAAAGAAAGATGATTCGCCAGTTTTAATATCTTGTATGGATAATAGAGTTCCTATATACGTCACCAGATGTGGAAATTTATTTTTTGTTAAAACTTAAATGAATGCTTGTAGTAACTTTGTTCTCATGAGATATTTTAATTTGGTAATTCTTCCAGAGGAATTAATAATTTTTGATTTCAGCTCGAAAAGGAATCCGTTCGAATGAAGTTGGTGACAAATGCCTGTCGTTTGGCCGCTAGGACATTAAACCACAATATGGAGAGTGGCATTCCGGGTTAAATGCCCGGATGGTGTTATGCAGGGTGCTTCGCTAAGCAAACACTAAATTACATCCCGTAATTGCATCTTTGTACCTAACTGTATCTGTCCTTTTATCTTTTAATTATTGGAGTGTATCTTTTTAAACAATTCGATAAGTCCAAAGGATTTGCATTTATAAAAACAATTGTTGAAAGAGTGGAAAGGTTTTTAAAATATATTTATGCTTCCCAGTTCCCATTCCAATTAAATCGAATAGTAGCAACAAGTACCCTTCGTGGGATTTAGAAGGAGGGATAAAATAGAATTAAACTGAAAAGTCTTAAAAGCAATATTATATATACGAACATTCCAGGTCTAATTGAATGACATTTCCAATATCTGTCGTAAACACAGTGTAGAATACAAGAAAAAGGGAATAATATGGATGTGGAGGAGGGTATTTCAATTAACGTCACACTGGAGCAACACAATGGGCTATTGGTGACGGTCCGGGATCAATCCCATAGGGAAAGATCCGAGGACAACACCACGTAATTTTGAAAATATGGATGTGGAATAATAATAATATAAAAATATCCCATTCTAAATCGCCAATTAAAAGATGGGCACTTTGTTTGAGTTCTTTCATTTTCCATTCAAAAGAACTTGTCCTGTCATAAGAATGTGGATTTCAATTCAAATTTTCAATCAGGATACGATTGCTGTAGCTCATTGGTTTACACACAGCAGTAGCAGCCTGCGTGTATAGGAGGTAGTTGTTCGATTCCTGTAAACTTCAAATCATATTTTCCCTTTCTTCGGTAGAAAACTTTCTTTCTGTAGATGTATGTGTATCCTTTATTTCACATAAGAAACATTGCTTAAAGCGGCTTGACCAAAATCTGGCCATCTCTTCCTGGAGACACGAAACGGTTTTGGTCTTATCGTAAATTATCCGGTATGCCCTATTATTATCCTATCAATTGGCAAATGAACCAGAGAATTGAATGCTAAACAGACCCAAATGACTCCTACTGAGGCTAATGCTTTGCTAAAATCCAAACTCACATCACAGAAAATTGATCTTTTTATTAGGACTGACAGAACAACCAACATAATATACAGTCATTGGAAGAAAACTCACCATATCTTTATCTCGTCATTAGCAAAACTCATCAGATATTGTTGGAGAGGATATCCTGTTATTGGAATAAAACTGACCAAATTAAAAGAAGTTGGTTTTTTATTTTTAGTGAATTTATTTGAAGCATCGGTACTTTTTATGCTATGAAGAATGCTATTTTTGTGTTCATTTGAGTGAATTGTTTTAAAATATCTGTAACCACACATGAAATTTACGAAGTATATCTGTCTAATCAATGTGTTAGATCAATAAAGGCATACAATTTTATTGCTTTTATTCAACATTCAAGCTTCTGAAATGCTGCAGACATCAAATTAAAATTCACATATCGAATTATGTTCCACACAAAAAGGTATGCTTTGACACAAGATGCACAAGCACTTTTTGAAAATGAAACTTTCCCTCTTCAAGTTTCTTTTTCAAAAAGTGATTATAAAGTATTTCATTTATGTCTTCTTATACATAAAACATTAAATAGTATCTTAATTTTCTGTATTTATTCCTTATAAATGGTACATCAGAATTCAGAAGACCCAATTGGTATGATGTATTATCCATTTTTAAGTGATTCTAAAATCGACCCAGAAAGAGAGAGAGAAAGCAGAAGAGAGAAGAAGCATTACCTTCCTTTGTACTAGGCAATGAACTGGACATGGCTTCTCATAGAATTGAGTGTTGGAAATTGCTGACGTAATTCTCTGGTTGCCATAGAAAATCACTATGAAACAATGCTCTTTCTGGATGAAACAACAAGCATTTCCAATTTCTCTTTTATTGTGCAGAGGGAAATTTATTTAAAATTTTTTTCTTTTGAACTTGTCTAGTGGATGATCGAAGACTACAGAATGAAAAGTATTGTGCTTCGTTTAATATATTTGCGATTTCCCTTACTATCTCAGCAGATGCATGCGAATTGTTCCAATTTCGAGTGAATTGAATTTATTACGAGTGTTACGAATTGCTTTCATTATATGTTCTTTCCAAGAAATTAAAATTTTCATACGAAACATTCTGTGTATAAATTATGAAGAAATATTACATATAACAAATTGTAATAAGACGAGTATCCGTTCCTAGTTGGGAGCAGTGCTGGCTCAGTCACAAGAGCAGGGGATTAGCAACCGTGTGATTGCGAGTTCTAAAGTCGATCCAGCCCAAGACCGTCATTTACACGGAGTTTTGAACACAACAAATCGGCCTCAAATATCCTCACGTTGGCGTGGTGTGGAAGTTCGGAGAGTGTGGTGCCAGCTAAGGTGATAACCACATCATTGAATTGTTTCAAAATAACGAAACGTCCTTGGATATTAACCGTCGCGAATGATAGGTAGGTATTTTAATTAACTTTACACTAGAGCAACACAACGAGCTATTAGCGACTGTCCGTGATCAAACCCGAAGGGGAAGATCCGAGGACAACACGTAATTTTAAACCACGGTCAGATGACTAGGTCAAACCTAAGCTGGTACCAAACTCTCCAAACTTCTACTCGGGTTTGATCCCGAACCGTCGCTAATAGCCCGCTGTGTTGCTCCAGTGCGATAATAATTAAAATACCTATCTACCGAGTTTATGCTGCTCTTGTTTGGTTCCTATAAACTATAATGCATGTATTTTTCCCTTCTGAACATGTATAACGTAGGTATTAGGTAGGTATTTTAATTAACTTCGCAACACAACGGGCTCTTTGAATAGGTAAAATATTCTTTATGTAAGAATATCTTTTTTTTATTCGAAATAAGAAACGCTGCTTGGCGGGTTTCACAGATATCTAGCCTTCCCTTCGAGATGGCACTAAAGTGTTTTTTACATTTTTGTATATCATTCGAATCTCAAGTGCAAGAAGTAATTCAAAGCCTTAACAACTAAATGGTCTGTGTAGTGGTCAGAGTAATGCTTGTTTTCCACAGTTTTCTCAATAGTCCGTTGTGTTGCTCCAGTGTGACGCTGATTAAAATACCTACCAACTTAACAAAGTCCTCTCTCTTAATATATTGAAACTGTATTATAAAGATGTAGGTAGGTAATTAATTAATGTCGAACTGGAGCCACACAACGGGTTATTGGATCAATACGCAAGGGAAAGACGCGAGGGCAACACCACGCAATTTGAACCTCGGTCAGATGACAAGGCAACGATTGAACATTTACTTGTCTACAAAGTTCCACACCATGCCAAAATGAGGACATTTGAGGCCACGACAGATTGAACATGCACCTGTCCCCTCCCGTGTACACCAAGGTCTCTGGTTCGATCCCAATTCGTAATCCTCCCGTTGCTAATCCGTTACTCTTCCAACCGGACTACTGCGGCCTCCGGTGCAGTAATGAACTCACCACAGATGTTGGTTCAGGTTTTACGGCGGAAGGTCCAAAGACGGACAAGCTGCGAAAAACAAAGACAATCGAAACCCTAAAAATAAGTAAAAGTGTAAAATAGTCTAATCAACATTAAAAGTATGTTAAAAATTATATATTTACTTGCACAGATTACATATGTTTTTAGTGTATAGACGACAAAAAAGGTGCAGGATCAAAGATGTAATGCAAGTAGGTCAACCATTGATAAAATAGATTATGACGGCTAAGAAATATCACCGGAGAAATTGTGATAAGATGTGCATCCCCACCAGCCAGAGACCTTCGTGTACACGGGAGCTGGTGTATGTTAAATCTGTCGTGGCCTCTAATGTCCTCACGTTGGCATGGCGTAGAAGTTTGGAGAGTGCGGTTACAGCTGAGGTGTTTTTCTCGTCATGTCACAGTGATTCATAATAACGATGCGTTGTCCTTGGTTCTTTCCCTTCAGGATTTATCCCGAAATAGGGATAAGGTAGACCCGACCTTCGCCAATGGCCCTTGTGTGTTGCACAAGGGAGACGTTAATTAACTACCTACTGTTACTCTTTAAATGGGCTACCACGACTTTCAAGCACTAAGCGGAAATCTCAGTTGAGTGTTGAATTATTTCGTGAAATATTTAGAATTCCTTTTAATCTGTACTGGGATTTTTATGCTGTAAAGGCCAATTCAGGACAAGCTGAACCATAAAATGTTTTTCTGCCAATTAAAGACACACACACAACAGTTTTTAAGGATATACAAGAGCGAAATACACCAAATTTAGTTACCGGATTCGAAAATTTCCCTAATACAAGCTTCAAACTTATACCCGTAAAGGGAAAGATCGTTTTTGAATTTTTCCTCTGAGTTTTTTCAGTACTTAACCTATTCCCAATTTCCAAGTTTTATAAATATAAACCTGAAATATTAAAATAAATATTACTTTTATACGATTCCCTCATCGATTGTAGTTGACTTGAAGTATTTCAAATCTACAGGCCTAATCTTATTGTTCAAATGAAGTGAAGGGACTTTGCATAATGCGTATATAAACATCGAAATCTTTCAGTTAACTAAGAAACTTGTTCTGAAGTGCTGTATGAATCAACGTTGTCCAGTAATTTTAGTATAAAAGTTGCATTTTTATCAAAAGATCATTTTTAAAGTGTTTATTGAAGTATGAGTGAAAGATTGCAGCCTAAAAATGCGGACTGTTCCCAAACGTCTCGTTTATCTGCTGAGGAGCAGCACCAAACGACAGAGGATTGCAAATCGAACCCAATGGCAAGTGAAAAGTGCCAAAAATTCATGGAACCAAATAGAATAAAAATCTCGGATTTCGATGACGGTATTGAAGCTCAAGCATCCGTGTCTCTGGATGACCCTCGGAAAAAATCTTTAGAAGGTAACTCGAAAAGAAGAAAACCTGACAAAAAGGGTACCTCTGCAGCTACGTTTATGATCCCCAGACAAAGCCATCTAAAGCAAGTAAAGGAAAGTGTATTGCTTATACAGGATACAGACCGTCAAGACCAAAGTATCCAACAGACAAATACAGCGGGACCAAGCAGTTGCAAGAACGAGAACCAGGATCAAAATATAGTGAGACGCCCCTATTCATGCAGCCTTTGTAGAAAGTGCTATACTCGAAAACAGAATTTAAGACGGCATCATAGGAAACATCATCCAGCAGAAGCAGTCTTATCTGACAGAACTCAAGGAGCCAGTGTTTCCAACAAGAGTTTGCGGGATAAAAGAACTCCCAGATGTGAGAAGTCACACCAGTGTCAATTATGCGAAAAGGCGTTTCAGATTCCATCGAAGTTAAAACAACATATTCTAACCCACACCAAAGAGAAACCCTTCAAATGTCCAGATTGTGAACAGTCATTTACGACGAAAGATTTGTTAAAGGGTCACGTATCACGTATTCATTTAAAAGTTAAATTCCCCTGCGATATCTGTAAGAAAAAATTTTCAGATAATTCGAACCTACGGAGGCATATATCAGCTGTACACTTTAAGAAGAAATTCTTTGAATGTGAAATCTGCAAGCAAAAGTTTTCTCAAAACTCAACTTTACAGCGTCATATGTTAAGTATCCACTTCAAACAGAAGTCATATGAGTGTGAAATTTGTTTGCAAAAATTTTCCACTCAGCCGAACTTGTATACTCATAGACGTGTCCACACAGGTGAAAAGCCGTACGAATGTGAAGTGTGTTATCGTAAGTTTGCTCACCTTGCTGGTTTAAAAGAACACAAGTGTCCACCGTTCAAATAACAATTTTATAGACTAGTTTTATCGACAATTAGCTAGCAATTGAGGATTTAAATACAAACGCTTCCATGGTATAAAAATGAAACATTTTTAAACGATAAAGATAGAAATGTATTTAGATTGGTAATTTTTTTCTCATCTGTTGACAACGTACCAATACTTCTCAGTATCATAATTTGAATTCTATTATGTACTCACAGTATCTTGTTATAAATGTTTTCTGTTTAATGCTTTTTATCGCTAATCTATTCATGTTTATATAATTATATTCACTTTTAAAATGTAGATGTAAATTGGAGTTTAATAAACATTTTTTTTTCTATATTTGATTTTTAAATTGTTTCCCAATATGGATAGTGCACTTTTTTTATTGATAAATATCACTTTGAAGTTATAAAATCGGACCATAGAACAAAATAAGATTGTACTTATTGAAATTCATTTTACGTATTGCACGAGAACCTAAATACCCGATTTGCCTAAAAATGTCTTTATTTTCTGTGCAATATAACCTAACATAATTTAAAAAACATCTGAAATTTACGTCACAAATTACTTTATGAGAATGTTTATCCCTAAAATTATGTGGCCAAATATAGCCTTTCGTCATAAACCCGACAAAACCTATATTACATGCTTAAGCAGTTTGCTATACTGCGATTTCGGAAATCCATTTCAAAGATTCCTCAAACTTCAAATATTGAAGTCTTTTACTAAATAAAAAACCTTTATTTCGTTCTGAACTTTTAAAAGTTTATACGATCAATGTTAGAGCAATTTTCCCTTTCTAGAATAGTTAATTAATTTTACCATTTATTTATTTATTTCAATTAACGTCATACTGGAGCAACACAACGGGCTATTGGTGACGGTCCGGGATCAATCCCAAAGGGAAAGTCCGAGGACAACACGGTCAGAGGACGAGCCAACACCTGAGCTGGCACCGCACTTTCCAAACTTCCACAGTACGCGAACGTTAGGATATTTGAGGCCACGACAGGTTTAACGTGAACAGCCCCTTCGTACACGACGGTCTTTGGTTGGATTGGAACTCGCAGCCCTCCGATTTCTTATGCGTTACTCTTCCAACCGGACTACGGCGGAGAAGGAAGAAACAGTAGGTCATAGGAGCAGGTGAGGGTAAAGATGAAAGGGTGAAAAGATCACTAGGTTGTTTACACCTGAGAAGAGATTCGTGCTTTGGATCAATAAGAAACAAAATAAGATCTTACTTATTGAAATTCATTCTACGTAGTGTACGAAAACCTGAATACCTGATTGCATAAAAATGTATTTTTTATCTGTGCAAAATAACCTAACATAATTTTAAAAACATCTGAAATTTACGTCACAAATTACTTTATGAGAAAGTTTATCCCTAATATTATATGATCAAATATAGCCTTTCGTCATAAAACCCCTAAAAGCAATATTACATGCTTACGCTGTTTGCTATTTGCTTTACTGCGATTTCCGAAATCCATTCAAAGATTCCTCATACTTGAAATATTGAAGTCGTTTTCTAAATAAAAACCTTTATTTCGTTCTGAACGTTTAAAAGTTTGTACGATAAATGTTCTTAGAGCAATTTTACCTTTCAAGAATTAGGTAGGTATGTTAATTAAAGTCACATTGGAGCAACACAACGGGCTATAGCTGACGGTGCGGGATCAATCCCAATGGAAAAGATCCGAGGACAAAGTCAGGACGAAATAACTCCTGAGCTGAAACCGCACTTTCCAAACTTCCACACCACGCCAACGTTAGGACATTTGAGGCCACGACAGATTTAACGTGAACAGCCCCTTCGTACACGGCGGTCTTTGGTTGAATTCGAACTCGCAACCCTCCGATTGCTAATGCCTTACTCTTCCAACCGGGCTACGGCGGAGGAGGAAGAAACAGAGAGCAGGTGAGGGTAAAGATGAAAGGGAGAAAAGATCACTAGGTTGTTTACAACTGAGAAGAGATTCGTGCTTTGGATCAATTAGAAACTTCAACTTAATTCTTAAAAACGCAGTGTTCAGTTTGAAATATCAATTCCTCCTAAATGTGTGTAAACGTTTTATTTCGTCTTTTACTCTAATTGAAAAATATATAAAGTTCTCGAAAAATGTGAGTTTATTAAAAAAGTAATTTCAGTGATGTAGTTAGTTTTACGATTTTGACTCTTAAACTGCCACGTAAGATGGGGTTATACTACATGCAGGATAAAAGATGTACGGATCGAAAAAGAAAGATATATTTTAATGCAGATATAATTATGTTACTTAATTTTTATGTTAGATAGGGACTGGTATAGTGTCTTAAAAGATTGATTCTTGTTACAACTGATATATAAATGTTAAGAATTTGAAATAAATTTTTGAGAAATATTAAAATTTACGATTTTTCAGTGATGGTACATTCTTTTATTCCAGGTAATTTTGTATCTATTACTCCTATTATTGCATAATTAAAGCTTATAAATATTGTGCAACAGATATATTTAACAACCCACTTCATAAAGAAAGATGATTCGCCAGTTTTAATATCTTGTATGGATAATAGAGTTCCTATATACGTCACCAGATGTGGAAATTTATTTTTTGTTAAAACTTAAATGAATGCTTGTAGTAACTTTGTTCTCATGAGATATTTTAATTTGGTAATTCTTCCAGAGGAATTAATAATTTTTGATTTCAGCTCGAAAAGGAATCCGTTCGAATGAAGTTGGTGACAAATGCCTGTCGTTTGGCCGCTAGGACATTAAACCACAATATGGAGAGTGGCATTCCGGGTTAAATGCCCGGATGGTGTTATGCAGGGTGCTTCGCTAAGCAAACACTAAATTACATCCCGTAATTGCATCTTTGTACCTAACTGTATCTGTCCTTTTATCTTTTAATTATTGGAGTGTATCTTTTTAAACAATTCGATAAGTCCAAAGGATTTGCATTTATAAAAACAATTGTTGAAAGAGTGGAAAGGTTTTTAAAATATATTTATGCTTCCCAGTTCCCATTCCAATTAAATCGAATAGTAGCAACAAGTACCCTTCGTGGGATTCAGAAGGAGGGATAAAATAGAATTAAACTGAAAAGTCTTAAAAGCAATATTATATATACGAACATTCCAGGTCTAATTGAATGACATTTCCAATATCTGTCGTAAACACAGTGTAGAATACAAGAAAAAGGGAATAATATGGATGTGGAGGAGGGTATTTCAATTAACGTCACACTGGAGCAACACAATGGGCTATTGGTGACGGTCCGGGATCAATCCCATAGGGAAAGATCCGAGGACAACACCACGTAATTTTGAAAATATGGATGTGGAATAATAATAATATAAAAATATCCCATTCTAAATCGCCAATTAAAAGATGGGCACTTTGTTTGAGTTCTTTCATTTTCCATTCAAAAGAACTTGTCCTGTCATAAGAATGTGGATTTCAATTCAAATTTTCAATCAGGATACGATTGCTGTAGCTCATTGGTTTACATAATAGCCCGTTGTGTTGCTCCAGTGTGACGTTAATTGAAAATACCAAAATACCAAATACCATTGGTTTACACACAGCAGTAGCAGCCTGCGTGTATAGGAGGTAGTTGTTCGATTCCTGTAAACTTCAAATCATATTTTCCCTTTCTTCGGTAGAAAACTTTCTTTCTGTAGATGTATGTGTATCCTTTATTTCACATAAGAAACATTGCTTAAAGCGGCTTGACCAAAATCTGGCCATCTCTTCCTGGAGACACGAAACGGTTTTGGTCTTATCGTAAATTATCCGGTATGCCCTATTATTATCCTATCAATTGGCAAATGAACCAGAGAATTGAATGCTAAACAGACCCAAATGACTCCTACTGAGGCTAATGCTTTGCTAAAATCCAAACTCACATCACAGAAAATTGATCTTTTTATTAGGACTGACAGAACAACCAACATAATATACAGTCATTGGAAGAAAACTCACCATATCTTTATCTCGTCATTAGCAAAACTCATCAGATATTGTTGGAGAGGATATCCTGTTATTGGAATAAAACTGACCAAATTAAAAGAAGTTGGTTTTTTATTTTTAGTGAATTTATTTGAAGCATCGGTACTTTTTATGCTATGAAGAATGCTATTTTTGTGTTCATTTGAGTGAATTGTTTTAAAATATCTGTAACCACACATGAAATTTACGAAGTATATCTGTCTAATCAATGTGTTAGATCAATAAAGGCATACAATTTTATTGCTTTTATTCAACATTCAAGCTTCTGAAATGCTGCAGACATCAAATTAAAATTCACATATCGAATTATGTTCCACACAAAAAGGTATGCTTTGACACAAGATGCACAAGCACTTTTTGAAAATGAAACTTTCCCTCTTCAAGTTTCTTTTTCAAAAAGTGATTATAAAGTATTTCATTTATGTCTTCTTATACATAAAACAATAAATAGTATCTTAATTTTCTGTATTTATTCCTTATAAATGGTACATCAGAATTCAGAAGACCCAATTGGTATGATGTATTATCCATTTTTAAGTGATTCTAAAATCGACCCAGAAAGAGAGAGAGAAAGCAGAAGAGAGAAGAAGCATTACCTTCCTTTGTACTAGGCAATGAACTGGACATGGCTTCTCATAGAATTGAGTGTTGGAAATTGCTGACGTAATTCTCTGGTTGCCATAGAAAATCACTATGAAACAATGCTCTTTCTGGATGAAACAACAAGCATTTCCAATTTCTCTTTTATTGTGCAGAGGGAAATTTATTTAAAATTTTTTTCTTTTGAACTTGTCTAGTGGATGATCGAAGACTACAGAATGAAAAGTATTGTGCTTCGTTTAATATATTTGCGATTTCCCTTACTATCTCAGCAGATGCATGCGAATTGTTCCAATTTCGAGTGAATTGAATTTATTACGAGTGTTACGAATTGCTTTCATTATATGTTCTTTCCAAGAAATTAAAATTTTCATACGAAACATTCTGTGTATAAATTATGAAGAAATATTACATATAACAAATTGTAATAAGACGAGTATCCGTTCCTAGTTGGGAGCAGTGCTGGCTCAGTCACAAGAGCAGGGGATTAGCAACCGTGTGATTGCGAGTTCTAAAGTCGATCCAGCCCAAGACCGTCATTTACACGGAGTTTTGAACACAACAAATCGGCCTCAAATATCCTCACGTTGGCGTGGTGTGGAAGTTCGGAGAGTGTGGTGCCAGCTAAGGTGATAACCACATCATTGAATTGTTTCAAAATAACGAAACGTCCTTGGATATTAACCGTCGCGAATGATAGGTAGGTATTTTAATTAACTTTACACTAGAGCAACACAACGAGCTATTAGCGACTGTCCGTGATCAAACCCGAAGGGGAAGATCCGAGGACAACACGTAATTTTAAACCACGGTCAGATGACTAGGTCAAACCTAAGCTGGTACCAAACTCTCCAAACTTCTACTCGGGTTTGATCCCGAACCGTCGCTAATAGCCCGCTGTGTTGCTCCAGTGCGATAATAATTAAAATACCTATCTACCGAGTTTATGCTGCTCTTGTTTGGTTCCTATAAACTATAATGCATGTATTTTTCCCTTCTGAACATGTATAACGTAGGTATTAGGTAGGTATTTTAATTAACTTCGCAACACAACGGGCTCTTTGAATAGGTAAAATATTCTTTATGTAAGAATATCTTTTTTTTATTCGAAATAAGAAACGCTGCTTGGCGGGTTTCACAGATATCTAGCCTTCCCTTCGAGATGGCACTAAAGTGTTTTTTACATTTTTGTATATCATTCGAATCTCAAGTGCAAGAAGTAATTCAAAGCCTTAACAACTAAATGGTCTGTGTAGTGGTCAGAGTAATGCTTGTTTTCCACAGTTTTCTCAATAGTCCGTTGTGTTGCTCCAGTGTGACGCTGATTAAAATACCTACCAACTTAACAAAGTCCTCTCTCTTAATATATTGAAACTGTATTATAAAGATGTAGGTAGGTAATTAATTAATGTCGAACTGGAGCCACACAACGGGTTATTGGATCAATACGCAAGGGAAAGACGCGAGGGCAACACCACGCAATTTGAACCTCGGTCAGATGACAAGCCAACGATTGAACATTTACTTGTCTACAAAGTTCCACACCATGCCAAAATGAGGACATTTGAGGCCACGACAGATTGAACATGCACCTGTCCCCTCCCGTGTACACCAAGGTCTCTGGTTCGATCCCAATTCGTAATCCTCCCGTTGCTAATCCGTTACTCTTCCAACCGGACTACTGCGGCCTCCGGTGCAGTAATGAACTCACCACAGATGTTGGTTCAGGTTTTACGGCGGAAGGTCCAAAGACGGACAAGCTGCGAAAAACAAAGACAATCGAAACCCTAAAAATAAGTAAAAGTGTAAAATAGTCTAATCAACATTAAAAGTATGTTAAAAATTATATATTTACTTGCACAGATTACATATGTTTTTAGTGTATAGACGACAAAAAAGGTGCAGGATCAAAGATGTAATGCAAGTAGGTCAACCATTGATAAAATAGATTATGACGGATAATAAATATCACCGGAGAATTTGTGATAAGATGTGCATCCCCACCAGCCAGAGACCTTCGTGTACAGGGGAGCTGGTGTATGTTAAATCTGTCGTGGCCTCTAATGTCCTCACGTTGGCATGGCGTAGAAGTTTGGAGAGTGCGGTTACAGCTGAGGTGTTTTTCTCGTCATGTCACAGTGATTCATAATAACGATGCGTTGTCCTTGGTTCTTTCCCTTCAGGATTTATCCCGAAATAGGGATAAGGTAGACCCGACCTTCGCCAATGGCCCTTGTGTGTTGCACAAGGGAGACGTTAATTAACTACCTACTGTTACTCTTTAAATGGGCTACCACGACTTTCAAGCACTAAGCGGAAATCTCAGTTGAGTGTTGAATTATTTCGTGAAATATTTAGAATTCCTTTTAATCTGTACTGGGATTTTTATGCTGTAAAGGCCAATTCAGGACAAGCTGAACCATAAAATGTTTTTCTGCCAATTAAAGACACACACACAACAGTTTTTAAGGATATACAAGAGCGAAATACACCAAATTTAGTTACCGGATTCGAAAATTTCCCTAATACAAGCTTCAAACTTATACCCGTAAAGGGAAAGATCGTTTTTGAATTTTTCCTCTGAGTTTTTTCAGTACTTAACCTATTCCCAATTTCCAAGTTTTATAAATATAAACCTGAAATATTAAAATAAATATTACTTTTATACGATTCCCTCATCGATTGTAGTTGACTTGAAGTATTTCAAATCTACAGGCCTAATCTTATTGTTCAAATGAAGTGAAGGGACTTTGCATAATGCGTATATAAACATCGAAATCTTTCAGTTAACTAAGAAACTTGTTCTGAAGTGCTGTATGAATCAACGTTGTCCAGTAATTTTAGTATAAAAGTTGCATTTTTATCAAAAGATCATTTTTAAAGTGTTTATTGAAGTATGAGTGAAAGATTGCAGCCTAAAAATGCGGACTGTTCCCAAACGTCTCGTTTATCTGCTGAGGAGCAGCACCAAACGACAGAGGATTGCAAATCGAACCCAATGGCAAGTGAAAAGTGCCAAAAATTCATGGAACCAAATAGAATAAAAATCTCGGATTTCGATGACGGTATTGAAGCTCAAGCATCCGTGTCTCTGGATGACCCTCGGAAAAAATCTTTAGAAGGTAACTCGAAAAGAAGAAAACATGACAAAAAGGGTACCTCTGCAGCTACGTTTATGATCCCCAGACAAAGCCATCTAAAGCAAGTAAAGGAAAGTGTATTGCTTATACAGGATACAGACCGTCAAGACCAAAGTATCCAACAGACAAATACAGCGGGACCAAGCAGTTGCAAGAACGAGAACCAGGATCAAAATATAGTGAGACGCCCCTATTCATGCAGCCTTTGTAGAAAGTGCTATACTCGAAAACAGAATTTAAGACGGCATCATAGGAAACATCATCCAGCAGAAGCAGTCTTATCTGACAGAACTCAAGGAGCCAGTGTTTCCAACAAGAGTTTGCGGGATAAAAGAACTCCCAGATGTGAGAAGTCACACCAGTGTCAATTATGCGAAAAGGCGTTTCAGATTCCATCGAAGTTAAAACAACATATTCTAACCCACACCAAAGAGAAACCCTTCAAATGTCCAGATTGTGAACAGTCATTTACGACGAAAGATTTGTTAAAGGGTCACGTATCACGTATTCATTTAAAAGTTAAATTCCCCTGCGATATCTGTAAGAAAAAATTTTCAGATAATTCGAACCTACGGAGGCATATATCAGCTGTACACTTTAAGAAGAAATTCTTTGAATGTGAAATCTGCAAGCAAAAGTTTTCTCAAAACTCAACTTTACAGCGTCATATGTTAAGTATCCACTTCAAACAGAAGTCATATGAGTGTGAAATTTGTTTGCAAAAATTTTCCACTCAGCCGAACTTGTATACTCATAGACGTGTCCACACAGGTGAAAAGCCGTACGAATGTGAAGTGTGTTATCGTAAGTTTGCTCACCTTGCTGGTTTAAAAGAACACAAGTGTCCACCGTTCAAATAACAATTTTATAGACTAGTTTTATCGACAATTAGCTAGCAATTGAGGATTTAAATACAAACGCTTCCATGGTATAAAAATGAAACATTTTTAAACGATAAAGATAGAAATGTATTTAGATTGGTAATTTTTTTCTCATCTGTTGACAACGTACCAATACTTCTCAGTATCATAATTTGAATTCTATTATGTACTCACAGTATCTTGTTATAAATGTTTTCTGTTTAATGCTTTTTATCGCTAATCTATTCATGTTTATATAATTATATTCACTTTTAAAATGTAGATGTAAATTGGAGTTTAATAAACATTTTTTAATTCTATATTTGATTTCGAAATTGTTACCCAATAAGGATAGTACGCTTTTTTATTGATAAATATCGCTTTGAAGTTTAAAATCAGACCATAGAACAAAATAAGATCTTACTTATTGAAATTCATTCTACGTAGTGTACGAAAACCTGAATACCTGATTGCATAAAAATGTATTTTTTATTTGTGCAAAATAACCTAACATAATTAAAAAAAACATCTGAAATTTACGTCACAAATTACTTTATGAGAAAGTTTATCCCTAATATTATGTGGCCACAAATATAGCCTTTCGTCATAAAACCCCCCAAAGCAATATTACATGGTTACGCTGTTTGCTATTTGCTGTACTGCGATTTCCGAAATGCATTCAAAGATTCCTCATACTTGAAATATTGAAGTCGTTTTCTAAATAAAAACCTTTATTTCGTTTTGAACGTTTAAAAGTTTGTACGATAAATGTTCTTAGAGCAATTTTCCCTTTCAAGAATTAGGTAGGTATGTTAATTAAAGTCACATTGGAGCAACACAACGGGCTATTGCTGACGATGCGGGATTAATCCCAATGGAAAAGATCCGAGGACAAAGTCAGGACGAACCAACACCTAAGCTGATACCGCACTTTAAAAACTTCCACACCACGCCAACGTTAGGACATTTGAGGCCATGACAGATTTAACGTGAACAGCCCCTTCGTACACGGCGGTCTTTGGTTGAATTCGAACTCGCAACCCTCCGATTGCTAATGCCTCCAACCGGGCTACGGGCGGAGGGGGAAGAAACAGAGAACATGAGAGCAGGTGAGGGTAAAGATGAAAGGGAGAAAAGATCACTAGGTTGTTTACAACTGAGAAGAGAATCGTGCTTTGGATCAATTAGAAACTTCAACTTAATTTTTAAAAACGCAGTGTTCAGTTTGAAATATCAATTCCTCCTAAATGTCTAAACGTTTTATTTCTTTTACTCTAACTGAAATATATATATCACAGTTCTAGAAAATTGTGAGTTTATTAAAAAAGTAATTTCTGTGATGTAGTTAGCTTTACGATTTTGACTCTTAAACTCCCACGTAAGATTGGGTATACTACATCCAAATTACAAACTATATTAAAGGATTAAGTTGATTTTATCGTGTAAGGGTTATATTTTGCTAAACTGTTCCAAAGTCCTGTACGTTTGGATTGAAAAATAAAGATATTTTAATGCAGATATAATTATGTTACTTAATTTTTATGTTAGATAGGGACTGGTATACTGTCTTAAAATATTGATTCTTGTTACGACTGATATAAATATTAAGAGTACGAAATTTGTACGTCATTTTCTCTTATTAGTGCATAATTTGTACGTCATTACTCTTATTAGTGCATAATTATAGCTTATAAATATTGTGCAACAGATATATTTAACAACCTATTTCATAAAGAAAGATTTGCCAGTTTTAATAGCTTGTATTGATTTTAGAGTTCATAAATACGTCACCAAATGCAGAAATTTATTTTTTTGTTAAAACTTAAAAGAATGCTTGTAGTAACTTTTTTTCATGAGATATCTTAATTTGATAATTCTTCCAGAGGAATTAATAATTTTTTATTTCAGCTCGAAAGGGAATCCGTTCGAATGAAGTTGGTGACAAATGCCTGTCGTTTCGCCGCTAGGAGATTAGACCACAATATGGAGAGTGGCATTCCGGGGTTAAATGCCGGAGCCCATTGTGTTGCTCCAGTGTGACGTTAATTGAAATACACCCCCCTTTGTCTTCTTATTCATAAATTAATAAATAGTATCTTCATTTACCTTATATCTATTTCTTATAAATGGTACATCAGAATTTTGAAGACCAATCGGTATTATCCACATTTATGTTGTTGTAAGGTCACAACAGAGAGAGAAAAAAAGAGAAGAGGGCGTATTTCAATTAACGTCACACTAGAGCAACACAACGGGCTATTGGTGACGGTCCGGGATCAATCCCAAAGGGAAAGATCCGTGGACAACACAAGTAATTTTAAACCACGGTCAGATGATTAGGTCATACTTGAGCTAGTACCTAACCTTCCAAACTTCCTCTCGGGTTTGACCCCGGACCGTCGCTAATAGCCCATTGTGCAGCTCCAGTGTGACTCTAATTAAAATACCTACCTACTTACAAAAGTTCTATCTGTTAATATATTGAAAATTTATTATATAGAGGTAGGTAGTTAATTAATTTCGCACTGGAGCAACACAACGGGCTGTTGGCGACGGTTCGGGATCAATACGGAAGGGAAAGAAGCGAGGGCAACACCACGCAATATGAACCACGGTCAGATGATGAGGCAACATTTGAGCTTTTACTTCTTTCCAAAGTTCCACACCATGGAAAAATGAGGACATTTGAGGCCACGACAGATTAAACATGCACCAGTCCCCTCCCGTGTACACGAAGGCCTCTGGTTTGATCCGAATTCGTAACCCTCCGTTTGCTAATCCGTTACTCTTCCAACCGGGCAACTGCGGCTTCCGGTGCAGTAATGAACTCACCACAGAAGTTGGTTCAGGTTTACGGCGGAAGGTCCAAGACGGACAAGCTTCGAAAAACAAAGACAATCGAAACCATTAAAAATAAGTAAAAGTGTAAAATAGTCTAATCAACATTAAAAGTATGTTAAAAATTATATATTTACTTGTACAGATTATATGTTTTTCGTGTATAGACGACACTAAAGGTGCAGGATAAAAGATGTAATGCAAGTAGGTCAACCATTGGTAAAATAGATTATGAAGGCTAAGAAATATCACCGGAGAAATTCTGATGAGATGTGTATCCCACCAGTCAAAGACCTTCGTGTACACGGGAGATGGTGCAGGTTAAATTTGTCGTGGCCTCTAATGTCCTCACGTTGGCATGGTGTGGAAGTTTGGAGAGTGGGGTTCCAGTTCAGGTGTTTTTCTGGTCATGTCACCGTGGTTCAAAATTTCGAGGTGTTGAACTTGGATCTTTCCTTTCCGAAATAGGGATAAGATAGACCACGACCGTCGCCATTGGACATTGTGTGTTGCACCAGAGAGACATTAATTAACTACTTACCGTTACTCTTTAAATGGTCTACCACGACCCACAAGCACTAAGCGAAAATCTCAGTTTGAGTTTTGAATTATTTGGTAAAACATTTAGAATTCCTTTTAATCTGTACTGGGATTTTTATGCTGTAAAGGCCAATTCAGGACAATCTGAACCATAAAATGTTTTTCCGCCAATTAAAGATACACACACAATAGTTATTAAGAGATAAACAATAGCGAAATACACAAAATTTGGTTACCGGATTCGAAACTTTCCCTAGTACAACCTGCAGACTGATAGCGTAAAGGGAAAGATTGTTTCTTGAATTTTTCCTCTGAATATTTTTAGTACATAATCTAATCCCAATTTCTAAGTTTTATAAATATAAGCCTGAAATATTAAAATAAATATAACTTTTATACGATTCCCTCATCGATTGTAGACATTTAAGCTTCTGAAATACTGCAGAAATCACTTTTATGTGATTCTAAAATCACCCCAGAAAGAGAGAGAAGAGACAAGTAGAAGAGAGAGAGAGAAAAGAATCATATCCTTTGTACTGGGCCATGAGCTCGACATGGCTTCTCTTTGAATTGAGTGTTGGAAATTGCTGACGTAATTCCCTGGTTGCCATAGAAAATCTCCAAGAAACAATGTTCTTCCTGGATGAAACAACAAGCATTTCCAATTTCTATTTTATTGTGCAGAAGGAAATTTAATTACATTTTTCTTTTGAACTTGTCTAATGGATGATTGAAGACTGCAGAATGAAAATTATTGTGCTCTTTTCAATATCTTTGCGATTTCCCTTACTATCTCAGCAGATGCATGCGAATTGTTTAAAATTCCAGTGAATTGAATTTATTACGAGTGTTACGAATTGCTTTCATTATATGTTTTTTCCAAGTAATTAAAATTTTCAGCTGTTTCTGTTTCGTACGAAACATTCTCTGTATAAATTAAGGAAAAATATTACCTAACAAATTGTGATAAGACGAGTGTCCCTTCCTAATCGGTAGCAGTGCTAGTTCAGTCACAAGATCAGGGGATTATAGCAACCGTGTGATTGCGAGTTCTAAAGTCGATCCAGCCATAGAACGCCGTGTACACTTAGTTTGTACACGATAAATCGGCCTCAAATATCCTCACGTTGGCGTAGTGTGGAAGTTTGGCGATCGAGGTGCCAGCTCAGGTGTTGACCTCGTCATCTGACCGTGTTTCAAAATAATGAGATTTATAACAAAATAACTTTTATATTCCTTTCGGAAATGGTAGGTAGGTATTTTAATTAACGTCACACTGGAGCAACACACCGGGCTATTAGCGACTGTCAGGGATCAAACCCGAAGGGAAAGAACCGAGGACAACACACGTAATTTTAAACCACGGTCAGATGACTAGGTCATAACTGAGCTGGTACCCCACTCTCCAAACTACCACTCGGGTTTGATCCCGTCGCTAATAGCCCGTTGTGTTGCTCTAGTGGGACGCTAATTCAAATACCTACCTACTTAGCACAGTTCTATCTGTTCACATATTGAAACTGCATTATATAGAGGTAGGTTGTTAATTAATGTCAAACTGGAGCTACACAACGGGTTATTTGCGACGGTTCGAGATCAATACGGAAGGGAAAGATGGGAGGGAAACACCACGCAATTTGAATCACGGTCAAATGACGAGGCAACGCTTGAGCTTTCTCTTTTCTCCAAAGTTCCACACCTTGCCAAAATGAGGACATTTGAGGCCACGACAGATTAAACATGCACCAGTCCCCTCCCGTGTACACGAAGGCCTCTGGTTTGATCCGAATTCGTAACCCTCCGTTTGCTAATCCGTTACTCTTCCAACCGGGCAACTGCGGTCTACGGTGCAGAAATGAACTCATCAGAGAAGTTGGTTCAGGTTTTACGGCGGAAGGTCCAAAGACGGACAATCTGCGAAGAACAAAGACAATCGAAACCATTAAAAATAAGTAAAAAAGTGTAAAATAGTCTATTCAACATTAAAAGTATGTTTAAAATTATATATTTACTTCTACAGATTATATGTTTTTAGTGTATAGACGACATTAAAGGTGCAGGATAAAAGATGTAATACAAGTAGGTCAAACATTGGTAAAATAGATTATGAAGGCTAAGAAATATCATCGGGGGTATTTCAATTAACGTCACACTGGAGCAACACAACGGGCTATTGGTGACGGTCCGGGATCAATCCCAAAGGGAAAGATCCGAGGACAACACCACGTAATTTTGAACAACAGAAATATCATCGGAGAAATTGTGACAAGATGTGTATCCCACCAGCCAAAGACCTTCGTGTACACGGGAGCTGGTGCAGGTAAAATCTGTCGTGACCTCTAATGTCCTCACGTTGGCATAATGTGGAAATTTGGAGAGTGGGGTTCCAGCTCAGGTGTTGTTCTCGTCATGTCACCGTTGTTCAAAATTGCGAGGCGTTGTCCTTGGATCTTTCCTTTCCGGATTTATCCCTGAATAGGGATAAGATAGACCCCGACCGTCGCCAATAGCCGTAAAGGGAAAGATTGTTTCTTGAATATTTCCTGTGTATTTTTAGTACTTAACCTAATCCCAATTTCCAAGTTTTATAAATATAAACCTGAAATATTAAAATAAATATTACTTTTATACGATTCCCTCATCGATTGTAGTTGACTTGAAGTATTTCAAATCTACAGGCCTAATCTTATTGTTCAAATGAAGTGAAGGGACTTTGCATAATGCGTATATAAACATCGAAATCGTTCAATTAACTAAGAAACTTGCTCTGAAGTGCTGTATGCATCAACGTTGTCCAGTAATTTTAATATAAAAATTGCATTTTTAGCAAAAGATCATATTTTTAAAGTTTTTATTGAAGTATGAGTGAAAGATTGCAGCCTAAAAATGCGGACTGTTCCCAAACGTCTCGTTTATCTGCTGAGGAGCAGCAAACGACAGCGAGTTGCAAATCGAAGCCAATGGCAACTCAAACGAGCCAAAAATTCATGGAACCTAATAGAATCCAAATCTCGGATTTCGATGATGGTGTTGAAGTTCAAGCATCCGTGTCTTTGGATGACCCTCGGAAAACATCTTTAGAAGGTAACTCGAAAAGAAAACCTGACAAAAAGGGTACCTCTGCAGCTACGTTTATGATCCCCAGACAAAGCCATCTAAAGCAAGTAAGGGAAAGTGTATTGCTTATACAGGATACAGACCTTCAAGACCAAAGTATCCAACAGACAATTACAGCGGGACCAAGCAGTTGCAAGAATGAGAGCCAGGATCAGAATATAGTGAGACGTCCCTATTCATGCAGCCTTTGTAGAAAGTGTTATACTCGAAAACACTATTTAACACGGCATCAAAAGAACCGTCATCCAGCAGAAGCAGTCTTACCTGACAGAACTCAAGGAGCCAGTGTTTCCAACAAGAGTTTGCGGGATAAAAGAACTCCCAGATGTGAGAAGTCACACCAGTGTCAATTATGCGAAAGAACACACCCGAGAGAAGCCCTTCAAATGTCCAGATTGTGAACAGTCATTTACGACGAAAGGTTTGTTAAAGGGTCACGTATCACGTATTCATTTAAAAGTTAAATTTCCTTGCGATATCTGTAAGAAAAATTTTTCAGATAATTCGAACCTACGGAGGCATATATCAACTGTACACTTTAAGAAGAAATTATTTGAATGTGAAATCTGCAAGCAAACGTTTTCTCAAAACTCAATTTTACAGTGTCATATGTTAAGAATCCACTTCAAACTGAAATCATATGAGTGTGAAATATGTGGGAAAAAGTTTTCCACTCAGCCGAACTTGCATAAACATAGACGTGTCCACACAGGTGAAAAGCCGTACGAATGTGAAGTGTGTTATACGTTTGCTCGCCTTTTTTGCTGGTTTAAAAAAACACAAGTGTCGACCGTTCAAATAACCATTTTATAGTCTAGTTTTATCGACAATTAACTAGCAATTGAGGATTTAAAGACAAACGCTCCCATGGTATAAAAATGAAACATTTTTAAAACGATAAAGATAGAAATGTATTTAGATTAGTAATTTTTTCTCATCTGTTGACCACGTACCAAAACTTCTCAGTATCATAATTTGAATTCTACACTGCTGGCCACCGTAAATGCAACACCCTGAAGGAAGCATGCAAATAATATGAAATTTACAACATGCATTAGCGGAGGTGAGATATGCAAATGATTAGAATTTCAGCGCAGACGCACATCACGCGCGCCTGTGGCGCCACTTCAAAGCGCTATTTAAGGCTTGGAGATTTCGACGATTTCAAGTACGGCAATTGTGTTTTTCTTGTGGTTTTTTTCAAAAAAACGATCAATTATGCCTCGTAGAAAACAGCGATCATCTTTTGATCAAGTATCCGAGTTCGACAGAGGAAGGATAGTGGCCTACCGAGATTGTGGATTATCTTTCAGGGAAATCGGTAGTCGTGTTGGACGAAACCAAACAACTGTAATGCGGATATGTGATCGTTGGATGCAGGAGGGTACGACGGACCGACGTGTTCGATCGCATCCACCTCAGTGCACCACTTCACGTGATGACAGGCATATTGTGCGTATGGCAGTGACGGATCGCTCAGCCACATCACGAACCATAGCACAGCACATTCAGTCTGTACCTCATCATCCAGTGTCTGCGCGTACCATTCGACGCCGTTTAAAGCAGAGTGGTCTGTCCGCAAGACGTCCATTGCTTCGTCTACCCTTGACGCAGAACCACAGACGTTTCCGCCGCCAATGGTGCGATGAAAGAAGGATGTGGACGGCAGAATGGAATGAAATTGTCTTTACTGACGAGTCACGCTTCTGTCTGCAACACCACGATGGTCGGATTCGAGTCTGGAGACACCGTGGAGAGAGGATGCTGAACAGCTGCGTTATGCACCGCCACACTGGTCCTGCACCGGGTATTATGGTATGGGGCGGTATTGGATATCACTCTCGCACTCCTCTAGTACGCATTGCCGGTACTTTAAACAGCCAGCGCTACATCTCCGAAGTGTTGGAGCCAGTTGTCTTTCCTTACCTTCAGGGCTTGCCCACAGCCATATTTCAACAGGATAATGCGCGACCACACGTGGTACGCATTGTCCAAGGGTTCTTCGTCAATCGCCAGATTGAATTGCTTCCCTGGCCAGCTCGCTCTCCGGATCTTTCGCCGATACAAAACATGTGGTCCATGGTTGCTCAACGATTGACCCAGAATACATCCCCAGCTGCCACACCAGATCAACTTTGGCAACGTGTGGAAGCTGCTTGGTCTGCTGTACCCCAAGAACACATCCAAAGTCTCTTTGAATCAATGCCGAGGCGTGTGGCAGCGGTGATCTCCAACAATGGCGGCTAGTCTGGCTACTGATTTTGGCAGGAACCACACTTCACAGAAGTCTATAAATTTAATCATTTGATACTTGGTCAACATGTTATCTACAAAATAAATTTTGTTGTGATATCTCTTGTCTTTCTTGGTGTTGCAATTTGGGTGGCCAGCAGTGTATTATGTACTCACAGTATCTTTTTATAATTGTGTACTGTTTGATGCTTTTAATCGCTAATCTATTGATGTTGATGTAATTATATTCACTTTTAAAATGTAGATGTAAATTGGAGTTTAATAAACATTTTTTTTTCTATATTTGATTTTTAAATTGTTTCCCAATATGGATAGTGCACTTTTTTTATTGATAAATATCACTTTGAAGTTATAAAATCGGACCATAGAACAAAATAAGATTGTACTTATTGAAATTCATTTTACGTATTGCACGAGAACCTAAATACCCGATTTGCCTAAAAATGTCTTTATTTTCTGTGCAATATAACCTAACATAATTTAAAAAACATCTGAAATTTACGTCACAAATTACTTTATGAGAATGTTTATCCCTAAAATTATGTGGCCAAATATAGCCTTTCGTCATAAACCCGACAAAACCTATATTACATGCTTAAGCAGTTTGCTATACTGCGATTTCGGAAATCCATTTCAAAGATTCCTCAAACTTCAAATATTGAAGTCTTTTACTAAATAAAAAACCTTTATTTCGTTCTGAACTTTTAAAAGTTTATACGATCAATGTTAGAGCAATTTTCCCTTTCTAGAATAGTTAATTAATTTTACCATTTATTTATTTATTTCAATTAACGTCACACTGGAGCAACACAACGGGCTATTGGTGACGGTCCGGGATCAATCCCAAAGGGAAAGTCCGAGGACAACACGGTCAGAGGACGAGCCAACACCTGAGCTGGCACCGCACTTTCCAAACTTCCACAGTACGCGAACGTTAGGATATTTGAGGCCACGACAGGTTTAACGTGAACAGCCCCTTCGTACACGACGGTCTTTGGTTGGATTGGAACTCGCAGCCCTCCGATTTCTTATGCGTTACTCTTCCAACCGGACTACGGCGGAGAAGGAAGAAACAGTAGGTCATAGGAGCAGGTGAGGGTAAAGATGAAAGGGTGAAAAGATCACTAGGTTGTTTACACCTGAGAAGAGATTCGTGCTTTGGATCAATAAGAAACAAAATAAGATCTTACTTATTGAAATTCATTCTACGTAGTGTACGAAAACCTGAATACCTGATTGCATAAAAATGTATTTTTTATCTGTGCAAAATAACCTAACATAATTTAAAAAACATCTGAAATTTACGTCACAAATTACTTTATGAGAAAGTTTATCCCTAATATTATATGATCAAATATAGCCTTTCGTCATAAAACCCCTAAAAGCAATATTACATGCTTACGCTGTTTGCTATTTGCTTTACTGCGATTTCCGAAATCCATTCAAAGATTCCTCATACTTGAAATATTGAAGTCGTTTTCTAAATAAAAACCTTTATTTCGTTCTGAACGTTTAAAAGTTTGTACGATAAATGTTCTTAGAGCAATTTTACCTTTCAAGAATTAGGTAGGTATGTTAATTAAAGTCACATTGGAGCAACACAACGGGCTATAGCTGACGGTGCGGGATCAATCCCAATGGAAAAGATCCGAGGACAAAGTCAGGACGAAATAACTCCTGAGCTGACACCGCACTTTCCAAACTTCCACACCACGCCAACGTTAGGACATTTGAGGCCACGACAGATTTAACGTGAACAGCCCCTTCGTACACGGCGGTCTTTGGTTGAATTCGAACTCGCAACCCTCCGATTGCTAATGCCTTACTCTTCCAACCGGGCTACGGCGGAGGAGGAAGAAACAGAGAGCAGGTGAGGGTAAAGATGAAAGGGAGAAAAGATCACTAGGTTGTTTACAACTGAGAAGAGATTCGTGCTTTGGATCAATTAGAAACTTCAACTTAATTCTTAAAAACGCAGTGTTCAGTTTGAAATATCAATTCCTCCTAAATGTGTGTAAACGTTTTATTTCGTCTTTTACTCTAATTGAAAAATATATAAAGTTCTCGAAAAATGTGAGTTTATTAAAAAAGTAATTTCAGTGATGTAGTTAGTTTTACGATTTTGACTCTTAAACTGCCACGTAAGATGGGGTTATACTACATGCAGGATAAAAGATGTACGGATCGAAAAAGAAAGATATATTTTAATGCAGATATAATTATGTTACTTAATTTTTATGTTAGATAGGGACTGGTATAGTGTCTTAAAAGATTGATTCTTGTTACAACTGATATATAAATGTTAAGAATTTGAAATAAATTTTTGAGAAATATTAAAATTTACGATTTTTCAGTGATGGTACATTCTTTTATTCCAGGTAATTTTGTATCTATTACTCCTATTATTGCATAATTAAAGCTTATAAATATTGTGCAACAGATATATTTAACAACCCACTTCATAAAGAAAGATGATTCGCCAGTTTTAATATCTTGTATGGATAATAGAGTTCCTATATACGTCACCAGATGTGGAAATTTATTTTTTGTTAAAACTTAAATGAATGCTTGTAGTAACTTTGTTCTCATGAGATATTTTAATTTGGTAATTCTTCCAGAGGAATTAATAATTTTTGATTTCAGCTCGAAAAGGAATCCGTTCGAATGAAGTTGGTGACAAATGCCTGTCGTTTGGCCGCTAGGACATTAAACCACAATATGGAGAGTGGCATTCCGGGTTAAATGCCCGGATGGTGTTATGCAGGGTGCTTCGCTAAGCAAACACTAAATTACATCCCGTAATTGCATCTTTGTACCTAACTGTATCTGTCCTTTTATCTTTTAATTATTGGAGTGTATCTTTTTAAACAATTCGATAAGTCCAAAGGATTTGCATTTATAAAAACAATTGTTGAAAGAGTGGAAAGGTTTTTAAAATATATTTATGCTTCCCAGTTCCCATTCCAATTAAATCGAATAGTAGCAACAAGTACCCTTCGTGGGATTTAGAAGGAGGGATAAAATAGAATTAAACTGAAAAGTCTTAAAAGCAATATTATATATACGAACATTCCAGGTCTAATTGAATGACATTTCCAATATCTGTCGTAAACACAGTGTAGAATACAAGAAAAAGGGAATAATATGGATGTGGAGGAGGGTATTTCAATTAACGTCACACTGGAGCAACACAATGGGCTATTGGTGACGGTCCGGGATCAATCCCATAGGGAAAGATCCGAGGACAACACCACGTAATTTTGAAAATATGGATGTGGAATAATAATAATATAAAAATATCCCATTCTAAATCGCCAATTAAAAGATGGGCACTTTGTTTGAGTTCTTTCATTTTCCATTCAAAAGAACTTGTCCTGTCATAAGAATGTGGATTTCAATTCAAATTTTCAATCAGGATACGATTGCTGTAGCTCATTGGTTTACACACAGCAGTAGCAGCCTGCGTGTATAGGAGGTAGTTGTTCGATTCCTGTAAACTTCAAATCATATTTTCCCTTTCTTCGGTAGAAAACTTTCTTTCTGTAGATGTATGTGTATCCTTTATTTCACATAAGAAACATTGCTTAAAGCGGCTTGACCAAAATCTGGCCATCTCTTCCTGGAGACACGAAACGGTTTTGGTCTTATCGTAAATTATCCGGTATGCCCTATTATTATCCTATCAATTGGCAAATGAACCAGAGAATTGAATGCTAAACAGACCCAAATGACTCCTACTGAGGCTAATGCTTTGCTAAAATCCAAACTCACATCACAGAAAATTGATCTTTTTATTAGGACTGACAGAACAACCAACATAATATACAGTCATTGGAAGAAAACTCACCATATCTTTATCTCGTCATTAGCAAAACTCATCAGATATTGTTGGAGAGGATATCCTGTTATTGGAATAAAACTGACCAAATTAAAAGAAGTTGGTTTTTTATTTTTAGTGAATTTATTTGAAGCATCGGTACTTTTTATGCTATGAAGAATGCTATTTTTGTGTTCATTTGAGTGAATTGTTTTAAAATATCTGTAACCACACATGAAATTTACGAAGTATATCTGTCTAATCAATGTGTTAGATCAATAAAGGCATACAATTTTATTGCTTTTATTCAACATTCAAGCTTCTGAAATGCTGCAGACATCAAATTAAAATTCACATATCGAATTATGTTCCACACAAAAAGGTATGCTTTGACACAAGATGCACAAGCACTTTTTGAAAATGAAACTTTCCCTCTTCAAGTTTCTTTTTCAAAAAGTGATTATAAAGTATTTCATTTATGTCTTCTTATACATAAAACAATAAATAGTATCTTAATTTTCTGTATTTATTCCTTATAAATGGTACATCAGAATTCAGAAGACCCAATTGGTATGATGTATTATCCATTTTTAAGTGATTCTAAAATCGACCCAGAAAGAGAGAGAGAAAGCAGAAGAGAGAAGAAGCATTACCTTCCTTTGTACTAGGCAATGAACTGGACATGGCTTCTCATAGAATTGAGTGTTGGAAATTGCTGACGTAATTCTCTGGTTGCCATAGAAAATCACTATGAAACAATGCTCTTTCTGGATGAAACAACAAGCATTTCCAATTTCTCTTTTATTGTGCAGAGGGAAATTTATTTAAAATTTTTTTCTTTTGAACTTGTCTAGTGGATGATCGAAGACTACAGAATGAAAAGTATTGTGCTTCGTTTAATATATTTGCGATTTCCCTTACTATCTCAGCAGATGCATGCGAATTGTTCCAATTTCGAGTGAATTGAATTTATTACGAGTGTTACGAATTGCTTTCATTATATGTTCTTTCCAAGAAATTAAAATTTTCATACGAAACATTCTGTGTATAAATTATGAAGAAATATTACATATAACAAATTGTAATAAGACGAGTATCCGTTCCTAGTTGGGAGCAGTGCTGGCTCAGTCACAAGAGCAGGGGATTAGCAACCGTGTGATTGCGAGTTCTAAAGTCGATCCAGCCCAAGACCGTCATTTACACGGAGTTTTGAACACAACAAATCGGCCTCAAATATCCTCACGTTGGCGTGGTGTGGAAGTTCGGAGAGTGTGGTGCCAGCTAAGGTGATAACCACATCATTGAATTGTTTCAAAATAACGAAACGTCCTTGGATATTAACCGTCGCGAATGATAGGTAGGTATTTTAATTAACTTTACACTAGAGCAACACAACGAGCTATTAGCGACTGTCCGTGATCAAACCCGAAGGGGAAGATCCGAGGACAACACGTAATTTTAAACCACGGTCAGATGACTAGGTCAAACCTAAGCTGGTACCAAACTCTCCAAACTTCTACTCGGGTTTGATCCCGAACCGTCGCTAATAGCCCGCTGTGTTGCTCCAGTGCGATAATAATTAAAATACCTATCTACCGAGTTTATGCTGCTCTTGTTTGGTTCCTATAAACTATAATGCATGTATTTTTCCCTTCTGAACATGTATAACGTAGGTATTAGGTAGGTATTTTAATTAACTTCGCAACACAACGGGCTCTTTGAATAGGTAAAATATTCTTTATGTAAGAATATCTTTTTTTTATTCGAAATAAGAAACGCTGCTTGGCGGGTTTCACAGATATCTAGCCTTCCCTTCGAGATGGCACTAAAGTGTTTTTTACATTTTTGTATATCATTCGAATCTCAAGTGCAAGAAGTAATTCAAAGCCTTAACAACTAAATGGTCTGTGTAGTGGTCAGAGTAATGCTTGTTTTCCACAGTTTTCTCAATAGTCCGTTGTGTTGCTCCAGTGTGACGCTGATTAAAATACCTACCAACTTAACAAAGTCCTCTCTCTTAATATATTGAAACTGTATTATAAAGATGTAGGTAGGTAATTAATTAATGTCGAACTGGAGCCACACAACGGGTTATTGGATCAATACGCAAGGGAAAGACGCGAGGGCAACACCACGCAATTTGAACCTCGGTCAGATGACAAGGCAACGATTGAACATTTACTTGTCTACAAAGTTCCACACCATGCCAAAATGAGGACATTTGAGGCCACGACAGATTGAACATGCACCTGTCCCCTCCCGTGTACACCAAGGTCTCTGGTTCGATCCCAATTCGTAATCCTCCCGTTGCTAATCCGTTACTCTTCCAACCGGACTACTGCGGCCTCCGGTGCAGTAATGAACTCACCACAGATGTTGGTTCAGGTTTTACGGCGGAAGGTCCAAAGACGGACAAGCTGCGAAAAACAAAGACAATCGAAACCCTAAAAATAAGTAAAAGTGTAAAATAGTCTAATCAACATTAAAAGTATGTTAAAAATTATATATTTACTTGCACAGATTACATATGTTTTTAGTGTATAGACGACAAAAAAGGTGCAGGATCAAAGATGTAATGCAAGTAGGTCAACCATTGATAAAATAGATTATGACGGCTAAGAAATATCACCGGAGAAATTGTGATAAGATGTGCATCCCCACCAGCCAGAGACCTTCGTGTACACGGGAGCTGGTGTATGTTAAATCTGTCGTGGCCTCTAATGTCCTCACGTTGGCATGGCGTAGAAGTTTGGAGAGTGCGGTTACAGCTGAGGTGTTTTTCTCGTCATGTCACAGTGATTCATAATAACGATGCGTTGTCCTTGGTTCTTTCCCTTCAGGATTTATCCCGAAATAGGGATAAGGTAGACCCGACCTTCGCCAATGGCCCTTGTGTGTTGCACAAGGGAGACGTTAATTAACTACCTACTGTTACTCTTTAAATGGGCTACCACGACTTTCAAGCACTAAGCGGAAATCTCAGTTGAGTGTTGAATTATTTCGTGAAATATTTAGAATTCCTTTTAATCTGTACTGGGATTTTTATGCTGTAAAGGCCAATTCAGGACAAGCTGAACCATAAAATGTTTTTCTGCCAATTAAAGACACACACACAACAGTTTTTAAGGATATACAAGAGCGAAATACACCAAATTTAGTTACCGGATTCGAAAATTTCCCTAATACAAGCTTCAAACTTATACCCGTAAAGGGAAAGATCGTTTTTGAATTTTTCCTCTGAGTTTTTTCAGTACTTAACCTATTCCCAATTTCCAAGTTTTATAAATATAAACCTGAAATATTAAAATAAATATTACTTTTATACGATTCCCTCATCGATTGTAGTTGACTTGAAGTATTTCAAATCTACAGGCCTAATCTTATTGTTCAAATGAAGTGAAGGGACTTTGCATAATGCGTATATAAACATCGAAATCTTTCAGTTAACTAAGAAACTTGTTCTGAAGTGCTGTATGAATCAACGTTGTCCAGTAATTTTAGTATAAAAGTTGCATTTTTATCAAAAGATCATTTTTAAAGTGTTTATTGAAGTATGAGTGAAAGATTGCAGCCTAAAAATGCGGACTGTTCCCAAACGTCTCGTTTATCTGCTGAGGAGCAGCAGCAAACGACAGAGGATTGCAAATCGAACCCAATGGCAAGTGAAAAGTGCCAAAAATTCATGGAACCAAATAGAATAAAAATCTCGGATTTCGATGACGGTATTGAAGCTCAAGCATCCGTGTCTCTGGATGACCCTCGGAAAAAATCTTTAGAAGGTAATTCGAAAAGAAGAAAACATGACAAAAAGGGTACCTCTGCAGCTACGTTTATGATCCCCAGACAAAGCCATCTAAAGCAAGTAAAGGAAAGTGTATTGCTTATACAGGATACAGACCGTCAAGACCAAAGTATCCAACAGACAAATACAGCGGGACCAAGCAGTTGCAAGAACGAGAACCAGGATCAAAATATAGTGAGACGCCCCTATTCATGCAGCCTTTGTAGAAAGTGCTATACTCGAAAACAGAATTTAAGACGGCATCATAGGAAACATCATCCAGCAGAAGCAGTCTTATCTGACAGAACTCAAGGAGCCAGTGTTTCCAACAAGAGTTTGCGGGATAAAAGAACTCCCAGATGTGAGAAGTCACACCAGTGTCAATTATGCGAAAAGGCGTTTCAGATTCCATCGAAGTTAAAACAACATATTCTAACCCACACCAAAGAGAAACCCTTCAAATGTCCAGATTGTGAACAGTCATTTACGACGAAAGATTTGTTAAAGGGTCACGTATCACGTATTCATTTAAAAGTTAAATTCCCCTGCGATATCTGTAAGAAAAAATTTTCAGATAATTCGAACCTACGGAGGCATATATCAGCTGTACACTTTAAGAAGAAATTCTTTGAATGTGAAATCTGCAAGCAAAAGTTTTCTCAAAACTCAACTTTACAGCGTCATATGTTAAGTATCCACTTCAAACAGAAGTCATATGAGTGTGAAATTTGTTTGCAAAAATTTTCCACTCAGCCGAACTTGTATACTCATAGACGTGTCCACACAGGTGAAAAGCCGTACGAATGTGAAGTGTGTTATCGTAAGTTTGCTCACCTTGCTGGTTTAAAAGAACACAAGTGTCCACCGTTCAAATAACAATTTTATAGACTAGTTTTATCGACAATTAGCTAGCAATTGAGGATTTAAATACAAACGCTTCCATGGTATAAAAATGAAACATTTTTAAACGATAAAGATAGAAATGTATTTAGATTGGTAATTTTTTTCTCATCTGTTGACAACGTACCAATACTTCTCAGTATCATAATTTGAATTCTATTATGTACTCACAGTATCTTGTTATAAATGTTTTCTGTTTAATGCTTTTTATCGCTAATCTATTCATGTTTATATAATTATATTCACTTTTAAAATGTAGATGTAAATTGGAGTTTAATAAACATTTTTTAATTCTATATTTGATTTTTAAATTGTTTCCCAATATGGATAGTGCACTTTTTTTATTGATAAATATCACTTTGAAGTTATAAAATCGGACCATAGAACAAAATAAGATTGTACTTATTGAAATTCATTTTACGTATTGCACGAGAACCTAAATACCCGATTTGCCTAAAAATGTCTTTATTTTCTGTGCAATATAACCTAACATAATTTAAAAAACATCTGAAATTTACGTCACAAATTACTTTATGAGAATGTTTATCCCTAAAATTATGTGGCCAAATATAGCCTTTCGTCATAAACCCGACAAAACCTATATTACATGCTTAAGCAGTTTGCTATACTGCGATTTCGGAAATCCATTTCAAAGATTCCTCAAACTTCAAATATTGAAGTCTTTTACTAAATAAAAAACCTTTATTTCGTTCTGAACTTTTAAAAGTTTATACGATCAATGTTAGAGCAATTTTCCCTTTCTAGAATAGTTAATTAATTTTACCATTTATTTATTTATTTCAATTAACGTCATACTGGAGCAACACAACGGGCTATTGGTGACGGTCCGGGATCAATCCCAAAGGGAAAGTCCGAGGACAACACGGTCAGAGGACGAGCCAACACCTGAGCTGGCACCGCACTTTCCAAACTTCCACAGTACGCGAACGTTAGGATATTTGAGGCCACGACAGGTTTAACGTGAACAGCCCCTTCGTACACGACGGTCTTTGGTTGGATTGGAACTCGCAGCCCTCCGATTTCTTATGCGTTACTCTTCCAACCGGACTACGGCGGAGAAGGAAGAAACAGTAGGTCATAGGAGCAGGTGAGGGTAAAGATGAAAGGGTGAAAAGATCACTAGGTTGTTTACACCTGAGAAGAGATTCGTGCTTTGGATCAATAAGAAACAAAATAAGATCTTACTTATTGAAATTCATTCTACGTAGTGTACGAAAACCTGAATACCTGATTGCATAAAAATGTATTTTTTATCTGTGCAAAATAACCTAACATAATTTTAAAAACATCTGAAATTTACGTCACAAATTACTTTATGAGAAAGTTTATCCCTAATATTATATGATCAAATATAGCCTTTCGTCATAAAACCCCTAAAAGCAATATTACATGCTTACGCTGTTTGCTATTTGCTTTACTGCGATTTCCGAAATCCATTCAAAGATTCCTCATACTTGAAATATTGAAGTCGTTTTCTAAATAAAAACCTTTATTTCGTTCTGAACGTTTAAAAGTTTGTACGATAAATGTTCTTAGAGCAATTTTACCTTTCAAGAATTAGGTAGGTATGTTAATTAAAGTCACATTGGAGCAACACAACGGGCTATAGCTGACGGTGCGGGATCAATCCCAATGGAAAAGATCCGAGGACAAAGTCAGGACGAAATAACTCCTGAGCTGAAACCGCACTTTCCAAACTTCCACACCACGCCAACGTTAGGACATTTGAGGCCACGACAGATTTAACGTGAACAGCCCCTTCGTACACGGCGGTCTTTGGTTGAATTCGAACTCGCAACCCTCCGATTGCTAATGCCTTACTCTTCCAACCGGGCTACGGCGGAGGAGGAAGAAACAGAGAGCAGGTGAGGGTAAAGATGAAAGGGAGAAAAGATCACTAGGTTGTTTACAACTGAGAAGAGATTCGTGCTTTGGATCAATTAGAAACTTCAACTTAATTCTTAAAAACGCAGTGTTCAGTTTGAAATATCAATTCCTCCTAAATGTGTGTAAACGTTTTATTTCGTCTTTTACTCTAATTGAAAAATATATAAAGTTCTCGAAAAATGTGAGTTTATTAAAAAAGTAATTTCAGTGATGTAGTTAGTTTTACGATTTTGACTCTTAAACTGCCACGTAAGATGGGGTTATACTACATGCAGGATAAAAGATGTACGGATCGAAAAAGAAAGATATATTTTAATGCAGATATAATTATGTTACTTAATTTTTATGTTAGATAGGGACTGGTATAGTGTCTTAAAAGATTGATTCTTGTTACAACTGATATATAAATGTTAAGAATTTGAAATAAATTTTTGAGAAATATTAAAATTTACGATTTTTCAGTGATGGTACATTCTTTTATTCCAGGTAATTTTGTATCTATTACTCCTATTATTGCATAATTAAAGCTTATAAATATTGTGCAACAGATATATTTAACAACCCACTTCATAAAGAAAGATGATTCGCCAGTTTTAATATCTTGTATGGATAATAGAGTTCCTATATACGTCACCAGATGTGGAAATTTATTTTTTGTTAAAACTTAAATGAATGCTTGTAGTAACTTTGTTCTCATGAGATATTTTAATTTGGTAATTCTTCCAGAGGAATTAATAATTTTTGATTTCAGCTCGAAAAGGAATCCGTTCGAATGAAGTTGGTGACAAATGCCTGTCGTTTGGCCGCTAGGACATTAAACCACAATATGGAGAGTGGCATTCCGGGTTAAATGCCCGGATGGTGTTATGCAGGGTGCTTCGCTAAGCAAACACTAAATTACATCCCGTAATTGCATCTTTGTACCTAACTGTATCTGTCCTTTTATCTTTTAATTATTGGAGTGTATCTTTTTAAACAATTCGATAAGTCCAAAGGATTTGCATTTATAAAAACAATTGTTGAAAGAGTGGAAAGGTTTTTAAAATATATTTATGCTTCCCAGTTCCCATTCCAATTAAATCGAATAGTAGCAACAAGTACCCTTCGTGGGATTTAGAAGGAGGGATAAAATAGAATTAAACTGAAAAGTCTTAAAAGCAATATTATATATACGAACATTCCAGGTCTAATTGAATGACATTTCCAATATCTGTCGTAAACACAGTGTAGAATACAAGAAAAAGGGAATAATATGGATGTGGAGGAGGGTATTTCAATTAACGTCACACTGGAGCAACACAATGGGCTATTGGTGACGGTCCGGGATCAATCCCATAGGGAAAGATCCGAGGACAACACCACGTAATTTTGAAAATATGGATGTGGAATAATAATAATATAAAAATATCCCATTCTAAATCGCCAATTAAAAGATGGGCACTTTGTTTGAGTTCTTTCATTTTCCATTCAAAAGAACTTGTCCTGTCATAAGAATGTGGATTTCAATTCAAATTTTCAATCAGGATACGATTGCTGTAGCTCATTGGTTTACACACAGCAGTAGCAGCCTGCGTGTATAGGAGGTAGTTGTTCGATTCCTGTAAACTTCAAATCATATTTTCCCTTTCTTCGGTAGAAAACTTTCTTTCTGTAGATGTATGTGTATCCTTTATTTCACATAAGAAACATTGCTTAAAGCGGCTTGACCAAAATCTGGCCATCTCTTCCTGGAGACACGAAACGGTTTTGGTCTTATCGTAAATTATCCGGTATGCCCTATTATTATCCTATCAATTGGCAAATGAACCAGAGAATTGAATGCTAAACAGACCCAAATGACTCCTACTGAGGCTAATGCTTTGCTAAAATCCAAACTCACATCACAGAAAATTGATCTTTTTATTAGGACTGACAGAACAACCAACATAATATACAGTCATTGGAAGAAAACTCACCATATCTTTATCTCGTCATTAGCAAAACTCATCAGATATTGTTGGAGAGGATATCCTGTTATTGGAATAAAACTGACCAAATTAAAAGAAGTTGGTTTTTTATTTTTAGTGAATTTATTTGAAGCATCGGTACTTTTTATGCTATGAAGAATGCTATTTTTGTGTTCATTTGAGTGAATTGTTTTAAAATATCTGTAACCACACATGAAATTTACGAAGTATATCTGTCTAATCAATGTGTTAGATCAATAAAGGCATACAATTTTATTGCTTTTATTCAACATTCAAGCTTCTGAAATGCTGCAGACATCAAATTAAAATTCACATATCGAATTATGTTCCACACAAAAAGGTATGCTTTGACACAAGATGCACAAGCACTTTTTGAAAATGAAACTTTCCCTCTTCAAGTTTCTTTTTCAAAAAGTGATTATAAAGTATTTCATTTATGTCTTCTTATACATAAAACAATAAATAGTATCTTAATTTTCTGTATTTATTCCTTATAAATGGTACATCAGAATTCAGAAGACCCAATTGGTATGATGTATTATCCATTTTTAAGTGATTCTAAAATCGACCCAGAAAGAGAGAGAGAAAGCAGAAGAGAGAAGAAGCATTACCTTCCTTTGTACTAGGCAATGAACTGGACATGGCTTCTCATAGAATTGAGTGTTGGAAATTGCTGACGTAATTCTCTGGTTGCCATAGAAAATCACTATGAAACAATGCTCTTTCTGGATGAAACAACAAGCATTTCCAATTTCTCTTTTATTGTGCAGAGGGAAATTTATTTAAAATTTTTTTCTTTTGAACTTGTCTAGTGGATGATCGAAGACTACAGAATGAAAAGTATTGTGCTTCGTTTAATATATTTGCGATTTCCCTTACTATCTCAGCAGATGCATGCGAATTGTTCCAATTTCGAGTGAATTGAATTTATTACGAGTGTTACGAATTGCTTTCATTATATGTTCTTTCCAAGAAATTAAAATTTTCATACGAAACATTCTGTGTATAAATTATGAAGAAATATTACATATAACAAATTGTAATAAGACGAGTATCCGTTCCTAGTTGGGAGCAGTGCTGGCTCAGTCACAAGAGCAGGGGATTAGCAACCGTGTGATTGCGAGTTCTAAAGTCGATCCAGCCCAAGACCGTCATTTACACGGAGTTTTGAACACAACAAATCGGCCTCAAATATCCTCACGTTGGCGTGGTGTGGAAGTTCGGAGAGTGTGGTGCCAGCTAAGGTGATAACCACATCATTGAATTGTTTCAAAATAACGAAACGTCCTTGGATATTAACCGTCGCGAATGATAGGTAGGTATTTTAATTAACTTTACACTAGAGCAACACAACGAGCTATTAGCGACTGTCCGTGATCAAACCCGAAGGGGAAGATCCGAGGACAACACGTAATTTTAAACCACGGTCAGATGACTAGGTCAAACCTAAGCTGGTACCAAACTCTCCAAACTTCTACTCGGGTTTGATCCCGAACCGTCGCTAATAGCCCGCTGTGTTGCTCCAGTGCGATAATAATTAAAATACCTATCTACCGAGTTTATGCTGCTCTTGTTTGGTTCCTATAAACTATAATGCATGTATTTTTCCCTTCTGAACATGTATAACGTAGGTATTAGGTAGGTATTTTAATTAACTTCGCAACACAACGGGCTCTTTGAATAGGTAAAATATTCTTTATGTAAGAATATCTTTTTTTTATTCGAAATAAGAAACGCTGCTTGGCGGGTTTCACAGATATCTAGCCTTCCCTTCGAGATGGCACTAAAGTGTTTTTTACATTTTTGTATATCATTCGAATCTCAAGTGCAAGAAGTAATTCAAAGCCTTAACAACTAAATGGTCTGTGTAGTGGTCAGAGTAATGCTTGTTTTCCACAGTTTTCTCAATAGTCCGTTGTGTTGCTCCAGTGTGACGCTGATTAAAATACCTACCAACTTAACAAAGTCCTCTCTCTTAATATATTGAAACTGTATTATAAAGATGTAGGTAGGTAATTAATTAATGTCGAACTGGAGCCACACAACGGGTTATTGGATCAATACGCAAGGGAAAGACGCGAGGGCAACACCACGCAATTTGAACCTCGGTCAGATGACAAGGCAACGATTGAACATTTACTTGTCTACAAAGTTCCACACCATGCCAAAATGAGGACATTTGAGGCCACGACAGATTGAACATGCACCTGTCCCCTCCCGTGTACACCAAGGTCTCTGGTTCGATCCCAATTCGTAATCCTCCCGTTGCTAATCCGTTACTCTTCCAACCGGACTACTGCGGCCTCCGGTGCAGTAATGAACTCACCACAGATGTTGGTTCAGGTTTTACGGCGGAAGGTCCAAAGACGGACAAGCTGCGAAAAACAAAGACAATCGAAACCCTAAAAATAAGTAAAAGTGTAAAATAGTCTAATCAACATTAAAAGTATGTTAAAAATTATATATTTACTTGCACAGATTACATATGTTTTTAGTGTATAGACGACAAAAAAGGTGCAGGATCAAAGATGTAATGCAAGTAGGTCAACCATTGATAAAATAGATTATGACGGCTAAGAAATATCACCGGAGAAATTGTGATAAGATGTGCATCCCCACCAGCCAGAGACCTTCGTGTACACGGGAGCTGGTGTATGTTAAATCTGTCGTGGCCTCTAATGTCCTCACGTTGGCATGGCGTAGAAGTTTGGAGAGTGCGGTTACAGCTGAGGTGTTTTTCTCGTCATGTCACAGTGATTCATAATAACGATGCGTTGTCCTTGGTTCTTTCCCTTCAGGATTTATCCCGAAATAGGGATAAGGTAGACCCGACCTTCGCCAATGGCCCTTGTGTGTTGCACAAGGGAGACGTTAATTAACTACCTACTGTTACTCTTTAAATGGGCTACCACGACTTTCAAGCACTAAGCGGAAATCTCAGTTGAGTGTTGAATTATTTCGTGAAATATTTAGAATTCCTTTTAATCTGTACTGGGATTTTTATGCTGTAAAGGCCAATTCAGGACAAGCTGAACCATAAAATGTTTTTCTGCCAATTAAAGACACACACACAACAGTTTTTAAGGATATACAAGAGCGAAATACACCAAATTTAGTTACCGGATTCGAAAATTTCCCTAATACAAGCTTCAAACTTATACCCGTAAAGGGAAAGATCGTTTTTGAATTTTTCCTCTGAGTTTTTTCAGTACTTAACCTATTCCCAATTTCCAAGTTTTATAAATATAAACCTGAAATATTAAAATAAATATTACTTTTATACGATTCCCTCATCGATTGTAGTTGACTTGAAGTATTTCAAATCTACAGGCCTAATCTTATTGTTCAAATGAAGTGAAGGGACTTTGCATAATGCGTATATAAACATCGAAATCTTTCAGTTAACTAAGAAACTTGTTCTGAAGTGCTGTATGAATCAACGTTGTCCAGTAATTTTAGTATAAAAGTTGCATTTTTATCAAAAGATCATTTTTAAAGTGTTTATTGAAGTATGAGTGAAAGATTGCAGCCTAAAAATGCGGACTGTTCCCAAACGTCTCGTTTATCTGCTGAGGAGCAGCACCAAACGACAGAGGATTGCAAATCGAACCCAATGGCAAGTGAAAAGTGCCAAAAATTCATGGAACCAAATAGAATAAAAATCTCGGATTTCGATGACGGTATTGAAGCTCAAGCATCCGTGTCTCTGGATGACCCTCGGAAAAAATCTTTAGAAGGTAACTCGAAAAGAAGAAAACATGACAAAAAGGGTACCTCTGCAGCTACGTTTATGATCCCCAGACAAAGCCATCTAAAGCAAGTAAAGGAAAGTGTATTGCTTATACAGGATACAGACCGTCAAGACCAAAGTATCCAACAGACAAATACAGCGGGACCAAGCAGTTGCAAGAACGAGAACCAGGATCAAAATATAGTGAGACGCCCCTATTCATGCAGCCTTTGTAGAAAGTGCTATACTCGAAAACAGAATTTAAGACGGCATCATAGGAAACATCATCCAGCAGAAGCAGTCTTATCTGACAGAACTCAAGGAGCCAGTGTTTCCAACAAGAGTTTGCGGGATAAAAGAACTCCCAGATGTGAGAAGTCACACCAGTGTCAATTATGCGAAAAGGCGTTTCAGATTCCATCGAAGTTAAAACAACATATTCTAACCCACACCAAAGAGAAACCCTTCAAATGTCCAGATTGTGAACAGTCATTTACGACGAAAGATTTGTTAAAGGGTCACGTATCACGTATTCATTTAAAAGTTAAATTCCCCTGCGATATCTGTAAGAAAAAATTTTCAGATAATTCGAACCTACGGAGGCATATATCAGCTGTACACTTTAAGAAGAAATTCTTTGAATGTGAAATCTGCAAGCAAAAGTTTTCTCAAAACTCAACTTTACAGCGTCATATGTTAAGTATCCACTTCAAACAGAAGTCATATGAGTGTGAAATTTGTTTGCAAAAATTTTCCACTCAGCCGAACTTGTATACTCATAGACGTGTCCACACAGGTGAAAAGCCGTACGAATGTGAAGTGTGTTATCGTAAGTTTGCTCACCTTGCTGGTTTAAAAGAACACAAGTGTCCACCGTTCAAATAACAATTTTATAGACTAGTTTTATCGACAATTAGCTAGCAATTGAGGATTTAAATACAAACGCTTCCATGGTATAAAAATGAAACATTTTTAAACGATAAAGATAGAAATGTATTTAGATTGGTAATTTTTTTCTCATCTGTTGACAACGTACCAATACTTCTCAGTATCATAATTTGAATTCTATTATGTACTCACAGTATCTTGTTATAAATGTTTTCTGTTTAATGCTTTTTATCGCTAATCTATTCATGTTTATATAATTATATTCACTTTTAAAATGTAGATGTAAATTGGAGTTTAATAAACATTTTTTAATTCTATATTTGATTTCGAAATTGTTACCCAATAAGGATAGTACGCTTTTTTATTGATAAATATCGCTTTGAAGTTTAAAATCAGACCATAGAACAAAATAAGATCTTACTTATTGAAATTCATTCTACGTAGTGTACGAAAACCTGAATACCTGATTGCATAAAAATGTATTTTTTATTTGTGCAAAATAACCTAACATAATTAAAAAAAACATCTGAAATTTACGTCACAAATTACTTTATGAGAAAGTTTATCCCTAATATTATGTGGCCACAAATATAGCCTTTCGTCATAAAACCCCCCAAAGCAATATTACATGGTTACGCTGTTTGCTATTTGCTGTACTGCGATTTCCGAAATGCATTCAAAGATTCCTCATACTTGAAATATTGAAGTCGTTTTCTAAATAAAAACCTTTATTTCGTTTTGAACGTTTAAAAGTTTGTACGATAAATGTTCTTAGAGCAATTTTCCCTTTCAAGAATTAGGTAGGTATGTTAATTAAAGTCACATTGGAGCAACACAACGGGCTATTGCTGACGATGCGGGATTAATCCCAATGGAAAAGATCCTAGGACAAAGTCAGGACGAACCAACACCTAAGCTGATACCGCACTTTAAAAACTTCCACACCACGCCAACGTTAGGACATTTGAGGCCATGACAGATTTAACGTGAACAGCCCCTTCGTACACGGCGGTCTTTGGTTGAATTCGAACTCGCAACCCTCCGATTGCTAATGCCTCCAACCGGGCTACGGGCGGAGGGGGAAGAAACAGAGAACATGAGAGCAGGTGAGGGTAAAGATGAAAGGGAGAAAAGATCACTAGGTTGTTTACAACTGAGAAGAGAATCGTGCTTTGGATCAATTAGAAACTTCAACTTAATTTTTAAAAACGCAGTGTTCAGTTTGAAATATCAATTCCTCCTAAATGTCTAAACGTTTTATTTCTTTTACTCTAACTGAAATATATATATCACAGTTCTAGAAAATTGTGAGTTTATTAAAAAAGTAATTTCTGTGATGTAGTTAGCTTTACGATTTTGACTCTTAAACTCCCACGTAAGATTGGGTATACTACATCCAAATTACAAACTATATTAAAGGATTAAGTTGATTTTATCGTGTAAGGGTTATATTTTGCTAAACTGTTCCAAAGTCCTGTACGTTTGGATTGAAAAATAAAGATATTTTAATGCAGATATAATTATGTTACTTAATTTTTATGTTAGATAGGGACTGGTATACTGTCTTAAAATATTGATTCTTGTTACGACTGATATAAATATTAAGAGTACGAAATTTGTACGTCATTTTCTCTTATTAGTGCATAATTTGTACGTCATTACTCTTATTAGTGCATAATTATAGCTTATAAATATTGTGCAACAGATATATTTAACAACCTATTTCATAAAGAAAGATTTGCCAGTTTTAATAGCTTGTATTGATTTTAGAGTTCATAAATACGTCACCAAATGCAGAAATTTATTTTTTTGTTAAAACTTAAAAGAATGCTTGTAGTAACTTTTTTTCATGAGATATCTTAATTTGATAATTCTTCCAGAGGAATTAATAATTTTTTATTTCAGCTCGAAAGGGAATCCGTTCGAATGAAGTTGGTGACAAATGCCTGTCGTTTCGCCGCTAGGAGATTAGACCACAATATGGAGAGTGGCATTCCGGGGTTAAATGCCGGAGCCCATTGTGTTGCTCCAGTGTGACGTTAATTGAAATACACCCCCCTTTGTCTTCTTATTCATAAATTAATAAATAGTATCTTCATTTACCTTATATCTATTTCTTATAAATGGTACATCAGAATTTTGAAGACCAATCGGTATTATCCACATTTATGTTGTTGTAAGGTCACAACAGAGAGAGAAAAAAAGAGAAGAGGGCGTATTTCAATTAACGTCACACTAGAGCAACACAACGGGCTATTGGTGACGGTCCGGGATCAATCCCAAAGGGAAAGATCCGTGGACAACACAAGTAATTTTAAACCACGGTCAGATGATTAGGTCATACTTGAGCTAGTACCTAACCTTCCAAACTTCCTCTCGGGTTTGACCCCGGACCGTCGCTAATAGCCCATTGTGCAGCTCCAGTGTGACTCTAATTAAAATACCTACCTACTTACAAAAGTTCTATCTGTTAATATATTGAAAATTTATTATATAGAGGTAGGTAGTTAATTAATTTCGCACTGGAGCAACACAACGGGCTGTTGGCGACGGTTCGGGATCAATACGGAAGGGAAAGAAGCGAGGGCAACACCACGCAATATGAACCACGGTCAGATGATGAGGCAACATTTGAGCTTTTACTTCTTTCCAAAGTTCCACACCATGGAAAAATGAGGACATTTGAGGCCACGACAGATTAAACATGCACCAGTCCCCTCCCGTGTACACGAAGGCCTCTGGTTTGATCCGAATTCGTAACCCTCCGTTTGCTAATCCGTTACTCTTCCAACCGGGCAACTGCGGCTTCCGGTGCAGTAATGAACTCACCACAGAAGTTGGTTCAGGTTTACGGCGGAAGGTCCAAGACGGACAAGCTTCGAAAAACAAAGACAATCGAAACCATTAAAAATAAGTAAAAGTGTAAAATAGTCTAATCAACATTAAAAGTATGTTAAAAATTATATATTTACTTGTACAGATTATATGTTTTTCGTGTATAGACGACACTAAAGGTGCAGGATAAAAGATGTAATGCAAGTAGGTCAACCATTGGTAAAATAGATTATGAAGGCTAAGAAATATCACCGGAGAAATTCTGATGAGATGTGTATCCCACCAGTCAAAGACCTTCGTGTACACGGGAGATGGTGCAGGTTAAATTTGTCGTGGCCTCTAATGTCCTCACGTTGGCATGGTGTGGAAGTTTGGAGAGTGGGGTTCCAGTTCAGGTGTTTTTCTGGTCATGTCACCGTGGTTCAAAATTTCGAGGTGTTGAACTTGGATCTTTCCTTTCCGAAATAGGGATAAGATAGACCACGACCGTCGCCATTAGACATTGTGTGTTGCACCAGAGAGACATTAATTAACTACTTACCGTTACTCTTTAAATGGTCTACCACGACCCACAAGCACTAAGCGAAAATCTCAGTTTGAGTTTTGAATTATTTGGTAAAACATTTAGAATTCCTTTTAATCTGTACTGGGATTTTTATGCTGTAAAGGCCAATTCAGGACAATCTGAACCATAAAATGTTTTTCCGCCAATTAAAGATACACACACAATAGTTATTAAGAGATAAACAATAGCGAAATACACAAAATTTGGTTACCGGATTCGAAACTTTCCCTAGTACAACCTGCAGACTGATAGCGTAAAGGGAAAGATTGTTTCTTGAATTTTTCCTCTGAATATTTTTAGTACATAATCTAATCCCAATTTCTAAGTTTTATAAATATAAGCCTGAAATATTAAAATAAATATAACTTTTATACGATTCCCTCATCGATTGTAGACATTTAAGCTTCTGAAATACTGCAGAAATCACTTTTATGTGATTCTAAAATCACCCCAGAAAGAGAGAGAAGAGACAAGTAGAAGAGAGAGAGAGAAAAGAATCATATCCTTTGTACTGGGCCATGAGCTCGACATGGCTTCTCTTTGAATTGAGTGTTGGAAATTGCTGACGTAATTCCCTGGTTGCCATAGAAAATCTCCAAGAAACAATGTTCTTCCTGGATGAAACAACAAGCATTTCCAATTTCTATTTTATTGTGCAGAAGGAAATTTAATTACATTTTTCTTTTGAACTTGTCTAATGGATGATTGAAGACTGCAGAATGAAAATTATTGTGCTCTTTTCAATATCTTTGCGATTTCCCTTACTATCTCAGCAGATGCATGCGAATTGTTTAAAATTCCAGTGAATTGAATTTATTACGAGTGTTACGAATTGCTTTCATTATATGTTTTTTCCAAGTAATTAAAATTTTCAGCTGTTTCTGTTTCGTACGAAACATTCTCTGTATAAATTAAGGAAAAATATTACCTAACAAATTGTGATAAGACGAGTGTCCCTTCCTAATCGGTAGCAGTGCTAGTTCAGTCACAAGATCAGGGGATTATAGCAACCGTGTGATTGCGAGTTCTAAAGTCGATCCAGCCATAGAACGCCGTGTACACTTAGTTTGTACACGATAAATCGGCCTCAAATATCCTCACGTTGGCGTAGTGTGGAAGTTTGGCGATCGAGGTGCCAGCTCAGGTGTTGACCTCGTCATCTGACCGTGTTTCAAAATAATGAGATTTATAACAAAATAACTTTTATATTCCTTTCGGAAATGGTAGGTAGGTATTTTAATTAACGTCACACTGGAGCAACACACCGGGCTATTAGCGACTGTCAGGGATCAAACCCGAAGGGAAAGAACCGAGGACAACACACGTAATTTTAAACCACGGTCAGATGACTAGGTCATAACTGAGCTGGTACCCCACTCTCCAAACTACCACTCGGGTTTGATCCCGTCGCTAATAGCCCGTTGTGTTGCTCTAGTGGGACGCTAATTCAAATACCTACCTACTTAGCACAGTTCTATCTGTTCACATATTGAAACTGCATTATATAGAGGTAGGTTGTTAATTAATGTCAAACTGGAGCTACACAACGGGTTATTTGCGACGGTTCGAGATCAATACGGAAGGGAAAGATGGGAGGGAAACACCACGCAATTTGAATCACGGTCAAATGACGAGGCAACGCTTGAGCTTTCTCTTTTCTCCAAAGTTCCACACCTTGCCAAAATGAGGACATTTGAGGCCACGACAGATTAAACATGCACCAGTCCCCTCCCGTGTACACGAAGGCCTCTGGTTTGATCCGAATTCGTAACCCTCCGTTTGCTAATCCGTTACTCTTCCAACCGGGCAACTGCGGTCTACGGTGCAGAAATGAACTCATCAGAGAAGTTGGTTCAGGTTTTACGGCGGAAGGTCCAAAGACGGACAATCTGCGAAGAACAAAGACAATCGAAACCATTAAAAATAAGTAAAAAAGTGTAAAATAGTCTATTCAACATTAAAAGTATGTTTAAAATTATATATTTACTTCTACAGATTATATGTTTTTAGTGTATAGACGACATTAAAGGTGCAGGATAAAAGATGTAATACAAGTAGGTCAAACATTGGTAAAATAGATTATGAAGGCTAAGAAATATCATCGGGGGTATTTCAATTAACGTCACACTGGAGCAACACAACGGGCTATTGGTGACGGTCCGGGATCAATCCCAAAGGGAAAGATCCGAGGACAACACCACGTAATTTTGAACAACAGAAATATCATCGGAGAAATTGTGACAAGATGTGTATCCCACCAGCCAAAGACCTTCGTGTACACGGGAGCTGGTGCAGGTAAAATCTGTCGTGACCTCTAATGTCCTCACGTTGGCATAATGTGGAAATTTGGAGAGTGGGGTTCCAGCTCAGGTGTTGTTCTCGTCATGTCACCGTTGTTCAAAATTGCGAGGCGTTGTCCTTGGATCTTTCCTTTCCGGATTTATCCCTGAATAGGGATAAGATAGACCCCGACCGTCGCCAATAGCCGTAAAGGGAAAGATTGTTTCTTGAATATTTCCTGTGTATTTTTAGTACTTAACCTAATCCCAATTTCCAAGTTTTATAAATATAAACCTGAAATATTAAAATAAATATTACTTTTATACGATTCCCTCATCGATTGTAGTTGACTTGAAGTATTTCAAATCTACAGGCCTAATCTTATTGTTCAAATGAAGTGAAGGGACTTTGCATAATGCGTATATAAACATCGAAATCGTTCAATTAACTAAGAAACTTGCTCTGAAGTGCTGTATGCATCAACGTTGTCCAGTAATTTTAATATAAAAATTGCATTTTTAGCAAAAGATCATATTTTTAAAGTTTTTATTGAAGTATGAGTGAAAGATTGCAGCCTAAAAATGCGGACTGTTCCCAAACGTCTCGTTTATCTGCTGAGGAGCAGCAAACGACAGCGAGTTGCAAATCGAAGCCAATGGCAACTCAAACGAGCCAAAAATTCATGGAACCAAATAGAATCCAAATCTCGGATTTCGATGATGGTGTTGAAGTTCAAGCATCCGTGTCTTTGGATGACCCTCGGAAAACATCTTTAGAAGGTAACTCGAAAAGAAAACCTGACAAAAAGGGTACCTCTGCAGCTACGTTTATGATCCCCAGACAAAGCCATCTAAAGCAAGTAAGGGAAAGTGTATTGCTTATACAGGATACAGACCTTCAAGACCAAAGTATCCAACAGACAATTACAGCGGGACCAAGCAGTTGCAAGAATGAGAGCCAGGATCAGAATATAGTGAGACGTCCCTATTCATGCAGCCTTTGTAGAAAGTGTTATACTCGAAAACACTATTTAACACGGCATCAAAAGAACCGTCATCCAGCAGAAGCAGTCTTACCTGACAGAACTCAAGGAGCCAGTGTTTCCAACAAGAGTTTGCGGGATAAAAGAACTCCCAGATGTGAGAAGTCACACCAGTGTCAATTATGCGAAAGAACACACCCGAGAGAAGCCCTTCAAATGTCCAGATTGTGAACAGTCATTTACGACGAAAGGTTTGTTAAAGGGTCACGTATCACGTATTCATTTAAAAGTTAAATTTCCTTGCGATATCTGTAAGAAAAATTTTTCAGATAATTCGAACCTACGGAGGCATATATCAACTGTACACTTTAAGAAGAAATTATTTGAATGTGAAATCTGCAAGCAAACGTTTTCTCAAAACTCAATTTTACAGTGTCATATGTTAAGAATCCACTTCAAACTGAAATCATATGAGTGTGAAATATGTGGGAAAAAGTTTTCCACTCAGCCGAACTTGCATAAACATAGACGTGTCCACACAGGTGAAAAGCCGTACGAATGTGAAGTGTGTTATACGTTTGCTCGCCTTTTTTGCTGGTTTAAAAAAACACAAGTGTCGACCGTTCAAATAACCATTTTATAGTCTAGTTTTATCGACAATTAACTAGCAATTGAGGATTTAAAGACAAACGCTCCCATGGTATAAAAATGAAACATTTTTAAAACGATAAAGATAGAAATGTATTTAGATTAGTAATTTTTTCTCATCTGTTGACCACGTACCAAAACTTCTCAGTATCATAATTTGAATTCTACACTGCTGGCCACCGTAAATGCAACACCCTGAAGGAAGCATGCAAATAATATGAAATTTACAACATGCATTAGCGGAGGTGAGATATGCAAATGATTAGAATTTCAGCGCAGACGCACATCACGCGCGCCTGTGGCGCCACTTCAAAGCGCTATTTAAGGCTTGGAGATTTCGACGATTTCAAGTACGGCAATTGTGTTTTTCTTGTGGTTTTTTTCAAAAAAACGATCAATTATGCCTCGTAGAAAACAGCGATCATCTTTTGATCAAGTATCCGAGTTCGACAGAGGAAGGATAGTGGCCTACCGAGATTGTGGATTATCTTTCAGGGAAATCGGTAGTCGTGTTGGACGAAACCAAACAACTGTAATGCGGATATGTGATCGTTGGATGCAGGAGGGTACGACGGACCGACGTGTTCGATCGCATCCACCTCAGTGCACCACTTCACGTGATGACAGGCATATTGTGCGTATGGCAGTGACGGATCGCTCAGCCACATCACGAACCATAGCACAGCACATTCAGTCTGTACCTCATCATCCAGTGTCTGCGCGTACCATTCGACGCCGTTTAAAGCAGAGTGGTCTGTCCGCAAGACGTCCATTGCTTCGTCTACCCTTGACGCAGAACCACAGACGTTTCCGCCGCCAATGGTGCGATGAAAGAAGGATGTGGACGGCAGAATGGAATGAAATTGTCTTTACTGACGAGTCACGCTTCTGTCTGCAACACCACGATGGTCGGATTCGAGTCTGGAGACACCGTGGAGAGAGGATGCTGAACATCTGCGTTATGCACCGCCACACTGGTCCTGCACCGGGTATTATGGTATGGGGCGGTATTGGATATCACTCTCGCACTCCTCTAGTACGCATTGCCGGTACTTTAAACAGCCAGCGCTACATCTCCGAAGTGTTGGAGCCAGTTGTCTTTCCTTACCTTCAGGGCTTGCCCACAGCCATATTTCAACAGGATAATGCGCGACCACACGTGGTACGCATTGTCCAAGGGTTCTTCGTCAATCGCCAGATTGAATTGCTTCCCTGGCCAGCTCGCTCTCCGGATCTTTCGCCGATACAAAACATGTGGTCCATGGTTGCTCAACGATTGACCCAGAATACATCCCCAGCTGCCACACCAGATCAACTTTGGCAACGTGTGGAAGCTGCTTGGTCTGCTGTACCCCAAGAACACATCCAAAGTCTCTTTGAATCAATGCCGAGGCGTGTGGCAGCGGTGATCTCCAACAATGGCGGCTAGTCTGGCTACTGATTTTGGCAGGAACCACACTTCACAGAAGTCTATAAATTTAATCATTTGATACTTGGTCAACATGTTATCTACAAAATAAATTTTGTTGTGATATCTCTTGTCTTTCTTGGTGTTGCAATTTGGGTGGCCAGCAGTGTATTATGTACTCACAGTATCTTTTTATAATTGTGTACTGTTTGATGCTTTTAATCGCTAATCTATTGATGTTGATGTAATTATATTCACTTTTAAAATGTAGATGGGTATTTGGGTATTTCAATTAACGTCACACTGGAGCAACACAATGGGCTATTGGTGACGGTCCGGGATCAATCCCAAAGGGAAAGATCCGAGGACAACACCACGTAATTTTGAACCACGGTCAGATGACGAGGCAACACCTGAGCTGGCACCCCACTCTCCAAACTTCCACACCACGCCAACGTGAGGACATTTGATAAAATGTAGATGTAAATTGGAGTTTAATAAACATTTTTTTTTCTATATTTGATTTTTAAATTGTTTCCCAATATGGATAGTGCACTTTTTTTATTGATAAATATCACTTTGAAGTTATAAAATCGGACCATAGAACAAAATAAGATTGTACTTATTGAAATTCATTTTACGTATTGCACGAGAACCTAAATACCCGATTTGCCTAAAAATGTCTTTATTTTCTGTGCAATATAACCTAACATAATTTAAAAAACATCTGAAATTTACGTCACAAATTACTTTATGAGAATGTTTATCCCTAAAATTATGTGGCCAAATATAGCCTTTCGTCATAAACCCGACAAAACCTATATTACATGCTTAAGCAGTTTGCTATACTGCGATTTCGGAAATCCATTTCAAAGATTCCTCAAACTTCAAATATTGAAGTCTTTTACTAAATAAAAAACCTTTATTTCGTTCTGAACTTTTAAAAGTTTATACGATCAATGTTAGAGCAATTTTCCCTTTCTAGAATAGTTAATTAATTTTACCATTTATTTATTTATTTCAATTAACGTCACACTGGAGCAACACAACGGGCTATTGGTGACGGTCCGGGATCAATCCCAAAGGGAAAGTCCGAGGACAACACGGTCAGAGGACGAGCCAACACCTGAGCTGGCACCGCACTTTCCAAACTTCCACAGTACGCGAACGTTAGGATATTTGAGGCCACGACAGGTTTAACGTGAACAGCCCCTTCGTACACGACGGTCTTTGGTTGGATTGGAACTCGCAGCCCTCCGATTTCTTATGCGTTACTCTTCCAACCGGACTACGGCGGAGAAGGAAGAAACAGTAGGTCATAGGAGCAGGTGAGGGTAAAGATGAAAGGGTGAAAAGATCACTAGGTTGTTTACACCTGAGAAGAGATTCGTGCTTTGGATCAATAAGAAACAAAATAAGATCTTACTTATTGAAATTCATTCTACGTAGTGTACGAAAACCTGAATACCTGATTGCATAAAAATGTATTTTTTATCTGTGCAAAATAACCTAACATAATTTAAAAAACATCTGAAATTTACGTCACAAATTACTTTATGAGAAAGTTTATCCCTAATATTATATGATCAAATATAGCCTTTCGTCATAAAACCCCTAAAAGCAATATTACATGCTTACGCTGTTTGCTATTTGCTTTACTGCGATTTCCGAAATCCATTCAAAGATTCCTCATACTTGAAATATTGAAGTCGTTTTCTAAATAAAAACCTTTATTTCGTTCTGAACGTTTAAAAGTTTGTACGATAAATGTTCTTAGAGCAATTTTACCTTTCAAGAATTAGGTAGGTATGTTAATTAAAGTCACATTGGAGCAACACAACGGGCTATAGCTGACGGTGCGGGATCAATCCCAATGGAAAAGATCCGAGGACAAAGTCAGGACGAAATAACTCCTGAGCTGACACCGCACTTTCCAAACTTCCACACCACGCCAACGTTAGGACATTTGAGGCCACGACAGATTTAACGTGAACAGCCCCTTCGTACACGGCGGTCTTTGGTTGAATTCGAACTCGCAACCCTCCGATTGCTAATGCCTTACTCTTCCAACCGGGCTACGGCGGAGGAGGAAGAAACAGAGAGCAGGTGAGGGTAAAGATGAAAGGGAGAAAAGATCACTAGGTTGTTTACAACTGAGAAGAGATTCGTGCTTTGGATCAATTAGAAACTTCAACTTAATTCTTAAAAACGCAGTGTTCAGTTTGAAATATCAATTCCTCCTAAATGTGTGTAAACGTTTTATTTCGTCTTTTACTCTAATTGAAAAATATATAAAGTTCTCGAAAAATGTGAGTTTATTAAAAAAGTAATTTCAGTGATGTAGTTAGTTTTACGATTTTGACTCTTAAACTGCCACGTAAGATGGGGTTATACTACATGCAGGATAAAAGATGTACGGATCGAAAAAGAAAGATATATTTTAATGCAGATATAATTATGTTACTTAATTTTTATGTTAGATAGGGACTGGTATAGTGTCTTAAAAGATTGATTCTTGTTACAACTGATATATAAATGTTAAGAATTTGAAATAAATTTTTGAGAAATATTAAAATTTACGATTTTTCAGTGATGGTACATTCTTTTATTCCAGGTAATTTTGTATCTATTACTCCTATTATTGCATAATTAAAGCTTATAAATATTGTGCAACAGATATATTTAACAACCCACTTCATAAAGAAAGATGATTCGCCAGTTTTAATATCTTGTATGGATAATAGAGTTCCTATATACGTCACCAGATGTGGAAATTTATTTTTTGTTAAAACTTAAATGAATGCTTGTAGTAACTTTGTTCTCATGAGATATTTTAATTTGGTAATTCTTCCAGAGGAATTAATAATTTTTGATTTCAGCTCGAAAAGGAATCCGTTCGAATGAAGTTGGTGACAAATGCCTGTCGTTTGGCCGCTAGGACATTAAACCACAATATGGAGAGTGGCATTCCGGGTTAAATGCCCGGATGGTGTTATGCAGGGTGCTTCGCTAAGCAAACACTAAATTACATCCCGTAATTGCATCTTTGTACCTAACTGTATCTGTCCTTTTATCTTTTAATTATTGGAGTGTATCTTTTTAAACAATTCGATAAGTCCAAAGGATTTGCATTTATAAAAACAATTGTTGAAAGAGTGGAAAGGTTTTTAAAATATATTTATGCTTCCCAGTTCCCATTCCAATTAAATCGAATAGTAGCAACAAGTACCCTTCGTGGGATTTAGAAGGAGGGATAAAATAGAATTAAACTGAAAAGTCTTAAAAGCAATATTATATATACGAACATTCCAGGTCTAATTGAATGACATTTCCAATATCTGTCGTAAACACAGTGTAGAATACAAGAAAAAGGGAATAATATGGATGTGGAGGAGGGTATTTCAATTAACGTCACACTGGAGCAACACAATGGGCTATTGGTGACGGTCCGGGATCAATCCCATAGGGAAAGATCCGAGGACAACACCACGTAATTTTGAAAATATGGATGTGGAATAATAATAATATAAAAATATCCCATTCTAAATCGCCAATTAAAAGATGGGCACTTTGTTTGAGTTCTTTCATTTTCCATTCAAAAGAACTTGTCCTGTCATAAGAATGTGGATTTCAATTCAAATTTTCAATCAGGATACGATTGCTGTAGCTCATTGGTTTACACACAGCAGTAGCAGCCTGCGTGTATAGGAGGTAGTTGTTCGATTCCTGTAAACTTCAAATCATATTTTCCCTTTCTTCGGTAGAAAACTTTCTTTCTGTAGATGTATGTGTATCCTTTATTTCACATAAGAAACATTGCTTAAAGCGGCTTGACCAAAATCTGGCCATCTCTTCCTGGAGACACGAAACGGTTTTGGTCTTATCGTAAATTATCCGGTATGCCCTATTATTATCCTATCAATTGGCAAATGAACCAGAGAATTGAATGCTAAACAGACCCAAATGACTCCTACTGAGGCTAATGCTTTGCTAAAATCCAAACTCACATCACAGAAAATTGATCTTTTTATTAGGACTGACAGAACAACCAACATAATATACAGTCATTGGAAGAAAACTCACCATATCTTTATCTCGTCATTAGCAAAACTCATCAGATATTGTTGGAGAGGATATCCTGTTATTGGAATAAAACTGACCAAATTAAAAGAAGTTGGTTTTTTATTTTTAGTGAATTTATTTGAAGCATCGGTACTTTTTATGCTATGAAGAATGCTATTTTTGTGTTCATTTGAGTGAATTGTTTTAAAATATCTGTAACCACACATGAAATTTACGAAGTATATCTGTCTAATCAATGTGTTAGATCAATAAAGGCATACAATTTTATTGCTTTTATTCAACATTCAAGCTTCTGAAATGCTGCAGACATCAAATTAAAATTCACATATCGAATTATGTTCCACACAAAAAGGTATGCTTTGACACAAGATGCACAAGCACTTTTTGAAAATGAAACTTTCCCTCTTCAAGTTTCTTTTTCAAAAAGTGATTATAAAGTATTTCATTTATGTCTTCTTATACATAAAACAATAAATAGTATCTTAATTTTCTGTATTTATTCCTTATAAATGGTACATCAGAATTCAGAAGACCCAATTGGTATGATGTATTATCCATTTTTAAGTGATTCTAAAATCGACCCAGAAAGAGAGAGAGAAAGCAGAAGAGAGAAGAAGCATTACCTTCCTTTGTACTAGGCAATGAACTGGACATGGCTTCTCATAGAATTGAGTGTTGGAAATTGCTGACGTAATTCTCTGGTTGCCATAGAAAATCACTATGAAACAATGCTCTTTCTGGATGAAACAACAAGCATTTCCAATTTCTCTTTTATTGTGCAGAGGGAAATTTATTTAAAATTTTTTTCTTTTGAACTTGTCTAGTGGATGATCGAAGACTACAGAATGAAAAGTATTGTGCTTCGTTTAATATATTTGCGATTTCCCTTACTATCTCAGCAGATGCATGCGAATTGTTCCAATTTCGAGTGAATTGAATTTATTACGAGTGTTACGAATTGCTTTCATTATATGTTCTTTCCAAGAAATTAAAATTTTCATACGAAACATTCTGTGTATAAATTATGAAGAAATATTACATATAACAAATTGTAATAAGACGAGTATCCGTTCCTAGTTGGGAGCAGTGCTGGCTCAGTCACAAGAGCAGGGGATTAGCAACCGTGTGATTGCGAGTTCTAAAGTCGATCCAGCCCAAGACCGTCATTTACACGGAGTTTTGAACACAACAAATCGGCCTCAAATATCCTCACGTTGGCGTGGTGTGGAAGTTCGGAGAGTGTGGTGCCAGCTAAGGTGATAACCACATCATTGAATTGTTTCAAAATAACGAAACGTCCTTGGATATTAACCGTCGCGAATGATAGGTAGGTATTTTAATTAACTTTACACTAGAGCAACACAACGAGCTATTAGCGACTGTCCGTGATCAAACCCGAAGGGGAAGATCCGAGGACAACACGTAATTTTAAACCACGGTCAGATGACTAGGTCAAACCTAAGCTGGTACCAAACTCTCCAAACTTCTACTCGGGTTTGATCCCGAACCGTCGCTAATAGCCCGCTGTGTTGCTCCAGTGCGATAATAATTAAAATACCTATCTACCGAGTTTATGCTGCTCTTGTTTGGTTCCTATAAACTATAATGCATGTATTTTTCCCTTCTGAACATGTATAACGTAGGTATTAGGTAGGTATTTTAATTAACTTCGCAACACAACGGGCTCTTTGAATAGGTAAAATATTCTTTATGTAAGAATATCTTTTTTTTATTCGAAATAAGAAACGCTGCTTGGCGGGTTTCACAGATATCTAGCCTTCCCTTCGAGATGGCACTAAAGTGTTTTTTACATTTTTGTATATCATTCGAATCTCAAGTGCAAGAAGTAATTCAAAGCCTTAACAACTAAATGGTCTGTGTAGTGGTCAGAGTAATGCTTGTTTTCCACAGTTTTCTCAATAGTCCGTTGTGTTGCTCCAGTGTGACGCTGATTAAAATACCTACCAACTTAACAAAGTCCTCTCTCTTAATATATTGAAACTGTATTATAAAGATGTAGGTAGGTAATTAATTAATGTCGAACTGGAGCCACACAACGGGTTATTGGATCAATACGCAAGGGAAAGACGCGAGGGCAACACCACGCAATTTGAACCTCGGTCAGATGACAAGGCAACGATTGAACATTTACTTGTCTACAAAGTTCCACACCATGCCAAAATGAGGACATTTGAGGCCACGACAGATTGAACATGCACCTGTCCCCTCCCGTGTACACCAAGGTCTCTGGTTCGATCCCAATTCGTAATCCTCCCGTTGCTAATCCGTTACTCTTCCAACCGGACTACTGCGGCCTCCGGTGCAGTAATGAACTCACCACAGATGTTGGTTCAGGTTTTACGGCGGAAGGTCCAAAGACGGACAAGCTGCGAAAAACAAAGACAATCGAAACCCTAAAAATAAGTAAAAGTGTAAAATAGTCTAATCAACATTAAAAGTATGTTAAAAATTATATATTTACTTGCACAGATTACATATGTTTTTAGTGTATAGACGACAAAAAAGGTGCAGGATCAAAGATGTAATGCAAGTAGGTCAACCATTGATAAAATAGATTATGACGGCTAAGAAATATCACCGGAGAAATTGTGATAAGATGTGCATCCCCACCAGCTAGAGACCTTCGTGTACACGGGAGCTGGTGTATGTTAAATCTGTCGTGGCCTCTAATGTCCTCACGTTGGCATGGCGTAGAAGTTTGGAGAGTGCGGTTACAGCTGAGGTGTTTTTCTCGTCATGTCACAGTGATTCATAATAACGATGCGTTGTCCTTGGTTCTTTCCCTTCAGGATTTATCCCGAAATAGGGATAAGGTAGACCCGACCTTCGCCAATGGCCCTTGTGTGTTGCACAAGGGAGACGTTAATTAACTACCTACTGTTACTCTTTAAATGGGCTACCACGACTTTCAAGCACTAAGCGGAAATCTCAGTTGAGTGTTGAATTATTTCGTGAAATATTTAGAATTCCTTTTAATCTGTACTGGGATTTTTATGCTGTAAAGGCCAATTCAGGACAAGCTGAACCATAAAATGTTTTTCTGCCAATTAAAGACACACACACAACAGTTTTTAAGGATATACAAGAGCGAAATACACCAAATTTAGTTACCGGATTCGAAAATTTCCCTAATACAAGCTTCAAACTTATACCCGTAAAGGGAAAGATCGTTTTTGAATTTTTCCTCTGAGTTTTTTCAGTACTTAACCTATTCCCAATTTCCAAGTTTTATAAATATAAACCTGAAATATTAAAATAAATATTACTTTTATACGATTCCCTCATCGATTGTAGTTGACTTGAAGTATTTCAAATCTACAGGCCTAATCTTATTGTTCAAATGAAGTGAAGGGACTTTGCATAATGCGTATATAAACATCGAAATCTTTCAGTTAACTAAGAAACTTGTTCTGAAGTGCTGTATGAATCAACGTTGTCCAGTAATTTTAGTATAAAAGTTGCATTTTTATCAAAAGATCATTTTTAAAGTGTTTATTGAAGTATGAGTGAAAGATTGCAGCCTAAAAATGCGGACTGTTCCCAAACGTCTCGTTTATCTGCTGAGGAGCAGCAGCAAACGACAGAGGATTGCAAATCGAACCCAATGGCAAGTGAAAAGTGCCAAAAATTCATGGAACCAAATAGAATAAAAATCTCGGATTTCGATGACGGTATTGAAGCTCAAGCATCCGTGTCTCTGGATGACCCTCGGAAAAAATCTTTAGAAGGTAACTCGAAAAGAAGAAAACATGACAAAAAGGGTACCTCTGCAGCTACGTTTATGATCCCCAGACAAAGCCATCTAAAGCAAGTAAAGGAAAGTGTATTGCTTATACAGGATACAGACCGTCAAGACCAAAGTATCCAACAGACAAATACAGCGGGACCAAGCAGTTGCAAGAACGAGAACCAGGATCAAAATATAGTGAGACGCCCCTATTCATGCAGCCTTTGTAGAAAGTGCTATACTCGAAAACAGAATTTAAGACGGCATCATAGGAAACATCATCCAGCAGAAGCAGTCTTATCTGACAGAACTCAAGGAGCCAGTGTTTCCAACAAGAGTTTGCGGGATAAAAGAACTCCCAGATGTGAGAAGTCACACCAGTGTCAATTATGCGAAAAGGCGTTTCAGATTCCATCGAAGTTAAAACAACATATTCTAACCCACACCAAAGAGAAACCCTTCAAATGTCCAGATTGTGAACAGTCATTTACGACGAAAGATTTGTTAAAGGGTCACGTATCACGTATTCATTTAAAAGTTAAATTCCCCTGCGATATCTGTAAGAAAAAATTTTCAGATAATTCGAACCTACGGAGGCATATATCAGCTGTACACTTTAAGAAGAAATTCTTTGAATGTGAAATCTGCAAGCAAAAGTTTTCTCAAAACTCAACTTTACAGCGTCATATGTTAAGTATCCACTTCAAACAGAAGTCATATGAGTGTGAAATTTGTTTGCAAAAATTTTCCACTCAGCCGAACTTGTATACTCATAGACGTGTCCACACAGGTGAAAAGCCGTACGAATGTGAAGTGTGTTATCGTAAGTTTGCTCACCTTGCTGGTTTAAAAGAACACAAGTGTCCACCGTTCAAATAACAATTTTATAGACTAGTTTTATCGACAATTAGCTAGCAATTGAGGATTTAAATACAAACGCTTCCATGGTATAAAAATGAAACATTTTTAAACGATAAAGATAGAAATGTATTTAGATTGGTAATTTTTTTCTCATCTGTTGACAACGTACCAATACTTCTCAGTATCATAATTTGAATTCTATTATGTACTCACAGTATCTTGTTATAAATGTTTTCTGTTTAATGCTTTTTATCGCTAATCTATTCATGTTTATATAATTATATTCACTTTTAAAATGTAGATGTAAATTGGAGTTTAATAAACATTTTTTAATTCTATATTTGATTTCGAAATTGTTACCCAATAAGGATAGTACGCTTTTTTATTGATAAATATCGCTTTGAAGTTTAAAATCAGACCATAGAACAAAATAAGATCTTACTTATTGAAATTCATTCTACGTAGTGTACGAAAACCTGAATACCTGATTGCATAAAAATGTATTTTTTATTTGTGCAAAATAACCTAACATAATTAAAAAAAACATCTGAAATTTACGTCACAAATTACTTTATGAGAAAGTTTATCCCTAATATTATGTGGCCACAAATATAGCCTTTCGTCATAAAACCCCCCAAAGCAATATTACATGGTTACGCTGTTTGCTATTTGCTGTACTGCGATTTCCGAAATGCATTCAAAGATTCCTCATACTTGAAATATTGAAGTCGTTTTCTAAATAAAAACCTTTATTTCGTTTTGAACGTTTAAAAGTTTGTACGATAAATGTTCTTAGAGCAATTTTCCCTTTCAAGAATTAGGTAGGTATGTTAATTAAAGTCACATTGGAGCAACACAACGGGCTATTGCTGACGATGCGGGATTAATCCCAATGGAAAAGATCCTAGGACAAAGTCAGGACGAACCAACACCTAAGCTGATACCGCACTTTAAAAACTTCCACACCACGCCAACGTTAGGACATTTGAGGCCATGACAGATTTAACGTGAACAGCCCCTTCGTACACGGCGGTCTTTGGTTGAATTCGAACTCGCAACCCTCCGATTGCTAATGCCTCCAACCGGGCTACGGGCGGAGGGGGAAGAAACAGAGAACATGAGAGCAGGTGAGGGTAAAGATGAAAGGGAGAAAAGATCACTAGGTTGTTTACAACTGAGAAGAGAATCGTGCTTTGGATCAATTAGAAACTTCAACTTAATTTTTAAAAACGCAGTGTTCAGTTTGAAATATCAATTCCTCCTAAATGTCTAAACGTTTTATTTCTTTTACTCTAACTGAAATATATATATCACAGTTCTAGAAAATTGTGAGTTTATTAAAAAAGTAATTTCTGTGATGTAGTTAGCTTTACGATTTTGACTCTTAAACTCCCACGTAAGATTGGGTATACTACATCCAAATTACAAACTATATTAAAGGATTAAGTTGATTTTATCGTGTAAGGGTTATATTTTGCTAAACTGTTCCAAAGTCCTGTACGTTTGGATTGAAAAATAAAGATATTTTAATGCAGATATAATTATGTTACTTAATTTTTATGTTAGATAGGGACTGGTATACTGTCTTAAAATATTGATTCTTGTTACGACTGATATAAATATTAAGAGTACGAAATTTGTACGTCATTTTCTCTTATTAGTGCATAATTTGTACGTCATTACTCTTATTAGTGCATAATTATAGCTTATAAATATTGTGCAACAGATATATTTAACAACCTATTTCATAAAGAAAGATTTGCCAGTTTTAATAGCTTGTATTGATTTTAGAGTTCATAAATACGTCACCAAATGCAGAAATTTATTTTTTTGTTAAAACTTAAAAGAATGCTTGTAGTAACTTTTTTTCATGAGATATCTTAATTTGATAATTCTTCCAGAGGAATTAATAATTTTTTATTTCAGCTCGAAAGGGAATCCGTTCGAATGAAGTTGGTGACAAATGCCTGTCGTTTCGCCGCTAGGAGATTAGACCACAATATGGAGAGTGGCATTCCGGGGTTAAATGCCGGAGCCCATTGTGTTGCTCCAGTGTGACGTTAATTGAAATACACCCCCCTTTGTCTTCTTATTCATAAATTAATAAATAGTATCTTCATTTACCTTATATCTATTTCTTATAAATGGTACATCAGAATTTTGAAGACCAATCGGTATTATCCACATTTATGTTGTTGTAAGGTCACAACAGAGAGAGAAAAAAAGAGAAGAGGGCGTATTTCAATTAACGTCACACTAGAGCAACACAACGGGCTATTGGTGACGGTCCGGGATCAATCCCAAAGGGAAAGATCCGTGGACAACACAAGTAATTTTAAACCACGGTCAGATGATTAGGTCATACTTGAGCTAGTACCTAACCTTCCAAACTTCCTCTCGGGTTTGACCCCGGACCGTCGCTAATAGCCCATTGTGCAGCTCCAGTGTGACTCTAATTAAAATACCTACCTACTTACAAAAGTTCTATCTGTTAATATATTGAAAATTTATTATATAGAGGTAGGTAGTTAATTAATTTCGCACTGGAGCAACACAACGGGCTGTTGGCGACGGTTCGGGATCAATACGGAAGGGAAAGAAGCGAGGGCAACACCACGCAATATGAACCACGGTCAGATGATGAGGCAACATTTGAGCTTTTACTTCTTTCCAAAGTTCCACACCATGGAAAAATGAGGACATTTGAGGCCACGACAGATTAAACATGCACCAGTCCCCTCCCGTGTACACGAAGGCCTCTGGTTTGATCCGAATTCGTAACCCTCCGTTTGCTAATCCGTTACTCTTCCAACCGGGCAACTGCGGCTTCCGGTGCAGTAATGAACTCACCACAGAAGTTGGTTCAGGTTTACGGCGGAAGGTCCAAGACGGACAAGCTTCGAAAAACAAAGACAATCGAAACCATTAAAAATAAGTAAAAGTGTAAAATAGTCTAATCAACATTAAAAGTATGTTAAAAATTATATATTTACTTGTACAGATTATATGTTTTTCGTGTATAGACGACACTAAAGGTGCAGGATAAAAGATGTAATGCAAGTAGGTCAACCATTGGTAAAATAGATTATGAAGGCTAAGAAATATCACCGGAGAAATTCTGATGAGATGTGTATCCCACCAGTCAAAGACCTTCGTGTACACGGGAGATGGTGCAGGTTAAATTTGTCGTGGCCTCTAATGTCCTCACGTTGGCATGGTGTGGAAGTTTGGAGAGTGGGGTTCCAGTTCAGGTGTTTTTCTGGTCATGTCACCGTGGTTCAAAATTTCGAGGTGTTGAACTTGGATCTTTCCTTTCCGAAATAGGGATAAGATAGACCACGACCGTCGCCATTAGACATTGTGTGTTGCACCAGAGAGACATTAATTAACTACTTACCGTTACTCTTTAAATGGTCTACCACGACCCACAAGCACTAAGCGAAAATCTCAGTTTGAGTTTTGAATTATTTGGTAAAACATTTAGAATTCCTTTTAATCTGTACTGGGATTTTTATGCTGTAAAGGCCAATTCAGGACAATCTGAACCATAAAATGTTTTTCCGCCAATTAAAGATACACACACAATAGTTATTAAGAGATAAACAATAGCGAAATACACAAAATTTGGTTACCGGATTCGAAACTTTCCCTAGTACAACCTGCAGACTGATAGCGTAAAGGGAAAGATTGTTTCTTGAATTATTCCTCTGAATATTTTTAGTACATAATCTAATCCCAATTTCTAAGTTTTATAAATATAAGCCTGAAATATTAAAATAAATATAACTTTTATACGATTCCCTCATCGATTGTAGACATTTAAGCTTCTGAAATACTGCAGAAATCACTTTTATGTGATTCTAAAATCACCCCAGAAAGAGAGAGAAGAGACAAGTAGAAGAGAGAGAGAGAGAAAAGAATCATATCCTTTGTACTGGGCCATGAGCTCGACATGGCTTCTCTTTGAATTGAGTGTTGGAAATTGCTGACGTAATTCCCTGGTTGCCATAGAAAATCTCCAAGAAACAATGTTCTTCCTGGATGAAACAACAAGCATTTCCAATTTCTATTTTATTGTGCAGAAGGAAATTTAATTACATTTTTCTTTTGAACTTGTCTAATGGATGATTGAAGACTGCAGAATGAAAATTATTGTGCTCTTTTCAATATCTTTGCGATTTCCCTTACTATCTCAGCAGATGCATGCGAATTGTTTAAAATTCCAGTGAATTGAATTTATTACGAGTGTTACGAATTGCTTTCATTATATGTTTTTTCCAAGTAATTAAAATTTTCAGCTGTTTCTGTTTCGTACGAAACATTCTCTGTATAAATTAAGGAAAAATATTACCTAACAAATTGTGATAAGACGAGTGTCCCTTCCTAATCGGTAGCAGTGCTAGTTCAGTCACAAGATCAGGGGATTATAGCAACCGTGTGATTGCGAGTTCTAAAGTCGATCCAGCCATAGAACGCCGTGTACACTTAGTTTGTACACGATAAATCGGCCTCAAATATCCTCACGTTGGCGTAGTGTGGAAGTTTGGCGATCGAGGTGCCAGCTCAGGTGTTGACCTCGTCATCTGACCGTGTTTCAAAATAATGAGATTTATAACAAAATAACTTTTATATTCCTTTCGGAAATGGTAGGTAGGTATTTTAATTAACGTCACACTGGAGCAACACACCGGGCTATTAGCGACTGTCAGGGATCAAACCCGAAGGGAAAGAACCGAGGACAACACACGTAATTTTAAACCACGGTCAGATGACTAGGTCATAACTGAGCTGGTACCCCACTCTCCAAACTACCACTCGGGTTTGATCCCGTCGCTAATAGCCCGTTGTGTTGCTCTAGTGGGACGCTAATTCAAATACCTACCTACTTAGCACAGTTCTATCTGTTCACATATTGAAACTGCATTATATAGAGGTAGGTTGTTAATTAATGTCAAACTGGAGCTACACAACGGGTTATTTGCGACGGTTCGAGATCAATACGGAAGGGAAAGATGGGAGGGAAACACCACGCAATTTGAATCACGGTCAAATGACGAGGCAACGCTTGAGCTTTCTCTTTTCTCCAAAGTTCCACACCTTGCCAAAATGAGGACATTTGAGGCCACGACAGATTAAACATGCACCAGTCCCCTCCCGTGTACACGAAGGCCTCTGGTTTGATCCGAATTCGTAACCCTCCGTTTGCTAATCCGTTACTCTTCCAACCGGGCAACTGCGGTCTACGGTGCAGAAATGAACTCATCAGAGAAGTTGGTTCAGGTTTTACGGCGGAAGGTCCAAAGACGGACAATCTGCGAAGAACAAAGACAATCGAAACCATTAAAAATAAGTAAAAAAGTGTAAAATAGTCTATTCAACATTAAAAGTATGTTTAAAATTATATATTTACTTCTACAGATTATATGTTTTTAGTGTATAGACGACATTAAAGGTGCAGGATAAAAGATGTAATACAAGTAGGTCAAACATTGGTAAAATAGATTATGAAGGCTAAGAAATATCATCGGGGGTATTTCAATTAACGTCACACTGGAGCAACACAACGGGCTATTGGTGACGGTCCGGGATCAATCCCAAAGGGAAAGATCCGAGGACAACACCACGTAATTTTGAACAACAGAAATATCATCGGAGAAATTGTGACAAGATGTGTATCCCACCAGCCAAAGACCTTCGTGTACACGGGAGCTGGTGCAGGTAAAATCTGTCGTGACCTCTAATGTCCTCACGTTGGCATAATGTGGAAATTTGGAGAGTGGGGTTCCAGCTCAGGTGTTGTTCTCGTCATGTCACCGTTGTTCAAAATTGCGAGGCGTTGTCCTTGGATCTTTCCTTTCCGGATTTATCCCTGAATAGGGATAAGATAGACCCCGACCGTCGCCAATAGCCGTAAAGGGAAAGATTGTTTCTTGAATATTTCCTGTGTATTTTTAGTACTTAACCTAATCCCAATTTCCAAGTTTTATAAATATAAACCTGAAATATTAAAATAAATATTACTTTTATACGATTCCCTCATCGATTGTAGTTGACTTGAAGTATTTCAAATCTACAGGCCTAATCTTATTGTTCAAATGAAGTGAAGGGACTTTGCATAATGCGTATATAAACATCGAAATCGTTCAATTAACTAAGAAACTTGCTCTGAAGTGCTGTATGCATCAACGTTGTCCAGTAATTTTAATATAAAAATTGCATTTTTAGCAAAAGATCATATTTTTAAAGTTTTTATTGAAGTATGAGTGAAAGATTGCAGCCTAAAAATGCGGACTGTTCCCAAACGTCTCGTTTATCTGCTGAGGAGCAGCAAACGACAGCGAGTTGCAAATCGAAGCCAATGGCAACTCAAACGAGCCAAAAATTCATGGAACCAAATAGAATCCAAATCTCGGATTTCGATGATGGTGTTGAAGTTCAAGCATCCGTGTCTTTGGATGACCCTCGGAAAACATCTTTAGAAGGTAACTCGAAAAGAAAACCTGACAAAAAGGGTACCTCTGCAGCTACGTTTATGATCCCCAGACAAAGCCATCTAAAGCAAGTAAGGGAAAGTGTATTGCTTATACAGGATACAGACCTTCAAGACCAAAGTATCCAACAGACAATTACAGCGGGACCAAGCAGTTGCAAGAATGAGAGCCAGGATCAGAATATAGTGAGACGTCCCTATTCATGCAGCCTTTGTAGAAAGTGTTATACTCGAAAACACTATTTAACACGGCATCAAAAGAACCGTCATCCAGCAGAAGCAGTCTTACCTGACAGAACTCAAGGAGCCAGTGTTTCCAACAAGAGTTTGCGGGATAAAAGAACTCCCAGATGTGAGAAGTCACACCAGTGTCAATTATGCGAAAGAACACACCCGAGAGAAGCCCTTCAAATGTCCAGATTGTGAACAGTCATTTACGACGAAAGGTTTGTTAAAGGGTCACGTATCACGTATTCATTTAAAAGTTAAATTTCCTTGCGATATCTGTAAGAAAAATTTTTCAGATAATTCGAACCTACGGAGGCATATATCAACTGTACACTTTAAGAAGAAATTATTTGAATGTGAAATCTGCAAGCAAACGTTTTCTCAAAACTCAATTTTACAGTGTCATATGTTAAGAATCCACTTCAAACTGAAATCATATGAGTGTGAAATATGTGGGAAAAAGTTTTCCACTCAGCCGAACTTGCATAAACATAGACGTGTCCACACAGGTGAAAAGCCGTACGAATGTGAAGTGTGTTATACGTTTGCTCGCCTTTTTTGCTGGTTTAAAAAAACACAAGTGTCGACCGTTCAAATAACCATTTTATAGTCTAGTTTTATCGACAATTAACTAGCAATTGAGGATTTAAAGACAAACGCTCCCATGGTATAAAAATGAAACATTTTTAAAACGATAAAGATAGAAATGTATTTAGATTAGTAATTTTTTCTCATCTGTTGACCACGTACCAAAACTTCTCAGTATCATAATTTGAATTCTACACTGCTGGCCACCGTAAATGCAACACCCTGAAGGAAGCATGCAAATAATATGAAATTTACAACATGCATTAGCGGAGGTGAGATATGCAAATGATTAGAATTTCAGCGCAGACGCACATCACGCGCGCCTGTGGCGCCACTTCAAAGCGCTATTTAAGGCTTGGAGATTTCGACGATTTCAAGTACGGCAATTGTGTTTTTCTTGTGGTTTTTTTCAAAAAAACGATCAATTATGCCTCGTAGAAAACAGCGATCATCTTTTGATCAAGTATCCGAGTTCGACAGAGGAAGGATAGTGGCCTACCGAGATTGTGGATTATCTTTCAGGGAAATCGGTAGTCGTGTTGGACGAAACCAAACAACTGTAATGCGGATATGTGATCGTTGGATGCAGGAGGGTACGACGGACCGACGTGTTCGATCGCATCCACCTCAGTGCACCACTTCACGTGATGACAGGCATATTGTGCGTATGGCAGTGACGGATCGCTCAGCCACATCACGAACCATAGCACAGCACATTCAGTCTGTACCTCATCATCCAGTGTCTGCGCGTACCATTCGACGCCGTTTAAAGCAGAGTGGTCTGTCCGCAAGACGTCCATTGCTTCGTCTACCCTTGACGCAGAACCACAGACGTTTCCGCCGCCAATGGTGCGATGAAAGAAGGATGTGGACGGCAGAATGGAATGAAATTGTCTTTACTGACGAGTCACGCTTCTGTCTGCAACACCACGATGGTCGGATTCGAGTCTGGAGACACCGTGGAGAGAGGATGCTGAACAGCTGCGTTATGCACCGCCACACTGGTCCTGCACCGGGTATTATGGTATGGGGCGGTATTGGATATCACTCTCGCACTCCTCTAGTACGCATTGCCGGTACTTTAAACAGCCAGCGCTACATCTCCGAAGTGTTGGAGCCAGTTGTCTTTCCTTACCTTCAGGGCTTGCCCACAGCCATATTTCAACAGGATAATGCGCGACCACACGTGGTACGCATTGTCCAAGGGTTCTTCGTCAATCGCCAGATTGAATTGCTTCCCTGGCCAGCTCGCTCTCCGGATCTTTCGCCGATACAAAACATGTGGTCCATGGTTGCTCAACGATTGACCCAGAATACATCCCCAGCTGCCACACCAGATCAACTTTGGCAACGTGTGGAAGCTGCTTGGTCTGCTGTACCCCAAGAACACATCCAAAGTCTCTTTGAATCAATGCCGAGGCGTGTGGCAGCGGTGATCTCCAACAATGGCGGCTAGTCTGGCTACTGATTTTGGCAGGAACCACACTTCACAGAAGTCTATAAATTTAATCATTTGATACTTGGTCAACATGTTATCTACAAAATAAATTTTGTTGTGATATCTCTTGTCTTTCTTGGTGTTGCAATTTGGGTGGCCAGCAGTGTATTATGTACTCACAGTATCTTTTTATAATTGTGTACTGTTTGATGCTTTTAATCGCTAATCTATTGATGTTGATGTAATTATATTCACTTTTAAAATGTAGATGGGTATTTGGGTATTTCAATTAACGTCACACTGGAGCAACACAATGGGCTATTGGTGACGGTCCGGGATCAATCCCAAAGGGAAAGATCCGAGGACAACACCACGTAATTTTGAACCACGGTCAGATGACGAGGCAACACCTGAGCTGGCACCCCACTCTCCAAACTTCCACACCACGCCAACGTGAGGACATTTGATAAAATGTAGATGTAAATTGGAGTTTAATAAACATTTTTTTTTCTATATTTGATTTTTAAATTGTTTCCCAATATGGATAGTGCACTTTTTTTATTGATAAATATCACTTTGAAGTTATAAAATCGGACCATAGAACAAAATAAGATTGTACTTATTGAAATTCATTTTACGTATTGCACGAGAACCTAAATACCCGATTTGCCTAAAAATGTCTTTATTTTCTGTGCAATATAACCTAACATAATTTAAAAAACATCTGAAATTTACGTCACAAATTACTTTATGAGAATGTTTATCCCTAAAATTATGTGGCCAAATATAGCCTTTCGTCATAAACCCGACAAAACCTATATTACATGCTTAAGCAGTTTGCTATACTGCGATTTCGGAAATCCATTTCAAAGATTCCTCAAACTTCAAATATTGAAGTCTTTTACTAAATAAAAAACCTTTATTTCGTTCTGAACTTTTAAAAGTTTATACGATCAATGTTAGAGCAATTTTCCCTTTCTAGAATAGTTAATTAATTTTACCATTTATTTATTTATTTCAATTAACGTCACACTGGAGCAACACAACGGGCTATTGGTGACGGTCCGGGATCAATCCCAAAGGGAAAGTCCGAGGACAACACGGTCAGAGGACGAGCCAACACCTGAGCTGGCACCGCACTTTCCAAACTTCCACAGTACGCGAACGTTAGGATATTTGAGGCCACGACAGGTTTAACGTGAACAGCCCCTTCGTACACGACGGTCTTTGGTTGGATTGGAACTCGCAGCCCTCCGATTTCTTATGCGTTACTCTTCCAACCGGACTACGGCGGAGAAGGAAGAAACAGTAGGTCATAGGAGCAGGTGAGGGTAAAGATGAAAGGGTGAAAAGATCACTAGGTTGTTTACACCTGAGAAGAGATTCGTGCTTTGGATCAATAAGAAACAAAATAAGATCTTACTTATTGAAATTCATTCTACGTAGTGTACGAAAACCTGAATACCTGATTGCATAAAAATGTATTTTTTATCTGTGCAAAATAACCTAACATAATTTAAAAAACATCTGAAATTTACGTCACAAATTACTTTATGAGAAAGTTTATCCCTAATATTATATGATCAAATATAGCCTTTCGTCATAAAACCCCTAAAAGCAATATTACATGCTTACGCTGTTTGCTATTTGCTTTACTGCGATTTCCGAAATCCATTCAAAGATTCCTCATACTTGAAATATTGAAGTCGTTTTCTAAATAAAAACCTTTATTTCGTTCTGAACGTTTAAAAGTTTGTACGATAAATGTTCTTAGAGCAATTTTACCTTTCAAGAATTAGGTAGGTATGTTAATTAAAGTCACATTGGAGCAACACAACGGGCTATAGCTGACGGTGCGGGATCAATCCCAATGGAAAAGATCCGAGGACAAAGTCAGGACGAAATAACTCCTGAGCTGACACCGCACTTTCCAAACTTCCACACCACGCCAACGTTAGGACATTTGAGGCCACGACAGATTTAACGTGAACAGCCCCTTCGTACACGGCGGTCTTTGGTTGAATTCGAACTCGCAACCCTCCGATTGCTAATGCCTTACTCTTCCAACCGGGCTACGGCGGAGGAGGAAGAAACAGAGAGCAGGTGAGGGTAAAGATGAAAGGGAGAAAAGATCACTAGGTTGTTTACAACTGAGAAGAGATTCGTGCTTTGGATCAATTAGAAACTTCAACTTAATTCTTAAAAACGCAGTGTTCAGTTTGAAATATCAATTCCTCCTAAATGTGTGTAAACGTTTTATTTCGTCTTTTACTCTAATTGAAAAATATATAAAGTTCTCGAAAAATGTGAGTTTATTAAAAAAGTAATTTCAGTGATGTAGTTAGTTTTACGATTTTGACTCTTAAACTGCCACGTAAGATGGGGTTATACTACATGCAGGATAAAAGATGTACGGATCGAAAAAGAAAGATATATTTTAATGCAGATATAATTATGTTACTTAATTTTTATGTTAGATAGGGACTGGTATAGTGTCTTAAAAGATTGATTCTTGTTACAACTGATATATAAATGTTAAGAATTTGAAATAAATTTTTGAGAAATATTAAAATTTACGATTTTTCAGTGATGGTACATTCTTTTATTCCAGGTAATTTTGTATCTATTACTCCTATTATTGCATAATTAAAGCTTATAAATATTGTGCAACAGATATATTTAACAACCCACTTCATAAAGAAAGATGATTCGCCAGTTTTAATATCTTGTATGGATAATAGAGTTCCTATATACGTCACCAGATGTGGAAATTTATTTTTTGTTAAAACTTAAATGAATGCTTGTAGTAACTTTGTTCTCATGAGATATTTTAATTTGGTAATTCTTCCAGAGGAATTAATAATTTTTGATTTCAGCTCGAAAAGGAATCCGTTCGAATGAAGTTGGTGACAAATGCCTGTCGTTTGGCCGCTAGGACATTAAACCACAATATGGAGAGTGGCATTCCGGGTTAAATGCCCGGATGGTGTTATGCAGGGTGCTTCGCTAAGCAAACACTAAATTACATCCCGTAATTGCATCTTTGTACCTAACTGTATCTGTCCTTTTATCTTTTAATTATTGGAGTGTATCTTTTTAAACAATTCGATAAGTCCAAAGGATTTGCATTTATAAAAACAATTGTTGAAAGAGTGGAAAGGTTTTTAAAATATATTTATGCTTCCCAGTTCCCATTCCAATTAAATCGAATAGTAGCAACAAGTACCCTTCGTGGGATTTAGAAGGAGGGATAAAATAGAATTAAACTGAAAAGTCTTAAAAGCAATATTATATATACGAACATTCCAGGTCTAATTGAATGACATTTCCAATATCTGTCGTAAACACAGTGTAGAATACAAGAAAAAGGGAATAATATGGATGTGGAGGAGGGTATTTCAATTAACGTCACACTGGAGCAACACAATGGGCTATTGGTGACGGTCCGGGATCAATCCCATAGGGAAAGATCCGAGGACAACACCACGTAATTTTGAAAATATGGATGTGGAATAATAATAATATAAAAATATCCCATTCTAAATCGCCAATTAAAAGATGGGCACTTTGTTTGAGTTCTTTCATTTTCCATTCAAAAGAACTTGTCCTGTCATAAGAATGTGGATTTCAATTCAAATTTTCAATCAGGATACGATTGCTGTAGCTCATTGGTTTACACACAGCAGTAGCAGCCTGCGTGTATAGGAGGTAGTTGTTCGATTCCTGTAAACTTCAAATCATATTTTCCCTTTCTTCGGTAGAAAACTTTCTTTCTGTAGATGTATGTGTATCCTTTATTTCACATAAGAAACATTGCTTAAAGCGGCTTGACCAAAATCTGGCCATCTCTTCCTGGAGACACGAAACGGTTTTGGTCTTATCGTAAATTATCCGGTATGCCCTATTATTATCCTATCAATTGGCAAATGAACCAGAGAATTGAATGCTAAACAGACCCAAATGACTCCTACTGAGGCTAATGCTTTGCTAAAATCCAAACTCACATCACAGAAAATTGATCTTTTTATTAGGACTGACAGAACAACCAACATAATATACAGTCATTGGAAGAAAACTCACCATATCTTTATCTCGTCATTAGCAAAACTCATCAGATATTGTTGGAGAGGATATCCTGTTATTGGAATAAAACTGACCAAATTAAAAGAAGTTGGTTTTTTATTTTTAGTGAATTTATTTGAAGCATCGGTACTTTTTATGCTATGAAGAATGCTATTTTTGTGTTCATTTGAGTGAATTGTTTTAAAATATCTGTAACCACACATGAAATTTACGAAGTATATCTGTCTAATCAATGTGTTAGATCAATAAAGGCATACAATTTTATTGCTTTTATTCAACATTCAAGCTTCTGAAATGCTGCAGACATCAAATTAAAATTCACATATCGAATTATGTTCCACACAAAAAGGTATGCTTTGACACAAGATGCACAAGCACTTTTTGAAAATGAAACTTTCCCTCTTCAAGTTTCTTTTTCAAAAAGTGATTATAAAGTATTTCATTTATGTCTTCTTATACATAAAACATTAAATAGTATCTTAATTTTCTGTATTTATTCCTTATAAATGGTACATCAGAATTCAGAAGACCCAATTGGTATGATGTATTATCCATTTTTAAGTGATTCTAAAATCGACCCAGAAAGAGAGAGAGAAAGCAGAAGAGAGAAGAAGCATTACCTTCCTTTGTACTAGGCAATGAACTGGACATGGCTTCTCATAGAATTGAGTGTTGGAAATTGCTGACGTAATTCTCTGGTTGCCATAGAAAATCACTATGAAACAATGCTCTTTCTGGATGAAACAACAAGCATTTCCAATTTCTCTTTTATTGTGCAGAGGGAAATTTATTTAAAATTTTTTTCTTTTGAACTTGTCTAGTGGATGATCGAAGACTACAGAATGAAAAGTATTGTGCTTCGTTTAATATATTTGCGATTTCCCTTACTATCTCAGCAGATGCATGCGAATTGTTCCAATTTCGAGTGAATTGAATTTATTACGAGTGTTACGAATTGCTTTCATTATATGTTCTTTCCAAGAAATTAAAATTTTCATACGAAACATTCTGTGTATAAATTATGAAGAAATATTACATATAACAAATTGTAATAAGACGAGTATCCGTTCCTAGTTGGGAGCAGTGCTGGCTCAGTCACAAGAGCAGGGGATTAGCAACCGTGTGATTGCGAGTTCTAAAGTCGATCCAGCCCAAGACCGTCATTTACACGGAGTTTTGAACACAACAAATCGGCCTCAAATATCCTCACGTTGGCGTGGTGTGGAAGTTCGGAGAGTGTGGTGCCAGCTAAGGTGATAACCACATCATTGAATTGTTTCAAAATAACGAAACGTCCTTGGATATTAACCGTCGCGAATGATAGGTAGGTATTTTAATTAACTTTACACTAGAGCAACACAACGAGCTATTAGCGACTGTCCGTGATCAAACCCGAAGGGGAAGATCCGAGGACAACACGTAATTTTAAACCACGGTCAGATGACTAGGTCAAACCTAAGCTGGTACCAAACTCTCCAAACTTCTACTCGGGTTTGATCCCGAACCGTCGCTAATAGCCCGCTGTGTTGCTCCAGTGCGATAATAATTAAAATACCTATCTACCGAGTTTATGCTGCTCTTGTTTGGTTCCTATAAACTATAATGCATGTATTTTTCCCTTCTGAACATGTATAACGTAGGTATTAGGTAGGTATTTTAATTAACTTCGCAACACAACGGGCTCTTTGAATAGGTAAAATATTCTTTATGTAAGAATATCTTTTTTTTATTCGAAATAAGAAACGCTGCTTGGCGGGTTTCACAGATATCTAGCCTTCCCTTCGAGATGGCACTAAAGTGTTTTTTACATTTTTGTATATCATTCGAATCTCAAGTGCAAGAAGTAATTCAAAGCCTTAACAACTAAATGGTCTGTGTAGTGGTCAGAGTAATGCTTGTTTTCCACAGTTTTCTCAATAGTCCGTTGTGTTGCTCCAGTGTGACGCTGATTAAAATACCTACCAACTTAACAAAGTCCTCTCTCTTAATATATTGAAACTGTATTATAAAGATGTAGGTAGGTAATTAATTAATGTCGAACTGGAGCCACACAACGGGTTATTGGATCAATACGCAAGGGAAAGACGCGAGGGCAACACCACGCAATTTGAACCTCGGTCAGATGACAAGGCAACGATTGAACATTTACTTGTCTACAAAGTTCCACACCATGCCAAAATGAGGACATTTGAGGCCACGACAGATTGAACATGCACCTGTCCCCTCCCGTGTACACCAAGGTCTCTGGTTCGATCCCAATTCGTAATCCTCCCGTTGCTAATCCGTTACTCTTCCAACCGGACTACTGCGGCCTCCGGTGCAGTAATGAACTCACCACAGATGTTGGTTCAGGTTTTACGGCGGAAGGTCCAAAGACGGACAAGCTGCGAAAAACAAAGACAATCGAAACCCTAAAAATAAGTAAAAGTGTAAAATAGTCTAATCAACATTAAAAGTATGTTAAAAATTATATATTTACTTGCACAGATTACATATGTTTTTAGTGTATAGACGACAAAAAAGGTGCAGGATCAAAGATGTAATGCAAGTAGGTCAACCATTGATAAAATAGATTATGACGGCTAAGAAATATCACCGGAGAAATTGTGATAAGATGTGCATCCCCACCAGCCAGAGACCTTCGTGTACACGGGAGCTGGTGTATGTTAAATCTGTCGTGGCCTCTAATGTCCTCACGTTGGCATGGCGTAGAAGTTTGGAGAGTGCGGTTACAGCTGAGGTGTTTTTCTCGTCATGTCACAGTGATTCATAATAACGATGCGTTGTCCTTGGTTCTTTCCCTTCAGGATTTATCCCGAAATAGGGATAAGGTAGACCCGACCTTCGCCAATGGCCCTTGTGTGTTGCACAAGGGAGACGTTAATTAACTACCTACTGTTACTCTTTAAATGGGCTACCACGACTTTCAAGCACTAAGCGGAAATCTCAGTTGAGTGTTGAATTATTTCGTGAAATATTTAGAATTCCTTTTAATCTGTACTGGGATTTTTATGCTGTAAAGGCCAATTCAGGACAAGCTGAACCATAAAATGTTTTTCTGCCAATTAAAGACACACACACAACAGTTTTTAAGGATATACAAGAGCGAAATACACCAAATTTAGTTACCGGATTCGAAAATTTCCCTAATACAAGCTTCAAACTTATACCCGTAAAGGGAAAGATCGTTTTTGAATTTTTCCTCTGAGTTTTTTCAGTACTTAACCTATTCCCAATTTCCAAGTTTTATAAATATAAACCTGAAATATTAAAATAAATATTACTTTTATACGATTCCCTCATCGATTGTAGTTGACTTGAAGTATTTCAAATCTACAGGCCTAATCTTATTGTTCAAATGAAGTGAAGGGACTTTGCATAATGCGTATATAAACATCGAAATCTTTCAGTTAACTAAGAAACTTGTTCTGAAGTGCTGTATGAATCAACGTTGTCCAGTAATTTTAGTATAAAAGTTGCATTTTTATCAAAAGATCATTTTTAAAGTGTTTATTGAAGTATGAGTGAAAGATTGCAGCCTAAAAATGCGGACTGTTCCCAAACGTCTCGTTTATCTGCTGAGGAGCAGCAGCAAACGACAGAGGATTGCAAATCGAACCCAATGGCAAGTGAAAAGTGCCAAAAATTCATGGAACCAAATAGAATAAAAATCTCGGATTTCGATGACGGTATTGAAGCTCAAGCATCCGTGTCTCTGGATGACCCTCGGAAAAAATCTTTAGAAGGTAACTCGAAAAGAAGAAAACCTGACAAAAAGGGTACCTCTGCAGCTACGTTTATGATCCCCAGACAAAGCCATCTAAAGCAAGTAAAGGAAAGTGTATTGCTTATACAGGATACAGACCGTCAAGACCAAAGTATCCAACAGACAAATACAGCGGGACCAAGCAGTTGCAAGAACGAGAACCAGGATCAAAATATAGTGAGACGCCCCTATTCATGCAGCCTTTGTAGAAAGTGCTATACTCGAAAACAGAATTTAAGACGGCATCATAGGAAACATCATCCAGCAGAAGCAGTCTTATCTGACAGAACTCAAGGAGCCAGTGTTTCCAACAAGAGTTTGCGGGATAAAAGAACTCCCAGATGTGAGAAGTCACACCAGTGTCAATTATGCGAAAAGGCGTTTCAGATTCCATCGAAGTTAAAACAACATATTCTAACCCACACCAAAGAGAAACCCTTCAAATGTCCAGATTGTGAACAGTCATTTACGACGAAAGATTTGTTAAAGGGTCACGTATCACGTATTCATTTAAAAGTTAAATTCCCCTGCGATATCTGTAAGAAAAAATTTTCAGATAATTCGAACCTACGGAGGCATATATCAGCTGTACACTTTAAGAAGAAATTCTTTGAATGTGAAATCTGCAAGCAAAAGTTTTCTCAAAACTCAACTTTACAGCGTCATATGTTAAGTATCCACTTCAAACAGAAGTCATATGAGTGTGAAATTTGTTTGCAAAAATTTTCCACTCAGCCGAACTTGTATACTCATAGACGTGTCCACACAGGTGAAAAGCCGTACGAATGTGAAGTGTGTTATCGTAAGTTTGCTCACCTTGCTGGTTTAAAAGAACACAAGTGTCCACCGTTCAAATAACAATTTTATAGACTAGTTTTATCGACAATTAGCTAGCAATTGAGGATTTAAATACAAACGCTTCCATGGTATAAAAATGAAACATTTTTAAACGATAAAGATAGAAATGTATTTAGATTGGTAATTTTTTTCTCATCTGTTGACAACGTACCAATACTTCTCAGTATCATAATTTGAATTCTATTATGTACTCACAGTATCTTGTTATAAATGTTTTCTGTTTAATGCTTTTTATCGCTAATCTATTCATGTTTATATAATTATATTCACTTTTAAAATGTAGATGTAAATTGGAGTTTAATAAACATTTTTTAATTCTATATTTGATTTCGAAATTGTTACCCAATAAGGATAGTACGCTTTTTTATTGATAAATATCGCTTTGAAGTTTAAAATCAGACCATAGAACAAAATAAGATCTTACTTATTGAAATTCATTCTACGTAGTGTACGAAAACCTGAATACCTGATTGCATAAAAATGTATTTTTTATTTGTGCAAAATAACCTAACATAATTAAAAAAACATCTGAAATTTACGTCACAAATTACTTTATGAGAAAGTTTATCCCTAATATTATGTGGCCACAAATATAGCCTTTCGTCATAAAACCCCCCAAAGCAATATTACATGGTTACGCTGTTTGCTATTTGCTGTACTGCGATTTCCGAAATGCATTCAAAGATTCCTCATACTTGAAATATTGAAGTCGTTTTCTAAATAAAAACCTTTATTTCGTTTTGAACGTTTAAAAGTTTGTACGATAAATGTTCTTAGAGCAATTTTCCCTTTCAAGAATTAGGTAGGTATGTTAATTAAAGTCACATTGGAGCAACACAACGGGCTATTGCTGACGATGCGGGATTAATCCCAATGGAAAAGATCCGAGGACAAAGTCAGGACGAACCAACACCTAAGCTGATACCGCACTTTAAAAACTTCCACACCACGCCAACGTTAGGACATTTGAGGCCATGACAGATTTAACGTGAACAGCCCCTTCGTACACGGCGGTCTTTGGTTGAATTCGAACTCGCAACCCTCCGATTGCTAATGCCTCCAACCGGGCTACGGGCGGAGGGGGAAGAAACAGAGAACATGAGAGCAGGTGAGGGTAAAGATGAAAGGGAGAAAAGATCACTAGGTTGTTTACAACTGAGAAGAGAATCGTGCTTTGGATCAATTAGAAACTTCAACTTAATTTTTAAAAACGCAGTGTTCAGTTTGAAATATCAATTCCTCCTAAATGTCTAAACGTTTTATTTCTTTTACTCTAACTGAAATATATATATCACAGTTCTAGAAAATTGTGAGTTTATTAAAAAAGTAATTTCTGTGATGTAGTTAGCTTTACGATTTTGACTCTTAAACTCCCACGTAAGATTGGGTATACTACATCCAAATTACAAACTATATTAAAGGATTAAGTTGATTTTATCGTGTAAGGGTTATATTTTGCTAAACTGTTCCAAAGTCCTGTACGTTTGGATTGAAAAATAAAGATATTTTAATGCAGATATAATTATGTTACTTAATTTTTATGTTAGATAGGGACTGGTATACTGTCTTAAAATATTGATTCTTGTTACGACTGATATAAATATTAAGAGTACGAAATTTGTACGTCATTTTCTCTTATTAGTGCATAATTTGTACGTCATTACTCTTATTAGTGCATAATTATAGCTTATAAATATTGTGCAACAGATATATTTAACAACCTATTTCATAAAGAAAGATTTGCCAGTTTTAATAGCTTGTATTGATTTTAGAGTTCCTAAATACGTCACCAAATGCAGAAATTTATTTTTTTGTTAAAACTTAAAAGAATGCTTGTAGTAACTTTTTTTCGTGAGATATCTTAATTTGATAATTCTACTTCAGTTAATAATTTTTGTGACTTCAGCTCGAAAAGGGGGGGTATTTCAATTAACGTCACACTGGAGCAACACAACGGGCTATTGGTGAGGGTCCGGGATCAATCCCAAAGGGAAAGATTCGAGGACAACACCACGTAATTTTGAACCACGGTCATATGACGAGGGAACACCTGAGCTGGCACCCCACTCTCCAAACTTCCACACCACGCCAACGTGAGGACATTTGAGGCCACGACAGATTTAACGTGCTCCAGCCCCCTTTGTACACGACGGTGTTTTGCTGGATTCGAACTCGCAACCCTTCGGTTGCAAGTCCGTTACTTTTCCAACTGGGCCACCGCTGCCCGTTAATTATTGGAGTGCATCTTTTTAAACAATTATAAAACAATTGATGAAACTGGAAAGGGTTTTAAAATATATTTCTGCTTCCCAGTTCCAATTCCAATTAAATAGAATAGTAGCAACAAGTACCCTTCATGGTATTTAGAAGGAAGTATTAAACTGAAAAGGCTGAAAAGCAATATTATATATGAGCATTCCAGGTCTGTTCGAACATAATGAATTAGGAATGACATTTCCAATATCCGTCGGAAACACTCGTCATCTGACCGTGGTTCAAAATTACGTGGTGTTGTCCTCGGATCTTTCCCTTTGGGATTGATCCCGGACCGTCACCAATAGCCCATTGTGTAGCTCCAGTGTGACGTTAATTGAAATACCCCCCTCAGTTTTTACCCTTTGGGATTGATCCCGGACCGTTACCAACCGCCCGTTGTGTTGCTCCAGTGTGACGTTAATTGAAAATACCAATACCAATACCAACCCATTCTAAAGTGCCAATTAAAATATGGGCACTTTCCCCTGTTTGAGTTTTTTTATTTTCCCTTAGAAAGAACTTGTCCTGTCACAAGAACATAGATTTCAATTCAAATTTTTAATCAGGATACGATTGCTGTAGCTCATTGGTTAACACACAGCAGTAGCAACCGGCGTGTGCAGGAGGTGATTGTTCGATTCCTGTAAACTTCAAAGGATATTTTCCTTTCTTCCGTACAAAACTTTCTGTAGATGTATGTGTATCCTTTACATTTCACATAAGAAACATTGATTAAAGCGGCTTGACTTAAATCTGGCCATCTCTTCCTGGTGACACGAAACGTTTTTGGTCTTATCGTAAATTATCCGGTATGTAGGTGGGGCCGATGTGGCCCGTTTGGAAGAGCAACGGCTTAGCAGCCGGAGGGTTGGGAGTTCGAATCCAGCTAAACACCTTTGTCTACAATGGGGGTATTATTGATTATTTTTCTTGGAAAACTGAAAACTCTCAAAAAGTAATAAATATTTAAAATGTAGCGAATATTTTACATATTAGGATCTCTTGGAGCTAGATACAACACATGTATCGGTAATGAATAACGCATGTATTGTCAATGCAAATAAAAATTAACACACTTAATCGTACAATAAATATTCTTATATGTGTAGTAAATTAACTGATCGTATGTTAGAGAGTGAGTGTCCATATTTGTTTATCTAGAGATAGGACACTAGCGAAAAATAAGAACCTGTAATAAATTCAATATACTCCACATTCAAATCTATAAGCGTTTCATACTTATAAATCAATTATACAACCAGCACACTTACCTAACGAATTCATAGCAGTTGAGACCCTCTTGATCAATAGAATTTTTCAAAAGCTTTCTTTTGCAAGGAATATATCAAGAGAATCATTCGAAATGATAATATTCTAAATAAACGACCGATAAAAATTTTCCAAATGATTTTATTTTAAGGAAGTGACGAACAGAATCTTTGGAAATGATCGTATTCTAACTAAAGGACCAATAGCATCTGTTCAAAGGGTTTTTCTAATGATAGGATGAATATAATCTCTGCAAAGAACTATATTCTTTGGAGAGGACGAATAGAACCTTTCCAAAAGATCCTATTCGAAGGAAATGAGTATCCATTGATTCTTTCAAACTATGCGTGGATATTTAGTTATTATAATTGTTGGGAGTAAAAATATACTTCACTACTAGAAAATCTCATGCAGCTTAGAAAGTTAAAACAGTGATAAATATGCTCAAATTGTAGAAATAATGTAAACCATGCAGCATGAAATATAGTATTTTCCATTCTGTATATTCCAAAATAATCCATAAGGCAGATTAAATTGAATCGCTTCTAAATTAATATTCCTTCTCAATAATAAAAAAGGACTTGAGAAAATACTATTACTTATTTAGGTTAATAGGAAACAGACATCGTGTTTAGTTGGTTTTCTATAGCAACGAAAGCACTTATATCTGCAATGCGCACGTCCAAATTTAAGGCAAACCATATCGAGCTATTTGCCTGGTAAGGAACAAAGAAGAATGCCCTTTTGGAGTTGTTAGTATCATATACGAGTTGTCAACACCTATTCGTCAACGTACAATATATGATTTTCGTTATATAGCAAATAAGGAAAATTCCGAACATTAATCTTCCTGGTTGTTTCTTGGACACTCTATCTCGTCATTAGCAAAACTGACCAGTTGCTGATGGACGAGATATCTCGTCATTAGAAGAAAAGTCACCACATCTTGATGGACAAGATATCTAGTCATTAAAATAGTGTGACCAGATTTTGTTCTCGTCATCATATTTATAACGAGATATTTTGTTATTAGCAAAATTTGTCAGACGAGATATCTCGTCGAAAGAACTTGGAGGGTTGAGAAAAACTATATGGATTATTGAAAAATAATATGGAATCCACAACACTCGGAAGTGCAGTATTGCATCTTCGATAAGGAAGGGTCGTGTGAGAAAATCCCTCCATAAGACATTTAATCCAATTTTATTATTAATGCATGTTCTTAGAATTGGAAGTTCTCCTTTTGGACAATCAAGCGAACTTTATGCACTGAAGAAACTCCCATTGTGTGTAGTATTTGCAATGAATTTGGGCTTCGTATTGTATAGTTTATTAGATATACTTATCGCCCCTGAAAAGAGAAACACAATTATTGTCTTCCTAAATTATATTATATTGTTGTTCATGAATGTCTCAGTCCTCAAGTCTCGCAGTCAACTCTATTCTCTATTCCACACTATGTCAAAAATCATGAAAGCATCGGAGTATCGAATTCTAAGAACTCGCGAAAGATATTCTGTATATTGCATTTGTGTCATCTGGATTCTATTGTGCGCAATGGATAATGTGGTAGTGAATCTCACAATTTCAGATAAAGAATACGAATCATTTTACAACTCAAGTTTCATCGTCTATTTTATCAAGATTAATACAAAGTACTTTTTAAGGGTCTGTTATGGTATTCAAACACTATGCTGGACATATATTGATATTCTTCTATGTATTTATTCTGTATACTTCACCTTTTTGTGTAAAATTCTAATCAGTTTCAGTTCAATTTCAAATTCTATTAAAAATTTATTCCTATACATGTGCATCACAGTGCAAGCACTGCATGGAAAACCATGTATGGCACTTTGTCGTCCCTATTTTAGTGACTGTCCTATGTTACATGATTTCTATTTATTGGGAGATGTATAGGATTGTTTATGTGAGACAATTAGTCATGTATGCTGCAATGGGTTCCTGCATACATCTTGTGATGACTTCGTTTTTGACCGTGGTGATAATATGGAATACTTCGGTGGCTAGAGAAGCAGCAGATGAAGTGGAAGCAACATTACATCCTTTGCTGTAACAGTTACCATCTTTAAGCAGTGGTCTTAGTGGGTTCCTATAGATCAAAGACAGAAGAAAAAACAAGCTCACCTTTTGGAAAATGTACAAGTTTAGACAATCTCTCATAATCAGCTGTTTTGGTATTGTTGTGACGTACGGGATCTCCCTCGCGACGTTGGGAAATACCACAACAAATATATAAATTTCCCTCCTTTCATTTGGATATACGAGCTTCATTAACCCTCCTGGTGGTTGTCAAGTGAAGTATCCCGTCATTAGAAAAAAACTGACCAGATCTTGTTATCGTCATAAAAAAAATCGGCAATATCATAGTGACGAGATATCTCGTCCTTAGCAAAATTAGTTAGATATTCATGGACGATTTATCTAGTCAAAACCAGTTGGATGGTTAATAGGTGAAAACATTAAAAACTTTCAACGTAACGGTTGATTGGTTAATTTAAGTTTAATAGTACAAGGTCTAAAATAATGGACAATGTTCAAATACATATCAAAGCATCAAAAACCAAGGTACGACTAAAAAGTAGAATAAAAAATTAATACTTTAAAATTAAACATATCAGTTTAGAAAATGTATTGAAACCTGTTACCAATAACAAAAAAGGTAAAATATAGCTAATAGTAGTTAACAAATATTAAATCAAAACATCAATAAAAAATTGAATGTGATCCATATTTAAAGCAATTCGCGTGTAATGAAATACACTAATTTTCATTCAGTTTGGTCTTCAATCTTCCAATTGAAAGTTAAAAATAAAATATTGTAATTAAGTTTCTTCTCTTCAATTATATAGATTAGAGACAGAAACATTCCGATTCATTCCGTTTAATGTGAAACAGACATTGTATATCAGTGATTTTCTATAGCAACCAAATTTGCGTCACTAATTCTGCACTCCAAAATAGACATATCTTTAAATGAACTATGTATTATGCAGATATATTTGTCATTTGAATTAAAAATTAATATTTATATACTTGAGGACACGCACTCTGTTCATATTATAGTGTATATGGTAACGGCAAAGTATGCAAAGCAGGCATTGTATGGCTAGGCAATATACAGAATGAGTGGCGTTTTGGAGCAAGATAATGATACGATTTTTATTTCACACATTTCCTTGGCATTCTATGCAATGCCAAAAGACAAACCTGCAAAGTATATAATACTCCCGTTATTGTTGTTTCTAATTTCACGTGACAAGGCACGTGACTTTAGACGCTCGCCTCAGACGAAGATTTGCATTTCAGTCTTAGTTCGGAAGTGACGCTACTTTTAATTTGGTCAGCAAAGACTAGCCCATACTGTAATGTGTGAAATTGGAAGATGTAGTGTCCGAGAAGGAGTTAGTGAGCGATGTGAAAAATGCCAAGATGACTACTAAGAAGAAACTACAGGACAATTAAACTTGATTTTGTATTTCTTTCTTTTTCATATACGTCTTTTCAATAAAAAAAAGCCTTTTCATGACTATCTTTAAATACTTTGTCTAAATACCATTTGACATTTTATGTAATGCCTAGATATTACATCCAATGCCCAGGGAAAGTATATATAATATTAAAATAATTCGGATATTTCATACTTTGCTCCAAAACGCCAGGCATTCTATACAACTCCTGCTTTTCATACATTGCAGGTAACATGAATAAAAATGAAAACAAATAGAAAATCTCCTTAAAGTAATCTAATTATCTGTTGTTGGTTTCACATATTTCTTAGGGTTTATTAGTTAAACGCATAGACCAAGTCCATGAGTTCCGAAAAACTGAAAAAGTTGAACATTCTATCAGAACTACCATGGATATCCTCTTGCTGGATCAATGTAGACCAGAAGGTGACTTGGGGAGTCTTGTTCAATGTTACATTTTAATTAAGTTGAAAAAGTCTTATAACACCCCCATTGGAACTCGAAGCCCTCCGGCTGCTAATCCGTTACTCTTCCGACTGTGCTATCGCGGCCCATTAAAATACATGGGAAACTATGCAATTTAAAAGATATGACCGATAGAAACTTTAAACAGAATTTAAGAACCATGGTTTTGTTTATATCCTTTCAGTGTGGATGGGTTTGTTACCCATCTAAGACGAATATGATGCGTCTGTTTCTGAGTCAGATGTCGCCGCGTTCAATTTACACAGCTTTGGCTATGCCGATTATTTCCTCGCCCTAAAGCTATAATTCAGTATGCTAATTGAGGCTTTGAAGAGCAGCTACTATAGAATATACACCATATGGACAAAAGCAATTGGACATTTAGTGGGGGGTTGTTTTTCCTGGTTAGGACTGGGCTCATTGCTTTATGTACATGGTACCATGAACGCTGACGTATACTTCGACGTTCTGGATAATTCGGTCTTGCCTACACTATGGCAATACTGCGACGATGATGGTTGTTCCTTCCTAAAGGATCGAGCTCCATGTCATGCTACAAAACGTGTGCTGTACTGGTTCCCTGAAAATGAGGTGAATAGGCTTGACTGGCCTGTTCAGAGCCCCGATCTCAATCCGATCGAGCACTTGTGGGACGAAATGGAGCGACGGGTACGACACCTCCACTCACGCCCATCTTCACAACAATCTCTTCTCACAGCCTTGCAAGGGGCATGGCGAGCTATTCCTGCCCAGACATGTAGAGAACTTGTGGAAAGTATGCCTCGTCGTGTTGCAGCTGTAATACAAGCAAAAGGAGGTCCTACCCGCTACTAAATAGAATAATAAAGCACATTTTCTGAAAAACATGCAGTGTCCAAATACTTTTGTCCATATAGTGTATATGATTGGGTGAGTTCCAGATGGAAGGGCACCAGATTAGCAAATGGAAGGTTGCGAGTTCGAATACAACCCAAGATCATCGTGTACAAATGGCCTGGTGAATGTTAAATCGGTCCTGGCCTTAAATTCTCTCACGTTGGCGTGGTGTGGAAGTTTGGGGAGTGGGGTGTCAGGTCAGGTGTGACCTCGTCATCTGATTGTAATTCAAAATTACGAGGCATTGTCCTGGGTACTTTCCCTTTTGGATTGATCCCGGACCGTCACCAATAGCGCGCTGTGTTGCTCCAGTGCGATGTTGAAAAACTAACCACCTATCAAGTTCATTTTCATGCCTTTAAAATGTCCTGTTCTCAGTCTGGATATTATGGTAGTGGTGGATCTGTCAGTGTTAATATCAAAAGAAATCAATTTTCTCTGATGTGAGTTTGGATTTTAGCAAAGCATTAGCCTTGGTAGGAGTCATTTGTGTCTGTTTAGCATTCAATTCTCTGGTTTCATTTGCCAATTGATAGGACGTGTGTTTAAGGACAACTATATACATTTTAAAAGTCCCGAACAGTGTAAGAAACTGGGGTGGACTATCCAGAAAGTGGGCACATTAGGCGAGGATAGATGGATATTTTTAATAACGTCGCACTAGTGCAACACAACGGATTATTAGAGACCGTCCGGGATCAATCCCGAATGGAAAGATCCAAGGACAATTCGAAATTTTGAAACAAGGTTAGATGACGAGAGCAACATATGAGCTGGCACCCCACTCTCCAAACTTCCACATCCTTTCAACGTGTGGACATTTGAGACCACGACTGATTTAACGTGCACCAGCCCCGTGAAGACGACGGACTTTGGCTGGACCGAGTCTCGTACTCGCAACCCTTCGGTTGGTAATCCGATTCTCTTCCAACTGGACTACGGCGGCTATACCCAAGGCGAACTAAAACGAATTGTCCTAAAATGAAATGAAAAATGTGACTTCAGTGTCCATGTATATAACATGTCAATTATATTAATCTATTAAAAATTCTTATTGATATCAATGCAGTCATAAACTTTCCATTTTAGATTACGTTTTGCCAAATTTTTTTTTTGGATCGAATCGGCGCATTATTTATATTTGTGAACATATTTCTGCCATATGCTTTTCCATTTGTAATTCAAATTTCCTCTGTTTCTGACCCTTTCCTTTATTTGGGGTTCGCATTTTCCAGTGTTCTTCCTAAAAACAGCAATGTAAAAATCGTGTTCAAATTTTGTTCTTATTTCCTCGGTTTATTTCTGTGTTTTGAGTATAGAAGCATGGTGCATCATCTGTAAAATAATAACATTAATCAGTATAACATTCTAGCGTACACATATACATTTTTGCAGATAAATAAAATTTACACATGACAAGGATTACATAAGATTGAATAGCATAAATAATGTAATTATAGATCCATAAAAAAAGAATTTAAGCTTTAGAGATGGATCTGCTCTAAACAATGTTGTCTAGATGAGGTATTTCGTCATTAGCAAAGCTGGTAAGATCTTGATGGATCGGATAGATATCTCCCCGAAATCACTTGGAAGGCTGGTTAAATTATAAAGTGGGAAAAGTAGTAAAACCGTATTTGTGTGCGCTAGAGTGATCAAACCCTCCTGGTGGGTGTTTCGACGACGAATCTCGTCATTTGCAAAAGGGACCAGATTTTTAAGGACGAGATATCTCGTCGTTTGAAAGAAATTGACCAGATCTTCATCATAAAAATATCCGCAATATGTGCCTTCATGTCTGGATATCTCGTCATCTTCAAAATTGGCCAGATCTTGAAGGACGAGATATCTCGTCGAAACCACGTGGAGGTTTAATCAGTGAAGATTTTATGAGTATCATAACGAAAGAAGGGAGTTGCAGCTTTTGTAGTCACAAGACTCTAGGCATTAGAAGGTAGAAGTCTGACTTTGCCTCACTTTCGAGTTGTAGGCGGCTCAGGTTCGATTCCTCAAAGGGAGCATTTCTCTCTTTTGTGTCAGTAAAACTTTCATTGTTTGGGCATGTCTATTACTGGATATTGTTTGTCTTGTGTCTGGCTTAAACCAACCAACTGGCTTTACCTCTTTCCACAGCTGGGTAAGAGAGAATGGCCTTCTCGCCTAGGGAAAATTCTCCTGATATACTTCGCCCCCCACGAACATAATGCAACATAGCAGGATCTAACAGTCTCAAATTTCCAAATGGACACAGCATTCTTACTGTCTGTCTTAGGTGCACAAACTCATAGGCGTCCCCGACTTACATACTTTCGTGTTTTGCTTTGGATACCCCTAACCTTTTTGAGAATCCTTTTATGGTTTTGAACTTTTCAACCATCTTTGTGGTTGTCTGTATGAGGTATCTCGTCTTTAGCAGAACTGACCAGATCTTTTTTGGAGAGGATATCCGGTTATTGGAATGAAATTGACCAGATTAAAAGCAGTTGGTTTTTCATTTTTAGTGAATTTGAAGCATCGGTTTTTTTATACAATGAATAATGCTATTTTTGTTTTCATTGGAGTGAATTGTTTTAAAATATCTCAATCCACACATAAATTTACGAATCTGTCTATTCAATGTATTAGATCAATAATTAAAGGCATACAATTTTATTGCTTTTATTCGACATTAAAGCTTCTGAAATGCTGCAGAAATCAAATTAAAATTCACAAATCAAATTATGTTCCACACCAAAATGCATGCTCTGAAACAAGATGCACAAGCACTTTTTGAAAAAGAAACCTTCCCTCTGCAAGTGTTTCTTTTTCAAAAAGTGCTTGTGGTGTATTTCCTTTATGTCTTCCTATTCATAAATCAATAAATAGTATCTTCATTTACGTTATATTTATTTCTTATAAATGGTACATCAGAATTTTGAAGACCAATCGGTATTATCCACATTTATGTTGTTGTAAAATCACAACAGAGAGAGAGAAAAAGAGAAGAAGAGGGGGTATTTCAATTAACGTCACACTAGAGCAACACAACGGGCTATTGGTGACGGTCCGGGATCAATCCCAAAGGGAAAGATCCGAGGACAACACACGTAATTTTAAACCACGGTCAGATGATTAGGTCATACTTGAGCTAGTACCCAACCTTCCAAACTTCCTCTCGGGTTCGACCCCGGACCGTCGCGAATAGCCCATTGTGCAGCTCCAGTGTGACTCTAATTAAAATACCTACCTACTTACAAAAGTTCTATCTGTTAATATATTGAAACTTTATTATATAGAGGTAGGTAGTTAATTAATTTCGCACTGGAGCAACACAACGGGCTGTTGGCGACGATTCGGGATCAATACGGAAGGGAAAGATCGAGGGCAACACCACGCAATTCGAACCACGGTCAGATGACGAGTCAACGCTTGAGCTATCACTTCCCTCCAAAGTTCCACACCATGGAAAAATGAGGATATTAGAGGCCACGACAGATTGAACATGCACCTGTCCCTTCCCGTGTACACCAAGGTCTCTGGTTTGATCCCAATTCGTAATCCTCCCGTTGCTAATCCGTTACTCTTCCAACCGGACTACTGCGGCCTCCGGTGCAGTAATGAACTCACCACAGATGTTGGTTCAGGTTTTACGGCGGAATGGTCCAAAGACGGACAAGCTGCGAAAAACAAAGACAATCGAAACCATTAAAAATAAGTAAAAGTGTAAAATAGTCTAATCAACATTAAAAGTATGTTAAAAATTATATATTTACTTGTACAGATTACATATGTTTTTAGTGTATAGACGACAAAAAAGGTGCAGGATCAAAGATGTAATGCAAGTAGGTCAACTATTGGTAAAATAGATTATGACGGCTAAGTAATATCACCGGAGAAATTGTGATAAGATGTGCATCCCCACCAGACAGAGACCTTCGTGTACACGGGAGCTGGTGTATGTTAAATCTGTCGTGGCCTCTAATGTCCTCATGTTGGCATGGCGTAGAAGTTTGGAGAGTGCGGTTACAGCTGAGGTGTTTTTCTCGTCATGTCACAGTGATTCATAATAACGATGCGTTGTCCTTGGTTCTTTCCCTTCCGGATTTATCCCGAAATAGGAATAAGTTAGACCCGACATTCGCCAATGGCCCTTGTGTGTTGCACAAGGGAGACGTTAATTAACTACCTACTGTTACTTTTTAAATGGGCTACCACGACTTTCAAGCACTAAGCGGAAATCTCAGTTGAGTATTGATTTATTTCGTGAAATATTTAGAATTCCTTTTATCTGTACTGGGAATTTAATTGTGTAAAGGACAATTCAGGACAGGCTGAACCATAAAATGTTTTTCTGCCAATTAAAGACACACACACAACCGTTTTTAAGGATATACAAGAGCGAAATACACCAAATTTAGTTAACGGATTCGAAAATTTCCCTAATACAAGCTGCAAACTTATACCCGTAAAGGGAAAAATCGATTTTGAATTTTTCCTCAGAGTTTTTTCAGTACTTAACCTATTCCCAATTTCCAAGTTTCATAAATATAAACCTGAAATATTAAAATAAATATTACTTTTATACGATTCCCTCATCGATCGTAGTAGACTTGAAGTTTTTCAAATCTACAGGCCTAAACTTATTGTTCAAATGAAGTGAAGGGACTTTGCAAAATGCGTATATAAACATCGAAATCGTCCAGTTAGCTAAGAAACTTCCTCTGAACTGCTATATGCATCAACCTTGTCCAGTAATTTTAATACAAAAATTGAATTTTTAGCAGAAGATCATTTTTAAAGTTTTTATTGAAGTATGAGTGAAAGATTGCAGCCTAAAAATGCGGACTGTGCCAAAACGTCTCGTTTATCTGCTGAGGAGGAGCAGCAAACGACAGAGGATTGCAAATCGAAGCCAATGGCAACTCAAACGAGCCAAAAATTCATGGAACCAAATAGAATCCAAATCTCGGATTTCGATGATGGTGTTGAAGCTCAAGCATCCGCGTCTTTGGATGACCCTCGGAAAACATCTTTAGAAGGTAACTCGAAAAGAAAACCTGACAAAAAGGGTACCTCTGCAGCTACGTTTATGATCCCCAGACAAAGCTATCTAAAGCAAGTAAGGGAAAGTGTATTGCTTATACAGGATACAGACCTTCAAGACCAAAGTATCCAACAGACAAATACAGCGGGACCAAGCAGTTGCAAGAACAAGAGCCAGGATCAGAATATAGTGAGACGCCCCTATTCATGCAGCCTCTGTGAAAAGGGTTTTACTCGGAAACAGAATTTAAGACGGCATCAAAAGAACCATCATCCAGGAGAAGCAGTCTTACCTGACAGAAATCGAGGAGCCAGTGTTTCGAAAAACAAGAGGTTGGGGATAAAAGAACTCCCAGATGTGAGAAACCATTCCAATGTCCAGAATGCGAAAAGGCGTTTCAGTCTCCATGGCGGTTAAAACGACATATTCTAACCCACACCCGAGAGAAACCCTTCAAATGTGCATATTGTGAACAGTTATTTACGACGAAACAGTCTTTAAAGAGTCATGAATCAAGTGTTCATTTAAAAGTTCAGTTTCCTTGTGATATCTGTAAGAAAAAATTCTCGGGTAATTCGAACCTACAGAGGCATATATCAACTATGCACTTTAAGAAGAAATTGTTTGAATGTGAAATCTGCAAGCAAAATTTTCTCAAAACTCTACTTTACAGGAGCATATGTTAAGAATCCATTCCAAACTGAAGTCATATAAGTGTGAAATATGTTGGAAAAAGTTTTCCACTAAGAGGGACTTGTATAGACATAGACGTGTCCACACAGGTGAAAAGCCGCACGAATGTGAAATGTGCTATCGTAAGTTTGCTTGCCCTTCTAATTTAAGAAAACACAAGTGTCCACCATTCAAATAATTATTTTATAGACTAGTTTAATCGACAATTAACTAGCAATTGGGGATTTAAAGACAAACGCTTCCATGGAAAAAAATTGGAATCTTAAACATTTTTAAAACGATAAAGAAAGAAATGTATTTTGATTAGTAATTTTTTTCACATCTGTTGACCACCAATACTTCACAGTATCTTAATTTGAATCCTATTATGTATTCACAGTATATTTTTATAAATGTGTACGATTTGATGCTTTTTATCGCTAATCTATTGATATTTATATCACTATGTTCACTTTTAAAATGTAGATGTAAATTGGAGTTTAATAAACATTTTTTATTTCTATATTTTTGACTTCGAAATTGTTACCCAATAACGATAGTGCACTTTTTATTGATATTCGCTTTGAAATTATAAAATCAGAACATAGAAGAAAATAAGATTGTACTTAATGAAATCCATTGTACATAGTGTACGAAAACATGAATACCCGATTGCATAAAAATTTATTTTTATTTTCTGTGCAAAATAACGTTACAATTTTAAAAAAACATCTGAAATTTACGTCACAAATTACTTTATGAGAAAATTTATCCCTAAAATTATGTGCGGACAAATATAACCTTGCGTCATAAAACCCCCAAAATCGATATTACATGCTTAAGCAGTTTGCTATATTGCGATTTCCGAAATCCATTTCAAAGATTCCTCATACTTCAAATATTGAAGTCGTTTTCTAAATAAAAACCTTTATTTCGTTCTGAACTTTTAAAAGTTTATACGATCAATGTTCTTAGAGCAATTTTCCCTTTCTAGAATTAGGTAGGTATGTTAATTAACGTCACGATGGAGCAACACAACGGGCTATTTCTGACGGTGCGGGATCAATCCCAATGGGAAAGATCCGAGGACAAAGTCAGGACGAGCCAACAGCTGAGCTGGCAACGCACTTTCCAAACTTCCACAGTATGCCAACGTTAGGACATTTGAGGCCACGACAGATTTAACGAGAACAGCCCCTTTGTACGCGACGGTTTTTGTTTGGATTCGAACTCGCAACCCTCCGATTGCTAATGCGTTACTCTTCCAACCGCGCTACGGCGGTGGAGGAAGAAACAGAAAGCATAACAGCAGGTGAGGGTAAAAATGAAAGGGAGAACAGATCACTAGGGGATACCTCGATGTTGTTTACACCTCAAAAGAGATTTGTGCTTTGGATAAATAAGAAACTTCAACTTAATTTTTAAAAATAGTGTTCAGTTTGAAGTATTAGTCTCTCCTAAATGTGTCTAAACGTTTTATTTCGTCTTTTACTATAACTGATATATATATATATATATATTTTTTTTTTCGAGAACTTTTATATATATTTCATATATATATATATATATGAAATATATATAAAAGTTCTCGAAAAATGTGAGTTTATTAAAAAAGTAATTTCTGTGTTGTAATTAGTTTTACGATTTTGACTCTTAAACTGCCACGTAAGAAGAGGTTATACTACATCGAAATAGCAAACTTTGTATTAAATTGTAAAGTTGGATTTTATCGTGTAAGAATTATATTTTGCTAAACTGTTCCAAACAAGATCTGGTAGGTTTGGATCGAAAAAGAAAGATATATTTTAATGCAGATATAATTATGTTACTCAATTTTAATGTTAGATAGGGACTGGTATAGTGTCTTAAAAGATTGATTCTTGTTACAACTGATATATAAATGTTAAGAGTTTGAAATAAATTTTTGAGAATTATTAAAATTTACGATTTTTCCGTGATGGTACATTCTTTTATTCAAGCTCATTTTGTATCTATTACTCCTATTATTGCATAATAAAAGCGTATAAATATTGTGCAACAGATATATTTAACAACCTACTTCATAAAGAAAGAAGATTTGCCAGTTTTAATAGCTTGTATTGATATTAGAGTTCCTAAATACGTCAACATATGCGGAAATTTATTTTTTTTTAAACTTAAATGAATGCTTGTAGTAACTTTGTTCTCATGAGGTATTTTAATTTGATAATTCTTCCAGAGGAATTAATAATTTCTGATTTCAGCTCGAAAAGGAATCCGTTCGAATGAAGTTGGTGACAAATGCCTGTCGTTTTGCCGTTAGGACATTAAACCACAATATGGAGAGTGGCATTACGGGGTTAAATGCCCGGTTGATGTTTTGCATGGTGCTTCGCTAAGAGCCAACACTAAATTACATCCCGTAATTGCATCTTTTTACCCAACTGTATCTGTCCTCTTTTATCTGTTAATTATTAGAGTGTATCTTTTTAAACAATTCGATAAGTACAAAGGATTTGCATTTATAAAAACAATTGATGAAACAGTGGATAGGTTTTTAAAATATATTTCTGCTTCCCAGTTCCTATTCCAATTAAATCGGATAGTAGCAACAAGTACCCTTCGTGGGATTTAGGAGGGATAAAATAGAATTAAAATGACGTCTTAAAAGCAATATTATGTATATATATATGAATATTCCTGGTCTGATTGAATGACATTTCCAATATCTGTCGTAAGCACAGTGTAGAATACAAGAAAAAGGGAATAATATGGATGTGGAAAAATATCCCATTCTAAAGCGCCAATTAAAAGATGGGCACTTTCCCTGTTTGAGTTCTTTCATTTTCCATTAAAAAGAACTTGTCCTGTCATAAGAATGTGGATTTCAATTCAAATTTTTAATCAGGATACGATTGCTGCAGCTCATTTGTTTACACACAGCAGTAGCAGCCTGCGTGTATAGGAGGTGGTTGTTCGATTCCTGTAAACTTCAAATCATATTTTCCCTTTCTTCGGTAGAAAACATTCTGTCTGTAGTTATATGTGTATCCTTTATTCCACATAAGAAACATCGCTTAAAGCGGCTTGATCAAAATCTGGCCATTTATTCCTGGTGACACGAAACGTTTTTGGCCTTATCGTATTGGGGTGGGTATTTCAATTAACGTCACACTGGAGCAACACAATGGGCTATTGGTGACGGTCCGGGATCAATCCCAAAGGGAAAGATCCGAGGACAACACCACGTAATTTTGAACCACGGTCAGATGACGAGGCAACACCTGAGCTGGCACCCCACTCTCCAAACTTCCACACCACGCCAACGTGAGGACATTTGAGGCCACGACAGATTTAACGTGCACCAGCCCCCTTTGTACACGACGGTGTTTGGCTGGATTCGAACTCGCAACCCTTCGGTTGCAAGTCCGTTACTCTTCCAACCGGGCCACCGCGGCCCTGGCCTTATCGTAAATTATCCGGTATGTAGGTGGGGCCGCGGTGGCCCGGTTGGAAGAGCAACGGCTTGGCAACCGGAAGGTTGCGAGTTCGAATCCAGCCAAACACCGTTGTGTACAAAGGGGTAGTTGCACGTTAAAGCTGTCGTGGCCTCAAATATCCTCACGTTCACGTGGTGTGAAAGTTTGGAGTGTGGCGTGCCAGCTCAGATGTGATATCGTTAACTAACCGTGGTTCAAATTACGTGGTGTTGTCCTCGGATCTTTCCGTTTGGAATTGATCCCGGACCGTCACCTACAGCCCGTTGTGTTGCTCCAGTGTGACGTTTATTAAAATACCTATGAACCTATCATCAATTCAACGCTAGCAAGGCCTGGTAATTATGCCAGTTTAAAATGCAAATTAGCAGTTAAAATATGTTTTTATTTATATCCTATGTCTTGCTTCTTCCTCTTTCGTTTAACACTTGAAAATCAGTTGATCAACTTGATTTTAAAAGTATTTATTTCTAGCCTATATTAAACCATAATTAGTTGCTCTCCTGACAAATATAATGCGAAGATTTTATTTATAACTTAACGTGTCCCAACTGTAGCAGAAATTCCTAAACCAAACAAGCTTCTGAGCAAAGATGTCCACAAAGCGGCCAAACTGGATTTCTTAAAAATCCGGGAAACTGCTTTGGCAATCGATTGATTTTTGTAATATGAATTAATTTGAACATCTGCGGAATTGTATACTAAAGTACGAGTCGAAAAGTCCACGGCAGGATTTTTGAATTCAAGACCTACTGAAATCGGGATCTAAAGAGAAAAAGAATCGGCCTCTTTCGCTCAATCTGACGGATAGATAAAAAAATTGGATTTTGATTCAATATTTCTATCACTAATCAACGTTTCCTTCGAATGAAGCCTTTAAGGGCACATCTCCTTCAGGCGTCAACTTGCTTCACGAACCCGAGGTACTCTAGCGCACTTCAAAGAGCACAGAAAATTTTACCATTCACTTCCATGCTACCTTAGCCTTTGGCCAAAGTATGTACCGCCTTGTACCATGCAATAAGTGCAATATATTTCCTCTTAAATTATAATTATTGTTATGAGTTGGTAATGATTGGTACCATAGAAATTTAGAAACAATGCAAATTATTACATGTATTTGAAATATTTGGTAACGGAACAATACCATTGAAGAAATACTACGAAAAACGAAAATACATTAAAATTATTGTTTTCATTTGCTCAAAGGGATGTTAATTATATGACATTAGAGATAATTCACTATTGATTTCCTCGCAACTATGAAACTTTAATTGAGAAACAAGGAGCAGTTGCTAACCCTCCTTGTTGACTCGACGAGATATCTCGTCATTTGCAAAGCTGACCAGATCTTGATGGCCTAGAAATGTTGTCATAATTGGAAGACTGACGAGGTCTTGATCACGTCCTCATAAAAAAATCGGCATTATCTGGGTAACGAAATTTCACCATTTGAAAATTGGTCATTGATTGGTCTTTGATGGACGATATACCTCGTCCAAACCACTTGAGTGTTAAAATGTAATTTTACGTACGTTACCATATTTATCGTGATTACTTGCAATGAAAATTGCATAATTCAACTATTTTAAAATTATGACAAATTTAGAGTACTTTATTTTTAGCTTCTCTTGTACAATTTCGTTAGTTCCTTTCTGATTTATTATGTTATTGATTGCGCTAAACAAATCAAATTGTTTTAGAATATTAGATTGGATTACATCTTGGTTCATGAGTTCGTCATTGCATAGAGTGGTACGCCTGCAATAAGTCCAGTGCCTCCATATGTAAAATGGAACATACCAGACTGTTCTCTGGCCTTCAAAGTGGGCACTTATTAGGTTTTGGAGTGATTGGTGAACTTGGGTCAAAGGCCCTCAATCTCGTGTGAAGTGCTTGTTAGTAGCTGAACAGAACAGACGGAAATTCGTCAGAGCCTTTTATGAGTTTTGCTAGGACTTGGAGAAGAGGGGTAGTGGTGGAGTTTGTGAGGCACCAATCAGAAGACTTGATTCCTTCTCAGTGGGTGGAGCTTGCAGTTGCAGTGGTGGAAGCTTCTACTACACACATTAGAATATTTTTGTTCGATAAGTGCTTTAATTTTTATTTGCATTGACAGTACATGCCTTATTCATTACCGATATATGTGTTGCATCTAGCTCCAAGAGATCCTAATAAGTAAATTATTCGCTAAATTTGAAACATTTATTACTTCTTTGAGAGTTTTCAGCTTTGCAAGAAAAGTAATCAATCCATTAGAAATAAGGTCTAAATTTGTTTTAAATAAAAATGCACCCAAAACATAAAATTTACACATGACAATGTTTTCATAAGATTCAATGGCACAAAAAATGTAATTATAGATCCATAAAAAAGAGTTTAAGCTTTAGAGATGGATCTGCTCTAAACAATGTTGTTGTCTTAATGAGGTATTTCGTCATTAGCATAGCTGGTCAGATCTTGATGGATCGGATAGATATCTCCCCGACGAGATATCCAGTCATTGGAAGAAAACTGACCAGATCTTGATATCGTCATTAGCAAACCTGACCAGATCTTGATCTTGTCGTTAGCAAAACTGACCAGATCTTGGTGGACAATATGTAGTCATTGGAAGAAAACTGACCAGATCTTGATCTCGTCATTAGCAAACCTCACCAGATCTTGATATTGTCGTTAACTGACCAGATCTTGGTGGACAAGATATCCAGTCATAGGAAGAAAACTGACCAGATCTTGGTGGACAAGATATCCAGTCATAGGAAGAAAACTGACCAGATCTTGGTGGACAAGATATCCAGTCATAGGAAGAAAACTGACCAGATCTTGATATCGTCATTAGCAAACCTGACCAGATCTTGATCTTGTCGTTAGCAGAACTGACCAGATCTTGGTGGACAATATCCAGTCATAGGAAGAAAACTGACCAGATCTTGATCTCGTCATTAGCAAACCTCACCAGATCTTGATATTGTCGTTAGCAGAACTGACCAGATCTTGGAGGACAAGATATCCAGTCATAGGAAGAAAACTGACCAGATCTTGATATCGTCATTAGCAAACCTGACCAGATCTTGATCTCGTCAATAGCAAACCTCACCAGATCATGATCTTGTCGTTAGCAGAACTAACCAGATCTTGGTGGACAAGATATCCAGTCATAGGAAGAAAACTGACCAGATCTTGATCTCGTCATTAGCAAACCTCACCAGATCTTGATCTAGTCAATAGCAAACCTCACCAGATCTTGATCTTGTCGTTAGCAGAACTGACCAGATCTTGGCGGACAAGATGTACAGTCATTGGAAGAAAACTGACCAGATCTTGATCTCGTCATTAGCAAACCTCACCAGATCTTGTTCGAGAGGATATCCCGTTATTGGAATAAAGCTGACCAGATTAAAAGCAGTTGGTTTTTCATTTTTAGAGAATTTGAAGCATCGGTATTTTTTATGCTATGAAGATTGCTATTTTTGTGTTCATTGGAGTGAATTGTTTTAAAATATCTTAAACCACACATCAAATGTACGAAGTATATCTGTCTAATCAATGTATTAGATCAATAAAGGCATACAATTTTATTGCTTTTATTCAACAATCAAGCTTCTGAAGTGCTGCAGAAATCAAATTAAAATTCACATATCAAATTATGTTCCATACAAAAAGGCATGCTCTGACACAAGATGCACAAGCACTTTTTGAAAAAGAAACCTTCACTCTGCAAGTTTTTTTTCAAAAAGTGCTTGTGAAGTATTTCATTTGTCTTCTTATTCATAAATCAATAAATACTATCTTAATTTTCTGTATTTATTCCTTATAAATGGTACATCAGAATTCAGAAGATCCAATTGGTATGATGAATTATCCATTTTTAAGTGATTCTAAAATTCCCCAGAAAGAGAGAGAGAGAGAGTGAGAGAGAAGAGAAGCATTACCTTCCTTTGTACTAGGCAATGAGCTGGATATGGCTTCTCATAGAATTGAGTGTTGAAAATTCCTGACTTAATTCTCTGGTTGCCATAGAAAATCTCCAAGAAACAATGTTCTTCCTGGATGAAACAACAAGCATTTCCAATTTCCATTTTATTGTGCAGAAGGAAATTTATTTACATTTTTTCCTTTTGAACTTGTCTAGTGGATGATCGAAGACTACAGAATGAAAAGTATTGTGCTTTGTTCAATATATTTGCGATTTCCCTTACTATCTCAGCAGATGCATGCGAATTGTTTCAATTTCGAGTGAATTGAATTTATTACGAGTGTTACGAATTGCTTTCATTATATGTTCTTTCCAAGTAATTAAAATTTTCAGCTGTTTCTGTTTGATACGAAATATTCTTTGTATCAATTATAAAGAAATATTGCCTAACAAATTGTGGTAAGAGGAGTATCCGTTCCTAGTCGGAGCAGTGGTAGCTCAATCACAAGAGCAGGGGATTAGCAACCGTGTGATTGCGAGTTCTAAAGTTGATCCAGCCAAATACCGTCATGTACACGGAGTTTGTACATGTTCAATCGGCCTCAAATATCCTTACTTTGGCGTGGTGTGGAAGTTTGGAGTGGCGTGCAAGCTTAAGTGTTTTTCTCGTCATGTTACCGTGGTTTAAAATTACGAGGCTTTGTCCTTGGATCTTTCATTGCCGGATTTATCCCGAGATGTTCTTGGCGACTTTCTTGGTCTATCTTATCCCTATTGGGATAAGATAGACCAAGAACGTCGCCAATAGCCCTTGTGTGTTGCACCAAGGAGACGTTAATTAACTACCTACCGTTACTCTTTAAATGGTTTACCACGACACCTCAAGCACTAAGCGGAAATCTCAGTTGAGTTTTGAATTATTTCGTGAAATATTTAAAATTCCTTTTAATGTGTACTGGGATTGTTATGCTGTAAAGGCCCATTCAGGACAAGCTGAACCATAAAATGTTTTTCCGCCAATTAAAGAAACACACACAATAGTTATTAAGGATAAACAAGAGCGAAATACACAAAATTTAGTTACCGGATTCGAAAGTTTCCCTAGTACAACCTGCAGACTGATAGCCGTAAAGGGAAAGATCGTTTTTAGAATTTTTCCTCTGAGTTCTTTCAGTACTTAACCTATTCACAATTTCCAAATTTTATAAATATAAACCTGAAATATTAAAATAAATATTACTTTTATACGATTCCCTCATCGATCGTAGATGACTTGAAATATTTCAAATCTACAGGCCTAATCTTATTGTTCAAATGAAGTGAAGGGACTTTGCATAATGCGTATATAAACATCGAAATCGTTCAGTTAACTTAGAAACTTCTTCTAAACTGCTGAATGCATCAATCTTGCCCAGTAATTTTAGTATAAAAATTGCATATTTAGCAAAACATATTTTTAAAGGTTTTATTGAAGTATGAGTGAAAGATTGCAGCCCAAAAATGAGGACTGGGCCAAAACGTCTCGTTTATCTGCTGAGGAGGAGCAGCAAACGACAGCGAATTGCAAATCGAAGCCAATGGCAACTGTAAAGAGCCAAAAATTCATGGAATCAAATAGAATCGAAATCTCTGATTTTGATGATGGTGTTGAATCTCAAGCATCTGTGTCTTTGGTTGGCCCTCGGAAAACATCTTTAGAAGGTAACTCGAAAAGAAAACCTGACAAAAAGGTTAGCTCTTCAGCAACGTTTATGATCCCCAGACAAAGCCGACGTCTAAAGCAAGTAAGGGAAAGTGTATTGCTTATGCAGGATACAGTCCTTCAAGACCAAAGTATCCAACAGACAAATTCGGCGGAACCTAGCAGTTTCAAGAATGAGAGCCAGGATCAGAATAAAGTGAGGTCCCTATTCATGCAGCCTTTGTGGAAAGGGTTATACTCGAAAACAGTATTTAACACTGCATCAAAGGAACCATCATCCAGGAGAAGCAGTCTTAACTGACGCAACTCGAAGAGTCAGTGTTTCCAAAAACAAAAGGTTGTGGGATAAAAGAATTCCCAGATGTGAGAAGCCACACCAGTGTCCACTATGCGAAAAGGCGTTTCAATCTCCATCACTGTTAAAACGACATATTCTAACCCACACCCGAGAGAAACCCTTCAAATGTGGAGATTGTGAACAGTTATATACGACGAAAGATTCTTTAAAGCGTCATGTATTTAGAGTTCATTTAAAAGGTAAGTATTCTTGCCATATCTGTAAGAAAACATTTTCAGATAATTCGAGCCTACAGAGGCATATATCAGCTGTCCACTTTAAGATGAAATTGTTTGAATGTGAAATCTGCAAGCAAACGTTTTCTCAAAACTCAACTTTACAGGATCATATGTTAAGAATCCACTCCGAACTGAAGTCATATAAGTGTGAAGTATGTTGGAAAAAGTTTTCCACTCATCAGGGCTTGTATATTCATAGACGTGTCCACACAGGTGAAAAGCCGCACGAATGTGAAGTGTGTTATCGTAAGTTTGCTTACCTTTGTAATTTAAAAGTACACAAATGTCCACTGTTGAAATAACCATTTTTTAAGACTAGTTTTATCGACAATTAACTAGCAATTGAGGATTAAAAGACAAACGCTTCCATGGGAAAAAATTGGAATCTTAAACATTTTTAAAACGATAAAGAAAGAAATGTATTTAGATTAGTAATTTTTATCTCATATGTTGACCACATTCCAATACTTCACACTATCATAATTTGAATTCTATTATGTAGTCACAGTATCTTGTTATAAATGTGTACTGTTTGATGGCTTTTAATCGCTAAACTATTGATTTTGATGTAACTATATTCAGTTTTAAATAAATTGTAGATGTAAATTGGAGTTTAATAAACATTTTTTATTTCTATATTTTTTATTTTTAAATTGTTTCCCAATATGGATAATGCACTTTTTTTATTGATAAATATCGTTTTGAAGTTATAAAATCGGACCATAGAATAAAATAAGATTGTACTTAATGAAATTCATTGTACTTGGTGTACGTAAACCTGAATACCCGATTGCATAAAAATGTATTTTTATTTTCTGTGCAAAATAACGTAACAATTTAAAAAATCATCTGAAATTTACGTCACAAATTACTGTATAAGAAAATTTATCCCTAAAATAATGTGGGGCCAAATATAACCTTGCGTCATAACCCCGAAAAAACCAATATTACATGATTACGCAGTTTTCTATACTGCGATATCCAAAAACCATTTCAAAGATTCCTCATACTTGAAAAATTGAAGTCGTTTTCTAAACGAAAACCTTTATTTCGTTCTGAACTTTTAAAAGTTTATACGATCAATGTTCTTAGAGCAATGTTTCCTTTCTAGAATTAGGGCCGCGGTGGCCCGGTTGGAAGAGTAACGGACTAGCAACCGAAGGGTTGTGAGTTCGAATCCAGCCAAAGTACCGTCATGTACAAAGGGGGCTGGTGCACATTAAATCTGTCGTGGCCTCAAATGTTCTCACGTTGGCGTGGTGTGGAAGTTTGGAGAGTGGGGTGCCAGCTCATGTGTTTCCTCGTCATCTGACTGTTAAAAAAACGTGGTTCAAAATTACGTGGTGTTGTCCTCGGATCTTTGACTGATCCCTGACCGTCACCAATAGCCCGTTGTGTTGCTCTAGTGTGAAGTTAATTGAAATACCTCCAAATTTTATAAATATAAACCTGAAATATTAAAATAAATATAACTTTTATACGATTCCCTCATCGATCGTAATAGACTTGAAGTATTTCAAATCTACAGGCCTAATCTTATTGTTCAAATGAAGTGAAGAGACTTTGCAAAATGCGTATATAAACATCGAAATCGTTTAGTTTACAAAGAAACTTCCTCTGAACTGCTAAATGCATCAATCTTGTTCAGTAGTTTTGATATAAAAATTGCACTTTTATCAACACAACATATTTTTAAGGTTTTATTGAAGTATGAGTGAAAGATTACAGCCTAAAAATGCGGACTGTACCAAAACATCTCGTTTATCTGCTGAGGAGGAGCAGCAAAGGACAGAGAGTTGCAAATCGAAGCCAATGGCAACTGAAACGAGCCAAAAATTCATCGAACCAAATAGAATCCCAATCACGGATTTCGATGATGATGTTGAAGCTCAAGCATCCGTGCCTTTGGATGACCCTCGGAAAACATCTTTAGAAGGTAACTCGAAAGGAAAACCGGACAAAAAGGGTACGTTTGCAGCTACGTTTATGAAACCCAGACGAAGCCAAGGTCTAAAGCAAGTAAGGGAATGTGTATTGCTTATACAGGATACTGTGCTTCAAGACCAAAGTATCCAACAGACAAAAACATCGGGACCAAGCAGTTGCAAGAATGAGAACCAGGATCATAATATAGTGAGACATCCCTATTCATGCAGCCTTTGTAGAAAGTGTTATACTCGAAAACAATATCTAACACTGCATCAAAGGAACCATCATCCAGGAGAAGCAGTCTTACCTAACAGAACTCGAGGAGCCAGTGGTTCCAAAAACAAGAGGTTGCGGGATAAAAGAACTCCCAGATGTGAGAAGCCACACCAGTGTCCAGTTTGCGAAAAGGCGTTTCAGTTTCCGTCGAAGTTAAAACAACATATTATAACCCACAACCACCGAGAGAAACCCATGAAATGTGCAGGTTGTGAACAGTTACTTACGACTAAATCTCAATTAAAGTGTCACGTATCAAGTATTTATTTAAAAGTTAAATATTCTTGCTATATCTGTAAGAAAACATTTTCAGATATTTCGAACCGAAAGAGACATATATTAACTGTCCACTTTCAGAAAAAATTGTTTGAATCTGAAATCTGCAAGCAAACGTTTTCTTAAAACTCAAATTTACAGAATCATATGTTAAGAATCCACTCCAAACTGAAGTCATATGAGTGTGAAATATGTTATAGAAAGTTTTCCACTCAGCCGGACTTGTATACTCATAGACATGTGCACACAGGTGAAAAGCCATACGAATGTGAAGTGTGTTATTGTAAGTTTGCTCACTTTTCTTCTTTAAAAGTACACAAATGTTCAAATAACCATTTTATAGACTAGTTTAGTCGACAATGAACTAGCAATTGAGGATTTAAAGACAAACGCTTCCATGCGAAAAAAATTGGAATCTTAAACATTTTTAAAACGATAAAGAAAGAAATGTATTTAGATTAGTAATTTTTTTCTCATCTGTTGACCACGTACCAATACTTCACACTATCATAATTTGTATTCTGTTATGTAGTCATAGTATCTTGTTATAAATGTGTACTGTTTGATGCTTTTAATCGCTAATCTATTGATGTTGATGTAATTATATTCACTTTTAAAATGTAGATTTAAATTGGAGTTTAATAAATATTTTCTATTTCTATATTTGATTTTGAAATTGTTTCCCAATATGGATAGTGCACTTTATTGATAAATATTGCTTTGAAGGTATAAAATCAGACCATAGAACAAAATAAGATTGTACTTATTGAAATTCATTCTACGTAGTGTACGAAAACCTAAATACCCGATTGCATAAAAATGTCTTTTTACTTTCTCTGCAATATAACCTAACATAATTTAAAAAACATCTGAATTTTACGTCACAAATTACTTTATGAGAAAGTTTATCCCTACAATTATGTGGCCAAATATAGCCTTTCGTCATAAAACCCGCCAAAACCGATATTACATGTTTAAGCAGTTTGCTATACTGCGATTTCGGAAATCCATTTCAAAGATTCCTCAAACTTCAAATATTGAAGTCTTTTACTAAATAAAAAACCTTTATTTCGTTCTGAACTTTTCAAAGTTTATACGATCATTGTTCTTAGAGCAATTTTCCCTTTCTAGAATTAGGTAGGTATTTCAATTAACTTAACACATTGGCGCAACACAACGGGCTATTACTGACGGTGCGGAATCAATCCCAAATGGAAAGATGCGAGGACAACACGGTCAGAGGAAGAGCCAACACCTGAGCAGGCACCGCACTTTCCAAACTTCCACAGTACGCGAACGTTAGGATATTTGAGGCCACGACAGATTTAACGTGAACAGACCCTTAGTACACGACGGTCTTTGGTTGGATTCGAACTCGCAACCCTCCGATTGCTAATGCCTTACTCTTCCAACCTGTATACGGCGGAGGAGGAAGAAACAGTAGAGAGCATAACAGCAGGTGAGGGTAAAGATGAAAGAGAGAAAAGATCATTAGGTTGTTTAACACCGTAAGATGGGGTTATACTACATCCAAATTACATACTATGTATTAAAGAATAAAGTTGGGTGTTATTGTGTAAGGGATATATTTTGCTAAACTGTTCCAAACAAAGTCTTGTAGGTTTGGATCAAAAAAGGAAGATATTCTTTAATGCTGATATCATCATGTTATTTAATTTTTATGTTAGATAGGGACCGGTATATTGTTTTAAAAGATTGATTCTTGTTACAACTGATATATAAATGTTAAGAGTACGAAATAAATTTTTGAGAAACATTAAAATTTACGATTTTTCAGTTATGGTACATTCTTTTATTCAAGGTCATTTTGTATCTATTACTCCTATTATTGCATAATTAAAGCTTATAAATATTGTGCAACAGATATATTTAACAACCTACTTCATAAAGAAAGAAGATTCGCCAGTTTTAATAGCTTGTATTGATATTAGAGTTCCTAAATACGTCACCAGATGTGGAAATTTATTTTTTGTTAAAACTTAAATGAATACTTGTAGTAACTTTGTTCTCATGAGATATTTTAATTTCATAATTCTTCCAGAGGAATTAATAATTTTTGATTTCAGCTCGAAAAGGAATCCGTTCGAATGAAGAGGGCTGCGGTGGCCCGGTTGGAAGAGTAAGGGACTAGCAACCGAAGAGTGGCGGGTTCGAATCCAGCCAAACACCGTAGTGTACAAAGGGGGCTGGTGCAAGTTAAATCTGTCGTGGCCTGAAATGTCCTCACGTTGGCGTGGTTTTGAAGTTTGGAGAGTGGGGTGCCAGCTCAGGTGTTGCCTCGTCATCTGACCGTGGTTCAAATTACGTGGTGTTGTCCTCGGATCTTTCCGTTTGGAATTGATCTCGGACCGTCACCAATAGCCCATTGTGTTGCTCCAGTGTGACGTTAATTGAAATACCCCCCCCCCCACCCAACTATAACAGAAATTCCAAAAACAAACAAGCTTCTGAGGAAAGATGTCCACAAAGCGGCCAAACTGGATTTGTTAAAAATCCGGGAAACTGCTTTGGCAATCGATTGATTTTTGTAATATGAATTAATTTGAACATCTGCGGAATTGTATACTAAAGTACGAGTCGAAAAGTCGACGGCAGGATTTGAATTCAGGACCTACTGAAATCGGGAGTGGAAGAAAAATAAAATCGGCCTCTTACGCTCAATCCGAAGAATAGATAATAAAAATTGTATTTTGACCCAATATTTCTATCACTAATCAACGTTTCCTTCGAATGAAGCCTTTAAGGGCACAACTCCTTCAGGCGTCAACTTGCTTCACGAACCCGAGCTACGATAGAGCACCTCAGAGAGCACAGAAAATTTTACCATTCACTTCCATGCTACCTTAGCCTTTGGCCATAAGTATGTACCGCCTTGTACCATGCAATAAGCGCAATATATTTCTTCTTAAATTATAATTATTGTTATGGGTTGGTAATGATTGCTTACCATAGAAATTTAGAAACAATGCAAATTATTACATGTATTTGTAATATTTGGTAACGGAACAATACCATTGAAGAAATACTACGAACAACGAAAATACATTGAAATTATTGCTTTCTTTGGCTCAAAGGGAAGTTAATTATATAACATTAGAGATCATGCGCTATTGATTTCCGCGCAACTATAAAACTTTAATTGAGGAACAAGGAGCAGTTGCTAACCCTCCTTGTTGACTCGACGAGACATCTCGTCATTTGCAAAACTGACCACATCTTGATGGCCTAGATATGTTGTCATAAGAGGAAGACTGACCAGGTCTTGATCACGTTCTCATAAAAAAATTGGCATTATCTGGGTAACGAAATTTCACCATTTGCAAAATTGGTCATTCATTGGTCTTTGATGGACGATATATCTCGTCGAAACCACTTGAGTGTTAAAATGTAATTATACGTACGTTTTCATATTTATCGTGATTACTTCCAATGAAAATTGCATAATACAACTATTTTAAAATTACATGACAAATTTAGAGTATTTATTTTTAGCTTCACTTGTACAATTTCGTTAGTTCCTTTCTGATTTATTATGTTATTGATTGCTCTAACTAAATCAAATCGTTTTAGAATATTCATTAGATTGGATTACATCTTGGTTCATGAGTTCGTCATTGCATAGAGTGGTACGCCTGCAATAAGTCCAGTGCCTCCATATGTAATATGGAACAAACCAGACTGTTCTCTGTGCTTAGAAGTGGGCACTTGAAGCCTATGAAGATGGAATTGGGTTGCAAGAATTTTCTTCTGGGTCCCAATGCATCCAGCTCATACCTCAACATTATCTCTACCTTAGTCCAAGGAGGTACTCTGGTTATCTTTTCTTTTCCCATGGGGTTTACTGTCTTTAGCAAACACGGAATTCGGGCTACCGGGGTATCTAAGCGATCTTGTTCTGCTTTCATCACACACCCCTACTCTATTCCCCAATCCGTTTCATGACATTTTTACTGGACTATCTTGTGTTTGGCGCAGATTGGCCAAATATGTCCCTTGCACCTTAAAACTCAAAACATCCAATATGCTCTGAATCAGCATTCGTATCTTTTAAAAATACACTTCCTACTTTCCAAAGTATTTGGTCCAAGTACATTTATTGAATGTTGGATTTCTCCAGAAATAGCGAAACATTGCAAAATAAAGAAATAGAATGGTTGTAGAAAGATATTCTAAGATAGTTCTTCCACATCGGGGGAAAAGGGGTTATGTCAAAATGTCTACTTTTCAGAATCTTAAGTTGAATATTGCAGTCTTTCTCGCAAATAATTCAGGAAGGAAAAGTAAGCCAAGATTGAAATAATCGTAATTTGCTTTCGTAGATTCCCTTAGTTTCGATTTTGAGCATATTATATTATTTTTTAAATTAATGATGAACTTGGCTCCTTTTTACCCATCAAAAGTCTTAATTCCTTTCGCATTAACACGGAAGATACAGCAAGTGGAAGCACAATTATTCTTTCGTTGAGATGTTTCCAACGTGACTAATAGAATCCCGTAAGTCGCTATTGTACATAAGCAACTGATTATGAGACATTTCCTAAAAGATACATCTTCCACAAAGTGAGCCTGTTTCTCCGTTCCTAACCATGCTTCAGAAATTGACTGATTCCAATAGTTAGACATGGCTCTTGAGAAAACAAACACTACTTCTGTTTCTTCTGCTGCTTCTACAGTGGAATATGCATTCCATATTACCATCAATATCAGAAACGAGTTGGTTACAAAATGTATGCTGGAGCTTATTTAAACGGACATATTATTTTGTGCTTCATAAACAATTAAAAACATCGCCAAATAGATCTCCATCATATACACAACAGTCGCAAAAATAGAGTATGAAAAAATGTCATTCATAGTCTTCATTGCAGTGCTTGTACTGAGATGCATTCTATACAAATAAAAGTAACTTTGTTCCAATTGGATTTTCTATCGAGACAAGATTAATCGAAGACTTGCATAAAGTTTCAGGTAAAAATGCGTAATATAGAGAATAAATACACAGGAGGATATGGCTATCTATCCAGAGTATAAATCTCATGCTAAGAATAAAAATTGAAACTTGCTTCGGATTCAATTTTAGAACATCCTCTAAAAACGTTGAATTAGAGACAGTTTTTTGTACAAAATCTGCTAGTGAGGGATTTAACAATACCGTTTCAAATATCGAGAATGGTATTGGTATTTTGGTATTGGTATTTTCAATTAACGTCACACTGGAGCAACACAATGGGCTATTTTATCGAGAATGAAATCCATATAATTCAGTGACAGTACACATATTTCCTGTTTTTGAAATTGATACTTGGATACAGTAGTGATACGTGACATGTTTTGGACCAGAGACATTAGCTTTTTACGAGACGAAGATTGAAAAATACATTGATAATCCTATACCATAATGTAGTAAGAAGAGAACCTCATCTTTCTTGTCATGAGAACTAACGATATAAATTAAAAGGTTCGATGCTAATCCCAAAATCAAAAACAATGGTCAAACACAACGAAAATGTCCTCAGTATCTCTAGTCTCCTGGATTTACGAAGGGGAAATATCCAACACCGATTGCATGCATTATTTCAAAAAAAAGGATCCACACACAGTACTTACGTAGATAACTTTTGAAACAGAACGTCCCTTCAGCTGTTCAAAAATGCAATATTTTTGTGTGACTTTTGTACTTTCAATTCCTAAATGCATGGTTTTATCTAAATCTTGGGATCCATTCCCGGAGATTGATCCCGGACAGTCGCCAATAGCCCGTTGTTAAGCTAAAGTGCAACGTTGATTAACTACCTTAACTGGAGTGAAGATGGAACACAATTCAGACCAAACATTGAAAAATTCGTATTTTCATTTAAGTGATCCTTAAAGTTCTCTGAAGCATTACCTTCCTTTCTACCAACAGTGACCTCAAAATTGAATATGCATATTTATTGTCTTGTATGGTTTGGTTGCTATAGAAAATCGCCAATGTCTATGTTTCTAACTAACCGAATGCGATAAAATTATATTTGCAGCTTCTATTTTATTATTGAGAAAGAATATAAAGTTTGAGGAAAATGAATTGGGCAATATTTTCTTTAACGTATGTAGTAGATGATTGGTGACATGACGCAGTTTGAATGATTATGTTTCATGGTATAAGCTTTGCATTAGCTCTACATTTACAACTCACTAGAATTTTTTTTCAATTTGGAAAAGATTGAAAGTATGAGTGATTGAATCCATATTTCCTAGTGTAACATGTTTAATGGAACAAAGATATTAATTCTTTTAATACCTTAAAAGTGGATGTTATAAACATAAATTTACTGCATATTTTTAACACATAAAACAAATATGCGTTGTTAGAGAAGTAAAGAGTTTGGTTTACATAAAATCACCAAGAAATGATGTCCCTTTTATCGGAATGTTTGGACAATGTTTCCAGTTCCTATTTTGCTGACCAGGATAATTATATTTCTAGTATGTAAGTCCTTTGAAATAATACGTAGGGAGGAATCGAACCTGCACCGCCTACAACGCGCAGGTTGCTAGAGCAAAAGGCCCATTAACGTTGTCGGGCGAATCCAAAAAAGTTTGGGAATGATTTCGTTATAGGTTAGCTTCTGAATCAGTAATTCTACAAAAATGTATGTGTGTACACTAAAAGGGTATTATACTGATTAATATTATTTTACAGATGATGCACCATGCTTCTAGACTTAAAACACAGAAATAAATCGAGGAAACAAGAACACAATTTGAACACGATTATTACATTGCTGTTTTTAAGAACACTACAAAATGCGAACACCCAAATAAAGGGGGTATTTCAATAAACGTCACACTGGAGCAACACAACCGGCTATTGGTGACGGTCTGGGATCAATCCCAAAGGGAAATATCCGAGGACAACACCACGTAATTTTGAACCACGGTCAGATGACGAGGCAACACCTGAGCTGGCACCCCAAATAAAGGAAAGGATCAGAAACTGAGGAACTTTGAATTACAAATGGAAAGGTATATGGCAGAAATATGTTCATAAATATAAATTATGCGCCGATACGATCCAAAGAATAAAATTATGGCAAAACTTAATTTAAAATGGAAAGTTAATAACTTCATTCATATCAATATGAATTTTTAATAGATTAACATAATTGTCATGCTAAATACATGGACTCTGAAGTCACATTTTTCATTTCATTTTAGGACAATTCGTATTCCTTCGCCTTGGGAATGGCCGCAGTAGTCCAGTTGGAAGAGAATCGGATTACCAACCGAGGGGTTGCGAGTACGAGACTAGGTCCAGCCAAAGTCCGTCGTCTTCACGGAGTCTGGTGCATGTTAAATCAGTCGTGGCCTCAAATGTCCACACGTTGATGTGATGTGGAAGTTTGGAGAGTGGGGTGCTAGCTCAGATGTTGCTCTCGTCATGTGACCGTGTTTCAAAATTTCGAGTTGTCCTTGGATCTTTCCCTTCGGGATCGATACCGGACGGTCTCCAATAGCCCGTTGTGTTGCTCTAGTGCGACCTTATAAAAATATCCATCTATCCTCGCCGAATGTGCCCACTTGCTGGATAGTCCACCCCAGTTTCTTAAAAGGTTCGGGACTTTCAAAATTTATATATTTGTCCTTCTTAAATACATGTCCTATCAATTGGCAAATGAAACCAGAGAATTGAATGCTAAACAGACCCAAATGACTCCTACTGAGGCTAGTGCTTTACTAAAATCCAAACTCACATCGCAGAAAATTGATTTTCTATATTAGCACTAACAGAACAACCAACATAATATACAGTCATTGGAAGAAAACTGACCATATCTTGATCTCGTCATTAGCAAACCTCATCAGATATTGTTGGAGAGGATATCCCGTTATTGGAATAAAACTGACCAGATTAAAAGCAGTTGGTTTTTCATTTTTAGTGAATTTGAAGCATCGGTATTTTTTATGTTATGAAGAATGCTATTTTTGTGTTCATAGGAGGGAATTGTTTTAAAATAAATTTAACCACACATGAAATTTACGAAGTATATCTGTCTAATCAATGTATTAGATCAATAAAGGCATACAATTTTATTGCTTTTATTCAACATTCAAGCTCCTGAAATGCTGCAGAAATCAAATTAAAATTCACATATCGAATTATGTTCCACACAAAAAGGTATGCTCTGACACAAGATGCACAAGCACTTTTGAAAATGAAACCTTCACTCTGCAAGTTTCTTTTTAAAAAAGTGCTTGTGGAGTATTTCCTTTATGTCTTCTTATTCATAAATAAATAAATAGTATCTTAATTTTCGGTTTTTATTGCTTAAAAATGGTACATCAGAATTCAGAAGACCCAATTGATACGATGTATTATCCATTTTTAAGTGATTCTAAAATTGCCCCAGAAAGAGAGAGAAGAGAGAAGAGAAGCATTACCTTCCTTTGTATTAGGCAATGAGCTGGACATGGCTTCCCATAGAATTGAGTGTTGGAAATTCCTGAGGTAATTCTCTGGTTGCCATAGAAAATCACTAAGAAACAATGCTCTTACTGGATGAAACAACAAGCATTTCGAATTTTCATTTTATTGTGCAGAAAGAAATTTAATTACATTTTTTTGTCTTTTGAACTTGTCTAGTGGATGATCGAAGACTACAGAATGAAAAGTATTGTGCTTTGTTCAATATATTTGCGATTTCCCTTAATATCTCAGCAGATGCATGCGAATTGTTTCAATTTCGAGTGAATTGAATTTATTAAGAGTGTTACGAATTGCTTTCATTATATGTTCTTTCCAAGTAATTAAAATTATCAGCTGATTCTGCTTCATACGAAATATTCATTGTATAAATTATGAAGAAATATTACCTAACAAATTGTGATAAGAGGAGTATCCGTTCCTAGTCGGGAGCAGAGCTAGTTCAGTCACAAGAGCAGGGGATTAGCAACCGTGTGATCGCGAGTTTTAAAGTCGATCCAGCCAAAGACCGTCATGTACATGGGTTTGAACACAACAAATCGGCCTCAAATATCCTCGCGTTGGTATGGTATGGAAGTTTGGAGAGTAAGGTGCCAGCTCAGGTGATAACCACATCATCTGAATTGTTTCAAAATAACGAAACGTCCTTGGATATTTACCGTCGCGAATGGTAGGTAGGTATTTTAAATAACGTCACACTTGAGAAACACAACGAGCTATTAGCAATTGTCCGTGATCAAACCCGAAGGGTAAGACCCGAGGACAACACGTAATTTTAAACCAAGGTCAGATGACTAGGTCAAACCTAAGCTGGTACCAAACTCTCCAAACTACTACTCGGGTTTGATCCCGAACCGTCGCTAATAGCCCGCTGTGTTGCTCCAGTGCGACGTTAATTAAAATACCTATCTACCGAGTTTATGCTGCTCTTGTTTGGTTCCTATAAACTATAATGCATGTATTTTTCCCTTCTGAACATGTAAAACGTAGGTATTAGGTAGGTATTTTAATTAACGTCACACAGGAGCAACACAACGGGCTCTTTGAATATGTAAAAGATTCTTTGTGTAAGAATATCTTAATTTTTATTTGACCTAAGAAACGTTGCTTGGCGGGTTTGGCCGATATCTATCCTTCCATTCGAGATGACACTAAAGTATTTTTTACATTTTTGTATATCATTCGAATCTCAAGTGCAAGAAGTAACGCAAAGCCTTAACTACTAAATGGTCTGTGTAGTGGTCAGAGTAATGCTTGTTTTCCACAGTTTTCTCAATAGTCCGTTGAGTTGCTCCAGTTCGACGCTAATTAAAAAAGCAACCTACTTACCATAGTTCAATCTGTTAATATATTGAAACTGTATTATACAGAGGTAGGTAGGTTGTTAATTAAAGTCAAACTGGAGCTAAACAACGGGTTATTGGCGACGGTTCGGGATCAATACGGAAGGGAAAGATGCGAGGGCAACACCACGCAATATGAACCACGGTCAGATGATGAGGCAACACTTGAGCTTTTACTTCTCTCCAAAGTTCCACACCATGCCAAAATGAGGACATTTGAGGCCACGACAGATTGAACATGCACCAGTCCCCTCCCGTGTACACGAAGGCCTCTGGTTTGATCCGAATTCGTAACCCTCCGTTTGCTAATCCGTTACTCTTCCAACCGGGCAACTGCGGCTTCCGGTGCAGTAATGAACTCACCAGAGAAGTTGGTCCAAGTTTTACGGCGGAAGGTCCAAGACGGACAATCTGCGAAGAATAAAGGGAATCGAGACCATTAAAAATAAGTAAAAAAGTGTAAAATAGTCTATTCGACATTAAAAGTATGTTTAAAATTATATATTTACTTCTACAGATTATATGTTTTACGGTATAGACGACATAAAAGGTGCAGGATAAAAGATGTAATGCAAGTAGGTCAACCATTGGTAAAATAGATTATGAAGGCTAAGAAATATCAACAGAGAAATTGTGATGAGATGTGTATCCCACCAGACAAAGACCTTCATGTACACGGGAGCTGGTGCAGGTTAAATTTGTCGTTGCCTCTAATGTCCTCACGTTGGCATGACGTGGAAATTTGGAAAGTGGGATCCAAGCTTGGGTGTTGTTTTCGTCATGTCATGGTTGTTCAAAATTACGAGGCGTTGTCCTTGGATCTTTCCTTTCCGGATTTATCCCGAAATAGGGATAAGATAGACCACGACCGTCGCCAATAGACCTTTTGTGTTGCACCAGGGAGACTTTAATTAGCTACCTACAATTACTCTTTAAATGGTCTACCACGACTCTCAAGCACTAAGCGGAAATCTCAGTTGAGTTTTGAATAATTTCGTGAAATGTTTAGAATTCCTTTTAATCTGTACTGGGATTTTTATGCTGTAAAGGCCAATTCAGGACAAGCTGAACCATAAAATGTTTTTCCGCCACACACACACACACACACACAATTAGAGACACAAACGCAACCATAATCAAGAGCGAAATACACAAAACTTAGTTACCGGATTCGAAACTTTCCCTAGTACAACCTGTAGACTGATTGCCGTAAAGGGAAAGATCGTTTTTAGAATTCTTCCTCTTAGTATTTTCAGTACTTAACCTATTCCCAATTTCCAAGTTTTATAAATATAAACCTAAAATATTAAAATAAATATTACTTTTATACGATTCCTTCATCGATCGTATTTGACTTGAAGTATTTCAATTCTACAGGCCTTCTCCTGATCTTATTGTTGAAATGAAGTGAAGGGACTTTGCAAAATGCGTATACAAACATCGAAATCGTCCAGTTAGCTAAGAAACTTCCTCTGAACTGCTGTATGCATCAACGTTGTCCAGTAATTTTAATATAAAAATTGCATTTTTAGCTAAAGATCATATTTTTAAAGTTTTTATTGAAGTATGAGTGAAAGATTGCAGCCTAAAAATGCGGACTGTTCCCAAACGTCTCGTTTATCTGCTGAGGAGGAGCAGCAAACGACAGCGAGTTGGAAATCGAAGCCAATGGCGAGTGAAAAGAGCCAAAATTTCAATGAACCAAATAGAAACCAAATCTCGGATTTCGATGATGGTGTTGAAGCTCAAGCATCCGTGTCTTTGGATGACCCTCGGAAAACATCTTTAGAAGGTAACTCGAAAAGAAAACCTGACAAAAAGGGTACCTCTGCAGCTACGTTTATGATCCCCAGAGAAAGCCATCTAAAGCAAGTAAGGGAAAGTGTATTGCTTATACAGGATACAGACCTTCAAGACCAAAGTATCCAACAGACAAATACAGCGGGACCAAGCATTTGCAAGAACGAGAACCAGGATCAGAATATAGTGAGACGTCCCTATTCATGCAGCCTCTGTGAAAAGGGTTTTACTCGGAAACAGAATTTAACACGGCATCAAAAGAACCATCATCCAGGAGAAGCAGTCTTACCTGACAGAACTCAAGGAGCCAGTGTTACCAGCAAGAGGTTGCAGGATAAAAGAACTCCCAGATGTGAGATGTCACACCAGTGTCAATTATGCGAAAAGGCGTTTCAGATTCCATCGCAGTTAAAACGACATATTCTAACCCACACCAAAGAGAAACCCTTCAAATGTCCAGATTGTGAACAGTCATTTACGACGAAAGATTTGTTAAAGCGTCACGTATCACGTATTCATTTAAAAGTTAAATTTCCCTGCGATATCTGTAAGAAAAATTTTTCAGATAATTCGAACCTACGGAGGCATATATCAACTGTGCACTTTAAGAAGAAATTGTTTGAATGTGAAATCTGCAAGCAAACGTTTTCTCAAAACTCAACTTTACAGGATCATATGTTAAGAATCCACTCCGAACTGAAGTCATATAAGTGTGAAGTATGTTGGAAAAAGTTTTCCACTCATCAGGGCTTGTATATTCATAGACGTGTCCACACAGGTGAAAAGCCGCACGAATGTGAAGTGTGTTATCGTAAGTTTGCTTACCTTTGTAATTTAAAAGTACACAAATGTCCACTGTTGAAATAACCATTTTTTAAGACTAGTTTTATCGACAATTAACTAGCAATTGAGGATTAAAAGACAAACGCTTCCATGGGAAAAAATTGGAATCTTAAACATTTTTAAAACGATAAAGAAAGAAATGTATTTAGATTAGTAATTTTTATCTCATATGTTGACCACATTCCAATACTTCACACTATCATAATTTGAATTCTATTATGTAGTCACAGTATCTTGTTATAAATGTGTACTGTTTGATGGCTTTTAATCGCTAAACTATTGATTTTGATGTAACTATATTCAGTTTTAAATAAATTGTAGATGTAAATTGGAGTTTAATAAACATTTTTTATTTCTATATTTTTTATTTTTAAATTGTTTCCCAATATGGATAATGCACTTTTTTTATTGATAAATATCGTTTTGAAGTTATAAAATCGGACCATAGAATAAAATAAGATTGTACTTAATGAAATTCATTGTACTTGGTGTACGTAAACCTGAATACCCGATTGCATAAAAATGTATTTTTATTTTCTGTGCAAAATAACGTAACAATTTAAAAAATCATCTGAAATTTACGTCACAAATTACTGTATAAGAAAATTTATCCCTAAAATAATGTGGGGCCAAATATAACCTTGCGTCATAACCCCGAAAAAACCAATATTACATGATTACGCAGTTTTCTATACTGCGATATCCAAAAACCATTTCAAAGATTCCTCATACTTGAAAAATTGAAGTCGTTTTCTAAACGAAAACCTTTATTTCGTTCTGAACTTTTAAAAGTTTATACGATCAATGTTCTTAGAGCAATGTTTCCTTTCTAGAATTAGGGCCGCGGTGGCCCGGTTGGAAGAGTAACGGACTAGCAACCGAAGGGTTGTGAGTTCGAATCCAGCCAAAGTACCGTCATGTACAAAGGGGGCTGGTGCACATTAAATCTGTCGTGGCCTCAAATGTTCTCACGTTGGCGTGGTGTGGAAGTTTGGAGAGTGGGGTGCCAGCTCATGTGTTTCCTCGTCATCTGACTGTTAAAAAAACGTGGTTCAAAATTACGTGGTGTTGTCCTCGGATCTTTCCCTCTTTGACTGATCCCTGACCGTCACCAATAGCCCGTTGTGTTGCTCTAGTGTGAAGTTAATTGAAATACCTCCAAATTTTATAAATATAAACCTGAAATATTAAAATAAATATAACTTTTATACGATTCCCTCATCGATCGTAATAGACTTGAAGTATTTCAAATCTACAGGCCTAATCTTATTGTTCAAATGAAGTGAAGAGACTTTGCAAAATGCGTATATAAACATCGAAATCGTTTAGTTTACAAAGAAACTTCCTCTGAACTGCTAAATGCATCAATCTTGTTCAGTAGTTTTGATATAAAAATTGCACTTTTATCAACACAACATATTTTTAAGGTTTTATTGAAGTATGAGTGAAAGATTACAGCCTAAAAATGCGGACTGTACCAAAACATCTCGTTTATCTGCTGAGGAGGAGCAGCAAAGGACAGAGAATTGCAAATCGAAGCCAATGGCAACTGAAACGAGCCAAAAATTCATCGAACCAAATAGAATCCCAATCACGGATTTCGATGATGATGTTGAAGCTCAAGCATCCGTGCCTTTGGATGACCCTCGGAAAACATCTTTAGAAGGTAACTCGAAAGGAAAACCGGACAAAAAGGGTACGTTTGCAGCTACGTTTATGAAACCCAGACGAAGCCAAGGTCTAAAGCAAGTAAGGGAATGTGTATTGCTTATACAGGATACTGTGCTTCAAGACCAAAGTATCCAACAGACAAAAACATCGGGACCAAGCAGTTGCAAGAATGAGAACCAGGATCATAATATAGTGAGACATCCCTATTCATGCAGCCTTTGTAGAAAGTGTTATACTCGAAAACAATATCTAACACTGCATCAAAGGAACCATCATCCAGGAGAAGCAGTCTTACCTAACAGAACTCGAGGAGCCAGTGGTTCCAAAAACAAGAGGTTGCGGGATAAAAGAACTCCCAGATGTGAGAAGCCACACCAGTGTCCAGTTTGCGAAAAGGCGTTTCAGTTTCCGTCGAAGTTAAAACAACATATTATAACCCACAACCACCGAGAGAAACCCATGAAATGTGCAGGTTGTGAACAGTTACTTACGACTAAATCTCAATTAAAGTGTCACGTATCAAGTATTTATTTAAAAGTTAAATATTCTTGCTATATCTGTAAGAAAACATTTTCAGATATTTCGAACCGAAAGAGACATATATTAACTGTCCACTTTCAGAAAAAATTGTTTGAATCTGAAATCTGCAAGCAAACGTTTTCTTAAAACTCAAATTTACAGAATCATATGTTAAGAATCCACTCCAAACTGAAGTCATATGAGTGTGAAATATGTTATAGAAAGTTTTCCACTCAGCCGGACTTGTATACTCATAGACATGTGCACACAGGTGAAAAGCCATACGAATGTGAAGTGTGTTATTGTAAGTTTGCTCACTTTTCTTCTTTAAAAGTACACAAATGTTCAAATAACCATTTTATAGACTAGTTTAGTCGACAATGAACTAGCAATTGAGGATTTAAAGACAAACGCTTCCATGCGAAAAAAATTGGAATCTTAAACATTTTTAAAACGATAAAGAAAGAAATGTATTTAGATTAGTAATTTTTTTCTCATCTGTTGACCACGTACCAATACTTCACACTATCATAATTTGTATTCTGTTATGTAGTCATAGTATCTTGTTATAAATGTGTACTGTTTGATGCTTTTAATCGCTAATCTATTGATGTTGATGTAATTATATTCACTTTTAAAATGTAGATTTAAATTGGAGTTTAATAAATATTTTCTATTTCTATATTTGATTTTGAAATTGTTTCCCAATATGGATAGTGCACTTTATTGATAAATATTGCTTTGAAGGTATAAAATCAGACCATAGAACAAAATAAGATTGTACTTATTGAAATTCATTCTACGTAGTGTACGAAAACCTAAATACCCGATTGCATAAAAATGTCTTTTTACTTTCTCTGCAATATAACCTAACATAATTTAAAAAACATCTGAATTTTACGTCACAAATTACTTTATGAGAAAGTTTATCCCTACAATTATGTGGCCAAATATAGCCTTTCGTCATAAAACCCGCCAAAACCGATATTACATGTTTAAGCAGTTTGCTATACTGCGATTTCGGAAATCCATTTCAAAGATTCCTCAAACTTCAAATATTGAAGTCTTTTACTAAATAAAAAACCTTTATTTCGTTCTGAACTTTTCAAAGTTTATACGATCATTGTTCTTAGAGCAATTTTCCCTTTCTAGAATTAGGTAGGTATTTCAATTAACTTAACACATTGGCGCAACACAACGGGCTATTACTGACGGTGCGGAATCAATCCCAAATGGAAAGATGCGAGGACAACACGGTCAGAGGAAGAGCCAACACCTGAGCAGGCACCGCACTTTCCAAACTTCCACAGTACGCGAACGTTAGGATATTTGAGGCCACGACAGATTTAACGTGAACAGACCCTTAGTACACGACGGTCTTTGGTTGGATTCGAACTCGCAACCCTCCGATTGCTAATGCCTTACTCTTCCAACCTGTATACGGCGGAGGAGGAAGAAACAGTAGAGAGCATAACAGCAGGTGAGGGTAAAGATGAAAGAGAGAAAAGATCATTAGGTTGTTTAACACCGTAAGATGGGGTTATACTACATCCAAATTACATACTATGTATTAAAGAATAAAGTTGGGTGTTATTGTGTAAGGGATATATTTTGCTAAACTGTTCCAAACAAAGTCTTGTAGGTTTGGATCAAAAAAGGAAGATATTCTTTAATGCTGATATCATCATGTTATTTAATTTTTATGTTAGATAGGGACCGGTATATTGTTTTAAAAGATTGATTCTTGTTACAACTGATATATAAATGTTAAGAGTACGAAATAAATTTTTGAGAAACATTAAAATTTACGATTTTTCAGTTATGGTACATTCTTTTATTCAAGGTCATTTTGTATCTATTACTCCTATTATTGCATAATTAAAGCTTATAAATATTGTGCAACAGATATATTTAACAACCTACTTCATAAAGAAAGAAGATTCGCCAGTTTTAATAGCTTGTATTGATATTAGAGTTCCTAAATACGTCACCAGATGTGGAAATTTATTTTTTGTTAAAACTTAAATGAATACTTGTAGTAACTTTGTTCTCATGAGATATTTTAATTTCATAATTCTTCCAGAGGAATTAATAATTTTTGATTTCAGCTCGAAAAGGAATCCGTTCGAATGAAGAGGGCTGCGGTGGCCCGGTTGGAAGAGTAAGGGACTAGCAACCGAAGAGTGGCGGGTTCGAATCCAGCCAAACACCGTAGTGTACAAAGGGGGCTGGTGCAAGTTAAATCTGTCGTGGCCTGAAATGTCCTCACGTTGGCGTGGTTTTGAAGTTTGGAGAGTGGGGTGCCAGCTCAGGTGTTGCCTCGTCATCTGACCGTGGTTCAAATTACGTGGTGTTGTCCTCGGATCTTTCCGTTTGGAATTGATCTCGGACCGTCACCAATAGCCCATTGTGTTGCTCCAGTGTGACGTTAATTGAAATACCCCCCCCCCCCCACCCAACTATAACAGAAATTCCAAAAACAAACAAGCTTCTGAGGAAAGATGTCCACAAAGCGGCCAAACTGGATTTCTTAAAAATCCGGGAAACTGCTTTGGCAATCGATTGATTTTTGTAATATGAATTAATTTGAACATCTGCGGAATTGTATACTAAAGTACGAGTCGAAAAGTCGACGGCAGGATTTGAATTCAGGACCTACTGAAATCGGGAGTGGAAGAAAAATAAAATCGGCCTCTTACGCTCAATCCGAAGAATAGATAATAAAAATTGTATTTTGACCCAATATTTCTATCACTAATCAACGTTTCCTTCGAATGAAGCCTTTAAGGGCACAACTCCTTCAGGCGTCAACTTGCTTCACGAACCCGAGCTACGATAGAGCACCTCAGAGAGCACAGAAAATTTTACCATTCACTTCCATGCTACCTTAGCCTTTGGCCATAAGTATGTACCGCCTTGTACCATGCAATAAGCGCAATATATTTCTTCTTAAATTATAATTATTGTTATGGGTTGGTAATGATTGCTTACCATAGAAATTTAGAAACAATGCAAATTATTACATGTATTTGTAATATTTGGTAACGGAACAATACCATTGAAGAAATACTACGAACAACGAAAATACATTGAAATTATTGCTTTCTTTGGCTCAAAGGGAAGTTAATTATATAACATTAGAGATCATGCGCTATTGATTTCCGCGCAACTATAAAACTTTAATTGAGGAACAAGGAGCAGTTGCTAACCCTCCTTGTTGACTCGACGAGACATCTCGTCATTTGCAAAACTGACCACATCTTGATGGCCTAGATATGTTGTCATAAGAGGAAGACTGACCAGGTCTTGATCACGTTCTCATAAAAAAATTGGCATTATCTGGGTAACGAAATTTCACCATTTGCAAAATTGGTCATTCATTGGTCTTTGATGGACGATATATCTCGTCGAAACCACTTGAGTGTTAAAATGTAATTATACGTACGTTTTCATATTTATCGTGATTACTTCCAATGAAAATTGCATAATACAACTATTTTAAAATTACATGACAAATTTAGAGTATTTATTTTTAGCTTCACTTGTACAATTTCGTTAGTTCCTTTCTGATTTATTATGTTATTGATTGCTCTAACTAAATCAAATCGTTTTAGAATATTCATTAGATTGGATTACATCTTGGTTCATGAGTTCGTCATTGCATAGAGTGGTACGCCTGCAATAAGTCCAGTGCCTCCATATGTAATATGGAACAAACCAGACTGTTCTCTGTGCTTAGAAGTGGGCACTTGAAGCCTATGAAGATGGAATTGGGTTGCAAGAATTTTCTTCTGGGTCCCAATGCATCCAGCTCATACCTCAACATTATCTCTACCTTAGTCCAAGGAGGTACTCTGGTTATCTTTTCTTTTCCCATGGGGTTTACTGGCTTTAGCAAACACGGAATTCGGGCTACCGGGGTATCTAAGCGATCTTGTTCTGCTTTCATCACACACCCCTACTCTATTCCCCAATCCGTTTCATGACATTTTTACTGGACTATCTTGTGTTTGGCGCAGATTGGCCAAATATGTCCCTTGCACCTTAAAACTCAAAACATCCAATATGCTCTGAATCAGCATTCGTATCTTTTAAAAATACACTTCCTACTTTCCAAAGTATTTGGTCCAAGTACATTTATTGAATGTTGGATTTCTCCAGAAATAGCGAAACATTGCAAAATAAAGAAATAGAATGGTTGTAGAAAGATATTCTAAGATAGTTCTTCCACATCGGGGGAAAAGGGGTTATGTCAAAATGTCTACTTTTCAGAATCTTAAGTTGAATATTGCAGTCTTTCTCGCAAATAATTCAGGAAGGAAAAGTAAGCCAAGATTGAAATAATCGTAATTTGCTTTCGTAGATTCCCTTAGTTTCGATTTTGAGCATATTATATTATTTTTTAAATTAATGATGAACTTGGCTCCTTTTTACCCATCAAAAGTCTTAATTCCTTTCGCATTAACACGGAAGATACAGCAAGTGGAAGCACAATTATTCTTTCGTTGAGATGTTTCCAACGTGACTAATAGAATCCCGTAAGTCGCTATTGTACATAAGCAACTGATTATGAGACATTTCCTAAAAGATACATCTTCCACAAAGTGAGCCTGTTTCTCCGTTCCTAACCATGCTTCAGAAATTGACTGATTCCAATAGTTAGACATGGCTCTTGAGAAAACAAACACTACTTCTGTTTCTTCTGCTGCTTCTACAGTGGAATATGCATTCCATATTACCATCAATATCAGAAACGAGTTGGTTACAAAATGTATGCTGGAGCTTATTTAAACGGACATATTATTTTGTGCTTCATAAACAATTAAAAACATCGCCAAATAGATCTCCATCATATACACAACAGTCGCAAAAATAGAGTATGAAAAAATGTCATTCATAGTCTTCATTGCAGTGCTTGTACTGAGATGCATTCTATACAAATAAAAGTAACTTTGTTCCAATTGGATTTTCTATCGAGACAAGATTAATCGAAGACTTGCATAAAGTTTCAGGTAAAAATGCGTAATATAGAGAATAAATACACAGGAGGATATGGCTATCTATCCAGAGTATAAATCTCATGCTAAGAATAAAAATTGAAACTTGCTTCGGATTCAATTTTAGAACATCCTCTAAAAACGTTGAATTAGAGACAGTTTTTTGTACAAAATCTGCTAGTGAGGGATTTAACAATACCGTTTCAAATATCGAGAATGGTATTGGTATTTTGGTATTGGTATTTTCAATTAACGTCACACTGGAGCAACACAATGGGCTATTTTATCGAGAATGAAATCCATATAATTCAGTGACAGTACACATATTTCCTGTTTTTGAAATTGATACTTGGATACAGTAGTGATACGTGACATGTTTTGGACCAGAGACATTAGCTTTTTACGAGACGAAGATTGAAAAATACATTGATAATCCTATACCATAATGTAGTAAGAAGAGAACCTCATCTTTCTTGTCATGAGAACTAACGATATAAATTAAAAGGTTCGATGCTAATCCCAAAATCAAAAACAATGGTCAAACACAACGAAAATGTCCTCAGTATCTCTAGTCTCCTGGATTTACGAAGGGGAAATATCCAACACCGATTGCATGCATTATTTCAAAAAAAAGGATCCACACACAGTACTTACGTAGATAACTTTTGAAACAGAACGTCCCTTCAGCTGTTCAAAAATGCAATATTTTTGTGTGACTTTTGTACTTTCAATTCCTAAATGCATGGTTTTATCTAAATCTTGGGATCCATTCCCGGAGATTGATCCCGGACAGTCGCCAATAGCCCGTTGTTAAGCTAAAGTGCAACGTTGATTAACTACCTTAACTGGAGTGAAGATGGAACACAATTCAGACCAAACATTGAAAAATTCGTATTTTCATTTAAGTGATCCTTAAAGTTCTCTGAAGCATTACCTTCCTTTCTACCAACAGTGACCTCAAAATTGAATATGCATATTTATTGTCTTGTATGGTTTGGTTGCTATAGAAAATCGCCAATGTCTATGTTTCTAACTAACCGAATGCGATAAAATTATATTTGCAGCTTCTATTTTATTATTGAGAAAGAATATAAAGTTTGAGGAAAATGAATTGGGCAATATTTTCTTTAACGTATGTAGTAGATGATTGGTGACATGACGCAGTTTGAATGATTATGTTTCATGGTATAAGCTTTGCATTAGCTCTACATTTACAACTCACTAGAATTTTTTTTCAATTTGGAAAAGATTGAAAGTATGAGTGATTGAATCCATATTTCCTAGTGTAACATGTTTAATGGAACAAAGATATTAATTCTTTTAATACCTTAAAAGTGGATGTTATAAACATAAATTTACTGCATATTTTTAACACATAAAACAAATATGCGTTGTTAGAGAAGTAAAGAGTTTGGTTTACATAAAATCACCAAGAAATGATGTCCCTTTTATCGGAATGTTTGGACAATGTTTCCAGTTCCTATTTTGCTGACCAGGATAATTATATTTCTAGTATGTAAGTCCTTTGAAATAATACGTAGGGAGGAATCGAACCTGCACCGCCTACAACGCGCAGGTTGCTAGAGCAAAAGGCCCATTAACGTTGTCGGGCGAATCCAAAAAAGTTTGGGAATGATTTCGTTATAGGTTAGCTTCTGAATCAGTAATTCTACAAAAATGTATGTGTGTACACTAAAAGGGTATTATACTGATTAATATTATTTTACAGATGATGCACCATGCTTCTAGACTTAAAACACAGAAATAAATCGAGGAAACAAGAACACAATTTGAACACGATTATTACATTGCTGTTTTTAAGAACACTACAAAATGCGAACACCCAAATAAAGGGGGTATTTCAATAAACGTCACACTGGAGCAACACAACCGGCTATTGGTGACGGTCTGGGATCAATCCCAAAGGGAAATATCCGAGGACAACACCACGTAATTTTGAACCACGGTCAGATGACGAGGCAACACCTGAGCTGGCACCCCAAATAAAGGAAAGGATCAGAAACTGAGGAACTTTGAATTACAAATGGAAAGGTATATGGCAGAAATATGTTCATAAATATAAATTATGCGCCGATACGATCCAAAGAATAAAATTATGGCAAAACTTAATTTAAAATGGAAAGTTAATAACTTCATTCATATCAATATGAATTTTTAATAGATTAACATAATTGTCATGCTAAATACATGGACTCTGAAGTCACATTTTTCATTTCATTTTAGGACAATTCGTATTCCTTCGCCTTGGGAATGGCCGCAGTAGTCCAGTTGGAAGAGAATCGGATTACCAACCGAGGGGTTGCGAGTACGAGACTAGGTCCAGCCAAAGTCCGTCGTCTTCACGGAGTCTGGTGCATGTTAAATCAGTCGTGGCCTCAAATGTCCACACGTTGATGTGATGTGGAAGTTTGGAGAGTGGGGTGCTAGCTCAGATGTTGCTCTCGTCATCTGACCGTGTTTCAAAATTTCGAGTTGTCCTTGGATCTTTCCCTTCGGGATCGATACCGGACGGTCTCCAATAGCCCGTTGTGTTGCTCTAGTGCGACCTTATAAAAATATCCATCTATCCTCGCCGAATGTGCCCACTTGCTGGATAGTCCACCCCAGTTTCTTAAAAGGTTCGGGACTTTCAAAATTTATATATTTGTCCTTCTTAAATACATGTCCTATCAATTGGCAAATGAAACCAGAGAATTGAATGCTAAACAGACCCAAATGACTCCTACTGAGGCTAGTGCTTTACTAAAATCCAAACTCACATCGCAGAAAATTGATTTTCTATATTAGCACTAACAGAACAACCAACATAATATACAGTCATTGGAAGAAAACTGACCATATCTTGATCTCGTCATTAGCAAACCTCATCAGATATTGTTGGAGAGGATATCCCGTTATTGGAATAAAACTGACCAGATTAAAAGCAGTTGGTTTTTCATTTTTAGTGAATTTGAAGCATCGGTATTTTTTATGTTATGAAGAATGCTATTTTTGTGTTCATAGGAGGGAATTGTTTTAAAATAAATTTAACCACACATGAAATTTACGAAGTATATCTGTCTAATCAATGTATTAGATCAATAAAGGCATACAATTTTATTGCTTTTATTCAACATTCAAGCTCCTGAAATGCTGCAGAAATCAAATTAAAATTCACATATCGAATTATGTTCCACACAAAAAGGTATGCTCTGACACAAGATGCACAAGCACTTTTGAAAATGAAACCTTCACTCTGCAAGTTTCTTTTTAAAAAAGTGCTTGTGGAGTATTTCCTTTATGTCTTCTTATTCATAAATAAATAAATAGTATCTTAATTTTCGGTTTTTATTGCTTAAAAATGGTACATCAGAATTCAGAAGACCCAATTGATACGATGTATTATCCATTTTTAAGTGATTCTAAAATTGCCCCAGAAAGAGAGAGAAGAGAGAAGAGAAGCATTACCTTCCTTTGTATTAGGCAATGAGCTGGACATGGCTTCCCATAGAATTGAGTGTTGGAAATTCCTGAGGTAATTCTCTGGTTGCCATAGAAAATCACTAAGAAACAATGCTCTTACTGGATGAAACAACAAGCATTTCGAATTTTCATTTTATTGTGCAGAAAGAAATTTAATTACATTTTTTTGTCTTTTGAACTTGTCTAGTGGATGATCGAAGACTACAGAATGAAAAGTATTGTGCTTTGTTCAATATATTTGCGATTTCCCTTAATATCTCAGCAGATGCATGCGAATTGTTTCAATTTCGAGTGAATTGAATTTATTAAGAGTGTTACGAATTGCTTTCATTATATGTTCTTTCCAAGTAATTAAAATTATCAGCTGATTCTGCTTCATACGAAATATTCATTGTATAAATTATGAAGAAATATTACCTAACAAATTGTGATAAGAGGAGTATCCGTTCCTAGTCGGGAGCAGAGCTAGTTCAGTCACAAGAGCAGGGGATTAGCAACCGTGTGATCGCGAGTTTTAAAGTCGATCCAGCCAAAGACCGTCATGTACATGGGTTTGAACACAACAAATCGGCCTCAAATATCCTCGCGTTGGTATGGTATGGAAGTTTGGAGAGTAAGGTGCCAGCTCAGGTGATAACCACATCATCTGAATTGTTTCAAAATAACGAAACGTCCTTGGATATTTACCGTCGCGAATGGTAGGTAGGTATTTTAAATAACGTCACACTTGAGAAACACAACGAGCTATTAGCAATTGTCCGTGATCAAACCCGAAGGGTAAGACCCGAGGACAACACGTAATTTTAAACCAAGGTCAGATGACTAGGTCAAACCTAAGCTGGTACCAAACTCTCCAAACTACTACTCGGGTTTGATCCCGAACCGTCGCTAATAGCCCGCTGTGTTGCTCCAGTGCGACGTTAATTAAAATACCTATCTACCGAGTTTATGCTGCTCTTGTTTGGTTCCTATAAACTATAATGCATGTATTTTTCCCTTCTGAACATGTAAAACGTAGGTATTAGGTAGGTATTTTAATTAACGTCACACAGGAGCAACACAACGGGCTCTTTGAATATGTAAAAGATTCTTTGTGTAAGAATATCTTAATTTTTATTTGACCTAAGAAACGTTGCTTGGCGGGTTTGGCCGATATCTATCCTTCCATTCGAGATGACACTAAAGTATTTTTTACATTTTTGTATATCATTCGAATCTCAAGTGCAAGAAGTAACGCAAAGCCTTAACTACTAAATGGTCTGTGTAGTGGTCAGAGTAATGCTTGTTTTCCACAGTTTTCTCAATAGTCCGTTGAGTTGCTCCAGTTCGACGCTAATTAAAAAAGCAACCTACTTACCATAGTTCAATCTGTTAATATATTGAAACTGTATTATACAGAGGTAGGTAGGTTGTTAATTAAAGTCAAACTGGAGCTAAACAACGGGTTATTGGCGACGGTTCGGGATCAATACGGAAGGGAAAGATGCGAGGGCAACACCACGCAATATGAACCACGGTCAGATGATGAGGCAACACTTGAGCTTTTACTTCTCTCCAAAGTTCCACACCATGCCAAAATGAGGACATTTGAGGCCACGACAGATTGAACATGCACCAGTCCCCTCCCGTGTACACGAAGGCCTCTGGTTTGATCCGAATTCGTAACCCTCCGTTTGCTAATCCGTTACTCTTCCAACCGGGCAACTGCGGCTTCCGGTGCAGTAATGAACTCACCAGAGAAGTTGGTCCAAGTTTTACGGCGGAAGGTCCAAGACGGACAATCTGCGAAGAATAAAGGGAATCGAGACCATTAAAAATAAGTAAAAAAGTGTAAAATAGTCTATTCGACATTAAAAGTATGTTTAAAATTATATATTTACTTCTACAGATTATATGTTTTACGGTATAGACGACATAAAAGGTGCAGGATAAAAGATGTAATGCAAGTAGGTCAACCATTGGTAAAATAGATTATGAAGGCTAAGAAATATCAACAGAGAAATTGTGATGAGATGTGTATCCCACCAGACAAAGACCTTCATGTACACGGGAGCTGGTGCAGGTTAAATTTGTCGTTGCCTCTAATGTCCTCACGTTGGCATGACGTGGAAATTTGGAAAGTGGGATCCAAGCTTGGGTGTTGTTTTCGTCATGTCATGGTTGTTCAAAATTACGAGGCGTTGTCCTTGGATCTTTCCTTTCCGGATTTATCCCGAAATAGGGATAAGATAGACCACGACCGTCGCCAATAGACCTTTTGTGTTGCACCAGGGAGACTTTAATTAGCTACCTACAATTACTCTTTAAATGGTCTACCACGACTCTCAAGCACTAAGCGGAAATCTCAGTTGAGTTTTGAATAATTTCGTGAAATGTTTAGAATTCCTTTTAATCTGTACTGGGATTTTTATGCTGTAAAGGCCAATTCAGGACAAGCTGAACCATAAAATGTTTTTCCGCCACACACACACACACACACACAATTAGAGACACAAACGCAACCATAATCAAGAGCGAAATACACAAAACTTAGTTACCGGATTCGAAACTTTCCCTAGTACAACCTGTAGACTGATTGCCGTAAAGGGAAAGATCGTTTTTAGAATTCTTCCTCTTAGTATTTTCAGTACTTAACCTATTCCCAATTTCCAAGTTTTATAAATATAAACCTAAAATATTAAAATAAATATTACTTTTATACGATTCCTTCATCGATCGTATTTGACTTGAAGTATTTCAATTCTACAGGCCTTCTCCTGATCTTATTGTTGAAATGAAGTGAAGGGACTTTGCAAAATGCGTATACAAACATCGAAATCGTCCAGTTAGCTAAGAAACTTCCTCTGAACTGCTGTATGCATCAACGTTGTCCAGTAATTTTAATATAAAAATTGCATTTTTAGCTAAAGATCATATTTTTAAAGTTTTTATTGAAGTATGAGTGAAAGATTGCAGCCTAAAAATGCGGACTGTTCCCAAACGTCTCGTTTATCTGCTGAGGAGGAGCAGCAAACGACAGCGAGTTGGAAATCGAAGCCAATGGCGAGTGAAAAGAGCCAAAATTTCAATGAACCAAATAGAAACCAAATCTCGGATTTCGATGATGGTGTTGAAGCTCAAGCATCCGTGTCTTTGGATGACCCTCGGAAAACATCTTTAGAAGGTAACTCGAAAAGAAAACCTGACAAAAAGGGTACCTCTGCAGCTACGTTTATGATCCCCAGAGAAAGCCATCTAAAGCAAGTAAGGGAAAGTGTATTGCTTATACAGGATACAGACCTTCAAGACCAAAGTATCCAACAGACAAATACAGCGGGACCAAGCATTTGCAAGAACGAGAACCAGGATCAGAATATAGTGAGACGTCCCTATTCATGCAGCCTCTGTGAAAAGGGTTTTACTCGGAAACAGAATTTAACACGGCATCAAAAGAACCATCATCCAGGAGAAGCAGTCTTACCTGACAGAACTCAAGGAGCCAGTGTTACCAGCAAGAGGTTGCAGGATAAAAGAACTCCCAGATGTGAGATGTCACACCAGTGTCAATTATGCGAAAAGGCGTTTCAGATTCCATCGCAGTTAAAACGACATATTCTAACCCACACCAAAGAGAAACCCTTCAAATGTCCAGATTGTGAACAGTCATTTACGACGAAAGATTTGTTAAAGCGTCACGTATCACGTATTCATTTAAAAGTTAAATTTCCCTGCGATATCTGTAAGAAAAATTTTTCAGATAATTCGAACCTACGGAGGCATATATCAACTGTGCACTTTAAGAAGAAATTGTTTGAATGTGAAATCTGCAAGCAAACGTTTTCTCAAAACTCAACTTTACAGGATCATATGTTAAGAATCCACTCCGAACTGAAGTCATATAAGTGTGAAGTATGTTGGAAAAAGTTTTCCACTCATCAGGGCTTGTATATTCATAGACGTGTCCACACAGGTGAAAAGCCGCACGAATGTGAAGTGTGTTATCGTAAGTTTGCTTACCTTTGTAATTTAAAAGTACACAAATGTCCACTGTTGAAATAACCATTTTTTAAGACTAGTTTTATCGACAATTAACTAGCAATTGAGGATTAAAAGACAAACGCTTCCATGGGAAAAAATTGGAATCTTAAACATTTTTAAAACGATAAAGAAAGAAATGTATTTAGATTAGTAATTTTTATCTCATATGTTGACCACATTCCAATACTTCACACTATCATAATTTGAATTCTATTATGTAGTCACAGTATCTTGTTATAAATGTGTACTGTTTGATGGCTTTTAATCGCTAAACTATTGATTTTGATGTAACTATATTCAGTTTTAAATAAATTGTAGATGTAAATTGGAGTTTAATAAACATTTTTTATTTCTATATTTTTTATTTTTAAATTGTTTCCCAATATGGATAATGCACTTTTTTTATTGATAAATATCGTTTTGAAGTTATAAAATCGGACCATAGAATAAAATAAGATTGTACTTAATGAAATTCATTGTACTTGGTGTACGTAAACCTGAATACCCGATTGCATAAAAATGTATTTTTATTTTCTGTGCAAAATAACGTAACAATTTAAAAAATCATCTGAAATTTACGTCACAAATTACTGTATAAGAAAATTTATCCCTAAAATAATGTGGGGCCAAATATAACCTTGCGTCATAACCCCGAAAAAACCAATATTACATGATTACGCAGTTTTCTATACTGCGATATCCAAAAACCATTTCAAAGATTCCTCATACTTGAAAAATTGAAGTCGTTTTCTAAACGAAAACCTTTATTTCGTTCTGAACTTTTAAAAGTTTATACGATCAATGTTCTTAGAGCAATGTTTCCTTTCTAGAATTAGGGCCGCGGTGGCCCGGTTGGAAGAGTAACGGACTAGCAACCGAAGGGTTGTGAGTTCGAATCCAGCCAAAGTACCGTCATGTACAAAGGGGGCTGGTGCACATTAAATCTGTCGTGGCCTCAAATGTTCTCACGTTGGCGTGGTGTGGAAGTTTGGAGAGTGGGGTGCCAGCTCATGTGTTTCCTCGTCATCTGACTGTTAAAAAAACGTGGTTCAAAATTACGTGGTGTTGTCCTCGGATCTTTCCCTCTTTGACTGATCCCTGACCGTCACCAATAGCCCGTTGTGTTGCTCTAGTGTGAAGTTAATTGAAATACCTCCAAATTTTATAAATATAAACCTGAAATATTAAAATAAATATAACTTTTATACGATTCCCTCATCGATCGTAATAGACTTGAAGTATTTCAAATCTACAGGCCTAATCTTATTGTTCAAATGAAGTGAAGAGACTTTGCAAAATGCGTATATAAACATCGAAATCGTTTAGTTTACAAAGAAACTTCCTCTGAACTGCTAAATGCATCAATCTTGTTCAGTAGTTTTGATATAAAAATTGCACTTTTATCAACACAACATATTTTTAAGGTTTTATTGAAGTATGAGTGAAAGATTACAGCCTAAAAATGCGGACTGTACCAAAACATCTCGTTTATCTGCTGAGGAGGAGCAGCAAAGGACAGAGAGTTGCAAATCGAAGCCAATGGCAACTGAAACGAGCCAAAAATTCATCGAACCAAATAGAATCCCAATCACGGATTTCGATGATGATGTTGAAGCTCAAGCATCCGTGCCTTTGGATGACCCTCGGAAAACATCTTTAGAAGGTAACTCGAAAGGAAAACCGGACAAAAAGGGTACGTTTGCAGCTACGTTTATGAAACCCAGACGAAGCCAAGGTCTAAAGCAAGTAAGGGAATGTGTATTGCTTATACAGGATACTGTGCTTCAAGACCAAAGTATCCAACAGACAAAAACATCGGGACCAAGCAGTTGCAAGAATGAGAACCAGGATCATAATATAGTGAGACATCCCTATTCATGCAGCCTTTGTAGAAAGTGTTATACTCGAAAACAATATCTAACACTGCATCAAAGGAACCATCATCCAGGAGAAGCAGTCTTACCTAACAGAACTCGAGGAGCCAGTGGTTCCAAAAACAAGAGGTTGCGGGATAAAAGAACTCCCAGATGTGAGAAGCCACACCAGTGTCCAGTTTGCGAAAAGGCGTTTCAGTTTCCGTCGAAGTTAAAACAACATATTATAACCCACAACCACCGAGAGAAACCCATGAAATGTGCAGGTTGTGAACAGTTACTTACGACTAAATCTCAATTAAAGTGTCACGTATCAAGTATTTATTTAAAAGTTAAATATTCTTGCTATATCTGTAAGAAAACATTTTCAGATATTTCGAACCGAAAGAGACATATATTAACTGTCCACTTTCAGAAAAAATTGTTTGAATCTGAAATCTGCAAGCAAACGTTTTCTTAAAACTCAAATTTACAGAATCATATGTTAAGAATCCACTCCAAACTGAAGTCATATGAGTGTGAAATATGTTATAGAAAGTTTTCCACTCAGCCGGACTTGTATACTCATAGACATGTGCACACAGGTGAAAAGCCATACGAATGTGAAGTGTGTTATTGTAAGTTTGCTCACTTTTCTTCTTTAAAAGTACACAAATGTTCAAATAACCATTTTATAGACTAGTTTAGTCGACAATGAACTAGCAATTGAGGATTTAAAGACAAACGCTTCCATGCGAAAAAAATTGGAATCTTAAACATTTTTAAAACGATAAAGAAAGAAATGTATTTAGATTAGTAATTTTTTTCTCATCTGTTGACCACGTACCAATACTTCACACTATCATAATTTGTATTCTGTTATGTAGTCATAGTATCTTGTTATAAATGTGTACTGTTTGATGCTTTTAATCGCTAATCTATTGATGTTGATGTAATTATATTCACTTTTAAAATGTAGATTTAAATTGGAGTTTAATAAATATTTTCTATTTCTATATTTGATTTTGAAATTGTTTCCCAATATGGATAGTGCACTTTATTGATAAATATTGCTTTGAAGGTATAAAATCAGACCATAGAACAAAATAAGATTGTACTTATTGAAATTCATTCTACGTAGTGTACGAAAACCTAAATACCCGATTGCATAAAAATGTCTTTTTACTTTCTCTGCAATATAACCTAACATAATTTAAAAAACATCTGAATTTTACGTCACAAATTACTTTATGAGAAAGTTTATCCCTACAATTATGTGGCCAAATATAGCCTTTCGTCATAAAACCCGCCAAAACCGATATTACATGTTTAAGCAGTTTGCTATACTGCGATTTCGGAAATCCATTTCAAAGATTCCTCAAACTTCAAATATTGAAGTCTTTTACTAAATAAAAAACCTTTATTTCGTTCTGAACTTTTCAAAGTTTATACGATCATTGTTCTTAGAGCAATTTTCCCTTTCTAGAATTAGGTAGGTATTTCAATTAACTTAACACATTGGCGCAACACAACGGGCTATTACTGACGGTGCGGAATCAATCCCAAATGGAAAGATGCGAGGACAACACGGTCAGAGGAAGAGCCAACACCTGAGCAGGCACCGCACTTTCCAAACTTCCACAGTACGCGAACGTTAGGATATTTGAGGCCACGACAGATTTAACGTGAACAGACCCTTAGTACACGACGGTCTTTGGTTGGATTCGAACTCGCAACCCTCCGATTGCTAATGCCTTACTCTTCCAACCTGTATACGGCGGAGGAGGAAGAAACAGTAGAGAGCATAACAGCAGGTGAGGGTAAAGATGAAAGAGAGAAAAGATCATTAGGTTGTTTAACACCGTAAGATGGGGTTATACTACATCCAAATTACATACTATGTATTAAAGAATAAAGTTGGGTGTTATTGTGTAAGGGATATATTTTGCTAAACTGTTCCAAACAAAGTCTTGTAGGTTTGGATCAAAAAAGGAAGATATTCTTTAATGCTGATATCATCATGTTATTTAATTTTTATGTTAGATAGGGACCGGTATATTGTTTTAAAAGATTGATTCTTGTTACAACTGATATATAAATGTTAAGAGTACGAAATAAATTTTTGAGAAACATTAAAATTTACGATTTTTCAGTTATGGTACATTCTTTTATTCAAGGTCATTTTGTATCTATTACTCCTATTATTGCATAATTAAAGCTTATAAATATTGTGCAACAGATATATTTAACAACCTACTTCATAAAGAAAGAAGATTCGCCAGTTTTAATAGCTTGTATTGATATTAGAGTTCCTAAATACGTCACCAGATGTGGAAATTTATTTTTTGTTAAAACTTAAATGAATACTTGTAGTAACTTTGTTCTCATGAGATATTTTAATTTCATAATTCTTCCAGAGGAATTAATAATTTTTGATTTCAGCTCGAAAAGGAATCCGTTCGAATGAAGAGGGCTGCGGTGGCCCGGTTGGAAGAGTAAGGGACTAGCAACCGAAGAGTGGCGGGTTCGAATCCAGCCAAACACCGTAGTGTACAAAGGGGGCTGGTGCAAGTTAAATCTGTCGTGGCCTGAAATGTCCTCACGTTGGCGTGGTTTTGAAGTTTGGAGAGTGGGGTGCCAGCTCAGGTGTTGCCTCGTCATCTGACCGTGGTTCAAATTACGTGGTGTTGTCCTCGGATCTTTCCGTTTGGAATTGATCTCGGACCGTCACCAATAGCCCATTGTGTTGCTCCAGTGTGACGTTAATTGAAATACCCCCCCCCCACCCAACTATAACAGAAATTCCAAAAACAAACAAGCTTCTGAGGAAAGATGTCCACAAAGCGGCCAAACTGGATTTCTTAAAAATCCGGGAAACTGCTTTGGCAATCGATTGATTTTTGTAATATGAATTAATTTGAACATCTGCGGAATTGTATACTAAAGTACGAGTCGAAAAGTCGACGGCAGGATTTGAATTCAGGACCTACTGAAATCGGGAGTGGAAGAAAAATAAAATCGGCCTCTTACGCTCAATCCGAAGAATAGATAATAAAAATTGTATTTTGACCCAATATTTCTATCACTAATCAACGTTTCCTTCGAATGAAGCCTTTAAGGGCACAACTCCTTCAGGCGTCAACTTGCTTCACGAACCCGAGCTACGATAGAGCACCTCAGAGAGCACAGAAAATTTTACCATTCACTTCCATGCTACCTTAGCCTTTGGCCATAAGTATGTACCGCCTTGTACCATGCAATAAGCGCAATATATTTCTTCTTAAATTATAATTATTGTTATGGGTTGGTAATGATTGCTTACCATAGAAATTTAGAAACAATGCAAATTATTACATGTATTTGTAATATTTGGTAACGGAACAATACCATTGAAGAAATACTACGAACAACGAAAATACATTGAAATTATTGCTTTCTTTGGCTCAAAGGGAAGTTAATTATATAACATTAGAGATCATGCGCTATTGATTTCCGCGCAACTATAAAACTTTAATTGAGGAACAAGGAGCAGTTGCTAACCCTCCTTGTTGACTCGACGAGACATCTCGTCATTTGCAAAACTGACCACATCTTGATGGCCTAGATATGTTGTCATAAGAGGAAGACTGACCAGGTCTTGATCACGTTCTCATAAAAAAATTGGCATTATCTGGGTAACGAAATTTCACCATTTGCAAAATTGGTCATTCATTGGTCTTTGATGGACGATATATCTCGTCGAAACCACTTGAGTGTTAAAATGTAATTATACGTACGTTTTCATATTTATCGTGATTACTTCCAATGAAAATTGCATAATACAACTATTTTAAAATTACATGACAAATTTAGAGTATTTATTTTTAGCTTCACTTGTACAATTTCGTTAGTTCCTTTCTGATTTATTATGTTATTGATTGCTCTAACTAAATCAAATCGTTTTAGAATATTCATTAGATTGGATTACATCTTGGTTCATGAGTTCGTCATTGCATAGAGTGGTACGCCTGCAATAAGTCCAGTGCCTCCATATGTAATATGGAACAAACCAGACTGTTCTCTGTGCTTAGAAGTGGGCACTTGAAGCCTATGAAGATGGAATTGGGTTGCAAGAATTTTCTTCTGGGTCCCAATGCATCCAGCTCATACCTCAACATTATCTCTACCTTAGTCCAAGGAGGTACTCTGGTTATCTTTTCTTTTCCCATGGGGTTTACTGGCTTTAGCAAACACGGAATTCGGGCTACCGGGGTATCTAAGCGATCTTGTTCTGCTTTCATCACACACCCCTACTCTATTCCCCAATCCGTTTCATGACATTTTTACTGGACTATCTTGTGTTTGGCGCAGATTGGCCAAATATGTCCCTTGCACCTTAAAACTCAAAACATCCAATATGCTCTGAATCAGCATTCGTATCTTTTAAAAATACACTTCCTACTTTCCAAAGTATTTGGTCCAAGTACATTTATTGAATGTTGGATTTCTCCAGAAATAGCGAAACATTGCAAAATAAAGAAATAGAATGGTTGTAGAAAGATATTCTAAGATAGTTCTTCCACATCGGGGGAAAAGGGGTTATGTCAAAATGTCTACTTTTCAGAATCTTAAGTTGAATATTGCAGTCTTTCTCGCAAATAATTCAGGAAGGAAAAGTAAGCCAAGATTGAAATAATCGTAATTTGCTTTCGTAGATTCCCTTAGTTTCGATTTTGAGCATATTATATTATTTTTTAAATTAATGATGAACTTGGCTCCTTTTTACCCATCAAAAGTCTTAATTCCTTTCGCATTAACACGGAAGATACAGCAAGTGGAAGCACAATTATTCTTTCGTTGAGATGTTTCCAACGTGACTAATAGAATCCCGTAAGTCGCTATTGTACATAAGCAACTGATTATGAGACATTTCCTAAAAGATACATCTTCCACAAAGTGAGCCTGTTTCTCCGTTCCTAACCATGCTTCAGAAATTGACTGATTCCAATAGTTAGACATGGCTCTTGAGAAAACAAACACTACTTCTGTTTCTTCTGCTGCTTCTACAGTGGAATATGCATTCCATATTACCATCAATATCAGAAACGAGTTGGTTACAAAATGTATGCTGGAGCTTATTTAAACGGACATATTATTTTGTGCTTCATAAACAATTAAAAACATCGCCAAATAGATCTCCATCATATACACAACAGTCGCAAAAATAGAGTATGAAAAAATGTCATTCATAGTCTTCATTGCAGTGCTTGTACTGAGATGCATTCTATACAAATAAAAGTAACTTTGTTCCAATTGGATTTTCTATCGAGACAAGATTAATCGAAGACTTGCATAAAGTTTCAGGTAAAAATGCGTAATATAGAGAATAAATACACAGGAGGATATGGCTATCTATCCAGAGTATAAATCTCATGCTAAGAATAAAAATTGAAACTTGCTTCGGATTCAATTTTAGAACATCCTCTAAAAACGTTGAATTAGAGACAGTTTTTTGTACAAAATCTGCTAGTGAGGGATTTAACAATACCGTTTCAAATATCGAGAATGGTATTGGTATTTTGGTATTGGTATTTTCAATTAACGTCACACTGGAGCAACACAATGGGCTATTTTATCGAGAATGAAATCCATATAATTCAGTGACAGTACACATATTTCCTGTTTTTGAAATTGATACTTGGATACAGTAGTGATACGTGACATGTTTTGGACCAGAGACATTAGCTTTTTACGAGACGAAGATTGAAAAATACATTGATAATCCTATACCATAATGTAGTAAGAAGAGAACCTCATCTTTCTTGTCATGAGAACTAACGATATAAATTAAAAGGTTCGATGCTAATCCCAAAATCAAAAACAATGGTCAAACACAACGAAAATGTCCTCAGTATCTCTAGTCTCCTGGATTTACGAAGGGGAAATATCCAACACCGATTGCATGCATTATTTCAAAAAAAAGGATCCACACACAGTACTTACGTAGATAACTTTTGAAACAGAACGTCCCTTCAGCTGTTCAAAAATGCAATATTTTTGTGTGACTTTTGTACTTTCAATTCCTAAATGCATGGTTTTATCTAAATCTTGGGATCCATTCCCGGAGATTGATCCCGGACAGTCGCCAATAGCCCGTTGTTAAGCTAAAGTGCAACGTTGATTAACTACCTTAACTGGAGTGAAGATGGAACACAATTCAGACCAAACATTGAAAAATTCGTATTTTCATTTAAGTGATCCTTAAAGTTCTCTGAAGCATTACCTTCCTTTCTACCAACAGTGACCTCAAAATTGAATATGCATATTTATTGTCTTGTATGGTTTGGTTGCTATAGAAAATCGCCAATGTCTATGTTTCTAACTAACCGAATGCGATAAAATTATATTTGCAGCTTCTATTTTATTATTGAGAAAGAATATAAAGTTTGAGGAAAATGAATTGGGCAATATTTTCTTTAACGTATGTAGTAGATGATTGGTGACATGACGCAGTTTGAATGATTATGTTTCATGGTATAAGCTTTGCATTAGCTCTACATTTACAACTCACTAGAATTTTTTTTCAATTTGGAAAAGATTGAAAGTATGAGTGATTGAATCCATATTTCCTAGTGTAACATGTTTAATGGAACAAAGATATTAATTCTTTTAATACCTTAAAAGTGGATGTTATAAACATAAATTTACTGCATATTTTTAACACATAAAACAAATATGCGTTGTTAGAGAAGTAAAGAGTTTGGTTTACATAAAATCACCAAGAAATGATGTCCCTTTTATCGGAATGTTTGGACAATGTTTCCAGTTCCTATTTTGCTGACCAGGATAATTATATTTCTAGTATGTAAGTCCTTTGAAATAATACGTAGGGAGGAATCGAACCTGCACCGCCTACAACGCGCAGGTTGCTAGAGCAAAAGGCCCATTAACGTTGTCGGGCGAATCCAAAAAAGTTTGGGAATGATTTCGTTATAGGTTAGCTTCTGAATCAGTAATTCTACAAAAATGTATGTGTGTACACTAAAAGGGTATTATACTGATTAATATTATTTTACAGATGATGCACCATGCTTCTAGACTTAAAACACAGAAATAAATCGAGGAAACAAGAACACAATTTGAACACGATTATTACATTGCTGTTTTTAAGAACACTACAAAATGCGAACACCCAAATAAAGGGGGTATTTCAATAAACGTCACACTGGAGCAACACAACCGGCTATTGGTGACGGTCTGGGATCAATCCCAAAGGGAAATATCCGAGGACAACACCACGTAATTTTGAACCACGGTCAGATGACGAGGCAACACCTGAGCTGGCACCCCAAATAAAGGAAAGGATCAGAAACTGAGGAACTTTGAATTACAAATGGAAAGGTATATGGCAGAAATATGTTCATAAATATAAATTATGCGCCGATACGATCCAAAGAATAAAATTATGGCAAAACTTAATTTAAAATGGAAAGTTAATAACTTCATTCATATCAATATGAATTTTTAATAGATTAACATAATTGTCATGCTAAATACATGGACTCTGAAGTCACATTTTTCATTTCATTTTAGGACAATTCGTATTCCTTCGCCTTGGGAATGGCCGCAGTAGTCCAGTTGGAAGAGAATCGGATTACCAACCGAGGGGTTGCGAGTACGAGACTAGGTCCAGCCAAAGTCCGTCGTCTTCACGGAGTCTGGTGCATGTTAAATCAGTCGTGGCCTCAAATGTCCACACGTTGATGTGATGTGGAAGTTTGGAGAGTGGGGTGCTAGCTCAGATGTTGCTCTCGTCATGTGACCGTGTTTCAAAATTTCGAGTTGTCCTTGGATCTTTCCCTTCGGGATCGATACCGGACGGTCTCCAATAGCCCGTTGTGTTGCTCTAGTGCGACCTTATAAAAATATCCATCTATCCTCGCCGAATGTGCCCACTTGCTGGATAGTCCACCCCAGTTTCTTAAAAGGTTCGGGACTTTCAAAATTTATATATTTGTCCTTCTTAAATACATGTCCTATCAATTGGCAAATGAAACCAGAGAATTGAATGCTAAACAGACCCAAATGACTCCTACTGAGGCTAGTGCTTTACTAAAATCCAAACTCACATCGCAGAAAATTGATTTTCTATATTAGCACTAACAGAACAACCAACATAATATACAGTCATTGGAAGAAAACTGACCATATCTTGATCTCGTCATTAGCAAACCTCATCAGATATTGTTGGAGAGGATATCCCGTTATTGGAATAAAACTGACCAGATTAAAAGCAGTTGGTTTTTCATTTTTAGTGAATTTGAAGCATCGGTATTTTTTATGTTATGAAGAATGCTATTTTTGTGTTCATAGGAGGGAATTGTTTTAAAATAAATTTAACCACACATGAAATTTACGAAGTATATCTGTCTAATCAATGTATTAGATCAATAAAGGCATACAATTTTATTGCTTTTATTCAACATTCAAGCTCCTGAAATGCTGCAGAAATCAAATTAAAATTCACATATCGAATTATGTTCCACACAAAAAGGTATGCTCTGACACAAGATGCACAAGCACTTTTGAAAATGAAACCTTCACTCTGCAAGTTTCTTTTTAAAAAAGTGCTTGTGGAGTATTTCCTTTATGTCTTCTTATTCATAAATAAATAAATAGTATCTTAATTTTCGGTTTTTATTGCTTAAAAATGGTACATCAGAATTCAGAAGACCCAATTGATACGATGTATTATCCATTTTTAAGTGATTCTAAAATTGCCCCAGAAAGAGAGAGAAGAGAGAAGAGAAGCATTACCTTCCTTTGTATTAGGCAATGAGCTGGACATGGCTTCCCATAGAATTGAGTGTTGGAAATTCCTGAGGTAATTCTCTGGTTGCCATAGAAAATCACTAAGAAACAATGCTCTTACTGGATGAAACAACAAGCATTTCGAATTTTCATTTTATTGTGCAGAAAGAAATTTAATTACATTTTTTTGTCTTTTGAACTTGTCTAGTGGATGATCGAAGACTACAGAATGAAAAGTATTGTGCTTTGTTCAATATATTTGCGATTTCCCTTAATATCTCAGCAGATGCATGCGAATTGTTTCAATTTCGAGTGAATTGAATTTATTAAGAGTGTTACGAATTGCTTTCATTATATGTTCTTTCCAAGTAATTAAAATTATCAGCTGATTCTGCTTCATACGAAATATTCATTGTATAAATTATGAAGAAATATTACCTAACAAATTGTGATAAGAGGAGTATCCGTTCCTAGTCGGGAGCAGAGCTAGTTCAGTCACAAGAGCAGGGGATTAGCAACCGTGTGATCGCGAGTTTTAAAGTCGATCCAGCCAAAGACCGTCATGTACATGGGTTTGAACACAACAAATCGGCCTCAAATATCCTCGCGTTGGTATGGTATGGAAGTTTGGAGAGTAAGGTGCCAGCTCAGGTGATAACCACATCATCTGAATTGTTTCAAAATAACGAAACGTCCTTGGATATTTACCGTCGCGAATGGTAGGTAGGTATTTTAAATAACGTCACACTTGAGAAACACAACGAGCTATTAGCAATTGTCCGTGATCAAACCCGAAGGGTAAGACCCGAGGACAACACGTAATTTTAAACCAAGGTCAGATGACTAGGTCAAACCTAAGCTGGTACCAAACTCTCCAAACTACTACTCGGGTTTGATCCCGAACCGTCGCTAATAGCCCGCTGTGTTGCTCCAGTGCGACGTTAATTAAAATACCTATCTACCGAGTTTATGCTGCTCTTGTTTGGTTCCTATAAACTATAATGCATGTATTTTTCCCTTCTGAACATGTAAAACGTAGGTATTAGGTAGGTATTTTAATTAACGTCACACAGGAGCAACACAACGGGCTCTTTGAATATGTAAAAGATTCTTTGTGTAAGAATATCTTAATTTTTATTTGACCTAAGAAACGTTGCTTGGCGGGTTTGGCCGATATCTATCCTTCCATTCGAGATGACACTAAAGTATTTTTTACATTTTTGTATATCATTCGAATCTCAAGTGCAAGAAGTAACGCAAAGCCTTAACTACTAAATGGTCTGTGTAGTGGTCAGAGTAATGCTTGTTTTCCACAGTTTTCTCAATAGTCCGTTGAGTTGCTCCAGTTCGACGCTAATTAAAAAAGCAACCTACTTACCATAGTTCAATCTGTTAATATATTGAAACTGTATTATACAGAGGTAGGTAGGTTGTTAATTAAAGTCAAACTGGAGCTAAACAACGGGTTATTGGCGACGGTTCGGGATCAATACGGAAGGGAAAGATGCGAGGGCAACACCACGCAATATGAACCACGGTCAGATGATGAGGCAACACTTGAGCTTTTACTTCTCTCCAAAGTTCCACACCATGCCAAAATGAGGACATTTGAGGCCACGACAGATTGAACATGCACCAGTCCCCTCCCGTGTACACGAAGGCCTCTGGTTTGATCCGAATTCGTAACCCTCCGTTTGCTAATCCGTTACTCTTCCAACCGGGCAACTGCGGCTTCCGGTGCAGTAATGAACTCACCAGAGAAGTTGGTCCAAGTTTTACGGCGGAAGGTCCAAGACGGACAATCTGCGAAGAATAAAGGGAATCGAGACCATTAAAAATAAGTAAAAAAGTGTAAAATAGTCTATTCGACATTAAAAGTATGTTTAAAATTATATATTTACTTCTACAGATTATATGTTTTACGGTATAGACGACATAAAAGGTGCAGGATAAAAGATGTAATGCAAGTAGGTCAACCATTGGTAAAATAGATTATGAAGGCTAAGAAATATCAACAGAGAAATTGTGATGAGATGTGTATCCCACCAGACAAAGACCTTCATGTACACGGGAGCTGGTGCAGGTTAAATTTGTCGTTGCCTCTAATGTCCTCACGTTGGCATGACGTGGAAATTTGGAAAGTGGGATCCAAGCTTGGGTGTTGTTTTCGTCATGTCATGGTTGTTCAAAATTACGAGGCGTTGTCCTTGGATCTTTCCTTTCCGGATTTATCCCGAAATAGGGATAAGATAGACCACGACCGTCGCCAATAGACCTTTTGTGTTGCACCAGGGAGACTTTAATTAGCTACCTACAATTACTCTTTAAATGGTCTACCACGACTCTCAAGCACTAAGCGGAAATCTCAGTTGAGTTTTGAATAATTTCGTGAAATGTTTAGAATTCCTTTTAATCTGTACTGGGATTTTTATGCTGTAAAGGCCAATTCAGGACAAGCTGAACCATAAAATGTTTTTCCGCCACACACACACACACACACACAATTAGAGACACAAACGCAACCATAATCAAGAGCGAAATACACAAAACTTAGTTACCGGATTCGAAACTTTCCCTAGTACAACCTGTAGACTGATTGCCGTAAAGGGAAAGATCGTTTTTAGAATTCTTCCTCTTAGTATTTTCAGTACTTAACCTATTCCCAATTTCCAAGTTTTATAAATATAAACCTAAAATATTAAAATAAATATTACTTTTATACGATTCCTTCATCGATCGTATTTGACTTGAAGTATTTCAATTCTACAGGCCTTCTCCTGATCTTATTGTTGAAATGAAGTGAAGGGACTTTGCAAAATGCGTATACAAACATCGAAATCGTCCAGTTAGCTAAGAAACTTCCTCTGAACTGCTGTATGCATCAACGTTGTCCAGTAATTTTAATATAAAAATTGCATTTTTAGCTAAAGATCATATTTTTAAAGTTTTTATTGAAGTATGAGTGAAAGATTGCAGCCTAAAAATGCGGACTGTTCCCAAACGTCTCGTTTATCTGCTGAGGAGGAGCAGCAAACGACAGCGAGTTGGAAATCGAAGCCAATGGCGAGTGAAAAGAGCCAAAATTTCAATGAACCAAATAGAAACCAAATCTCGGATTTCGATGATGGTGTTGAAGCTCAAGCATCCGTGTCTTTGGATGACCCTCGGAAAACATCTTTAGAAGGTAACTCGAAAAGAAAACCTGACAAAAAGGGTACCTCTGCAGCTACGTTTATGATCCCCAGAGAAAGCCATCTAAAGCAAGTAAGGGAAAGTGTATTGCTTATACAGGATACAGACCTTCAAGACCAAAGTATCCAACAGACAAATACAGCGGGACCAAGCATTTGCAAGAACGAGAACCAGGATCAGAATATAGTGAGACGTCCCTATTCATGCAGCCTCTGTGAAAAGGGTTTTACTCGGAAACAGAATTTAACACGGCATCAAAAGAACCATCATCCAGGAGAAGCAGTCTTACCTGACAGAACTCAAGGAGCCAGTGTTACCAGCAAGAGGTTGCAGGATAAAAGAACTCCCAGATGTGAGATGTCACACCAGTGTCAATTATGCGAAAAGGCGTTTCAGATTCCATCGCAGTTAAAACGACATATTCTAACCCACACCAAAGAGAAACCCTTCAAATGTCCAGATTGTGAACAGTCATTTACGACGAAAGATTTGTTAAAGCGTCACGTATCACGTATTCATTTAAAAGTTAAATTTCCCTGCGATATCTGTAAGAAAAATTTTTCAGATAATTCGAACCTACGGAGGCATATATCAACTGTGCACTTTAAGAAGAAATTGTTTGAATGTGAAATCTGCAAGCAAACGTTTTCTCAAAACTCAACTTTACAGGATCATATGTTAAGAATCCACTCCGAACTGAAGTCATATAAGTGTGAAGTATGTTGGAAAAAGTTTTCCACTCATCAGGGCTTGTATATTCATAGACGTGTCCACACAGGTGAAAAGCCGCACGAATGTGAAGTGTGTTATCGTAAGTTTGCTTACCTTTGTAATTTAAAAGTACACAAATGTCCACTGTTGAAATAACCATTTTTTAAGACTAGTTTTATCGACAATTAACTAGCAATTGAGGATTAAAAGACAAACGCTTCCATGGGAAAAAATTGGAATCTTAAACATTTTTAAAACGATAAAGAAAGAAATGTATTTAGATTAGTAATTTTTATCTCATATGTTGACCACATTCCAATACTTCACACTATCATAATTTGAATTCTATTATGTAGTCACAGTATCTTGTTATAAATGTGTACTGTTTGATGGCTTTTAATCGCTAAACTATTGATTTTGATGTAACTATATTCAGTTTTAAATAAATTGTAGATGTAAATTGGAGTTTAATAAACATTTTTTATTTCTATATTTTTTATTTTTAAATTGTTTCCCAATATGGATAATGCACTTTTTTTATTGATAAATATCGTTTTGAAGTTATAAAATCGGACCATAGAATAAAATAAGATTGTACTTAATGAAATTCATTGTACTTGGTGTACGTAAACCTGAATACCCGATTGCATAAAAATGTATTTTTATTTTCTGTGCAAAATAACGTAACAATTTAAAAAATCATCTGAAATTTACGTCACAAATTACTGTATAAGAAAATTTATCCCTAAAATAATGTGGGGCCAAATATAACCTTGCGTCATAACCCCGAAAAAACCAATATTACATGATTACGCAGTTTTCTATACTGCGATATCCAAAAACCATTTCAAAGATTCCTCATACTTGAAAAATTGAAGTCGTTTTCTAAACGAAAACCTTTATTTCGTTCTGAACTTTTAAAAGTTTATACGATCAATGTTCTTAGAGCAATGTTTCCTTTCTAGAATTAGGGCCGCGGTGGCCCGGTTGGAAGAGTAACGGACTAGCAACCGAAGGGTTGTGAGTTCGAATCCAGCCAAAGTACCGTCATGTACAAAGGGGGCTGGTGCACATTAAATCTGTCGTGGCCTCAAATGTTCTCACGTTGGCGTGGTGTGGAAGTTTGGAGAGTGGGGTGCCAGCTCATGTGTTTCCTCGTCATCTGACTGTTAAAAAAACGTGGTTCAAAATTACGTGGTGTTGTCCTCGGATCTTTCCCTCTTTGACTGATCCCTGACCGTCACCAATAGCCCGTTGTGTTGCTCTAGTGTGAAGTTAATTGAAATACCTCCAAATTTTATAAATATAAACCTGAAATATTAAAATAAATATAACTTTTATACGATTCCCTCATCGATCGTAATAGACTTGAAGTATTTCAAATCTACAGGCCTAATCTTATTGTTCAAATGAAGTGAAGAGACTTTGCAAAATGCGTATATAAACATCGAAATCGTTTAGTTTACAAAGAAACTTCCTCTGAACTGCTAAATGCATCAATCTTGTTCAGTAGTTTTGATATAAAAATTGCACTTTTATCAACACAACATATTTTTAAGGTTTTATTGAAGTATGAGTGAAAGATTACAGCCTAAAAATGCGGACTGTACCAAAACATCTCGTTTATCTGCTGAGGAGGAGCAGCAAAGGACAGAGAGTTGCAAATCGAAGCCAATGGCAACTGAAACGAGCCAAAAATTCATCGAACCAAATAGAATCCCAATCACGGATTTCGATGATGATGTTGAAGCTCAAGCATCCGTGCCTTTGGATGACCCTCGGAAAACATCTTTAGAAGGTAACTCGAAAGGAAAACCGGACAAAAAGGGTACGTTTGCAGCTACGTTTATGAAACCCAGACGAAGCCAAGGTCTAAAGCAAGTAAGGGAATGTGTATTGCTTATACAGGATACTGTGCTTCAAGACCAAAGTATCCAACAGACAAAAACATCGGGACCAAGCAGTTGCAAGAATGAGAACCAGGATCATAATATAGTGAGACATCCCTATTCATGCAGCCTTTGTAGAAAGTGTTATACTCGAAAACAATATCTAACACTGCATCAAAGGAACCATCATCCAGGAGAAGCAGTCTTACCTAACAGAACTCGAGGAGCCAGTGGTTCCAAAAACAAGAGGTTGCGGGATAAAAGAACTCCCAGATGTGAGAAGCCACACCAGTGTCCAGTTTGCGAAAAGGCGTTTCAGTTTCCGTCGAAGTTAAAACAACATATTATAACCCACAACCACCGAGAGAAACCCATGAAATGTGCAGGTTGTGAACAGTTACTTACGACTAAATCTCAATTAAAGTGTCACGTATCAAGTATTTATTTAAAAGTTAAATATTCTTGCTATATCTGTAAGAAAACATTTTCAGATATTTCGAACCGAAAGAGACATATATTAACTGTCCACTTTCAGAAAAAATTGTTTGAATCTGAAATCTGCAAGCAAACGTTTTCTTAAAACTCAAATTTACAGAATCATATGTTAAGAATCCACTCCAAACTGAAGTCATATGAGTGTGAAATATGTTATAGAAAGTTTTCCACTCAGCCGGACTTGTATACTCATAGACATGTGCACACAGGTGAAAAGCCATACGAATGTGAAGTGTGTTATTGTAAGTTTGCTCACTTTTCTTCTTTAAAAGTACACAAATGTTCAAATAACCATTTTATAGACTAGTTTAGTCGACAATGAACTAGCAATTGAGGATTTAAAGACAAACGCTTCCATGCGAAAAAAATTGGAATCTTAAACATTTTTAAAACGATAAAGAAAGAAATGTATTTAGATTAGTAATTTTTTTCTCATCTGTTGACCACGTACCAATACTTCACACTATCATAATTTGTATTCTGTTATGTAGTCATAGTATCTTGTTATAAATGTGTACTGTTTGATGCTTTTAATCGCTAATCTATTGATGTTGATGTAATTATATTCACTTTTAAAATGTAGATTTAAATTGGAGTTTAATAAATATTTTCTATTTCTATATTTGATTTTGAAATTGTTTCCCAATATGGATAGTGCACTTTATTGATAAATATTGCTTTGAAGGTATAAAATCAGACCATAGAACAAAATAAGATTGTACTTATTGAAATTCATTCTACGTAGTGTACGAAAACCTAAATACCCGATTGCATAAAAATGTCTTTTTACTTTCTCTGCAATATAACCTAACATAATTTAAAAAACATCTGAATTTTACGTCACAAATTACTTTATGAGAAAGTTTATCCCTACAATTATGTGGCCAAATATAGCCTTTCGTCATAAAACCCGCCAAAACCGATATTACATGTTTAAGCAGTTTGCTATACTGCGATTTCGGAAATCCATTTCAAAGATTCCTCAAACTTCAAATATTGAAGTCTTTTACTAAATAAAAAACCTTTATTTCGTTCTGAACTTTTCAAAGTTTATACGATCATTGTTCTTAGAGCAATTTTCCCTTTCTAGAATTAGGTAGGTATTTCAATTAACTTAACACATTGGCGCAACACAACGGGCTATTACTGACGGTGCGGAATCAATCCCAAATGGAAAGATGCGAGGACAACACGGTCAGAGGAAGAGCCAACACCTGAGCAGGCACCGCACTTTCCAAACTTCCACAGTACGCGAACGTTAGGATATTTGAGGCCACGACAGATTTAACGTGAACAGACCCTTAGTACACGACGGTCTTTGGTTGGATTCGAACTCGCAACCCTCCGATTGCTAATGCCTTACTCTTCCAACCTGTATACGGCGGAGGAGGAAGAAACAGTAGAGAGCATAACAGCAGGTGAGGGTAAAGATGAAAGAGAGAAAAGATCATTAGGTTGTTTAACACCGTAAGATGGGGTTATACTACATCCAAATTACATACTATGTATTAAAGAATAAAGTTGGGTGTTATTGTGTAAGGGATATATTTTGCTAAACTGTTCCAAACAAAGTCTTGTAGGTTTGGATCAAAAAAGGAAGATATTCTTTAATGCTGATATCATCATGTTATTTAATTTTTATGTTAGATAGGGACCGGTATATTGTTTTAAAAGATTGATTCTTGTTACAACTGATATATAAATGTTAAGAGTACGAAATAAATTTTTGAGAAACATTAAAATTTACGATTTTTCAGTTATGGTACATTCTTTTATTCAAGGTCATTTTGTATCTATTACTCCTATTATTGCATAATTAAAGCTTATAAATATTGTGCAACAGATATATTTAACAACCTACTTCATAAAGAAAGAAGATTCGCCAGTTTTAATAGCTTGTATTGATATTAGAGTTCCTAAATACGTCACCAGATGTGGAAATTTATTTTTTGTTAAAACTTAAATGAATACTTGTAGTAACTTTGTTCTCATGAGATATTTTAATTTCATAATTCTTCCAGAGGAATTAATAATTTTTGATTTCAGCTCGAAAAGGAATCCGTTCGAATGAAGAGGGCTGCGGTGGCCCGGTTGGAAGAGTAAGGGACTAGCAACCGAAGAGTGGCGGGTTCGAATCCAGCCAAACACCGTAGTGTACAAAGGGGGCTGGTGCAAGTTAAATCTGTCGTGGCCTGAAATGTCCTCACGTTGGCGTGGTTTTGAAGTTTGGAGAGTGGGGTGCCAGCTCAGGTGTTGCCTCGTCATCTGACCGTGGTTCAAATTACGTGGTGTTGTCCTCGGATCTTTCCGTTTGGAATTGATCTCGGACCGTCACCAATAGCCCATTGTGTTGCTCCAGTGTGACGTTAATTGAAATACCCCCCCCCCCACCCAACTATAACAGAAATTCCAAAAACAAACAAGCTTCTGAGGAAAGATGTCCACAAAGCGGCCAAACTGGATTTCTTAAAAATCCGGGAAACTGCTTTGGCAATCGATTGATTTTTGTAATATGAATTAATTTGAACATCTGCGGAATTGTATACTAAAGTACGAGTCGAAAAGTCGACGGCAGGATTTGAATTCAGGACCTACTGAAATCGGGAGTGGAAGAAAAATAAAATCGGCCTCTTACGCTCAATCCGAAGAATAGATAATAAAAATTGTATTTTGACCCAATATTTCTATCACTAATCAACGTTTCCTTCGAATGAAGCCTTTAAGGGCACAACTCCTTCAGGCGTCAACTTGCTTCACGAACCCGAGCTACGATAGAGCACCTCAGAGAGCACAGAAAATTTTACCATTCACTTCCATGCTACCTTAGCCTTTGGCCATAAGTATGTACCGCCTTGTACCATGCAATAAGCGCAATATATTTCTTCTTAAATTATAATTATTGTTATGGGTTGGTAATGATTGCTTACCATAGAAATTTAGAAACAATGCAAATTATTACATGTATTTGTAATATTTGGTAACGGAACAATACCATTGAAGAAATACTACGAACAACGAAAATACATTGAAATTATTGCTTTCTTTGGCTCAAAGGGAAGTTAATTATATAACATTAGAGATCATGCGCTATTGATTTCCGCGCAACTATAAAACTTTAATTGAGGAACAAGGAGCAGTTGCTAACCCTCCTTGTTGACTCGACGAGACATCTCGTCATTTGCAAAACTGACCACATCTTGATGGCCTAGATATGTTGTCATAAGAGGAAGACTGACCAGGTCTTGATCACGTTCTCATAAAAAAATTGGCATTATCTGGGTAACGAAATTTCACCATTTGCAAAATTGGTCATTCATTGGTCTTTGATGGACGATATATCTCGTCGAAACCACTTGAGTGTTAAAATGTAATTATACGTACGTTTTCATATTTATCGTGATTACTTCCAATGAAAATTGCATAATACAACTATTTTAAAATTACATGACAAATTTAGAGTATTTATTTTTAGCTTCACTTGTACAATTTCGTTAGTTCCTTTCTGATTTATTATGTTATTGATTGCTCTAACTAAATCAAATCGTTTTAGAATATTCATTAGATTGGATTACATCTTGGTTCATGAGTTCGTCATTGCATAGAGTGGTACGCCTGCAATAAGTCCAGTGCCTCCATATGTAATATGGAACAAACCAGACTGTTCTCTGTGCTTAGAAGTGGGCACTTGAAGCCTATGAAGATGGAATTGGGTTGCAAGAATTTTCTTCTGGGTCCCAATGCATCCAGCTCATACCTCAACATTATCTCTACCTTAGTCCAAGGAGGTACTCTGGTTATCTTTTCTTTTCCCATGGGGTTTACTGTCTTTAGCAAACACGGAATTCGGGCTACCGGGGTATCTAAGCGATCTTGTTCTGCTTTCATCACACACCCCTACTCTATTCCCCAATCCGTTTCATGACATTTTTACTGGACTATCTTGTGTTTGGCGCAGATTGGCCAAATATGTCCCTTGCACCTTAAAACTCAAAACATCCAATATGCTCTGAATCAGCATTCGTATCTTTTAAAAATACACTTCCTACTTTCCAAAGTATTTGGTCCAAGTACATTTATTGAATGTTGGATTTCTCCAGAAATAGCGAAACATTGCAAAATAAAGAAATAGAATGGTTGTAGAAAGATATTCTAAGATAGTTCTTCCACATCGGGGGAAAAGGGGTTATGTCAAAATGTCTACTTTTCAGAATCTTAAGTTGAATATTGCAGTCTTTCTCGCAAATAATTCAGGAAGGAAAAGTAAGCCAAGATTGAAATAATCGTAATTTGCTTTCGTAGATTCCCTTAGTTTCGATTTTGAGCATATTATATTATTTTTTAAATTAATGATGAACTTGGCTCCTTTTTACCCATCAAAAGTCTTAATTCCTTTCGCATTAACACGGAAGATACAGCAAGTGGAAGCACAATTATTCTTTCGTTGAGATGTTTCCAACGTGACTAATAGAATCCCGTAAGTCGCTATTGTACATAAGCAACTGATTATGAGACATTTCCTAAAAGATACATCTTCCACAAAGTGAGCCTGTTTCTCCGTTCCTAACCATGCTTCAGAAATTGACTGATTCCAATAGTTAGACATGGCTCTTGAGAAAACAAACACTACTTCTGTTTCTTCTGCTGCTTCTACAGTGGAATATGCATTCCATATTACCATCAATATCAGAAACGAGTTGGTTACAAAATGTATGCTGGAGCTTATTTAAACGGACATATTATTTTGTGCTTCATAAACAATTAAAAACATCGCCAAATAGATCTCCATCATATACACAACAGTCGCAAAAATAGAGTATGAAAAAATGTCATTCATAGTCTTCATTGCAGTGCTTGTACTGAGATGCATTCTATACAAATAAAAGTAACTTTGTTCCAATTGGATTTTCTATCGAGACAAGATTAATCGAAGACTTGCATAAAGTTTCAGGTAAAAATGCGTAATATAGAGAATAAATACACAGGAGGATATGGCTATCTATCCAGAGTATAAATCTCATGCTAAGAATAAAAATTGAAACTTGCTTCGGATTCAATTTTAGAACATCCTCTAAAAACGTTGAATTAGAGACAGTTTTTTGTACAAAATCTGCTAGTGAGGGATTTAACAATACCGTTTCAAATATCGAGAATGGTATTGGTATTTTGGTATTGGTATTTTCAATTAACGTCACACTGGAGCAACACAATGGGCTATTTTATCGAGAATGAAATCCATATAATTCAGTGACAGTACACATATTTCCTGTTTTTGAAATTGATACTTGGATACAGTAGTGATACGTGACATGTTTTGGACCAGAGACATTAGCTTTTTACGAGACGAAGATTGAAAAATACATTGATAATCCTATACCATAATGTAGTAAGAAGAGAACCTCATCTTTCTTGTCATGAGAACTAACGATATAAATTAAAAGGTTCGATGCTAATCCCAAAATCAAAAACAATGGTCAAACACAACGAAAATGTCCTCAGTATCTCTAGTCTCCTGGATTTACGAAGGGGAAATATCCAACACCGATTGCATGCATTATTTCAAAAAAAAGGATCCACACACAGTACTTACGTAGATAACTTTTGAAACAGAACGTCCCTTCAGCTGTTCAAAAATGCAATATTTTTGTGTGACTTTTGTACTTTCAATTCCTAAATGCATGGTTTTATCTAAATCTTGGGATCCATTCCCGGAGATTGATCCCGGACAGTCGCCAATAGCCCGTTGTTAAGCTAAAGTGCAACGTTGATTAACTACCTTAACTGGAGTGAAGATGGAACACAATTCAGACCAAACATTGAAAAATTCGTATTTTCATTTAAGTGATCCTTAAAGTTCTCTGAAGCATTACCTTCCTTTCTACCAACAGTGACCTCAAAATTGAATATGCATATTTATTGTCTTGTATGGTTTGGTTGCTATAGAAAATCGCCAATGTCTATGTTTCTAACTAACCGAATGCGATAAAATTATATTTGCAGCTTCTATTTTATTATTGAGAAAGAATATAAAGTTTGAGGAAAATGAATTGGGCAATATTTTCTTTAACGTATGTAGTAGATGATTGGTGACATGACGCAGTTTGAATGATTATGTTTCATGGTATAAGCTTTGCATTAGCTCTACATTTACAACTCACTAGAATTTTTTTTCAATTTGGAAAAGATTGAAAGTATGAGTGATTGAATCCATATTTCCTAGTGTAACATGTTTAATGGAACAAAGATATTAATTCTTTTAATACCTTAAAAGTGGATGTTATAAACATAAATTTACTGCATATTTTTAACACATAAAACAAATATGCGTTGTTAGAGAAGTAAAGAGTTTGGTTTACATAAAATCACCAAGAAATGATGTCCCTTTTATCGGAATGTTTGGACAATGTTTCCAGTTCCTATTTTGCTGACCAGGATAATTATATTTCTAGTATGTAAGTCCTTTGAAATAATACGTAGGGAGGAATCGAACCTGCACCGCCTACAACGCGCAGGTTGCTAGAGCAAAAGGCCCATTAACGTTGTCGGGCGAATCCAAAAAAGTTTGGGAATGATTTCGTTATAGGTTAGCTTCTGAATCAGTAATTCTACAAAAATGTATGTGTGTACACTAAAAGGGTATTATACTGATTAATATTATTTTACAGATGATGCACCATGCTTCTAGACTTAAAACACAGAAATAAATCGAGGAAACAAGAACACAATTTGAACACGATTATTACATTGCTGTTTTTAAGAACACTACAAAATGCGAACACCCAAATAAAGGGGGTATTTCAATAAACGTCACACTGGAGCAACACAACCGGCTATTGGTGACGGTCTGGGATCAATCCCAAAGGGAAATATCCGAGGACAACACCACGTAATTTTGAACCACGGTCAGATGACGAGGCAACACCTGAGCTGGCACCCCAAATAAAGGAAAGGATCAGAAACTGAGGAACTTTGAATTACAAATGGAAAGGTATATGGCAGAAATATGTTCATAAATATAAATTATGCGCCGATACGATCCAAAGAATAAAATTATGGCAAAACTTAATTTAAAATGGAAAGTTAATAACTTCATTCATATCAATATGAATTTTTAATAGATTAACATAATTGTCATGCTAAATACATGGACTCTGAAGTCACATTTTTCATTTCATTTTAGGACAATTCGTATTCCTTCGCCTTGGGAATGGCCGCAGTAGTCCAGTTGGAAGAGAATCGGATTACCAACCGAGGGGTTGCGAGTACGAGACTAGGTCCAGCCAAAGTCCGTCGTCTTCACGGAGTCTGGTGCATGTTAAATCAGTCGTGGCCTCAAATGTCCACACGTTGATGTGATGTGGAAGTTTGGAGAGTGGGGTGCTAGCTCAGATGTTGCTCTCGTCATGTGACCGTGTTTCAAAATTTCGAGTTGTCCTTGGATCTTTCCCTTCGGGATCGATACCGGACGGTCTCCAATAGCCCGTTGTGTTGCTCTAGTGCGACCTTATAAAAATATCCATCTATCCTCGCCGAATGTGCCCACTTGCTGGATAGTCCACCCCAGTTTCTTAAAAGGTTCGGGACTTTCAAAATTTATATATTTGTCCTTCTTAAATACATGTCCTATCAATTGGCAAATGAAACCAGAGAATTGAATGCTAAACAGACCCAAATGACTCCTACTGAGGCTAGTGCTTTACTAAAATCCAAACTCACATCGCAGAAAATTGATTTTCTATATTAGCACTAACAGAACAACCAACATAATATACAGTCATTGGAAGAAAACTGACCATATCTTGATCTCGTCATTAGCAAACCTCATCAGATATTGTTGGAGAGGATATCCCGTTATTGGAATAAAACTGACCAGATTAAAAGCAGTTGGTTTTTCATTTTTAGTGAATTTGAAGCATCGGTATTTTTTATGTTATGAAGAATGCTATTTTTGTGTTCATAGGAGGGAATTGTTTTAAAATAAATTTAACCACACATGAAATTTACGAAGTATATCTGTCTAATCAATGTATTAGATCAATAAAGGCATACAATTTTATTGCTTTTATTCAACATTCAAGCTCCTGAAATGCTGCAGAAATCAAATTAAAATTCACATATCGAATTATGTTCCACACAAAAAGGTATGCTCTGACACAAGATGCACAAGCACTTTTGAAAATGAAACCTTCACTCTGCAAGTTTCTTTTTAAAAAAGTGCTTGTGGAGTATTTCCTTTATGTCTTCTTATTCATAAATAAATAAATAGTATCTTAATTTTCGGTTTTTATTGCTTAAAAATGGTACATCAGAATTCAGAAGACCCAATTGATACGATGTATTATCCATTTTTAAGTGATTCTAAAATTGCCCCAGAAAGAGAGAGAAGAGAGAAGAGAAGCATTACCTTCCTTTGTATTAGGCAATGAGCTGGACATGGCTTCCCATAGAATTGAGTGTTGGAAATTCCTGAGGTAATTCTCTGGTTGCCATAGAAAATCACTAAGAAACAATGCTCTTACTGGATGAAACAACAAGCATTTCGAATTTTCATTTTATTGTGCAGAAAGAAATTTAATTACATTTTTTTGTCTTTTGAACTTGTCTAGTGGATGATCGAAGACTACAGAATGAAAAGTATTGTGCTTTGTTCAATATATTTGCGATTTCCCTTAATATCTCAGCAGATGCATGCGAATTGTTTCAATTTCGAGTGAATTGAATTTATTAAGAGTGTTACGAATTGCTTTCATTATATGTTCTTTCCAAGTAATTAAAATTATCAGCTGATTCTGCTTCATACGAAATATTCATTGTATAAATTATGAAGAAATATTACCTAACAAATTGTGATAAGAGGAGTATCCGTTCCTAGTCGGGAGCAGAGCTAGTTCAGTCACAAGAGCAGGGGATTAGCAACCGTGTGATCGCGAGTTTTAAAGTCGATCCAGCCAAAGACCGTCATGTACATGGGTTTGAACACAACAAATCGGCCTCAAATATCCTCGCGTTGGTATGGTATGGAAGTTTGGAGAGTAAGGTGCCAGCTCAGGTGATAACCACATCATCTGAATTGTTTCAAAATAACGAAACGTCCTTGGATATTTACCGTCGCGAATGGTAGGTAGGTATTTTAAATAACGTCACACTTGAGAAACACAACGAGCTATTAGCAATTGTCCGTGATCAAACCCGAAGGGTAAGACCCGAGGACAACACGTAATTTTAAACCAAGGTCAGATGACTAGGTCAAACCTAAGCTGGTACCAAACTCTCCAAACTACTACTCGGGTTTGATCCCGAACCGTCGCTAATAGCCCGCTGTGTTGCTCCAGTGCGACGTTAATTAAAATACCTATCTACCGAGTTTATGCTGCTCTTGTTTGGTTCCTATAAACTATAATGCATGTATTTTTCCCTTCTGAACATGTAAAACGTAGGTATTAGGTAGGTATTTTAATTAACGTCACACAGGAGCAACACAACGGGCTCTTTGAATATGTAAAAGATTCTTTGTGTAAGAATATCTTAATTTTTATTTGACCTAAGAAACGTTGCTTGGCGGGTTTGGCCGATATCTATCCTTCCATTCGAGATGACACTAAAGTATTTTTTACATTTTTGTATATCATTCGAATCTCAAGTGCAAGAAGTAACGCAAAGCCTTAACTACTAAATGGTCTGTGTAGTGGTCAGAGTAATGCTTGTTTTCCACAGTTTTCTCAATAGTCCGTTGAGTTGCTCCAGTTCGACGCTAATTAAAAAAGCAACCTACTTACCATAGTTCAATCTGTTAATATATTGAAACTGTATTATACAGAGGTAGGTAGGTTGTTAATTAAAGTCAAACTGGAGCTAAACAACGGGTTATTGGCGACGGTTCGGGATCAATACGGAAGGGAAAGATGCGAGGGCAACACCACGCAATATGAACCACGGTCAGATGATGAGGCAACACTTGAGCTTTTACTTCTCTCCAAAGTTCCACACCATGCCAAAATGAGGACATTTGAGGCCACGACAGATTGAACATGCACCAGTCCCCTCCCGTGTACACGAAGGCCTCTGGTTTGATCCGAATTCGTAACCCTCCGTTTGCTAATCCGTTACTCTTCCAACCGGGCAACTGCGGCTTCCGGTGCAGTAATGAACTCACCAGAGAAGTTGGTCCAAGTTTTACGGCGGAAGGTCCAAGACGGACAATCTGCGAAGAATAAAGGGAATCGAGACCATTAAAAATAAGTAAAAAAGTGTAAAATAGTTTATTCGACATTAAAAGTATGTTTAAAATTATATATTTACTTCTACAGATTATATGTTTTACGGTATAGACGACATAAAAGGTGCAGGATAAAAGATGTAATGCAAGTAGGTCAACCATTGGTAAAATAGATTATGAAGGCTAAGAAATATCAACAGAGAAATTGTGATGAGATGTGTATCCCACCAGACAAAGACCTTCATGTACACGGGAGCTGGTGCAGGTTAAATTTGTCGTTGCCTCTAATGTCCTCACGTTGGCATGACGTGGAAATTTGGAAAGTGGGATCCAAGCTTGGGTGTTGTTTTCGTCATGTCATGGTTGTTCAAAATTACGAGGCGTTGTCCTTGGATCTTTCCTTTCCGGATTTATCCCGAAATAGGGATAAGATAGACCACGACCGTCGCCAATAGACCTTTTGTGTTGCACCAGGGAGACTTTAATTAGCTACCTACAATTACTCTTTAAATGGTCTACCACGACTCTCAAGCACTAAGCGGAAATCTCAGTTGAGTTTTGAATAATTTCGTGAAATGTTTAGAATTCCTTTTAATCTGTACTGGGATTTTTATGCTGTAAAGGCCAATTCAGGACAAGCTGAACCATAAAATGTTTTTCCGCCACACACACACACACACACACAATTAGAGACACAAACGCAACCATAATCAAGAGCGAAATACACAAAACTTAGTTACCGGATTCGAAACTTTCCCTAGTACAACCTGTAGACTGATTGCCGTAAAGGGAAAGATCGTTTTTAGAATTCTTCCTCTTAGTATTTTCAGTACTTAACCTATTCCCAATTTCCAAGTTTTATAAATATAAACCTAAAATATTAAAATAAATATTACTTTTATACGATTCCTTCATCGATCGTATTTGACTTGAAGTATTTCAATTCTACAGGCCTTCTCCTGATCTTATTGTTGAAATGAAGTGAAGGGACTTTGCAAAATGCGTATACAAACATCGAAATCGTCCAGTTAGCTAAGAAACTTCCTCTGAACTGCTGTATGCATCAACGTTGTCCAGTAATTTTAATATAAAAATTGCATTTTTAGCTAAAGATCATATTTTTAAAGTTTTTATTGAAGTATGAGTGAAAGATTGCAGCCTAAAAATGCGGACTGTTCCCAAACGTCTCGTTTATCTGCTGAGGAGGAGCAGCAAACGACAGCGAGTTGGAAATCGAAGCCAATGGCGAGTGAAAAGAGCCAAAATTTCAATGAACCAAATAGAAACCAAATCTCGGATTTCGATGATGGTGTTGAAGCTCAAGCATCCGTGTCTTTGGATGACCCTCGGAAAACATCTTTAGAAGGTAACTCGAAAAGAAAACCTGACAAAAAGGGTACCTCTGCAGCTACGTTTATGATCCCCAGAGAAAGCCATCTAAAGCAAGTAAGGGAAAGTGTATTGCTTATACAGGATACAGACCTTCAAGACCAAAGTATCCAACAGACAAATACAGCGGGACCAAGCATTTGCAAGAACGAGAACCAGGATCAGAATATAGTGAGACGTCCCTATTCATGCAGCCTCTGTGAAAAGGGTTTTACTCGGAAACAGAATTTAACACGGCATCAAAAGAACCATCATCCAGGAGAAGCAGTCTTACCTGACAGAACTCAAGGAGCCAGTGTTACCAGCAAGAGGTTGCAGGATAAAAGAACTCCCAGATGTGAGATGTCACACCAGTGTCAATTATGCGAAAAGGCGTTTCAGATTCCATCGCAGTTAAAACGACATATTCTAACCCACACCAAAGAGAAACCCTTCAAATGTCCAGATTGTGAACAGTCATTTACGACGAAAGATTTGTTAAAGCGTCACGTATCACGTATTCATTTAAAAGTTAAATTTCCCTGCGATATCTGTAAGAAAAATTTTTCAGATAATTCGAACCTACGGAGGCATATATCAACTGTGCACTTTAAGAAGAAATTGTTTGAATGTGAAATCTGCAAGCAAACGTTTTCTCAAAACTCAACTTTACAGGATCATATGTTAAGAATCCACTCCGAACTGAAGTCATATAAGTGTGAAGTATGTTGGAAAAAGTTTTCCACTCATCAGGGCTTGTATATTCATAGACGTGTCCACACAGGTGAAAAGCCGCACGAATGTGAAGTGTGTTATCGTAAGTTTGCTTACCTTTGTAATTTAAAAGTACACAAATGTCCACTGTTGAAATAACCATTTTTTAAGACTAGTTTTATCGACAATTAACTAGCAATTGAGGATTAAAAGACAAACGCTTCCATGGGAAAAAATTGGAATCTTAAACATTTTTAAAACGATAAAGAAAGAAATGTATTTAGATTAGTAATTTTTATCTCATATGTTGACCACATTCCAATACTTCACACTATCATAATTTGAATTCTATTATGTAGTCACAGTATCTTGTTATAAATGTGTACTGTTTGATGGCTTTTAATCGCTAAACTATTGATTTTGATGTAACTATATTCAGTTTTAAATAAATTGTAGATGTAAATTGGAGTTTAATAAACATTTTTTATTTCTATATTTTTTATTTTTAAATTGTTTCCCAATATGGATAATGCACTTTTTTTATTGATAAATATCGTTTTGAAGTTATAAAATCGGACCATAGAATAAAATAAGATTGTACTTAATGAAATTCATTGTACTTGGTGTACGTAAACCTGAATACCCGATTGCATAAAAATGTATTTTTATTTTCTGTGCAAAATAACGTAACAATTTAAAAAATCATCTGAAATTTACGTCACAAATTACTGTATAAGAAAATTTATCCCTAAAATAATGTGGGGCCAAATATAACCTTGCGTCATAACCCCGAAAAAACCAATATTACATGATTACGCAGTTTTCTATACTGCGATATCCAAAAACCATTTCAAAGATTCCTCATACTTGAAAAATTGAAGTCGTTTTCTAAACGAAAACCTTTATTTCGTTCTGAACTTTTAAAAGTTTATACGATCAATGTTCTTAGAGCAATGTTTCCTTTCTAGAATTAGGGCCGCGGTGGCCCGGTTGGAAGAGTAACGGACTAGCAACCGAAGGGTTGTGAGTTCGAATCCAGCCAAAGTACCGTCATGTACAAAGGGGGCTGGTGCACATTAAATCTGTCGTGGCCTCAAATGTTCTCACGTTGGCGTGGTGTGGAAGTTTGGAGAGTGGGGTGCCAGCTCATGTGTTTCCTCGTCATCTGACTGTTAAAAAAACGTGGTTCAAAATTACGTGGTGTTGTCCTCGGATCTTTCCCTCTTTGACTGATCCCTGACCGTCACCAATAGCCCGTTGTGTTGCTCTAGTGTGAAGTTAATTGAAATACCTCCAAATTTTATAAATATAAACCTGAAATATTAAAATAAATATAACTTTTATACGATTCCCTCATCGATCGTAATAGACTTGAAGTATTTCAAATCTACAGGCCTAATCTTATTGTTCAAATGAAGTGAAGAGACTTTGCAAAATGCGTATATAAACATCGAAATCGTTTAGTTTACAAAGAAACTTCCTCTGAACTGCTAAATGCATCAATCTTGTTCAGTAGTTTTGATATAAAAATTGCACTTTTATCAACACAACATATTTTTAAGGTTTTATTGAAGTATGAGTGAAAGATTACAGCCTAAAAATGCGGACTGTACCAAAACATCTCGTTTATCTGCTGAGGAGGAGCAGCAAAGGACAGAGAGTTGCAAATCGAAGCCAATGGCAACTGAAACGAGCCAAAAATTCATCGAACCAAATAGAATCCCAATCACGGATTTCGATGATGATGTTGAAGCTCAAGCATCCGTGCCTTTGGATGACCCTCGGAAAACATCTTTAGAAGGTAACTCGAAAGGAAAACCGGACAAAAAGGGTACGTTTGCAGCTACGTTTATGAAACCCAGACGAAGCCAAGGTCTAAAGCAAGTAAGGGAATGTGTATTGCTTATACAGGATACTGTGCTTCAAGACCAAAGTATCCAACAGACAAAAACATCGGGACCAAGCAGTTGCAAGAATGAGAACCAGGATCATAATATAGTGAGACATCCCTATTCATGCAGCCTTTGTAGAAAGTGTTATACTCGAAAACAATATCTAACACTGCATCAAAGGAACCATCATCCAGGAGAAGCAGTCTTACCTAACAGAACTCGAGGAGCCAGTGGTTCCAAAAACAAGAGGTTGCGGGATAAAAGAACTCCCAGATGTGAGAAGCCACACCAGTGTCCAGTTTGCGAAAAGGCGTTTCAGTTTCCGTCGAAGTTAAAACAACATATTATAACCCACAACCACCGAGAGAAACCCATGAAATGTGCAGGTTGTGAACAGTTACTTACGACTAAATCTCAATTAAAGTGTCACGTATCAAGTATTTATTTAAAAGTTAAATATTCTTGCTATATCTGTAAGAAAACATTTTCAGATATTTCGAACCGAAAGAGACATATATTAACTGTCCACTTTCAGAAAAAATTGTTTGAATCTGAAATCTGCAAGCAAACGTTTTCTTAAAACTCAAATTTACAGAATCATATGTTAAGAATCCACTCCAAACTGAAGTCATATGAGTGTGAAATATGTTATAGAAAGTTTTCCACTCAGCCGGACTTGTATACTCATAGACATGTGCACACAGGTGAAAAGCCATACGAATGTGAAGTGTGTTATTGTAAGTTTGCTCACTTTTCTTCTTTAAAAGTACACAAATGTTCAAATAACCATTTTATAGACTAGTTTAGTCGACAATGAACTAGCAATTGAGGATTTAAAGACAAACGCTTCCATGCGAAAAAAATTGGAATCTTAAACATTTTTAAAACGATAAAGAAAGAAATGTATTTAGATTAGTAATTTTTTTCTCATCTGTTGACCACGTACCAATACTTCACACTATCATAATTTGTATTCTGTTATGTAGTCATAGTATCTTGTTATAAATGTGTACTGTTTGATGCTTTTAATCGCTAATCTATTGATGTTGATGTAATTATATTCACTTTTAAAATGTAGATTTAAATTGGAGTTTAATAAATATTTTCTATTTCTATATTTGATTTTGAAATTGTTTCCCAATATGGATAGTGCACTTTATTGATAAATATTGCTTTGAAGGTATAAAATCAGACCATAGAACAAAATAAGATTGTACTTATTGAAATTCATTCTACGTAGTGTACGAAAACCTAAATACCCGATTGCATAAAAATGTCTTTTTACTTTCTCTGCAATATAACCTAACATAATTTAAAAAACATCTGAATTTTACGTCACAAATTACTTTATGAGAAAGTTTATCCCTACAATTATGTGGCCAAATATAGCCTTTCGTCATAAAACCCGCCAAAACCGATATTACATGTTTAAGCAGTTTGCTATACTGCGATTTCGGAAATCCATTTCAAAGATTCCTCAAACTTCAAATATTGAAGTCTTTTACTAAATAAAAAACCTTTATTTCGTTCTGAACTTTTCAAAGTTTATACGATCATTGTTCTTAGAGCAATTTTCCCTTTCTAGAATTAGGTAGGTATTTCAATTAACTTAACACATTGGCGCAACACAACGGGCTATTACTGACGGTGCGGAATCAATCCCAAATGGAAAGATGCGAGGACAACACGGTCAGAGGAAGAGCCAACACCTGAGCAGGCACCGCACTTTCCAAACTTCCACAGTACGCGAACGTTAGGATATTTGAGGCCACGACAGATTTAACGTGAACAGACCCTTAGTACACGACGGTCTTTGGTTGGATTCGAACTCGCAACCCTCCGATTGCTAATGCCTTACTCTTCCAACCTGTATACGGCGGAGGAGGAAGAAACAGTAGAGAGCATAACAGCAGGTGAGGGTAAAGATGAAAGAGAGAAAAGATCATTAGGTTGTTTAACACCGTAAGATGGGGTTATACTACATCCAAATTACATACTATGTATTAAAGAATAAAGTTGGGTGTTATTGTGTAAGGGATATATTTTGCTAAACTGTTCCAAACAAAGTCTTGTAGGTTTGGATCAAAAAAGGAAGATATTCTTTAATGCTGATATCATCATGTTATTTAATTTTTATGTTAGATAGGGACCGGTATATTGTTTTAAAAGATTGATTCTTGTTACAACTGATATATAAATGTTAAGAGTACGAAATAAATTTTTGAGAAACATTAAAATTTACGATTTTTCAGTTATGGTACATTCTTTTATTCAAGGTCATTTTGTATCTATTACTCCTATTATTGCATAATTAAAGCTTATAAATATTGTGCAACAGATATATTTAACAACCTACTTCATAAAGAAAGAAGATTCGCCAGTTTTAATAGCTTGTATTGATATTAGAGTTCCTAAATACGTCACCAGATGTGGAAATTTATTTTTTGTTAAAACTTAAATGAATACTTGTAGTAACTTTGTTCTCATGAGATATTTTAATTTCATAATTCTTCCAGAGGAATTAATAATTTTTGATTTCAGCTCGAAAAGGAATCCGTTCGAATGAAGAGGGCTGCGGTGGCCCGGTTGGAAGAGTAAGGGACTAGCAACCGAAGAGTGGCGGGTTCGAATCCAGCCAAACACCGTAGTGTACAAAGGGGGCTGGTGCAAGTTAAATCTGTCGTGGCCTGAAATGTCCTCACGTTGGCGTGGTTTTGAAGTTTGGAGAGTGGGGTGCCAGCTCAGGTGTTGCCTCGTCATCTGACCGTGGTTCAAATTACGTGGTGTTGTCCTCGGATCTTTCCGTTTGGAATTGATCTCGGACCGTCACCAATAGCCCATTGTGTTGCTCCAGTGTGACGTTAATTGAAATACCCCCCCCCCCCCCCAACTATAACAGAAATTCCAAAAACAAACAAGCTTCTGAGGAAAGATGTCCACAAAGCGGCCAAACTGGATTTCTTAAAAATCCGGGAAACTGCTTTGGCAATCGATTGATTTTTGTAATATGAATTAATTTGAACATCTGCGGAATTGTATACTAAAGTACGAGTCGAAAAGTCGACGGCAGGATTTGAATTCAGGACCTACTGAAATCGGGAGTGGAAGAAAAATAAAATCGGCCTCTTACGCTCAATCCGAAGAATAGATAATAAAAATTGTATTTTGACCCAATATTTCTATCACTAATCAACGTTTCCTTCGAATGAAGCCTTTAAGGGCACAACTCCTTCAGGCGTCAACTTGCTTCACGAACCCGAGCTACGATAGAGCACCTCAGAGAGCACAGAAAATTTTACCATTCACTTCCATGCTACCTTAGCCTTTGGCCATAAGTATGTACCGCCTTGTACCATGCAATAAGCGCAATATATTTCTTCTTAAATTATAATTATTGTTATGGGTTGGTAATGATTGCTTACCATAGAAATTTAGAAACAATGCAAATTATTACATGTATTTGTAATATTTGGTAACGGAACAATACCATTGAAGAAATACTACGAACAACGAAAATACATTGAAATTATTGCTTTCTTTGGCTCAAAGGGAAGTTAATTATATAACATTAGAGATCATGCGCTATTGATTTCCGCGCAACTATAAAACTTTAATTGAGGAACAAGGAGCAGTTGCTAACCCTCCTTGTTGACTCGACGAGACATCTCGTCATTTGCAAAACTGACCACATCTTGATGGCCTAGATATGTTGTCATAAGAGGAAGACTGACCAGGTCTTGATCACGTTCTCATAAAAAAATTGGCATTATCTGGGTAACGAAATTTCACCATTTGCAAAATTGGTCATTCATTGGTCTTTGATGGACGATATATCTCGTCGAAACCACTTGAGTGTTAAAATGTAATTATACGTACGTTTTCATATTTATCGTGATTACTTCCAATGAAAATTGCATAATACAACTATTTTAAAATTACATGACAAATTTAGAGTATTTATTTTTAGCTTCACTTGTACAATTTCGTTAGTTCCTTTCTGATTTATTATGTTATTGATTGCTCTAACTAAATCAAATCGTTTTAGAATATTCATTAGATTGGATTACATCTTGGTTCATGAGTTCGTCATTGCATAGAGTGGTACGCCTGCAATAAGTCCAGTGCCTCCATATGTAATATGGAACAAACCAGACTGTTCTCTGTGCTTAGAAGTGGGCACTTGAAGCCTATGAAGATGGAATTGGGTTGCAAGAATTTTCTTCTGGGTCCCAATGCATCCAGCTCATACCTCAACATTATCTCTACCTTAGTCCAAGGAGGTACTCTGGTTATCTTTTCTTTTCCCATGGGGTTTACTGTCTTTAGCAAACACGGAATTCGGGCTACCGGGGTATCTAAGCGATCTTGTTCTGCTTTCATCACACACCCCTACTCTATTCCCCAATCCGTTTCATGACATTTTTACTGGACTATCTTGTGTTTGGCGCAGATTGGCCAAATATGTCCCTTGCACCTTAAAACTCAAAACATCCAATATGCTCTGAATCAGCATTCGTATCTTTTAAAAATACACTTCCTACTTTCCAAAGTATTTGGTCCAAGTACATTTATTGAATGTTGGATTTCTCCAGAAATAGCGAAACATTGCAAAATAAAGAAATAGAATGGTTGTAGAAAGATATTCTAAGATAGTTCTTCCACATCGGGGGAAAAGGGGTTATGTCAAAATGTCTACTTTTCAGAATCTTAAGTTGAATATTGCAGTCTTTCTCGCAAATAATTCAGGAAGGAAAAGTAAGCCAAGATTGAAATAATCGTAATTTGCTTTCGTAGATTCCCTTAGTTTCGATTTTGAGCATATTATATTATTTTTTAAATTAATGATGAACTTGGCTCCTTTTTACCCATCAAAAGTCTTAATTCCTTTCGCATTAACACGGAAGATACAGCAAGTGGAAGCACAATTATTCTTTCGTTGAGATGTTTCCAACGTGACTAATAGAATCCCGTAAGTCGCTATTGTACATAAGCAACTGATTATGAGACATTTCCTAAAAGATACATCTTCCACAAAGTGAGCCTGTTTCTCCGTTCCTAACCATGCTTCAGAAATTGACTGATTCCAATAGTTAGACATGGCTCTTGAGAAAACAAACACTACTTCTGTTTCTTCTGCTGCTTCTACAGTGGAATATGCATTCCATATTACCATCAATATCAGAAACGAGTTGGTTACAAAATGTATGCTGGAGCTTATTTAAACGGACATATTATTTTGTGCTTCATAAACAATTAAAAACATCGCCAAATAGATCTCCATCATATACACAACAGTCGCAAAAATAGAGTATGAAAAAATGTCATTCATAGTCTTCATTGCAGTGCTTGTACTGAGATGCATTCTATACAAATAAAAGTAACTTTGTTCCAATTGGATTTTCTATCGAGACAAGATTAATCGAAGACTTGCATAAAGTTTCAGGTAAAAATGCGTAATATAGAGAATAAATACACAGGAGGATATGGCTATCTATCCAGAGTATAAATCTCATGCTAAGAATAAAAATTGAAACTTGCTTCGGATTCAATTTTAGAACATCCTCTAAAAACGTTGAATTAGAGACAGTTTTTTGTACAAAATCTGCTAGTGAGGGATTTAACAATACCGTTTCAAATATCGAGAATGGTATTGGTATTTTGGTATTGGTATTTTCAATTAACGTCACACTGGAGCAACACAATGGGCTATTTTATCGAGAATGAAATCCATATAATTCAGTGACAGTACACATATTTCCTGTTTTTGAAATTGATACTTGGATACAGTAGTGATACGTGACATGTTTTGGACCAGAGACATTAGCTTTTTACGAGACGAAGATTGAAAAATACATTGATAATCCTATACCATAATGTAGTAAGAAGAGAACCTCATCTTTCTTGTCATGAGAACTAACGATATAAATTAAAAGGTTCGATGCTAATCCCAAAATCAAAAACAATGGTCAAACACAACGAAAATGTCCTCAGTATCTCTAGTCTCCTGGATTTACGAAGGGGAAATATCCAACACCGATTGCATGCATTATTTCAAAAAAAAGGATCCACACACAGTACTTACGTAGATAACTTTTGAAACAGAACGTCCCTTCAGCTGTTCAAAAATGCAATATTTTTGTGTGACTTTTGTACTTTCAATTCCTAAATGCATGGTTTTATCTAAATCTTGGGATCCATTCCCGGAGATTGATCCCGGACAGTCGCCAATAGCCCGTTGTTAAGCTAAAGTGCAACGTTGATTAACTACCTTAACTGGAGTGAAGATGGAACACAATTCAGACCAAACATTGAAAAATTCGTATTTTCATTTAAGTGATCCTTAAAGTTCTCTGAAGCATTACCTTCCTTTCTACCAACAGTGACCTCAAAATTGAATATGCATATTTATTGTCTTGTATGGTTTGGTTGCTATAGAAAATCGCCAATGTCTATGTTTCTAACTAACCGAATGCGATAAAATTATATTTGCAGCTTCTATTTTATTATTGAGAAAGAATATAAAGTTTGAGGAAAATGAATTGGGCAATATTTTCTTTAACGTATGTAGTAGATGATTGGTGACATGACGCAGTTTGAATGATTATGTTTCATGGTATAAGCTTTGCATTAGCTCTACATTTACAACTCACTAGAATTTTTTTTCAATTTGGAAAAGATTGAAAGTATGAGTGATTGAATCCATATTTCCTAGTGTAACATGTTTAATGGAACAAAGATATTAATTCTTTTAATACCTTAAAAGTGGATGTTATAAACATAAATTTACTGCATATTTTTAACACATAAAACAAATATGCGTTGTTAGAGAAGTAAAGAGTTTGGTTTACATAAAATCACCAAGAAATGATGTCCCTTTTATCGGAATGTTTGGACAATGTTTCCAGTTCCTATTTTGCTGACCAGGATAATTATATTTCTAGTATGTAAGTCCTTTGAAATAATACGTAGGGAGGAATCGAACCTGCACCGCCTACAACGCGCAGGTTGCTAGAGCAAAAGGCCCATTAACGTTGTCGGGCGAATCCAAAAAAGTTTGGGAATGATTTCGTTATAGGTTAGCTTCTGAATCAGTAATTCTACAAAAATGTATGTGTGTACACTAAAAGGGTATTATACTGATTAATATTATTTTACAGATGATGCACCATGCTTCTAGACTTAAAACACAGAAATAAATCGAGGAAACAAGAACACAATTTGAACACGATTATTACATTGCTGTTTTTAAGAACACTACAAAATGCGAACACCCAAATAAAGGGGGTATTTCAATAAACGTCACACTGGAGCAACACAACCGGCTATTGGTGACGGTCTGGGATCAATCCCAAAGGGAAATATCCGAGGACAACACCACGTAATTTTGAACCACGGTCAGATGACGAGGCAACACCTGAGCTGGCACCCCAAATAAAGGAAAGGATCAGAAACTGAGGAACTTTGAATTACAAATGGAAAGGTATATGGCAGAAATATGTTCATAAATATAAATTATGCGCCGATACGATCCAAAGAATAAAATTATGGCAAAACTTAATTTAAAATGGAAAGTTAATAACTTCATTCATATCAATATGAATTTTTAATAGATTAACATAATTGTCATGCTAAATACATGGACTCTGAAGTCACATTTTTCATTTCATTTTAGGACAATTCGTATTCCTTCGCCTTGGGAATGGCCGCAGTAGTCCAGTTGGAAGAGAATCGGATTACCAACCGAGGGGTTGCGAGTACGAGACTAGGTCCAGCCAAAGTCCGTCGTCTTCACGGAGTCTGGTGCATGTTAAATCAGTCGTGGCCTCAAATGTCCACACGTTGATGTGATGTGGAAGTTTGGAGAGTGGGGTGCTAGCTCAGATGTTGCTCTCGTCATCTGACCGTGTTTCAAAATTTCGAGTTGTCCTTGGATCTTTCCCTTCGGGATCGATACCGGACGGTCTCCAATAGCCCGTTGTGTTGCTCTAGTGCGACCTTATAAAAATATCCATCTATCCTCGCCGAATGTGCCCACTTGCTGGATAGTCCACCCCAGTTTCTTAAAAGGTTCGGGACTTTCAAAATTTATATATTTGTCCTTCTTAAATACATGTCCTATCAATTGGCAAATGAAACCAGAGAATTGAATGCTAAACAGACCCAAATGACTCCTACTGAGGCTAGTGCTTTACTAAAATCCAAACTCACATCGCAGAAAATTGATTTTCTATATTAGCACTAACAGAACAACCAACATAATATACAGTCATTGGAAGAAAACTGACCATATCTTGATCTCGTCATTAGCAAACCTCATCAGATATTGTTGGAGAGGATATCCCGTTATTGGAATAAAACTGACCAGATTAAAAGCAGTTGGTTTTTCATTTTTAGTGAATTTGAAGCATCGGTATTTTTTATGTTATGAAGAATGCTATTTTTGTGTTCATAGGAGGGAATTGTTTTAAAATAAATTTAACCACACATGAAATTTACGAAGTATATCTGTCTAATCAATGTATTAGATCAATAAAGGCATACAATTTTATTGCTTTTATTCAACATTCAAGCTCCTGAAATGCTGCAGAAATCAAATTAAAATTCACATATCGAATTATGTTCCACACAAAAAGGTATGCTCTGACACAAGATGCACAAGCACTTTTGAAAATGAAACCTTCACTCTGCAAGTTTCTTTTTAAAAAAGTGCTTGTGGAGTATTTCCTTTATGTCTTCTTATTCATAAATAAATAAATAGTATCTTAATTTTCGGTTTTTATTGCTTAAAAATGGTACATCAGAATTCAGAAGACCCAATTGATACGATGTATTATCCATTTTTAAGTGATTCTAAAATTGCCCCAGAAAGAGAGAGAAGAGAGAAGAGAAGCATTACCTTCCTTTGTATTAGGCAATGAGCTGGACATGGCTTCCCATAGAATTGAGTGTTGGAAATTCCTGAGGTAATTCTCTGGTTGCCATAGAAAATCACTAAGAAACTCTCTTACTGGATGAAACAACAAGCATTTCGAATTTTCATTTTATTGTGCAGAAAGAAATTTAATTACATTTTTTTGTCTTTTGAACTTGTCTAGTGGATGATCGAAGACTACAGAATGAAAAGTATTGTGCTTTGTTCAATATATTTGCGATTTCCCTTAATATCTCAGCAGATGCATGCGAATTGTTTCAATTTCGAGTGAATTGAATTTATTAAGAGTGTTACGAATTGCTTTCATTATATGTTCTTTCCAAGTAATTAAAATTATCAGCTGATTCTGCTTCATACGAAATATTCATTGTATAAATTATGAAGAAATATTACCTAACAAATTGTGATAAGAGGAGTATCCGTTCCTAGTCGGGAGCAGAGCTAGTTCAGTCACAAGAGCAGGGGATTAGCAACCGTGTGATCGCGAGTTTTAAAGTCGATCCAGCCAAAGACCGTCATGTACATGGGTTTGAACACAACAAATCGGCCTCAAATATCCTCGCGTTGGTATGGTATGGAAGTTTGGAGAGTAAGGTGCCAGCTCAGGTGATAACCACATCATCTGAATTGTTTCAAAATAACGAAACGTCCTTGGATATTTACCGTCGCGAATGGTAGGTAGGTATTTTAAATAACGTCACACTTGAGAAACACAACGAGCTATTAGCAATTGTCCGTGATCAAACCCGAAGGGTAAGACCCGAGGACAACACGTAATTTTAAACCAAGGTCAGATGACTAGGTCAAACCTAAGCTGGTACCAAACTCTCCAAACTACTACTCGGGTTTGATCCCGAACCGTCGCTAATAGCCCGCTGTGTTGCTCCAGTGCGACGTTAATTAAAATACCTATCTACCGAGTTTATGCTGCTCTTGTTTGGTTCCTATAAACTATAATGCATGTATTTTTCCCTTCTGAACATGTAAAACGTAGGTATTAGGTAGGTATTTTAATTAACGTCACACAGGAGCAACACAACGGGCTCTTTGAATATGTAAAAGATTCTTTGTGTAAGAATATCTTAATTTTTATTTGACCTAAGAAACGTTGCTTGGCGGGTTTGGCCGATATCTATCCTTCCATTCGAGATGACACTAAAGTATTTTTTACATTTTTGTATATCATTCGAATCTCAAGTGCAAGAAGTAACGCAAAGCCTTAACTACTAAATGGTCTGTGTAGTGGTCAGAGTAATGCTTGTTTTCCACAGTTTTCTCAATAGTCCGTTGAGTTGCTCCAGTTCGACGCTAATTAAAAAAGCAACCTACTTACCATAGTTCAATCTGTTAATATATTGAAACTGTATTATACAGAGGTAGGTAGGTTGTTAATTAAAGTCAAACTGGAGCTAAACAACGGGTTATTGGCGACGGTTCGGGATCAATACGGAAGGGAAAGATGCGAGGGCAACACCACGCAATATGAACCACGGTCAGATGATGAGGCAACACTTGAGCTTTTACTTCTCTCCAAAGTTCCACACCATGCCAAAATGAGGACATTTGAGGCCACGACAGATTGAACATGCACCAGTCCCCTCCCGTGTACACGAAGGCCTCTGGTTTGATCCGAATTCGTAACCCTCCGTTTGCTAATCCGTTACTCTTCCAACCGGGCAACTGCGGCTTCCGGTGCAGTAATGAACTCACCAGAGAAGTTGGTCCAAGTTTTACGGCGGAAGGTCCAAGACGGACAATCTGCGAAGAATAAAGGGAATCGAGACCATTAAAAATAAGTAAAAAAGTGTAAAATAGTCTATTCGACATTAAAAGTATGTTTAAAATTATATATTTACTTCTACAGATTATATGTTTTACGGTATAGACGACATAAAAGGTGCAGGATAAAAGATGTAATGCAAGTAGGTCAACCATTGGTAAAATAGATTATGAAGGCTAAGAAATATCAACAGAGAAATTGTGATGAGATGTGTATCCCACCAGACAAAGACCTTCATGTACACGGGAGCTGGTGCAGGTTAAATTTGTCGTTGCCTCTAATGTCCTCACGTTGGCATGACGTGGAAATTTGGAAAGTGGGATCCAAGCTTGGGTGTTGTTTTCGTCATGTCATGGTTGTTCAAAATTACGAGGCGTTGTCCTTGGATCTTTCCTTTCCGGATTTATCCCGAAATAGGGATAAGATAGACCACGACCGTCGCCAATAGACCTTTTGTGTTGCACCAGGGAGACTTTAATTAGCTACCTACAATTACTCTTTAAATGGTCTACCACGACTCTCAAGCACTAAGCGGAAATCTCAGTTGAGTTTTGAATAATTTCGTGAAATGTTTAGAATTCCTTTTAATCTGTACTGGGATTTTTATGCTGTAAAGGCCAATTCAGGACAAGCTGAACCATAAAATGTTTTTCCGCCACACACACACACACACACACAATTAGAGACACAAACGCAACCATAATCAAGAGCGAAATACACAAAACTTAGTTACCGGATTCGAAACTTTCCCTAGTACAACCTGTAGACTGATTGCCGTAAAGGGAAAGATCGTTTTTAGAATTCTTCCTCTTAGTATTTTCAGTACTTAACCTATTCCCAATTTCCAAGTTTTATAAATATAAACCTAAAATATTAAAATAAATATTACTTTTATACGATTCCTTCATCGATCGTATTTGACTTGAAGTATTTCAATTCTACAGGCCTTCTCCTGATCTTATTGTTGAAATGAAGTGAAGGGACTTTGCAAAATGCGTATACAAACATCGAAATCGTCCAGTTAGCTAAGAAACTTCCTCTGAACTGCTGTATGCATCAACGTTGTCCAGTAATTTTAATATAAAAATTGCATTTTTAGCTAAAGATCATATTTTTAAAGTTTTTATTGAAGTATGAGTGAAAGATTGCAGCCTAAAAATGCGGACTGTTCCCAAACGTCTCGTTTATCTGCTGAGGAGGAGCAGCAAACGACAGCGAGTTGGAAATCGAAGCCAATGGCGAGTGAAAAGAGCCAAAATTTCAATGAACCAAATAGAAACCAAATCTCGGATTTCGATGATGGTGTTGAAGCTCAAGCATCCGTGTCTTTGGATGACCCTCGGAAAACATCTTTAGAAGGTAACTCGAAAAGAAAACCTGACAAAAAGGGTACCTCTGCAGCTACGTTTATGATCCCCAGAGAAAGCCATCTAAAGCAAGTAAGGGAAAGTGTATTGCTTATACAGGATACAGACCTTCAAGACCAAAGTATCCAACAGACAAATACAGCGGGACCAAGCATTTGCAAGAACGAGAACCAGGATCAGAATATAGTGAGACGTCCCTATTCATGCAGCCTCTGTGAAAAGGGTTTTACTCGGAAACAGAATTTAACACGGCATCAAAAGAACCATCATCCAGGAGAAGCAGTCTTACCTGACAGAACTCAAGGAGCCAGTGTTACCAGCAAGAGGTTGCAGGATAAAAGAACTCCCAGATGTGAGATGTCACACCAGTGTCAATTATGCGAAAAGGCGTTTCAGATTCCATCGCAGTTAAAACGACATATTCTAACCCACACCAAAGAGAAACCCTTCAAATGTCCAGATTGTGAACAGTCATTTACGACGAAAGATTTGTTAAAGCGTCACGTATCACGTATTCATTTAAAAGTTAAATTTCCCTGCGATATCTGTAAGAAAAATTTTTCAGATAATTCGAACCTACGGAGGCATATATCAACTGTGCACTTTAAGAAGAAATTGTTTGAATGTGAAATCTGCAAGCAAACGTTTTCTCAAAACTCAACTTTACAGGATCATATGTTAAGAATCCACTCCGAACTGAAGTCATATAAGTGTGAAGTATGTTGGAAAAAGTTTTCCACTCATCAGGGCTTGTATATTCATAGACGTGTCCACACAGGTGAAAAGCCGCACGAATGTGAAGTGTGTTATCGTAAGTTTGCTTACCTTTGTAATTTAAAAGTACACAAATGTCCACTGTTGAAATAACCATTTTTTAAGACTAGTTTTATCGACAATTAACTAGCAATTGAGGATTAAAAGACAAACGCTTCCATGGGAAAAAATTGGAATCTTAAACATTTTTAAAACGATAAAGAAAGAAATGTATTTAGATTAGTAATTTTTATCTCATATGTTGACCACATTCCAATACTTCACACTATCATAATTTGAATTCTATTATGTAGTCACAGTATCTTGTTATAAATGTGTACTGTTTGATGGCTTTTAATCGCTAAACTATTGATTTTGATGTAACTATATTCAGTTTTAAATAAATTGTAGATGTAAATTGGAGTTTAATAAACATTTTTTATTTCTATATTTTTTATTTTTAAATTGTTTCCCAATATGGATAATGCACTTTTTTTATTGATAAATATCGTTTTGAAGTTATAAAATCGGACCATAGAATAAAATAAGATTGTACTTAATGAAATTCATTGTACTTGGTGTACGTAAACCTGAATACCCGATTGCATAAAAATGTATTTTTATTTTCTGTGCAAAATAACGTAACAATTTAAAAAATCATCTGAAATTTACGTCACAAATTACTGTATAAGAAAATTTATCCCTAAAATAATGTGGGGCCAAATATAACCTTGCGTCATAACCCCGAAAAAACCAATATTACATGATTACGCAGTTTTCTATACTGCGATATCCAAAAACCATTTCAAAGATTCCTCATACTTGAAAAATTGAAGTCGTTTTCTAAACGAAAACCTTTATTTCGTTCTGAACTTTTAAAAGTTTATACGATCAATGTTCTTAGAGCAATGTTTCCTTTCTAGAATTAGGGCCGCGGTGGCCCGGTTGGAAGAGTAACGGACTAGCAACCGAAGGGTTGTGAGTTCGAATCCAGCCAAAGTACCGTCATGTACAAAGGGGGCTGGTGCACATTAAATCTGTCGTGGCCTCAAATGTTCTCACGTTGGCGTGGTGTGGAAGTTTGGAGAGTGGGGTGCCAGCTCATGTGTTTCCTCGTCATCTGACTGTTAAAAAAACGTGGTTCAAAATTACGTGGTGTTGTCCTCGGATCTTTCCCTCTTTGACTGATCCCTGACCGTCACCAATAGCCCGTTGTGTTGCTCTAGTGTGAAGTTAATTGAAATACCTCCAAATTTTATAAATATAAACCTGAAATATTAAAATAAATATAACTTTTATACGATTCCCTCATCGATCGTAATAGACTTGAAGTATTTCAAATCTACAGGCCTAATCTTATTGTTCAAATGAAGTGAAGAGACTTTGCAAAATGCGTATATAAACATCGAAATCGTTTAGTTTACAAAGAAACTTCCTCTGAACTGCTAAATGCATCAATCTTGTTCAGTAGTTTTGATATAAAAATTGCACTTTTATCAACACAACATATTTTTAAGGTTTTATTGAAGTATGAGTGAAAGATTACAGCCTAAAAATGCGGACTGTACCAAAACATCTCGTTTATCTGCTGAGGAGGAGCAGCAAAGGACAGAGAGTTGCAAATCGAAGCCAATGGCAACTGAAACGAGCCAAAAATTCATCGAACCAAATAGAATCCCAATCACGGATTTCGATGATGATGTTGAAGCTCAAGCATCCGTGCCTTTGGATGACCCTCGGAAAACATCTTTAGAAGGTAACTCGAAAGGAAAACCGGACAAAAAGGGTACGTTTGCAGCTACGTTTATGAAACCCAGACGAAGCCAAGGTCTAAAGCAAGTAAGGGAATGTGTATTGCTTATACAGGATACTGTGCTTCAAGACCAAAGTATCCAACAGACAAAAACATCGGGACCAAGCAGTTGCAAGAATGAGAACCAGGATCATAATATAGTGAGACATCCCTATTCATGCAGCCTTTGTAGAAAGTGTTATACTCGAAAACAATATCTAACACTGCATCAAAGGAACCATCATCCAGGAGAAGCAGTCTTACCTAACAGAACTCGAGGAGCCAGTGGTTCCAAAAACAAGAGGTTGCGGGATAAAAGAACTCCCAGATGTGAGAAGCCACACCAGTGTCCAGTTTGCGAAAAGGCGTTTCAGTTTCCGTCGAAGTTAAAACAACATATTATAACCCACAACCACCGAGAGAAACCCATGAAATGTGCAGGTTGTGAACAGTTACTTACGACTAAATCTCAATTAAAGTGTCACGTATCAAGTATTTATTTAAAAGTTAAATATTCTTGCTATATCTGTAAGAAAACATTTTCAGATATTTCGAACCGAAAGAGACATATATTAACTGTCCACTTTCAGAAAAAATTGTTTGAATCTGAAATCTGCAAGCAAACGTTTTCTTAAAACTCAAATTTACAGAATCATATGTTAAGAATCCACTCCAAACTGAAGTCATATGAGTGTGAAATATGTTATAGAAAGTTTTCCACTCAGCCGGACTTGTATACTCATAGACATGTGCACACAGGTGAAAAGCCATACGAATGTGAAGTGTGTTATTGTAAGTTTGCTCACTTTTCTTCTTTAAAAGTACACAAATGTTCAAATAACCATTTTATAGACTAGTTTAGTCGACAATGAACTAGCAATTGAGGATTTAAAGACAAACGCTTCCATGCGAAAAAAATTGGAATCTTAAACATTTTTAAAACGATAAAGAAAGAAATGTATTTAGATTAGTAATTTTTTTCTCATCTGTTGACCACGTACCAATACTTCACACTATCATAATTTGTATTCTGTTATGTAGTCATAGTATCTTGTTATAAATGTGTACTGTTTGATGCTTTTAATCGCTAATCTATTGATGTTGATGTAATTATATTCACTTTTAAAATGTAGATTTAAATTGGAGTTTAATAAATATTTTCTATTTCTATATTTGATTTTGAAATTGTTTCCCAATATGGATAGTGCACTTTATTGATAAATATTGCTTTGAAGGTATAAAATCAGACCATAGAACAAAATAAGATTGTACTTATTGAAATTCATTCTACGTAGTGTACGAAAACCTAAATACCCGATTGCATAAAAATGTCTTTTTACTTTCTCTGCAATATAACCTAACATAATTTAAAAAACATCTGAATTTTACGTCACAAATTACTTTATGAGAAAGTTTATCCCTACAATTATGTGGCCAAATATAGCCTTTCGTCATAAAACCCGCCAAAACCGATATTACATGTTTAAGCAGTTTGCTATACTGCGATTTCGGAAATCCATTTCAAAGATTCCTCAAACTTCAAATATTGAAGTCTTTTACTAAATAAAAAACCTTTATTTCGTTCTGAACTTTTCAAAGTTTATACGATCATTGTTCTTAGAGCAATTTTCCCTTTCTAGAATTAGGTAGGTATTTCAATTAACTTAACACATTGGCGCAACACAACGGGCTATTACTGACGGTGCGGAATCAATCCCAAATGGAAAGATGCGAGGACAACACGGTCAGAGGAAGAGCCAACACCTGAGCAGGCACCGCACTTTCCAAACTTCCACAGTACGCGAACGTTAGGATATTTGAGGCCACGACAGATTTAACGTGAACAGACCCTTAGTACACGACGGTCTTTGGTTGGATTCGAACTCGCAACCCTCCGATTGCTAATGCCTTACTCTTCCAACCTGTATACGGCGGAGGAGGAAGAAACAGTAGAGAGCATAACAGCAGGTGAGGGTAAAGATGAAAGAGAGAAAAGATCATTAGGTTGTTTAACACCGTAAGATGGGGTTATACTACATCCAAATTACATACTATGTATTAAAGAATAAAGTTGGGTGTTATTGTGTAAGGGATATATTTTGCTAAACTGTTCCAAACAAAGTCTTGTAGGTTTGGATCAAAAAAGGAAGATATTCTTTAATGCTGATATCATCATGTTATTTAATTTTTATGTTAGATAGGGACCGGTATATTGTTTTAAAAGATTGATTCTTGTTACAACTGATATATAAATGTTAAGAGTACGAAATAAATTTTTGAGAAACATTAAAATTTACGATTTTTCAGTTATGGTACATTCTTTTATTCAAGGTCATTTTGTATCTATTACTCCTATTATTGCATAATTAAAGCTTATAAATATTGTGCAACAGATATATTTAACAACCTACTTCATAAAGAAAGAAGATTCGCCAGTTTTAATAGCTTGTATTGATATTAGAGTTCCTAAATACGTCACCAGATGTGGAAATTTATTTTTTGTTAAAACTTAAATGAATACTTGTAGTAACTTTGTTCTCATGAGATATTTTAATTTCATAATTCTTCCAGAGGAATTAATAATTTTTGATTTCAGCTCGAAAAGGAATCCGTTCGAATGAAGAGGGCTGCGGTGGCCCGGTTGGAAGAGTAAGGGACTAGCAACCGAAGAGTGGCGGGTTCGAATCCAGCCAAACACCGTAGTGTACAAAGGGGGCTGGTGCAAGTTAAATCTGTCGTGGCCTGAAATGTCCTCACGTTGGCGTGGTTTTGAAGTTTGGAGAGTGGGGTGCCAGCTCAGGTGTTGCCTCGTCATCTGACCGTGGTTCAAATTACGTGGTGTTGTCCTCGGATCTTTCCGTTTGGAATTGATCTCGGACCGTCACCAATAGCCCATTGTGTTGCTCCAGTGTGACGTTAATTGAAATACCCCCCCCCCCACCCAACTATAACAGAAATTCCAAAAACAAACAAGCTTCTGAGGAAAGATGTCCACAAAGCGGCCAAACTGGATTTCTTAAAAATCCGGGAAACTGCTTTGGCAATCGATTGATTTTTGTAATATGAATTAATTTGAACATCTGCGGAATTGTATACTAAAGTACGAGTCGAAAAGTCGACGGCAGGATTTGAATTCAGGACCTACTGAAATCGGGAGTGGAAGAAAAATAAAATCGGCCTCTTACGCTCAATCCGAAGAATAGATAATAAAAATTGTATTTTGACCCAATATTTCTATCACTAATCAACGTTTCCTTCGAATGAAGCCTTTAAGGGCACAACTCCTTCAGGCGTCAACTTGCTTCACGAACCCGAGCTACGATAGAGCACCTCAGAGAGCACAGAAAATTTTACCATTCACTTCCATGCTACCTTAGCCTTTGGCCATAAGTATGTACCGCCTTGTACCATGCAATAAGCGCAATATATTTCTTCTTAAATTATAATTATTGTTATGGGTTGGTAATGATTGCTTACCATAGAAATTTAGAAACAATGCAAATTATTACATGTATTTGTAATATTTGGTAACGGAACAATACCATTGAAGAAATACTACGAACAACGAAAATACATTGAAATTATTGCTTTCTTTGGCTCAAAGGGAAGTTAATTATATAACATTAGAGATCATGCGCTATTGATTTCCGCGCAACTATAAAACTTTAATTGAGGAACAAGGAGCAGTTGCTAACCCTCCTTGTTGACTCGACGAGACATCTCGTCATTTGCAAAACTGACCACATCTTGATGGCCTAGATATGTTGTCATAAGAGGAAGACTGACCAGGTCTTGATCACGTTCTCATAAAAAAATTGGCATTATCTGGGTAACGAAATTTCACCATTTGCAAAATTGGTCATTCATTGGTCTTTGATGGACGATATATCTCGTCGAAACCACTTGAGTGTTAAAATGTAATTATACGTACGTTTTCATATTTATCGTGATTACTTCCAATGAAAATTGCATAATACAACTATTTTAAAATTACATGACAAATTTAGAGTATTTATTTTTAGCTTCACTTGTACAATTTCGTTAGTTCCTTTCTGATTTATTATGTTATTGATTGCTCTAACTAAATCAAATCGTTTTAGAATATTCATTAGATTGGATTACATCTTGGTTCATGAGTTCGTCATTGCATAGAGTGGTACGCCTGCAATAAGTCCAGTGCCTCCATATGTAATATGGAACAAACCAGACTGTTCTCTGTGCTTAGAAGTGGGCACTTGAAGCCTATGAAGATGGAATTGGGTTGCAAGAATTTTCTTCTGGGTCCCAATGCATCCAGCTCATACCTCAACATTATCTCTACCTTAGTCCAAGGAGGTACTCTGGTTATCTTTTCTTTTCCCATGGGGTTTACTGTCTTTAGCAAACACGGAATTCGGGCTACCGGGGTATCTAAGCGATCTTGTTCTGCTTTCATCACACACCCCTACTCTATTCCCCAATCCGTTTCATGACATTTTTACTGGACTATCTTGTGTTTGGCGCAGATTGGCCAAATATGTCCCTTGCACCTTAAAACTCAAAACATCCAATATGCTCTGAATCAGCATTCGTATCTTTTAAAAATACACTTCCTACTTTCCAAAGTATTTGGTCCAAGTACATTTATTGAATGTTGGATTTCTCCAGAAATAGCGAAACATTGCAAAATAAAGAAATAGAATGGTTGTAGAAAGATATTCTAAGATAGTTCTTCCACATCGGGGGAAAAGGGGTTATGTCAAAATGTCTACTTTTCAGAATCTTAAGTTGAATATTGCAGTCTTTCTCGCAAATAATTCAGGAAGGAAAAGTAAGCCAAGATTGAAATAATCGTAATTTGCTTTCGTAGATTCCCTTAGTTTCGATTTTGAGCATATTATATTATTTTTTAAATTAATGATGAACTTGGCTCCTTTTTACCCATCAAAAGTCTTAATTCCTTTCGCATTAACACGGAAGATACAGCAAGTGGAAGCACAATTATTCTTTCGTTGAGATGTTTCCAACGTGACTAATAGAATCCCGTAAGTCGCTATTGTACATAAGCAACTGATTATGAGACATTTCCTAAAAGATACATCTTCCACAAAGTGAGCCTGTTTCTCCGTTCCTAACCATGCTTCAGAAATTGACTGATTCCAATAGTTAGACATGGCTCTTGAGAAAACAAACACTACTTCTGTTTCTTCTGCTGCTTCTACAGTGGAATATGCATTCCATATTACCATCAATATCAGAAACGAGTTGGTTACAAAATGTATGCTGGAGCTTATTTAAACGGACATATTATTTTGTGCTTCATAAACAATTAAAAACATCGCCAAATAGATCTCCATCATATACACAACAGTCGCAAAAATAGAGTATGAAAAAATGTCATTCATAGTCTTCATTGCAGTGCTTGTACTGAGATGCATTCTATACAAATAAAAGTAACTTTGTTCCAATTGGATTTTCTATCGAGACAAGATTAATCGAAGACTTGCATAAAGTTTCAGGTAAAAATGCGTAATATAGAGAATAAATACACAGGAGGATATGGCTATCTATCCAGAGTATAAATCTCATGCTAAGAATAAAAATTGAAACTTGCTTCGGATTCAATTTTAGAACATCCTCTAAAAACGTTGAATTAGAGACAGTTTTTTGTACAAAATCTGCTAGTGAGGGATTTAACAATACCGTTTCAAATATCGAGAATGGTATTGGTATTTTGGTATTGGTATTTTCAATTAACGTCACACTGGAGCAACACAATGGGCTATTTTATCGAGAATGAAATCCATATAATTCAGTGACAGTACACATATTTCCTGTTTTTGAAATTGATACTTGGATACAGTAGTGATACGTGACATGTTTTGGACCAGAGACATTAGCTTTTTACGAGACGAAGATTGAAAAATACATTGATAATCCTATACCATAATGTAGTAAGAAGAGAACCTCATCTTTCTTGTCATGAGAACTAACGATATAAATTAAAAGGTTCGATGCTAATCCCAAAATCAAAAACAATGGTCAAACACAACGAAAATGTCCTCAGTATCTCTAGTCTCCTGGATTTACGAAGGGGAAATATCCAACACCGATTGCATGCATTATTTCAAAAAAAAGGATCCACACACAGTACTTACGTAGATAACTTTTGAAACAGAACGTCCCTTCAGCTGTTCAAAAATGCAATATTTTTGTGTGACTTTTGTACTTTCAATTCCTAAATGCATGGTTTTATCTAAATCTTGGGATCCATTCCCGGAGATTGATCCCGGACAGTCGCCAATAGCCCGTTGTTAAGCTAAAGTGCAACGTTGATTAACTACCTTAACTGGAGTGAAGATGGAACACAATTCAGACCAAACATTGAAAAATTCGTATTTTCATTTAAGTGATCCTTAAAGTTCTCTGAAGCATTACCTTCCTTTCTACCAACAGTGACCTCAAAATTGAATATGCATATTTATTGTCTTGTATGGTTTGGTTGCTATAGAAAATCGCCAATGTCTATGTTTCTAACTAACCGAATGCGATAAAATTATATTTGCAGCTTCTATTTTATTATTGAGAAAGAATATAAAGTTTGAGGAAAATGAATTGGGCAATATTTTCTTTAACGTATGTAGTAGATGATTGGTGACATGACGCAGTTTGAATGATTATGTTTCATGGTATAAGCTTTGCATTAGCTCTACATTTACAACTCACTAGAATTTTTTTTCAATTTGGAAAAGATTGAAAGTATGAGTGATTGAATCCATATTTCCTAGTGTAACATGTTTAATGGAACAAAGATATTAATTCTTTTAATACCTTAAAAGTGGATGTTATAAACATAAATTTACTGCATATTTTTAACACATAAAACAAATATGCGTTGTTAGAGAAGTAAAGAGTTTGGTTTACATAAAATCACCAAGAAATGATGTCCCTTTTATCGGAATGTTTGGACAATGTTTCCAGTTCCTATTTTGCTGACCAGGATAATTATATTTCTAGTATGTAAGTCCTTTGAAATAATACGTAGGGAGGAATCGAACCTGCACCGCCTACAACGCGCAGGTTGCTAGAGCAAAAGGCCCATTAACGTTGTCGGGCGAATCCAAAAAAGTTTGGGAATGATTTCGTTATAGGTTAGCTTCTGAATCAGTAATTCTACAAAAATGTATGTGTGTACACTAAAAGGGTATTATACTGATTAATATTATTTTACAGATGATGCACCATGCTTCTAGACTTAAAACACAGAAATAAATCGAGGAAACAAGAACACAATTTGAACACGATTATTACATTGCTGTTTTTAAGAACACTACAAAATGCGAACACCCAAATAAAGGGGGTATTTCAATAAACGTCACACTGGAGCAACACAACCGGCTATTGGTGACGGTCTGGGATCAATCCCAAAGGGAAATATCCGAGGACAACACCACGTAATTTTGAACCACGGTCAGATGACGAGGCAACACCTGAGCTGGCACCCCAAATAAAGGAAAGGATCAGAAACTGAGGAACTTTGAATTACAAATGGAAAGGTATATGGCAGAAATATGTTCATAAATATAAATTATGCGCCGATACGATCCAAAGAATAAAATTATGGCAAAACTTAATTTAAAATGGAAAGTTAATAACTTCATTCATATCAATATGAATTTTTAATAGATTAACATAATTGTCATGCTAAATACATGGACTCTGAAGTCACATTTTTCATTTCATTTTAGGACAATTCGTATTCCTTCGCCTTGGGAATGGCCGCAGTAGTCCAGTTGGAAGAGAATCGGATTACCAACCGAGGGGTTGCGAGTACGAGACTAGGTCCAGCCAAAGTCCGTCGTCTTCACGGAGTCTGGTGCATGTTAAATCAGTCGTGGCCTCAAATGTCCACACGTTGATGTGATGTGGAAGTTTGGAGAGTGGGGTGCTAGCTCAGATGTTGCTCTCGTCATCTGACCGTGTTTCAAAATTTCGAGTTGTCCTTGGATCTTTCCCTTCGGGATCGATACCGGACGGTCTCCAATAGCCCGTTGTGTTGCTCTAGTGCGACCTTATAAAAATATCCATCTATCCTCGCCGAATGTGCCCACTTGCTGGATAGTCCACCCCAGTTTCTTAAAAGGTTCGGGACTTTCAAAATTTATATATTTGTCCTTCTTAAATACATGTCCTATCAATTGGCAAATGAAACCAGAGAATTGAATGCTAAACAGACCCAAATGACTCCTACTGAGGCTAGTGCTTTACTAAAATCCAAACTCACATCGCAGAAAATTGATTTTCTATATTAGCACTAACAGAACAACCAACATAATATACAGTCATTGGAAGAAAACTGACCATATCTTGATCTCGTCATTAGCAAACCTCATCAGATATTGTTGGAGAGGATATCCCGTTATTGGAATAAAACTGACCAGATTAAAAGCAGTTGGTTTTTCATTTTTAGTGAATTTGAAGCATCGGTATTTTTTATGTTATGAAGAATGCTATTTTTGTGTTCATAGGAGGGAATTGTTTTAAAATAAATTTAACCACACATGAAATTTACGAAGTATATCTGTCTAATCAATGTATTAGATCAATAAAGGCATACAATTTTATTGCTTTTATTCAACATTCAAGCTCCTGAAATGCTGCAGAAATCAAATTAAAATTCACATATCGAATTATGTTCCACACAAAAAGGTATGCTCTGACACAAGATGCACAAGCACTTTTGAAAATGAAACCTTCACTCTGCAAGTTTCTTTTTAAAAAAGTGCTTGTGGAGTATTTCCTTTATGTCTTCTTATTCATAAATAAATAAATAGTATCTTAATTTTCGGTTTTTATTGCTTAAAAATGGTACATCAGAATTCAGAAGACCCAATTGATACGATGTATTATCCATTTTTAAGTGATTCTAAAATTGCCCCAGAAAGAGAGAGAAGAGAGAAGAGAAGCATTACCTTCCTTTGTATTAGGCAATGAGCTGGACATGGCTTCCCATAGAATTGAGTGTTGGAAATTCCTGAGGTAATTCTCTGGTTGCCATAGAAAATCACTAAGAAACAATGCTCTTACTGGATGAAACAACAAGCATTTCGAATTTTCATTTTATTGTGCAGAAAGAAATTTAATTACATTTTTTTGTCTTTTGAACTTGTCTAGTGGATGATCGAAGACTACAGAATGAAAAGTATTGTGCTTTGTTCAATATATTTGCGATTTCCCTTAATATCTCAGCAGATGCATGCGAATTGTTTCAATTTCGAGTGAATTGAATTTATTAAGAGTGTTACGAATTGCTTTCATTATATGTTCTTTCCAAGTAATTAAAATTATCAGCTGATTCTGCTTCATACGAAATATTCATTGTATAAATTATGAAGAAATATTACCTAACAAATTGTGATAAGAGGAGTATCCGTTCCTAGTCGGGAGCAGAGCTAGTTCAGTCACAAGAGCAGGGGATTAGCAACCGTGTGATCGCGAGTTTTAAAGTCGATCCAGCCAAAGACCGTCATGTACATGGGTTTGAACACAACAAATCGGCCTCAAATATCCTCGCGTTGGTATGGTATGGAAGTTTGGAGAGTAAGGTGCCAGCTCAGGTGATAACCACATCATCTGAATTGTTTCAAAATAACGAAACGTCCTTGGATATTTACCGTCGCGAATGGTAGGTAGGTATTTTAAATAACGTCACACTTGAGAAACACAACGAGCTATTAGCAATTGTCCGTGATCAAACCCGAAGGGTAAGACCCGAGGACAACACGTAATTTTAAACCAAGGTCAGATGACTAGGTCAAACCTAAGCTGGTACCAAACTCTCCAAACTACTACTCGGGTTTGATCCCGAACCGTCGCTAATAGCCCGCTGTGTTGCTCCAGTGCGACGTTAATTAAAATACCTATCTACCGAGTTTATGCTGCTCTTGTTTGGTTCCTATAAACTATAATGCATGTATTTTTCCCTTCTGAACATGTAAAACGTAGGTATTAGGTAGGTATTTTAATTAACGTCACACAGGAGCAACACAACGGGCTCTTTGAATATGTAAAAGATTCTTTGTGTAAGAATATCTTAATTTTTATTTGACCTAAGAAACGTTGCTTGGCGGGTTTGGCCGATATCTATCCTTCCATTCGAGATGACACTAAAGTATTTTTTACATTTTTGTATATCATTCGAATCTCAAGTGCAAGAAGTAACGCAAAGCCTTAACTACTAAATGGTCTGTGTAGTGGTCAGAGTAATGCTTGTTTTCCACAGTTTTCTCAATAGTCCGTTGAGTTGCTCCAGTTCGACGCTAATTAAAAAAGCAACCTACTTACCATAGTTCAATCTGTTAATATATTGAAACTGTATTATACAGAGGTAGGTAGGTTGTTAATTAAAGTCAAACTGGAGCTAAACAACGGGTTATTGGCGACGGTTCGGGATCAATACGGAAGGGAAAGATGCGAGGGCAACACCACGCAATATGAACCACGGTCAGATGATGAGGCAACACTTGAGCTTTTACTTCTCTCCAAAGTTCCACACCATGCCAAAATGAGGACATTTGAGGCCACGACAGATTGAACATGCACCAGTCCCCTCCCGTGTACACGAAGGCCTCTGGTTTGATCCGAATTCGTAACCCTCCGTTTGCTAATCCGTTACTCTTCCAACCGGGCAACTGCGGCTTCCGGTGCAGTAATGAACTCACCAGAGAAGTTGGTCCAAGTTTTACGGCGGAAGGTCCAAGACGGACAATCTGCGAAGAATAAAGGGAATCGAGACCATTAAAAATAAGTAAAAAAGTGTAAAATAGTCTATTCGACATTAAAAGTATGTTTAAAATTATATATTTACTTCTACAGATTATATGTTTTACGGTATAGACGACATAAAAGGTGCAGGATAAAAGATGTAATGCAAGTAGGTCAACCATTGGTAAAATAGATTATGAAGGCTAAGAAATATCAACAGAGAAATTGTGATGAGATGTGTATCCCACCAGACAAAGACCTTCATGTACACGGGAGCTGGTGCAGGTTAAATTTGTCGTTGCCTCTAATGTCCTCACGTTGGCATGACGTGGAAATTTGGAAAGTGGGATCCAAGCTTGGGTGTTGTTTTCGTCATGTCATGGTTGTTCAAAATTACGAGGCGTTGTCCTTGGATCTTTCCTTTCCGGATTTATCCCGAAATAGGGATAAGATAGACCACGACCGTCGCCAATAGACCTTTTGTGTTGCACCAGGGAGACTTTAATTAGCTACCTACAATTACTCTTTAAATGGTCTACCACGACTCTCAAGCACTAAGCGGAAATCTCAGTTGAGTTTTGAATAATTTCGTGAAATGTTTAGAATTCCTTTTAATCTGTACTGGGATTTTTATGCTGTAAAGGCCAATTCAGGACAAGCTGAACCATAAAATGTTTTTCCGCCACACACACACACACACACACAATTAGAGACACAAACGCAACCATAATCAAGAGCGAAATACACAAAACTTAGTTACCGGATTCGAAACTTTCCCTAGTACAACCTGTAGACTGATTGCCGTAAAGGGAAAGATCGTTTTTAGAATTCTTCCTCTTAGTATTTTCAGTACTTAACCTATTCCCAATTTCCAAGTTTTATAAATATAAACCTAAAATATTAAAATAAATATTACTTTTATACGATTCCTTCATCGATCGTATTTGACTTGAAGTATTTCAATTCTACAGGCCTTCTCCTGATCTTATTGTTGAAATGAAGTGAAGGGACTTTGCAAAATGCGTATACAAACATCGAAATCGTCCAGTTAGCTAAGAAACTTCCTCTGAACTGCTGTATGCATCAACGTTGTCCAGTAATTTTAATATAAAAATTGCATTTTTAGCTAAAGATCATATTTTTAAAGTTTTTATTGAAGTATGAGTGAAAGATTGCAGCCTAAAAATGCGGACTGTTCCCAAACGTCTCGTTTATCTGCTGAGGAGGAGCAGCAAACGACAGCGAGTTGGAAATCGAAGCCAATGGCGAGTGAAAAGAGCCAAAATTTCAATGAACCAAATAGAAACCAAATCTCGGATTTCGATGATGGTGTTGAAGCTCAAGCATCCGTGTCTTTGGATGACCCTCGGAAAACATCTTTAGAAGGTAACTCGAAAAGAAAACCTGACAAAAAGGGTACCTCTGCAGCTACGTTTATGATCCCCAGAGAAAGCCATCTAAAGCAAGTAAGGGAAAGTGTATTGCTTATACAGGATACAGACCTTCAAGACCAAAGTATCCAACAGACAAATACAGCGGGACCAAGCATTTGCAAGAACGAGAACCAGGATCAGAATATAGTGAGACGTCCCTATTCATGCAGCCTCTGTGAAAAGGGTTTTACTCGGAAACAGAATTTAACACGGCATCAAAAGAACCATCATCCAGGAGAAGCAGTCTTACCTGACAGAACTCAAGGAGCCAGTGTTACCAGCAAGAGGTTGCAGGATAAAAGAACTCCCAGATGTGAGATGTCACACCAGTGTCAATTATGCGAAAAGGCGTTTCAGATTCCATCGCAGTTAAAACGACATATTCTAACCCACACCAAAGAGAAACCCTTCAAATGTCCAGATTGTGAACAGTCATTTACGACGAAAGATTTGTTAAAGCGTCACGTATCACGTATTCATTTAAAAGTTAAATTTCCCTGCGATATCTGTAAGAAAAATTTTTCAGATAATTCGAACCTACGGAGGCATATATCAACTGTGCACTTTAAGAAGAAATTGTTTGAATGTGAAATCTGCAAGCAAACGTTTTCTCAAAACTCAACTTTACAGGATCATATGTTAAGAATCCACTCCGAACTGAAGTCATATAAGTGTGAAGTATGTTGGAAAAAGTTTTCCACTCATCAGGGCTTGTATATTCATAGACGTGTCCACACAGGTGAAAAGCCGCACGAATGTGAAGTGTGTTATCGTAAGTTTGCTTACCTTTGTAATTTAAAAGTACACAAGTGTCCACTGTTCAAATAATCATTTTATAGACTAGTTTTATGGACGATTAACTAGCAATTGAGGATTTAAAGACAAACGCTTCCATGCGAAAAAAAATTGGAATCTTGATCATTTTTAAAACGATAAAGAAAGAAATGTATTTAGATTAGGTAATATTTTTCTCATCTGTTGACCACGTACCAATACTTCACAGTATCATAATTTGAATTCTATTATTTAGTCACAGTATTTTGTTATAAATGTATTCTGTTTGATGCTTTTTATGGCTAATCTATTGATGTTAATATAATTATATTCACTTTTAAAATATAGATGTAAATTGGAGTTTAATAAACATTTTTTATTTCTATATTTGATTTTGAAATTGTTACCTAATAAGGATAGTGCACTTTTTATTGATAAATATCGCTTTGAAGTTATAAAAGCAGACCATAGAACAAAATAAGATTTTACTTATTGAAATTCATTCTACGTAGTGTACGAAAACTTGAATACCGGATTGCATAAAAATGTATTTTTTTTCTGTGCAATATAACGTACCATAATTTAAAAAACATCTGAAATTTACGTCACAAATCACTTTATGAGAAAGTTTATTCCTAAAATTATGTGGTCAAATATAGCCTTGCGTCATAAAAACCCAAAAAAAACAATATTACATGTTTAAGCAGTATGCTATACTGCGATTTCCGAAATCGATTTCAAAGATTCCTCATACTTGAAATATTAAAGTCGTTTTCTAAATAAAAACCTTTATTTCGTTCTGAACTTTTGAAAGTTTATACGATCAATTTTCTTAGAGCACTTTTCCCTTTCTATAATTAGGTACGTATTTTAACAAACGTCACATTGGAGTCCACACAAAACGTCTCACAAAAATCCAGTGGGTTGAGGTCCGGTGAGGCCAAGCCACAGGTCCGCCATATCCGATCCATCTTGCTTAGGAGATATGCTACGTAGGCAGGTACAAAACGACGTCAGAGGCGATGACTTGTTCTTGCTCCTTCGACTTTACTCTTTTCTGCCTCTCAGAGTGGAATGGGACCCTATGTTCCATGGTAATTACTGCTCGTCTCGATGGGTACTATCACCCCTCTTACTTTGTAAAAACAATTTAGACTCACCCTATATGTCGATTAAAGCAGCATAATCTAAGTCACTGGCGAGAAACTATGTCCACATTGTGGAAAGTTATTTCCCAAGGTAGGGGGGGGGGGGTATTTCAATTAACGTCACACTGGAGCAACACAACGGGCTATTGGTGGCGGTCCGGGATCAATCCCAAAGGGAAAGATCCGAGGACAACACCACGTAATTTTGAACCACGGTCAGATGACGAGACAACACCTGAGCTGGCACCCCACTCTCCAAACTTCCACACCACGCCAATCCCACGGTAGGAAACTTAAGCATGGACTATCACATTCTAAAGTTAAATTAATTTCTTTGCAATTTCTGTAATTACTATCACAACGCGATTCAGTAAAGAAGCATTTATTAGCTGTTCACCTTGAAGTAATATCTCTTGCATATGACATCTGAGAAAGGTTTTTACAAAAAGCAGATATGCTGCAATCTTTCAGAAATTCACTCTAATATCAGGCCGTATGAGTGAGAAGTATGCAAGAAAACATTTCTACTCAGCAGACTTTAGTAACCATAAACTTGAGTACACCAGTGAATAGAACTAGGAATGCGAAATGTGTCATCGAAAGTTCTCATCGAAGTTATTATCTCAAACGCCAGTAGCGCGTTGTGTAGCTGCAATGTGACGTTAACTAAAATACCTCCCTATAAACAACAATTGATCGAGCAATTGAATCAAACATATTTTCTACATTTAGATTTTGTTCCGATTAAACTAATTAGCACCAAGAATTACCCTTCAAGAGGGAAATATTTAACTCAAGCTTCAGGTAAGTATTTAATTAACAGAGCACTGGAGCAAAAAACACAACGGGCTATTGGTGACGGTCCGGAATCAAACCCGAAGGGAAAGATCAAGGACAACACGTAAGTTTGAACCACGGTCAGATGACGAGGTCACACCTGAGTTGACACCTCTCTCCAAACTTCCATACCACACCAATGTGAAGACATTTGAGGCCACGGCAGCTTTAACGTGCTTTGTAAACGATTGCCTTTGGTTGGATTCGATCTCTCAATCGTCCGGTTGCTAATCCGTTACTAACTAGCAACTGGGAGGTTGCGAGTTCGAATCCAACCGAAAGACCGTCATGTACAAAGGGCTATTTGGTATTTTTAATTAACGTCACATTGGAGCAACACAACGGGCTCTTGGTGACGGTCCGGGATCAATCCCGAAGGGGAAGATCCGAGGACAACACCACGTAATTTTCAATCACGGTCAGATGACGAGGCAACACCTGAGCTGGCACCCCACTCTCCAAACTTCCACACCACGCCAACGTGAGGACATTTGAGGCCACGGCAGATTTAACGTGCACCAGCCCCCTTTGTATACGACGGTGTTTGGCTGGATTCGAACTCGTTACTAGTCCGTTACTCTTCCAACCGGGCCACCGCGGCCCCGTGTACAAAGGGAGCTGGTGCATGTTAAATCTGTCATGGCCTCAGATGTCCTCACGTTGGCTTGGTGTGGAAGTGTGGAGAGTGGGGTGCCAGCTCAGGTGTTGCCTCGTCATCTGACCGTGATTGAAAATTACGTGGTGTTGTCCTCGGATCTTCCCCTTCGGGATGGGTCCCGGACAGTCACAAATTGCCCGATGTGTTGCTCTAGTGCGGCGTTAATTAATTACCCCCAATTACCATAGTCCGTTACTCTTCCAACCGGGCTACCAAGGTCCGCGACGATGCGGGATCGATCCCGAAGGAGAACAAACAGAACCCAACTCGCATGTTGGTAGAACAGTGAAGAACCTAACTGGGCAAAGGTGACCCTATGCATTAAGTAAAAGTTTTAGGCGCAGAGAAATGCACAAAGGATGGATACTGGAATCGAACCTGATGGAACTAGAGCTTGCAAGCTACTAGAGCCAATAGCAATATTTGTTATTTTAATTTCCCTGAAAATGTTTTATACATAGAGCCTATTTGCTATTCCATTTACTACAGGTTTTAACTCTAAAATAAAAACTAAGATGAAGTTCTAAAACTTTCTCCTTTGGGGTTTGATCCCGTACAATCGCCAATAGCCCCTTGTACCATGCTCCAGTGTGGGATCTTTCCCTTTGGGATTGATCCCGGACCGTCACCAATAGCCCGTTGTGTTGCTCCAGTGTGACGTTAATTGAAATACCCCCATGCTCCAGTGTAACGATAATTAAATACCTACCTACCAAAAAATTTCTCGTCAACCGTAGTTTCCATGGAATGTTCAAATTTTACATTGTTTAGCATACTGTTCAACTGAACTGAAATAATTTCGCATCATTCCTATTTATAAACGTCGAAGTCTTTCAATTAAACTTTAAAACGTAGACCAAGCGTCTGAACTTCTGGTGAAATTCCATGTTCACGTTGTTCCTTTAAATTTAATTCTTAAAAAGGATTTGTAGAAAGTTTTCTTTAAAATTTTTCCATTTGAATGCAAGGAGTAAGGAATGACAGCCTAAGTATTCAAAGGCCCATATTCCAATTTTTTCTGCGAAAGAGAAGTAAACCATATCAACTTATAAACAGTGGCGAACAGCTTTTGAATTTATCATGGGGCCCAAGACATCTAAGAGAAAGCGCAGCTCCAAACCTGGCTTTTGCGATCCAACACAATCAACGGTTATTTTGGATGACGCCCGGGAACCACCTGTAGCAAGCGGAAGAGTGCCCAACCCCCAGAGCGTCAAGATTGGCAGAAAGAGCACAGTCGGAGATGCGTGTGATAGCCACAGCCAAAACGAAGTGCTTTTGAAGGTCACAGGCCTTGAGGACCAAGTCCTCGATCAAGCAAACTCCAAGGAGCAAAGCATTCCCGAGAAAGGCAGGTTGGAAATGAATTCGACCGGACCTTCTTTTCCATATAACTCTTGCGATGGAAGTCGAGGAGGCAGCGTTCCGAAAACCGACATATCGCGAGGTGAAGCAATCCCCAGAAGTGAGAAACCCTTCGTGTGTGTAATATGCGAAAAGGCTTTTCAGCATAAATTCCAGTTAAAGCGACATGGAATCATCCACACAGGCGAGAAACCCTTCAAGTGTACAGAATGTGGAAAATTATTTGCGAGGAAAGGAAACTTAAACAAGCATCTATTAGTACATTCAAAATGTAAATTGTTTTGCGATTTCTGTAGCAAACCATTTTCACTGCCCGGTTCATTAGAGCGGCATATATTAAGAGTGCATCTTGAAGTGATATCTGTTGTATGTGAAATCTGTAAGAAAACGTTTCCACGAACTGTAGACATGCAGCATCATAAACGTGGACACATTGGAGAAAAGCCCTACGAATGTGAAGTGTGTAACCTAAAGTTTTCACGTGATTCTTATTTAAATAGACATAGACGTCTAATCCATTCAGACACCATTTGGATAGACTAGTTTGTATTGACAGTCAACGAGTAACTCGGAAAAGTACTCATTAGTTTGACCAGGTTGTAAAGCTTGTCAAATCATTTTCTTTAAAGTGTTAATCTTGTAAATTCAATTATATAGTGCAATGTATATTGACTGTGCATTGATTCGTTATGCGATTTTTTTTGACAATTTATGCAGCTATAATCATTGTTATTGTTTATAGGAGAGAATTTTGATAAATATATTTTATTTCCTTATTTATTATTCCATGTCTGAAATTGTAGACCAATATTCAAAACACACTTTTTGAATGATAAATACATTTAAAATTATAAAATCAAAGATGAAACAAAATGACTTTATGTATTGAAGTAGATTCTACATAATGTATAAGTACTTGGATATCTGATTGCATAAAGAATATATTTCAATCTACTATACTTATATAATTTAACATATTTCAAATATTTTGACTATGCATTGATTCGTTATGCGATTTTTATTGACAATTTATGCAGCTATAGGGGTGGGGGTATTTCAATTAACGTCACACTGGAGCAACACAATGGGCTATTGGTGACGGTCCGGGATCAATCCCAAAGGGAAAGATCCGAGGACAACACCACGTAATTTTGAACCACGGTCAGATGACGAGGCAACACCTGAGCTGGCACCCCACTCTCCAAACTTCCACACCACGCCAACGTGAGGACATTTGAGGCCACGACAGATTTAACGTGCACCAGCCCCCTTTGTACACGACGGTGTTTGGCTGGATTCGAACTCGCAACCCTTCGGTTGCAAGTCCGTTACTCTTCCAACCGGGCCACCGCGGCCCTATGCAGCTATAATCATTGTTATTGTTTATACGAGAATTGAATTTTGATAAATATATTTTATTTCCCTATTTGTTATTCCATGTGTGAAATTGTAGACCAATATTCATAATACACTTTTTGAATAATAAATACATTTAAAATTATAAAATCAAAGATGAAACAAAATGACTTTATGTATTGAAGTAGATTCTACATGATGTAAAAGTACTTGGATATCTGATTGCATAAAGAATATATTTCAATCTACTATACTTATATAATTTAACATATTTGAAATATTTTGACTGAAAATTTTGAATAAAAGCCTTTATCTTAGCTTTTATTAACCAAAATTACATGCTTATTTTGAGGAACGCAGTTTACTGTAGTCCGATCTCCAGTAACCTTTAAATATTTCTTATACTTTTAATTTTTAATCTTATTAATCATCGAAAGGAACAACTTTATTAGTATTAAGTAGTAAGTTATTAGTATGATTAATGTTCCTAAAGCAATTTCCCCTTTCTTAGATTCGAAAATACTCACCCAACTGATGCCGCTTTATCACATTTTGTTTATTGCATTAAACAAGTCATTACAAAATAAGATTAATTCTAGGTCGTTTTGCAAAGAAACGTTTTTTTATAAACTAAAGATCTTCGTGGAATGGATTGAAACGATTTGCATTTATTAGCCACAAAAATTCAAGCAGTTGAAAGGATTTTTATAAATATACTTTGTTTCAAGATTGTTCCGATTAAATTAAATAGTACCAACAATTATCCTTAGTGGGGTTCGTGGCCCTCGTGAATCAGTGGGTATGTCCACTGCTTCGAGTTGTAGGTGGTGCAGGTTCGATTCCTGTCAGGTGCTCTTTGATTGTACCTCTTCTGTGTCAGTAAAAACTTTCATGTGTGTTTGTCCATTACTTGATATCGTATGTCTTGTATCTCGGGCAGCATGGTCAAATGTAGCCCTAAAATCCCAAATCTAACCAATCAACCAACCTTCGTGGGGTTCACAATAGTTGTGTAATAAAACTCAAAAGTAGGCTTAGAAAAAAATTACGTTTAGAGGAATAATAATCAACATTTTTAGGTAGCTATTTTAATTAACGTCACACTGAGCAACACAACGGGCTATTGGTGACGGTCCGGGATCAATCCCAAACGGAAAGGTACGAGGACAACGCCACGTAATTTTAAATCACGGTCAGTTGACGAGGTCACACCTGAGCTTGCTCCAAACTTCCACACATCACCTACGAGAAGAAATTTTCGATAATTGTTGAGTTAATAGGTGAGAACAAATGCACGGAGGAAACGCGAGAAAAGATGTCCACGTACCTTACCTTGAGAGGATTGTGATCCGGCAAAAGCTCTCGTAATTTGTATTTCTGGTGTATCAGCAATGACGGTCAAGGAGGTTTCTAGGACATGATTCAGTGTGTATTGATTTAATATGATTACTCCGAAAACGACAAATGGTTCAAAATTACGAGGCTTTGCTCTTGGATCTTTCCCTACAGGATTGATCCCAGATCGTCACCAATAGCTCGCTGTGTTGCTCCAGCGTGATGTTAATCAACTACCTTTTCTTTTGTAAGTAATATTCAGTCTCATTTTTTTCTTTCTATTTCGAGACGTTGGCATGGTGTGTAAGTTTGGTTGGTTGATTTGGGGTTTTATGGCGCAACGGCCACATTTGTCATGCTGTGCCAGATACAAGACATACGATATTTAACAAAAGTAATGGACAAACACATGAAAGTTTTTACTGGCACAGAAGAGAAATACACCCAGGGTGGAAGTGGAGGTTTGGAAAGTGATGTGGCAGCTCACAGAGAGAGAGAGAGAGAGGTGTTGTTCTCGTGACCTGACCGTGATTCGAAATACGAGGTATTGAACTAGAATCTTTTCCTACGGAAATCGGACCTACGCAAATACTCCGTTGTGTTGCTCCAATGCGATGTTAATTAACTACCAATCAACTACCTATGTACGTACTTGTTTCGCAAAGATACAACTAGGGATGAATCGAACTTGACATGACTGAAATTAGTAATGCCTACAACGCGCAGGTTCTTAGAGCTATGGACAAACTTACTAATCCACGGCTACCCCTTTAATAAAAGAACAAGTTTTACTGAGAGAAAAGATGAATGTCCCAAGTATAGATACTGGAATCGAACTTGCTTCACGAACAGCTTGCGGGCAACTAGCGCCTATTCTGACCGTAATTTTCGTGCAAAGTATTTAATGTGACGAGCCAACTTGCAATTTCATCTGCTACAAATATTAACTCGGAAATATTAAACTAAAATAAAATTTTGAGTTTTAAGTCAACCGCAAAATTACATTTCTATACAGGGTGAGTCTAAACTAATAATACAAACTTCAGGGGGTGATAGAACCCAACGAAACGAACTTTTCAGCATAGAATGTATGGTCGCAAGTACAGCGGTTGGCCGCTAGAGAGCGCTTTCCATTTCGGCACAAACAAGGTTCGACGCAAGCTGGAAAGAGGCATGAAATGTGCAAACAACGCTTTAATGTCAAATAAACATTAATAACTGCTTGACAAAACGAAATAATACAATTAGATTTGCATAAATTAAAGATAAGTACAAGGAACAACGGGTAAGAAAGAAATGACATGTACAAAACATGAAAACTTTTCACATGGAAATGAAACGACATGTACAAATATCAGTCGGTAAGTACAACGCAAATTCACAATTACAGAAGCTGTTCAAAATGTCGACCACCACACCTGATGCAGGCCTCGCATCGCCGACGGAACGCTTTGATACAAGCGTTTGACTGCGCTTTCTAGCCGCCAACCGCTGCACTTGCGACCATACATTCCATGGGGAAAAGTGTTTGTTTCGTTGTGTTCTCTCACCCCCTGAAGTTTGTATTATTAGTTTAGACTCACCCTGTATATAAACGTCCAAGTCGTTCAATTAAATATAAAAGCATAGACCAAGAGTGTACCGCTGGGAAAATTTCTCCACATTCTTTTACTAAAGTTAAAACTTCAAGGTAGTATTTTTAAAAAGTAGTTTCTTTCTAATTATTCTATTTAAAGCAATGAGTAACAAATTGCACTTCAGGCATTCAAAACGCGATAATTATCTTTTTTCTGCAAAAGAGAAGCAAAGCAAATCAAACTGTTAACAGCTGCTGAGGCTAGTAAGAATTATCATGGGACCACGCCATCTGAAAGAAAGCACAGCTCCAACCCTGCGGATTGCGATGTAGCCCAATCAGGAATGATTTCGGATGACGTCCTGGAACCACCTGTAGCAAGTAGAAGTGTGTCCAACCCCCAGAGCGGCAAGATTGATAGAAAGAGCACGGAGATGCGTTTGATGGCCACAGACAAAGCGAAATGCTTCCAATTATCCCAGAGCTTGAGGACCAAGTCCACCAAACTGCAAACTCCTCGGGACAAAGCAGTTGCAACGACAGCTTGGAGCAGAATTCGGAAGGACGTTCATCTTCACGCAATCTTTGGGACGGTAGTGAATCTCCGGTTTCTACAAACAGGTTGCAGCGTGAAAGAATCCCAGAGTTAAGGAGCCCCACGTGTGAGAAGTATGCCAAAAGTATTTCCCAAGAAATGGTAGTTAAAACGGCAGAGTCGAGTTCACACTGTTCAGAAACCCTTCAAGCGTCCAGACTGAAAAATTATTTCCGACGAACAAACACTTAAAGCAACAGAGTCGAGTTCACACTGACGAAAACTCCTCCATATGTACAGAATGTGGAAAATCCTTTCGGAGGAAAAGACACTTACAGGAGCATCTATTAGAAGTGCATTCTAAATTTAAATCTTTTGCGATCTTTATAACGAAACATTTTCACAACCTGGTTCATTATAGAAGCATATATTCAATGTCCATCTTGAAGTGAAACCTTCTGCATGTGACATCTGTACGAAAACGTTTTCACGAAATACAGCCTTGAATCAGCATAAAAGTGTCCACAACGGTGAAAAGCCTTACCCAAGTAATGTGTGCAATCGAAAGTTTTCACACCCGAAATTCTTCATCCAAACATTGACCATTTGATAGACTAGTTTGTATGGACACTTAAGGGCCAGGGTAACCCGGATGGAAGAGTAACGGACGAGGAACCGGAAGGTTGCGAGTTCGAATCCAACCAAAAGACCGTCGTGTACAAAGGGGGCTGGTGCACGTTAAATCTGTCGTGGCCTCAAAAGTCCTCACGTTAGTGTGATGTTGAAGTTTGGAGAGTGCGGTGACAGCTCAGGTGCTGCCTCGTCATCTGACCATGGTTCAGAATTACGTGGTGTTGTTCTCGGTCTTTCCCATTGGGATTGATCCCGGAACGTCACCAATACCCCGTTCTGTTGTTCCAGTGCGACGTTAATTAAAATACCTACTTACCAAATGTTATTACAATAGTCCGCTGTGTTGCTCAAGTGTGACGTTAATCAAAATACCTACTTACCAAATCTTATTGTTGAAATGAAGTGAAGCAACTTTGCAATAATACGTATAAAAACTTCTAAATCGTTCAATTAACTAAGACACTTCCTCTGAACTGCTGAGGAAAAAATCCTGTCCATAAATTCTAATTTGAAAAATACGTTTTTAACGAGTTACATTATTTCTAAAGATTTAATTCAAGCACAATGAGTAAAAGATTGGAGCCTAAAAATTTGTAGTACAGTGCAACAGTCTCGTTCATCTGGTGAGGAGCAGCAAGTGGCATCGAATTGCAAATCGAAGTTAATAGCGGCTGAAAATAGCAAAGTATTCATGGAACGAAATAGAAAACGAATCTCGGACCTCGATGATGCTGTTGTAGCCCAAGCATCCGTGTCTTTGGATGACCCTCGGAAAACATCTTTAGAAGGTAACTCGAAAAGAAGAAAACTTGACAAAAAGGGTGCCTCTGCAGCTACGTTTATGATCCCCAGACAAAGCCAACGTCTAAAGCAAGTAAGGGAAAGTGCTTTGATTGTGAATGCCAGTCCTTGAAGGCCAACTCCAACAGACAAATACAGCTGAACCTAGCAGTTGCAAGAATGAGAGCCAAGATCAGGATTTAGTAATACGCCCCTGTGCATGCAAACTTTGTAGAAAGTGTTATACTTGAAAACAGAAATTAACACTGCATCAAAAGATCCAGGAGAAGCATTCTTACCTGACGCAACTCGAGAAGCTAGTGTTTCCAGAAAGAAGAGTTTGCGACATGATAGAATTAACAGAACTGAGAAACCACACGAGTGTGGAGTTGGCGAAAAGGTTGGTATTGGTATTTTCAATTAACGTCACACTGGAGCAACACAACGGGCTATTGGTGACGGTCCGGGATCAATCCCAAAGGGAAAGAACCGAGGACAGCACCACGTAATTTTGAACCACGGTCAGATGATGGGGGCAACACCTGAGCTGGCACCCCACTCAAACCATCATTCAGGAGAAGCATTCTTAACTGAAGCAACTCGAGAAGCTAGTGTTTCGACAAACAAGAGGTTGCGACGTGAAAGAACTAACAGAGATAAGATGCCACACGAGTGTGGAGTTTGCGAAAAAGTATTTGAGTGTCAATCTCAGTTAAAACAGCATAATAGAATCCACACCAGGGAGAAACCCTTCAGATGTGCAGAATGCGAAGAATTATTTTCGACCAAAGGGTGCTTAAAGCGTCATGTATTAAATGTTCATTTAAAATTTAAGTTTTCTTGCGATATCTGTAAGCAAACATTTTCACAAAATTCAAACCTACAGCGACATATATTAACTGTCCACTTAAAGAAGAAATTGTTTGAATGTGAAATCTGCAAGCAAAAGTTTTCTCGAAACTCAAACTTACAGGATCATATGTTAAGAATCCACTCCAATCTGAGGCTATATGAGTGTGAAGTATGTTGGAAAAAGTTTTCCACTCATCAGGGCTTGTGTATTCATAGACGTGTCCACACAGGTGAAAAACCGTACGAATGTGAATTGTGCAACCGTAAGTTTTCGATAATTTCTAATTTAACAAATCAGACTTGTCATGCATTCAGTAACTAGTTTGTATTGACAATTAACAAGTAATAGATTTTAAAGACAAAACGCTTTCAAGCGGAAATATTGGAAAAGTATATTTTTAAAACGATAAAGGAAGAAACATAATATTTGTTTAGAAAGTTCTCACCTTTTTGAACATGTTTTAATACTTGTCAAATCGTTTTATTGAAGTGTAATCCTTTAAATTCTATTTATTGTCCAATTTACCTTGTAACAAATGTTTATGGTTTGATACATTTTAATGTCTACTGATGTTTATGTATTTAGACATTGTTATAAATTTGAAGATAGTTGGGATTTTAATAAACCTTGTAGCGCATCACAGCCCCTTAACGTGTGTCTCAGCGATATGCGCCTTGATTGGCGATGGCGGACCACGTGACACACTCTCCGCGAAAGAGAATGAACCATTTTTCTCTAGTTGTTTCCCAAGGCGAGCGTAGAACTGACGCGCTGAAGTTTTGTTCCCCCGAGATGTTACTTTTTATGTTTGTTTATTCTTGTAATTGTTTTGTCTTGTGCTTAATGTTAATTAAAATTGTTCTTTTGGCCAATTCTTGCATTAGTCATTGGACTCAGCTCTAAAATTGACGCCCAATCTTGTGGCCCGAATTAAAGCCTTTGGGAACAACTCGTTTTTTGTTCAGGAATCTAGGTCCAATACTGTTGGTATTGAAAGAAAAACACACCCTGTGTTTCATTGATGTTTAGAAACTCATCCCCAGTTAGCATACTGGTAGGAAAAGCCATGGTTTTAGTGTTCTGCAGCGGCGTCGAACTCACTATTTTAGGAAGCCTCATCCCAGGTGTATCCTATTGAATATAGGTGGAAATCCCTTCCACGGATCATCCTTATGCTCGTATCCCCAAGTGGTGATGAAGAATGAGATAAGTTTATTTTAATTTGTTTAAAATCATTCTTGTCTAGCAGTACTTTCGATTTGGCCAACCCGTGTCCAGCAACAGAATTTTGAAGTTTCGTTTTGTGTTCAAACAGTATTCTTGTTTAAAAAATAGTGTGAAATCACTTCTTTAAGTGTTATTATTCCTTTGGTTCACAAGTGCAAAGTATTTGTGTTTTGTGAAAAGTATTTGTGTTTTATGAAAAGTTTTGTTCTTAAAGTAAAAGTGCAAAGTAGTATTGTTTTGATTAAGTGTACTGCTAGAATAAGTTTTTTTGAAAATACGTTATGTGTATTCATTTTGTAATAAGCTACTCTGTAAAAATAATAAGTGGTATGAATTAATTGTGTTCAAAAACGAAAGCTACAGCGTTATTTCGTTTTAAAAGTGCACGAACCGATCGCATTCTGATTCGGTCATGTTCATGAGTCATAACTCAATAGATTCAAGGTCTGTTTTCTGCCAGCTGCATTAAAAAAAAACCTTTCTAGATGTTTAAAGCGATTTTTTTTCTTTATTTTGTGTTTGAGCTATATATATACATTGGGATTTCCTTTTGAAAGTGTTATTGGTTTTGTTAATCTATGTATGAATCAAGTGCAATGTGCGCAGAAATGTGTTTATATTATGCCTTTAAGGATTAGATATTAGGAAATATGGATTTCATTCTGTTTAAGCATTGATGTTTCTTTTTGAATTTTGAAATATTACGAGAATTTATCATTTCTTTTGAAGTATTATTGAAATAAGACTAACTCACGAGTGGAATGTTATCTAATGTTTTGGTTTTGAATATTTAAAAGTGTTTTGGAATTTAATGTTCATAAATAACATGTGTTTAAGTGTTATTGGACAAATGTTATATATATATATAATGTTTTAAAAGTAATTTGCTAAACAAGTAGTACCTATAAGAAGTGGTCATTAATTTAATTTTTTTTTTCTTGAAAACAAACTGTGTGGGATCTATTTAAAAAAAATTTTTACTGAACTTGTTTACTTTCGTATTCAAAATTATTTGTACACTTCGTAACCTAAAGATGTCTTATTTGGCAAGAGCTCTTAAATGTGACCTGATAGAGTTGGCGAATGAACTCGGCATCGAAATACCTGCTGATGCTAGAGTAGTTGATATAAAAAGATTTATCACTGGAGATGAAAGTTATGATGAAGACTTCACGAAAAATCTGCTTCTGTCTATAAGCGAAAACCGTGCAAAAGAGAAAGCAGAAGAAAAAGAAAGAATAGCACGTGAAAATGAAAGAATAGAACGGGAAAAGGCTGAGGAAAAGGAAAGAATAGAACGGGAAAATGAAAGAATAGAACGGGAAAATGAAAGAATAGAACGGGAAAGAGCGTACGAGTTGGAAAGACTCCGTCTGCAGGTAGAATCACAGAAATTGGAGCAGGTCTCTGGTTTTAATCATCTGTCTGCAGACCATCAACCCAACTTTAACTTGAAAAAGTTGCTACCTGATTTTGATCCGAATGATGGTGATATGACATTGTTTCTTCAGTTATTCGAACGACAGATGAAAGTTCTTAAAGTAGGGAGACATAACTGGGTTGCCTATCTCCTGGGCCTATTACCTAATAGCGTGGCACAACTCATCGCCAGAGAACCAGAACAGAAGGCTCATGATTTTGATCACATTAGAACAATGCTGCTTCAGAGATTTAAATTAAGTGCTGAGAGAATGCGACAGCTCTTCGCAACTCACAAGAAAAGTCCTGAGAGCACATGGAAGGACTTCCATTTTGAACTGCGTAGCTATTTTGAAGCATGGCTAGCAGAATTGAACATAACGGATTTTGAGAAATTGAAAGACCTCATGATCCCGGATCAAATGAAGAAACGTGTTCCTTCAGAGGTTAAGAACCATTTCTTGGACGTATGGAGCGAATGGGTCACCCCAAGTGACCTAGTGGAGAAGATGGACAGTTACGACAACTTACGTACTGTCAACCCGAAGCAACATGAAACAAAACCCGTGTTCCAAAAAAGAAATTACTATAGAACCCAACAATCACAATTGGAACAAAGAGATAATAGACAAAGTCTGCCAGGGATTCCCAGTAACAGTAGGCGGGATCCCGGGGTCCTCAGTCAAAGTAGGAGGGACTCCTTTTCACAAGGCAGAATTACACCAAGGGGTATGGAAGAGAAGAAAGAAATATCGTGCTACGGATGTGGAGCACCAGGAACCATCAAATCAAAATGCAAAAACTGTTCGTCATCGACAAGAAGGGAGCCATTCCAAGCGAACTCTATCCGCATGTATACCTGTCACTCCGATGCATCCCCGTTATCGCTAATAGATATCTGTATATCGGGAGTAAGAGCCAGGGTTTGTGTTGATAGTGGTGCCAGCAGAACAGTCGCTGGAGAGATATGTACCACCAATTAAAAAAGAGAGGAGTAGAGTTCCAAAGAGAAGTAGTAACAATGACTTTGGCAAATGGCTGTCAAACAACTGAAGAGGCTTGCACCGCCATGGTGAAAATAGAGATTGAAGGAAAATCAGTCTCGCTGAATTTACTGGCATTACCAAATGCAAAAAAGAATCGTACTCTACTAGGAACCGACTTTTTGGAAAAGTCCGGAATTTTTCTAGACATGAAGAACAAAAATTGGCATTTCTCTGACAATCCCTGTCGGAAGATTGGTTTCAAGAAAGATATCCCTGTAAGATATCTGCTATCTGTTGAAGACCCACCAGTAAAGAGTCAACAGCCTGTCGACAACTGTAGCAACAAAGGAAATTTTCATGAAGATGAACGTTCAAGTTGCAACCAGCAACTCTCATACAGCCAAGCTATATCACCAAGCTCACTGCGTTCTGATGAAGGAGAACATTTAACGTCCGATCAGCGCAGAAAGATGAATGGTTTGTTAGAAAAATTTGAGTCTACCTTCAAGCTAGGGGGAGAGCCTACCCCTTTTATAGAACATCGGATCAATACTGGTGATCACGTTTGGGTCACCATACACCCTGTGAGTAACGCAGAAAAGAAAAGGACTGCCAAATTCATGCCTCGACGTGACGGACCTTACGTGGTGCTCACTCAACGGTCACCTACAACTTATGAAATTGCAGATCCCAAAAATCCGACCACACCTATAGGAGTTTATCACTCTTCAGCTCTCAAGGCATGTAAAGCTACTGACAGTACTCCTGTGGTCCCACTAAGAAAGAGAGGACGCCCTCCTAAAGCACGTAATGCTGACTCCTCGTCGGGACGTCGTCGGAGCCAGAGGGGGAGGTTGTAGCGCATCACAGCCCCTTAACGTGTGTCTCAGCGATATGCGCCTTGATTGGCGATGGCGGACCACGTGACACACTCTCCGCGAAAGAGAATGAACCATTTTTCTCTAGTTGTTTCCCAAGGCGAGCGTAGAACTGACGCGCTGAAGTTTTGTTCCCCCGAGATGTTACTTTTTATGTTTGTTTATTCTTGTAATTGTTTTGTCTTGTGCTTAATGTTAATTAAAATTGTTCTTTTGGCCAATTCTTGCATTAGTCATTGGACTCAGCTCTAAAACCTTTTTATTGCTATATTTGATTTTCTATTTATCAAACAAATTGTTTGCCAATATTGATACTACACTTTTTTAGTATTGGTATTGGTATTTTCATAACGTCACACTGGAGCAACACAACGGGCTATTTGGTGACGGTCCGGGATCAATCCCAAGGGGAAAGATCCGAGGACAACACCACGTAATTTTGAACCACGATCATATGACGAGCAACACCTGAGCTGGCACCCCACTCTCCAAACTTCCACACCACGCCAACGTGAGGACATTTGAGGCCACGACAGATTTAACGTGCACCAGTCCCCTTTGTACACGACGGTGTTTAGCTGGATTCGAACTCGCAACCCTTCGGTTGCTAGTCCGTTACTCTTCCAACCGGGCCACCGCGGCCCCTAGTACACATTTTTATGTGATAAATATCGCCTTTGATGTTATAAGATTAAAGTTCAGGAAATAAAAATTTTATGAATTGAAGTAGATTCTAGATAATGTACTAGCGTACCTGAATACCGCATTGCATAAAAATTTTGTTTCTGTACTACATATAAAAAATATAACTTATAGTAGAAAGCATCTGAAATTTATTTCAAAAAATTCTGAATCAAATTTTACCTTCTGTGTTTTCAACAAATTTAAATGCTTATTTTTATTATTTTCGTCATTTTGAACCACGTTCAGATGATGAGGCAACACCTAACCTGGCACCCCACTCTCCAAAACATCCACACGAATAGTCTTAAGAAAAGTTTCATTGAATAACCCAAGGAGTATAGATTATGAAAAACTCTACCTCTTTTCGAATGAAATTAAAAATATATGTAATGAGAGCATGATTTCAATTGTGAAATCTCGATTGAAAATCACTTGACGGAAAAACATTATTTGGTTTAGCTTGTCCAAAATCTAGCCATGTATTTCAGATGACAAAACGATTTTGGGCATCTTGTAATATAACCGATTCTTCGAAGTGTCGGATATTTACCTTCAGGATTCATCCTGCACCGTCACCTATAGCCCGTTGTGTTTCTACAGAGCGACGTTAATTCAATACGAAGAAAGTTTACTTAAAACGTCATGTATTAAGTATTCATTTGAAAGTGAAATTTTCTTGTGATATCTGTAAAAAAACATTTTCACAAAAGTCACACAGCATTATATATCAACTATTCACTTTAAGAAGAAACTTGCATGTGAAATCTGTAAGGAACCTTTTTCTCAAACCTGGAGGGCCGCGGTGGCCCGGTTGGAAGAGTAACGGACTTGCAACCGAAGGGTTGCGAGTTCGAATCCAGCCAAACACCGTCGTGTACAAAGGGGGCTGGTGCACGTTAAATCTGTCGTGGCCTCAAATGTCCTCACGTTGGCGTGGTGTGGAAGTTTGGAGAGTGGGGTGCCAGCTCAGGTGTTGCCTCGTCATCTGACCGTGGTTCAAAATTACGTGGTGTTGTCCTCGAATCTTTCCCTTTGGGATTGATCCCGGACCGTCACCAATAGCCCATTGTGTTGCTCCAGTGTGACGTTAATTGAAATTCCCCCCCTCAAACCTGGAACTTAAGGCGACATATATCACGCATTCATTCCAAACTGAGGCCATATGAGTGTGAAGTATTCTGTAAAAAATTTTCTTATGACAATTTATATAGACATAGATGTGTTCATACAGGTGAAAAGTCGTACGAATGTGAAGTTTGCCAACGAAAGTTTTCATATGCTTTGTGAGGATTCATTGATGGACCCCTCAATTTACCCTCCCAAAGGCAAACTCGCCGACAAGTCGTAAAAGAGCCGGACAATACGTTTCCATCTCTCTGGCGCCAGACGGTCGGGACTTATCAAAGACCAACAAAAGAGAATTCGTTCCGGAAAGCGCCCAGATGCTTAGGAGTGCACCTGCCAGGTGATTAAGCCCACCTGCACCTGCTAGGTAATCAAGCCACCTGCGCTGAGTAGCTGATCCCATTTTACGTCAGACAGTCACCATCGAATCAGCAACCTCAAAAACGAACAAATTAAAAACGAACCAATTAAAAGTAAGAACCAATCAAGAACGAACCAATCGAAAGAACCACCAGCGAACAAAGGCTGCGAGGTTTCAAAAGGAAAAGTGGGAGTCGAATCGTCAGTTCTTGCCTGGGAGCTCGTGCGAGCAGCTTGACTCAGCGACCCTTTGAGCGGTCAACCCCATTAAGGAGCTCTTATTAATTTGGAAGACGGTTCTCTCAACCTGAGAGTACGCGTTCTTGTAGCCTGGCGTAGGCTGCCTATTTCGAGTTCCTACTTTGTTCACGTTCGAAAGATTCGAACCAGCGACCCTGCGAGTGATCTAACTCCTTAGCCTGCAAATAAGCTTGGAGTTGTTTTCTCAATCTGAGAAACGAAGGAACGTACTGGAGTTCCGGAAAGATACCGTTCCTGTCTTGTGCTGATCCGACGACCCCACCGGAGCCGATCCGTGATTGTACCGAACCGACGACCTGCGAAGAGTCCGGTACCGACTTCTCTTCCGGCAGTGAACCTGAATTGACCCGTCATCCCGTGAGGATCCGGTGCTGATCTTGTGTAATCGTCACCCGACGAGTAGAGTTTCATCTAGAGACTGTTGAGATACCTTTCTCCAACTCAGAGACTTTCGTACGTCCTGAGATTTCGACACCCTGTCGCATCCAGTTAGCAGAGGCATAGAAATTCGTGAAAGTGTCGTGTAAATAGATTCTAATATAGTCAAGAAATTGTTTTAAATAAAATTATCGTTTGTTATTTAAGCTGGACTGTTCTCTGTAGATTTGAATCTACCACGCTACCCAGAGAAGTTATTACAGCTTGTAATTTAAAAGTCCACAAACGTCGCATCCATTCAGTAACTAATTGATCGACTAATTTGTACTGACAGATAACGAGTAAGAGATTTTAAAGACAAAAACGTTTGCATGCGGGAATATTAGATTAAGTATCAAACATTTTTAAGTCGATTAAGCAAAAAACGTATTGATCTGGTTTTTTCACTCGTTTAACCAGGTTCCAATGCTTGTGAAATCGTTTTAGTGAAATGTTATCCGTTAAATTCAATTATATAGTCAAATGTATCTTGTTAAAAATATTAATGCTTTGACTCATTTTAATGCCAATTTAATAACATTTTTGTAATTAGCATTTTTATAATTCAAAGCGCTGGATTTTAATAAACATTTTCTGTTGCTGTACTTGATTTTATATGTATCAAGCAAATGTTTTGAGTATTGATAATACACTTTTTTGAGTGATAAATGTCACTTTGAAATTATGATATCAAGCATCAAAGAAAATAAGATTTCAAGTACGATTCTACGTGCTGTACAAGTACTTGAATACTGGATTTCATTAAAAATTCATTTTCATTCACTATAATATAGCATAATTTTAATTGAGATCTAAAATTTGCTTCACAATGTTCTGTATAAAAAGATTACATTCTCCAAACTATTTTCCAAAATTACATGGGCCGGGGAGGCCCGGTTGGAAGGGCAACGGATTAGCAACCGGAGGGTTGCGAGTTCGAATCCAGCCAAACACCATCGTGTACAAAAGGAGCTGGGGCATGTTAAATCTGCCGTGGCCTCAAATGTCCTCACGTTGGCGTGGTGTGGAAGTTGGAGAGTGGGATGCCACCTGAGGCGTTGTCTCGTTATCTGACCGTGGTTCAAAATTACGTGGTGTTGTCCTCGGATCTTTCCCTCGGGGATAATCCTGGAAGCCAATTTTGTGTAAGATAGTTATCCTAAACCTGACCTTCTTTACTTAAATATATTATATTTTTTCTTTAACAACTGTGTTAGGTGTGAATATTATCTCAAAGGTTTAATAGCAGAAAGTCATTCAAACTTCCTTTTTTTTAAACTTAATGAGGTTGACACGAGTTGGAATAAATTGAAAAATAAATGCACAAGTTAAGAAATGACTGCCTCGATAAATATTTTACTGATGCATAAAATAAAAATAGTGAAAACAGATAAAGTTGCGTGCTCAGATCAAGTCCGGGTCACCACTGAAAGCTTCCATTTATATTATCATTATTTGCTTATGTTTTCGTAAACGGAAATTTATTTTAGGACAGTTACGCATAAAAATATTATTAACATGAAAAGTTATACATATAATCTTTACAAGATGGAACCATATACTTGAAGTTGCTAGCTATTTTCCCCAATTTTAAATTTCTGATTCAAAAACTAAATAAGACATCTATGTCTATCTGGATTTTAAATTTATCAAATTGATCATGTAAATAACTCTTGACAATTTTCATGATCTTAAAAGGGCAAAAGTGCAGGGGTTTTAATATTAAATTTGTATTACTTATGTATGTGAAATCAATATTTTATAAATACGAAAGATAAATAAGAAAGAGTAAACTTATAAAATTTATTGTCAGATTCATCACATTTTATATCCACTGAATAAAACTCAGAAACATGTAGCCAATTACTAGCCCCTTCTTTCTGCATCTTTGAGAAAACTAATAAATGGAACAAAAAAATTTAATACATAACTGAATAAATGAATTTTTAGCAGATACACATCTTTACAAGTTCTTATTACAGGTAGTATAAATGGTTTTCCATTATAAAACTTATCACAAATTTAATGCTTTTTAAAATAGGTTTTTTTTTTAGTTTAAAAAATTATAGAAAATAAATATTTCGCTCGATTGAGGAGCATGTTTTATATGTGCATAAATTTTCACAAATGTATTTAATTCGTTCGAATACTCTACTTAGAAAAAAATCAAAATGTCCCCTATTTAGATAGAAAACGAAAGAGTGAAAGATTTCATTTCGCTGTGGAATGTGTTTTTATCACTACCAAGCTTATTTATCGAGTTAAAGAACCATATAAACATGAAACGTTCACAAATATTGCTCAAAACAACCTAAAATTCAATATTATATATCTCAAGATTAAAACGTAAGGAAGAAAGATGAATCTGATTTAAAAGTGGAAAATAATTAAATTTTAATGTTAGGTTTATTTAAACACTAAACAAAAATATCAGGGTGTTAAGCAGATGTTTTTACAAAAGGAACTTTTCCAGCTGTGCGGATTGTTTGGAATTAGTACAATAGAAGTTTCATTTCTTTCTCTAATTTTTTGTTTTCCCAATTTGCTTCATTAACAAGAATAAAAATACGCCAAAGCAGGTACAGTATTTCAATTTCCGTTCAAACACTGTTTTTGTTTTTCACATAAGAGAACGGAATTTGTTTTTTATCATTTCAGTAGAAAGTTATAAGGTTCAAGTTGGCGCTAAAAAAATCATCGCTAAGACAGAACGATTTCACACATGTTTTTAAAATTCGATTTATTATTTGTAATATTTTAAACCCTTATAGATGTATAATTTACAATAGCAAACGCACTCGAACATTTTATTTTAAACACTATTTTAGATATATATTGATTGCAAATCAATGAAATCTTTTTTATAGAACGGGAAATGTCAGCTGGTTATATTAAGAATTCCAAAATTAGAACATCTATTTTTATCACACTATCAAAAAACAAATGTAAAGTGCACGTAAATCGCTTACCTGAGAAATGTGATGTTTCCACCATTAATAAATTTGGAATTGTATCCATATGCACACAGCACCGTAGGACAATGTTGGCTTTCACTTTCAATGCATTTGCTATGGAAGAAGGAATGCACAAACTATATGCGCGTTGGAGGTCTAAGGGTCACGTGACTACGGTTTATGGTCACATGATCATGTGGACATAAACAGTAGTCATGTGACCATAAACAGTAGTATCTTCTCTATTGGTGTGATCCCGGACCGTCGTCAATAGCCCGGTGTGGTGCTCTACTACGACGTTAATTAAAATACTTACGTACCTACCTAAACGTCAAACTTTAGGCATGCGCATTGGTAAGAGTCAGACAGTGCATAGAATGTAGTTTTTCCGCTGTTGAGCCCCTCGTAGAGATAATATGAAAGAAGTAGGCCAACCAATTCCTCGCTAGATGATAAACTTCCATATGGGCAACGAGATTTCTGTGGCAACAATCAGCAGCAGCACCTTTTCCCATCTTTTCCTGCATTTCCGTATCTATTAACTATTTCACACATTTAATCATCGGTCGCAGCATGAAATATACCAATACAATCCGTCGTTCATTTTAGTGTTCAAATGAAGTGAAGTAATTCCGCTTAATTCATTGATAATCGCTGAATTTGTTCCGTGAACTTCTAGAGTATTTGAATTGAAAGCGAAACCATTATGGTTCATCTTTTTAAGATTTTTACTTAAATTACATTTCAACCAATTCATTGTATTTTTAATGCTTCTATTAATGTAGTGAGGACCAAATATGAATTCATGCAACAGGCGCCAATTGCAAAGAATCTAATGAATCTTGGAGAAAACGAATCTCAAATACCGATGATGTTGATGTGTCACAAGCATCAGTGACTTTAAATCAAACACTGAAACCACCTGTGGAAACATGTCTAATCTTCCAGGCAATAAGCTTGACAGAAAGAGTTCAGTTGGAGCTGCGTTTCACACACTTGGCGAACAGGATGAACAACTACTGGAAAGTGTACTACTTATGCAAGATTCGTCTGGCTTTGAAGGTGAACACAACGGAATAAATGCCACAGAACCAGCACAGAACACTGAGATCCTGAAACAGAATTCAGTGAGACCATATGTATGCAGCCTTTGTGGGAAGTCTTACATTCGAAAATGTAACTTAACAAGGCACCAAGCAAACTATCACTCAGGTGATAAAGCATACTCACCAGACAAAACACACGAAGATGGCTTTTCAAAAAACAGTACATTGCAACATGAAATAATCGCCAATGGTGAGAAACCCTACGAATGTGAGGTATGTGAAAAACAGTTTTTGTATATGTCAAACTTAAAGCAACACAGTTTCGTTCACACTGGTGAGAAGCTCTTTAAGTGTGAAGAATGTAAACAAATATTTTCAAGGAATTCGAATTTACAACGGCATATATTAAATATACACTTAAAATTGAAGTTGCTTGATTGTCAATTTTGTAAGAAAAAGTTTTCACAAAAAGCACACTTACAGCTGCATATAATTACTATCCACTATAAAGTGAAAGGGTTTACTTGTGTGATCTGTAAGAAAGCTTTTTCACGAAATTCAACGTTACAAGAACATGTATCAACTATCCACTATAAAATGAGATATGAGTGTGAAGTATGTTGGGGAAAGTTTTCGAGTAAGACGATCTTGTCTAAACACAGACGTGTTCACACTGGTGAAAAACCGTACGAATGTGAAGTGTGTATGAAAAAGTTTTCACAAAACTCGCATTTAAAAGAGCATATATTAAACTCTCACTGAATAGAGATGAGCAATATTTTAGACATTGTGTATTTAGACATGAGCAATATTTAAGAAAAATGCTTTTGAAAAGGTCATCTTTGAATAAACATCTGCTAACTCATACCAGAGGGGAACTATCAGAGAAAGTGTCAATGCTGTTTGAAATGATTTTTCTACTAACCTACCTATCTAAAAATAATAGAAAATAGATCACATGTCAATTATCAGCTTTCTAAAGACAGTAGCTCTTTGTAAGAGACGGTAATTGCCCTTTGGTCAGTCTGTATTTGAAAAGGTGTGAGTGAAAGCTCTAGAAGTGTTATCATTCCAAAAGCATGAATGGCGATCATGTGATTTTCCTTGAGCCAACTCATTAACACTGTTATCACTTTAACACCCAATGATAAACTTAGAACCAGAATCCCTGGTACAGCTGTAGCTAATGCCTTGTCTAGTGGTAACGCTTTTTGTCTTGTTGTGTGTCTAGTAGTAATGCTATTGGCTTGTTATTTGGTGCACTTTTTATGTTGCCAAGGAAAGAAATCTTAGAAAAATCTTTTTTTAAATGGAAAGTTTTAAGCTTTAGCGGAAAATAATTAATGGGAAACAATGCAGAATTATGGAAAAACAAGGTTATAGAAAATTAGCAGAAATAGTTTGAAAATTAGCGGTTGAAATATCTTTTTAGTTTTTAAACTCCTCCCAATGTATATCCCTAACAATTTCTAAGAGCTTGTTAAAGCAATAAAAATACAAAAAGGTAACGCTTTTCAAAGAAAATAGCAAGAAACAATACAACCTGATGTGGTTGCACTGGACCGTGACTAAAATCAAACTGAACATTTGAATTCTTCCCATTTACATGAAACGGAAAAGAATTGGGGGATTTTTTTTAAAACAATGAAATCAAAGAACAGTTTAACAGAAACGAAAAGAACATTCTAGAAGATTCAAAATGAAAATTTACACTTTCAGCTTGCCGAGATTGCCATAAAAACGGGTAAAAACCTAATAAAGATGTACCTTCATCTGCCATAACTCACTACTAAAAGTGCACCAAAAAAACTCGCCAAGAACGTTGCCACCAGACAAGGCACTAGATACAGCTGTACCGAATTCCTGCTAATTTGTCAATTGTGGAAGCTTTGTTTATGTTTTAACCTATCATCTATTTTAAAGAAGACTCAAAACTGACTCGCCTGCCTTCTCATGAGCCGGACTAAAGAAAACATGTTATTCTCCCTATGTAGTTTTACTCCATGCAATATTCACGTTTAGGAACGACTATAAGCTTAATGGTATCTTCAAGTAGATTCTTTCTATGTGAAAATATCTATTTAGTGATCCAATTTCATTGCTATCATCTTTAACTCGGAAGAACAGGATGCCTCCCTAGACCTTTTAAATCACAAAAATTGTTTGATGGACTTTTATGTATTTAAATGAAAATAGTTTAGTTCAATTTCTGTTGTATTGAATATTTTAGTTGCTATTTTATCTGTTAATTTCTCAATCTTTTGTGCAAAACCAAACTAGTGTGCAATTTCTCAAAATTTGAGAAAATACTTTGAGTTTTAATTTCAAAATGTATCCTGAATTGGAAATTAAAGTAGTATTTTTACTTTTTCGTATAACAAATTCATATTGTGTAAAGTATTCAGCTCAATGTTTATATATATCAAGTGAGTTTTGAAATTTGAAAAAAGTCTGCACAATTCAGTTACACATTGAAATTCGTCTATGTTTACAATGCGTCTAATCTTATTTCTTGTAAATTTAATTATTGAAGGCCCTTTGATATGACACGATGGTAAGACTTATAGAAACATACTTCAAATACAGAAAGAATTGGGTATTGGATTAGATGTTTTTATCTATTATGTGAGTTTGTAAGAGCAATATGAGAAGTGGAATCTGATTGTGTTTTATGTAAAATAAATTCATATGTGTATGAAATTTTGAATGTTTGCTTTACAATAAATATGATATTTTAAAACTTTTACATGAGAATATTTCAAAATGTATCAAAACTGTCATTGTATGAATTAAATAAGACTTAGACATTTTCAACCTAGATTGGTAGCATTATGTAACCATACACTATAGTTGATTACAATATGTAAATTTAAATTACTTTAGCAGTCTTGGATAAAAGAATGTTTTGCACGAAATGAGAATTGATAATACTTAACAAAAATTGAATGTGCAGCATAATTACTAAAGTAGTTTTCAGTATGAAATCATAAAAATTCTTTATTAAAATTAATTAACTGGTGAGTTAATGGAAAATAATACAACTACAACCAAATTATTCTTTCGGACTGGATTTTTGATCTAATAAATAATAATGCTTTTCGATGATGTAACAAACTATCTTTATAGTAAGAAAAGTTTAAACATATCAGTAGATCTTATTTCTTCCAAGTGGTTTTGACAACATGTCTTCCATCAAAAACTGACTAAATTTGCTTACGACAAGATATATCATCAAGATATTACTAATGTTTTGATGATAGTCAAGATCTGGTCAGTTTTCTTCCAATGACAAGATATCTCATCCATCAGATCTGCTAATGATGAGACCTCATCAAGACAACCACTAGAAGGGTTAACTGTTTTTACTCAATCAACTAAACGAATTGGTCATTTTCCTTGAAACTTTGTAATAGATCCATGTTAAGGTTAGGGTCCTAACCATAAAGATTTAAGAGTTCAAATTGGGTCGGCCCTTTGGGGAATACTTAGGATAGGTGTTTATTTGAACAACTTGTTGAGTTTCTCATTGGAAATATTTTGTTTGTTGATACAAATCTGTATCAACAGAGGCTGAGTTTTATACATGTGGGGTCAGTCCATACACTTACTAATGTACTAAGTGTTTATGGTTAATTTAGACGTATTCTTACCCATGGCCAGTCATATCCTTTCATTGTGTTACACTTTTTCTGTTTTTCTCACAATCGTTCCACATTTTTTAGAGCACAAATATGGAATAACAAATGAAGTAAATGCAGAGATTGGATGCATTAAAATTTAAAACAACCAAAAGATGTACAATATATTGTACAAAATTGTAGACCAAAAAGTGGCGCCAGGCACATTAGTTTTTATAAATGTTTACTGATAAAAAGGGAAGTAATCAATAATTTTAAAAGCGTTAGTCAAGATCTCCACATTAATTATTCTTGATAGGTAGGACCTCACGTTGGCGTGGAGAGTGGGGCGCCAGCTCAGGTGTGACCTCGTCATCTGACCATGGTTCAAAATTAAGTGGTGTCGTTTTCATATCTTTCCCTTCGGGCATTTATCCCGTACCGTCACCAATAGCCCGTTGTGTTGCCAGTGTGACGGGCTAGAAGTGACCAAACTATTATAATTTAAGTAGATCCATTACTTTCTTCACATTTGGGTTGGAAGGTGGTTGAATTTACGTCGTACTGCTGCAACACAACGGGCTATTGGTGACGTCCGGGAAGGGAAAGATCCGAGGGCATCTTGTTATTTTGAACCACGGTCAATGACGATAGGTCGGTTGGTGTTTTCATTAACGTCATACTTGAGCAACGTAACGGGCTATTGGTAACGGTCCGGGATCAATCCCAGAGGGAAAGATCCGATGACACCACGTAATTTTGAGCCACGGTCAGATGACCAGGCAACACCTGAGTGGGCAAACCACTCTCCAAAGATAAATGGTCCCACACAACGAAAAGATATTCGCATAATAGACATTTTCTGTCAAGCCAAATATAGATCCTGGAAGTATTTCTATTATAATACGTGTTTTCCAGTAGGTATTATTAACGCAACGTCACTTGGCTTATTTTTTAATACGATTTCGGTACGCTAATAAAAATTCAGAAAAAGAAATTCGGAATTGGTCAACACCATTAAGATTAAATGAACACCGCGATAAACTACATTTGCTTACTAACCCCGATTTATGCCTCGTCATCTGACCGTGGTTCAAAATTACGTGGTGTTGTCCTCGGATCTTTCCCTTTGGGATTGATCCCGGACCGTCACCAATAGCCCATTGTGTTGCTCCAGTGTGACGTTAATTGAAATACCCCCCCCCCCCCCCGATTTATGCCATGCGAGAGCATTTAGACAGCAGAAGAAAAATCTCCGCAAACCGTCTGATATGTTTGTTTTACACTAAAAATCCCTTTCATGGAATTTTTGAAGTTCTTTGATCAACCCTGATTCTTTGATCGAACTGCATAGAATGAAGTTTTCACGCTGTTGAGGTCATCTGACCGTGGTTCAAAATTACGTGGTGGTGTTCTCGTTCCTTCCCTTCTGGATTGATCCCGGATCGTCACCAAGAGTCCGTTGTGTTGCTCCTGAGTGACGTTAATTAAAAATACCAATCACGCCGTTGAGTCAGCCAATCATTAAAATAGTTTCCTTTCTCTTCTTATATATCTGGCAACATATTAAATTATGTGTGTTTTCATAAGCTGTGGGAAAATATTTCTATGTTGTTGATCTTGTTTGGATTTTATTTGGTTGTTTGTTTTGGTTTTTCGACAAGAGATTGTTCCCTCTTGGCCCATCATGATTCAACCTGACGGAAATATTTGAATTTCTTGAAAGCATTCAATTCTGGAGCTATATTTTCCTCAGAATGCTTTTCAGCTGTTGTCAGGTACGTATTACAGAATATAATATTGGGATGACCACGTTTCTTAATGTATTTTATTCGTATTTTTATGGATAAATTATCCATTAGAGCCAAGAGCACTGTGGATCTTTCTTTCAATGCAAATTAAATCAGTCAAACCAGAAACGTTTAGGAAATAAGTCAAAATTTAACCTGGGAATGGTCGCATGGAGTTATCCTATCACAATCCTCAAATCAAATGAAATTTTGAGAATTACACTGTAAGGATGGGATGACTCACTTGTTTACCTTTGTTCTCTCTACCTAAAAATCAAGTTTTGGCCCCATTAGTCATCAAGTGGAAAGAAATTCGGCATGGCTTTGTGGTAATGTTTTTTTGGTGTGGGTTTTCTGTGACCAAAAATTTCACCAAGGCAGAACGTGTTTGAAAAGCAATAAAAGAATGAAATGAAGAATGGAAGTAAAATTGCCATTGAACTCCAATTTTAGTTAGTGGAAACTTTTAGCATACTTCCACATTCCTTATTGCAACCCTTCCTCAAATGCAATAACCATCTGAAAGTGAATTTTTTCAACAAACTTCCTTGGAACATTTATTTTTCCCACCGAAAATCTGATTTTATCAATCCAGATTCCTTAAGGAAATCCAAAATAGCTGCTTATCCTGTTGTGTACTAATACTTAATACTAAACAAATGGTTAGTTTGCATATCCCGCATTGCCCACTGCACTAGCAACCTGCAAGTTCTAGGTAGCACAGGTTTGATTCCTGTTAGGTTCATTTCCTCCCTGGGTGTATTTCTCTCTTCTGTCGGTAAAACTTTCCTTGTGTTTATGTCCATTACTTGATAATGTATGTCTAGAAGTTTCCTTCCACCAGGAGAAATAATCTTTAAATTTCATTTAAGAACACCCTGAAACTTATCTCAACTCTAAAAACAGAAGGCATGGTGAAATCTAAAAAGACTAAGATGTACGAAAATGATTTAAATAAAATTGTGAAGCAATACAACTTGATAAAACTGCACCGTGCTGTTTAAAATACAAACTGAAAGTTACGCTCAACAAAGAATTCTTTAGTTTTTACAGGAAAATGGAAAATTTCTGAGAGGGACCAATGAAATAAAGGAAATAAAACAAACGAAAAGAACGTTCCGAAAAATCGTAGGAGAAAAAAGGCAGGAGATTTAAGTTTTAACTTCTCTAGGTTGCCAATACCTGGCATAACCCAAGATTAAAAGCATGCCAAACAATGCACCAAAAGCATTGCGATGAAAAAGTCTTTATTTTAGCTGTACTCAATATTCTAGGAATCTACCACAGGTATGTCTTATGATGTCATACAAAAAGCTGATGTTTATCTACCTTTTAACCATAAAATTAGAGATGTCTGGAATATTCTCCTAGAGAAGAATAATCAATTAAGAATTTTCTTCTAATGGCATAAAAATTGAAGAATGCCATGCAATATCTGTTTTAATCGATGAATGAAGACATAAATGAGAAAATCGAAACGTTTAGAAACAGTACTTCTGAGTGAAACGTTAAAAACAGTAGGAAACATTTTAGTTATTTTTGCAATCTACTCTTCAACAATAAATATTGCTAAAATTGTAAAACATCTGTTTCATACTTAATTAGTACATTTTGTATTTTTAGCCTCTTCATTTTGTATCTGATCTACTAAAATAGGGTTTAAAAGAGACTATTTTTGCTACTAAAACTGCTATTTCACAAGTGCTTTGACTGAGGCAGCCCTGTGAATGTTTTCTGGTTACCTACTGGCAAATTTGATCCTACAGTGTATTTGATAAAAGTGTTTAGCTGTGTTATATTTAAGAATAGGTAATAGACCAGTATATGCTGCACTGACTAAAAGTATTACATAAAGTATTTCTAGTTGTTTCAAGTATAATCATATATTATCAGGACTTTATTTAACTGAAAATAAATAATAAGATGCCATATTTTAATTTTAAAGAACAATGTTAGCTTGCAATCAATTTTAAAATTGGAGACTTCTTTGTTATGCATGTCATTATAATTAAAATTCTAAAATACTATTATTTTTTACTTAGTTTTCAGTGTCCATAAAATTGAAGTGCAATTTATTATAAATATTTTAAAGAAAAATAATGATAATAGAACAAGAATTGTGTATCAAAATTTTGAATACTTTTCTTAATGTGTTTTACACATTTGGTATTTAAACGTTTACTACATAAAGGTCCCTATTTTCCCTTCGATATTCAAAATGTCATTTACTTGTGTTTAGTTTTTGAGTCTGTTGATTAGGTTTTTCGATGAATGAAAGATGAAAGTTTTTCCTAATTTCAGTCCTCTGGTAATATTATTTGACCCCTCTTTTAAAGGAAAGCAAGTGACAAAGGATCGTGAAACCTGCACTGGAAAAAAGTATTGAAGTGTGAAATTTGCAGTGAAACATTTCCATGTTGACACAGAAGAGAAGTACACCCAGGGAGGAATAGAAGCTGCACCTACAACTCAAAGGTTGGAAGCGCAGTGGACATACCCACTGAGCCACGGTGGCCCCTACATTTCCTTGTAAATCAAACTTGAAGAGATGTAAACAAACACAGCAAAGAGAAGAGAGAACACTCCTTTATCTAAGCATAACATACCAATCCTTGAAATGTGCCCAAGCGAGTCTCAAAACTTTACAAAGTCAGATTGTTTCAGTAATGGACCAGGGTTTTTGAAACAGAGAGACAATTCAGTGGATAATGATTATGGATGCGACCAGTGTGGAAGACATTTTACACGAAAACAACAACTAAAACAGCATCATGGACACCATGCTCAAGGGAAACCAGTCCAATGCACAGCTTGCCACAAAATGCTGGGAGATAAGTGGACTTTGAAGAGGCATATGCGATTACACAGTGGTGAAAAACCTCATGAATGCGAAGTGTGCAAGAAAACGTTTACGCAAAAGAGTAATTTAGTAAAACATAGGCGAATCCACTCAGGTGAGAAGCCTTTTAACTGTGAAATATGTAATGAAAAGTTTGTCTGTAGTTCGCACTTGCGGACACATGAACGTATCCACACGGGGGAGAAACCATATGAGTGTGAAGTGTGCAAAAAGACATACTCGGAAAACAGTGCTTTAACAAAACATAGACGTATTCATAATGATGAGAAACCATTTGAGTGTGAAGAGTGCCAGAAAACATTTACGGCCAAGTATAGTTTAACACTACATAGCCGCATCCACTCGGGTGAGAAACCTTTTATTTGTGAAATGTGTAACAAAAGCTTTTCTCGAGTTTCGCACTTACGAAGACATATACTTATACACACTGAAGAGAAGCCGTATGAGTGTGAGACATGTATGAAGTGCTTCTCGGAGCGCTCACACTTACGAAAACATATGCGCATCCACACTGAAGAGAAGCCGTATGAGTGTGAAATATGCAGGAAATGTTTTTCACAAAGTTCACATTTACGAACACATAGACGTATGCACACTGATGAGAAGCCTTATATCTGTGATGTATGCATGAAAAGGTTTTCGCAAAGTTCTACTATGCAAAGACATAGACGTGTCCACACTGGAGAGAAGCCATATGAGTGTGAACTGTGCAAAAAAACATTTTCTCGGAAGGCTTATTTAATGTCACATATGCGTGTACATACAGGCATGACTGACCTTGAACCAAGCTTCCCGATTCCCTCAAATGAAGTCATATACATTCCAGGGGCTCAGTCACAGAGTGTGGAATGACTTATTTATTTTTAACTAGCTGTAAAGTCCAATGAGATAAAAATACAACAGGCTCTTGAAATCGCTTATTGCTGTTCATATGCTTATCTTTTGCAGAGTAGTCTTGTATAATGGGTGCACATTGAAAATCCTTGAAATCCTTCACTGTTCATGAATATTTGCGGCTCTAAATAGTCAGAATAGTAAGCAAATTAATAAATTTCACAACTCAAAACTACATCTGTGTGTCTCAGTAATAATCTTACGAAAACTCAGTTATGCAGAACTTAATGACTCAATTAAACTCAGAGCTTGATCTTCATCTTAATAAATAATTTTAAGTAAAACTAAAAGATTAAATACATTACTGGTACTGCCAAATATAGAAAATTACATACTTATTAAAAATTTAATTCCATCACATGAATGTTTCGATTTAAATTTCTGCATAAATATCACTTATGTTTTCTATTCTTTTGTTACAAATATTATCGCTTGCATTATTTATTTTCTACACCTATGTCTTGATTTATTATTAATTTATTGTGTGCATGCAATTGGGCATGAAAGTGTTTATATATTTCATTTAATTTTAACAAAGATAGAGAATAAAAAGTGATACACGTCACAAGTTCGCCTTTTATATAGTAGGATAATTTGTATCTCTAAATCGTTTAGCAACATACTTAATGCATACTCAGCAGGAACACATGCATTGAGTTTGTGTGTTTGTGAACAGGATTGTTCAGAGTTCCATGTTTGTGAATGAATATTGTACAAAAAGTGTTAGTTATTGTATATAGAGAAAAATTCTTTTGGATACTTTTAAAAACATGGCATCTACTTACTGTCCTACTTTTCTATCTTCATGTGTTAATAAATTAAACTTTGAATGCTTAAAATATGCGAATGCAGAATGAATAAAATATTTATGTGTTGATGAGTGAAAAGTTAATCTTATACAGGCTGCTGCTTCAGAACGCTAATCGGCAAAAAGTGTTCCTTTTCTTCCAGATGAGGACTTGGGCTTGGCAGTTAGGAGAAAAAACAACTTCTAACTGGATAGCTAGGTATGTCTCCCTCCTGTTTTTGGTCTTCCCTTGGTTGGATATACTAATTGCACACATGGAGACAAACACTTGTTTGAAAAATGCAAACATTTTTCATATACTGAGGACAAAACAAAATTACAAAGTCTATGGTCAGAGCTCAAAAGAAGAGTTGGAGCTTCCATGCCCATTAACACATATTTTAGTGAGGGGCCCCTATCCAATATTCTAAGCTTCATTGAAGCTCCATCCTCAAACGGGGTCCCAATTTTTTGTTATGTGAAAAGAATTCAATACATGATAGCACTTAATAGTTTTCGTGAAAGATGTAGTTTATAAAATGTACGATTTTATGAACTTTTATATGTAGAGATTTTATTTAACCCTCCAAGTGTTCGTCCAAGACCTAGTCAATTTTCCCACAAACTAGATTTTGGTGACTTGAAAATTCTCCAAAAGTCAAAAATTTATCCCCCTTTTTCAAACGAATAGAGGAATGGAATTTTCCAAAGGATACTGATTTCGAACTTTTGGTGTCAAGTTATGGCAACCATGAAAGAAAAACATGAGAATTTGTGGTTGCTAGATTCTCATGAAAACCTTATTGAGAAAATATTTAATTTTTTAAATTTAAATTTCTTGGTGAGATCTTCAATGTCTGTTTCATACTTAATTAGCACATTTTGTGCTTTAGGTGATTGATTTTGTGTCTGAGCAACCAAAATAGAGTTTCAGAAGAGACTTACTATTTTTAAACATTTATGCTACTATTTCACAAATGTTTTGGCTGTGGCACCCCTGATTTGACTGAACTGCTTCATATTAACATAAGTAATATGCCAGAAGTTACACTTCCTTTTGAAAACTTCGTTGAAAATAATTTTTTCTGTATTTGAATGAATGAATATTTTCTATGAAATATTTTCCCTCATTCCCCTTTTTATACATTTCTTTATTTTGTTTAATAAAAACCCAATCAACCAACTTTTCAATAGTTGGGACATCACCTGAATTAAGTTGCCTACCTTTTATTTAGACTTATCCAAGATGTCGGATTACTTAACTCTTTTCCCTTTGTGCTGCTGATCATTCGAATATCTCAGCTCAACGCTATGTCTCTGAATGCAAACTGAACCCCCATTTACGACTCTTCTACTTTAAAGTACAATTGGCATAGGAGTGTGTGATGGTGTTAGGCTCGACATAAAGGCTTATCAGTAAGGTCCCCAAAAGCAAGTTTGGGAAGAGCTGAAAATTTTAATAAAGCCACTGTGGACGTCTTAAGCAACTTGAAATCAGGCAATGAGCAAGTCAACCTAACATCAGATCGCATATTTAAGTGATTAAACTGGTGTTTCTACAGTTAATACATCAGCTAAAGACATTGCTAAGCAATTAGAAAAGCAGGGTCAGGTGACGTCTGCTAAAAGAAGAAACAAATCTATTCTTTTTTTTCACTATCAATGCTATTGGAAATGCCTTTAGTAGTTATAATTTACCCTATCTGGCTCACCATTTACTCTAGAGGCTAGTGACTATAATGAAGAACTTGTTCTAAAACCGTAAGGCGTACCGTAGGATTTAATCCTAGATAAATGATTAAATTGAAATCAGAAGATTTCTCAGTGGAATATTCAAAACCTTTTAAAATAAACAAACTAGCTTTACTATCTTTTTCAATAGAAGTTTCATAGTTTAGCATAAGCGAGAATTAAAAATAACCTTTAAGGTGTACAGGTCGACATAATATTACACCTATATTTATACCTGATGGTAATTATACTATTAGAGGATTAAAAGAACATTTGATGAAATTATTTGACGATCCTCCTGTAAAATTTGGTATTGTAGAAGCAAGACAAAAAGAATATCTATTAAACTAAAAAACATTGGAAAGTAGATTTGACAGATAATGAATTTTATAAGATTATAGGTTTTGAAAAAGCAGCTTACGGAAGTCGTGGTGATATAGAAGAAACAGATAGAAGATGAACATATAGCTAATATATCAAACGGAAATGATAATATTTATATTCATTGTGATATGGTTAGTGGATCTTTAATCAATCAGTTTAATTCAGAAGTTATTTATTCTTTTACGAATAAAAATCCATCATGTAGTATAATTTCAAAAGAATTCAACAATTTAATATATTATCCTGTTAAAACTGATTCTGTTGACAGTATGCGAATGAGAATAACAAATTAAAAAGGTGAATTATTTAAATAAGGGTGCAGTGAATATAATTTTATTCCTATATATGGGGGAAATGAAAACTATTTTTAAAAATATATCATTTGTTATCCAAATTTTCTTCAGAAATAAATGAATAAACATAGATTATATAGGAAAAGTAAAAAAATACAAGGAAGGGGTTTTTTAAGGACACTTGTAACCGTCCATAAACCAATTTTAGAAGAAAAAGCAGTTCGTGATAAATTGAAAATATTTCCAAAAAGATAAAAGGATCTGGATTTAAAATTCTTCCTAAATAAATAGGAAAGATTTATGATTTAAGTGATACACATTTTTATAATAATATACAAAATTATGAACTTAAAAAATAAATCAGGAAAATAAAGACAATAATTCATCTGAAGATGTAACTTATGAATTTTATATTACAGATACCAATGCTGTTATTTTATATTCTAAAGGCTAGAACAAAAATTAAAAATTTTAAAAAGTGATGGAAGTTCAATTGGTGATGAAAATGTTACATTAGTGAATGGAGGAGGTCTGATGCATTCTAAATGGTTAAATATTGGAGGTACAGAAATTGAAACAAATTTAAGATTCTGTTCAATCCAATATCAAGTTTTAAGATGAATTAACTTTACTCCTGATTATGCAACCTCACAAGCTGAACAAATGTTCTTTTATGTTGATACAGCTGAAGCTGTGATAAAAATAAAAATATAATTTAATATGATGGAACAGTAACGGCTCAAACTCTTATAACAGAGGCAGTTACTAAATTAAATTCTGTAGAAAATGAAAAGTATAATAAAGGATTTAAAAAAAGATGAGAATTAACAAGAAAAAAATGCTACTGGATCTTATTCATTACCTGCTAAATCTAATGAAGTTTTAAGTGTGTATGTTATTCCCCAAATAGGGATGAAAATTATAACAAAAATAATCTTATATTTGATAATTTAGATATGAGTGATTGTTGGTTGATGGTTAATGAAAAACAAGAACCTTTTATGAGTTATAAAGTGAATTTTAAAGAAATAAACAATAATACACAATAGATTATATGAGGCTTTATTACATGCAGGATTAAATTATATCAATTCAGAAACAGGATGTATGATAAATAGAAAGACTTGGATTTTTTTTTTAACTGTATCCTATTTGTGTGATTTGATTTATCTAATGAAAGCTATGTTGATTTAGATAATATCAGAAAAGAATTTAATTGGAAACTAAGAAATAATACTAGTGAAAAGTATAGATTTTATTTTGAAAGAAAAAAGGAGATGTCTTAAATATGAAAGATCGATCTATCATAAACTTTAAAACTCTTAAAAACTAGAATATAATAAATGAGTGCTTATTATCCACCTTATGATGATCGAACGAAAGAAGGACCTATGGGTCCTGGTTTTGGATTTAAATTAACAAATGATGGAAATTATGATATGGAAAAAAAGCTATTGAAGAATTTGAATAATCCTTTTGATTCAACGACTAAATCTTATGTTGATTCAATTCAAGGGGATTTTAAATCTACATTTGTTGAATTATCAAAATAAGTCTCATTCATACTAAATAAGGAGATTTTAATGCTAAAGGTAAAATTATTGGAAATGTAAAAGATCCTATTCGTGATACGAATGTCGTCAATAAACAATATTTTGAAAATAATGCTCTAGTTTTAAAGGAAGGAATTTGTGATGTGAAAGGTATTCCATTGAAACATCTTGCAAATCCTCAAGATAAAAATGATGCTGCCATAAACAATATGTGGATAAAAAATAAGTGATAAAAAACTTAATAGTCTTTTAAACTAGAGATAACGATGTACTTTATGTTCCATCTCCGATCATACCTGAAGATACATTTTTTGCAACTATAAAAAACATCTCACTTATACGGAAGGAATGACTAAATTAAAATTTTATGTGTTTAGTTCCCAATTCCTGGATTCTGACTTGAAATTATCAAGATATGTATTTGAAAATTACTGTTTATTTGAAACCTATGAATATAGCATTTGAGGTTCCAATTCTTTTACACTTAAAATTGAATGATGAATATCTAATTAACGGAGGTATGTTACATAGAAACTCAGTATAACTGTTTTTGAGTACGGTAAACACATTGATACTATCTGTACAGGAAATGGACCAACTTTCAATCAAATTAAACCTTTTCTGTATATTGAAAGCTTAAATTTAATATATAATAAAGATGGCATATGTGAACTGGAATGAAGTTTCTAAAAATCGTGGATTAACTGAAGATCTTTTAAGAGAATTTCAAAATATAGTGGATTGGAAATCAATCTACATATCAAAAATCATCTGAATCATTCATTTTAGAGTTTAAAGATAGAGTTGAGTGGGAATCAATTTCAGTTTATCTGAAAGGTTTTTAAGTGAACATGACGACCTTGTGGATTGGGATATTGTTTCTAGATATCAAAATTTATCTGAAAAATTCGTAATTATGTATAGAGCATTCGCAGGTGACGTCATGATCAGTTATTTTTCTTAACTGTTAACTGCTGTAGGACAAACAAATTGTTATGCAAGTTTGAAAGGAAGTTTATGGGAAGTTTTGAAAACTAAATAATGTCCAATACACCATAAATTGATCTTTGGAAAATCTTCAGGATTCGAAGAGGCGTTTGGATTGTCCAAATCATACGGATCCATTCCGTTAATGATAGATATTTTTTGATCGTAGCGATTTCGCACTGAAACATCCATGCTTACTAATGGAACAGAAGCCATTGCTTGTCCTACAGCAAAGGTTGCTAGGGGCGTCATTCCGGCGTTGCTATGGTCAGACCACGTGGTTGCGAGTGCTCTATAGAGTAAATTGGAATTTTATATCAGAATATCAAAACCTAAGTGATAAATTTATATTGGATAACGTTAGTAAATTAAACACGCAGTTAATTTGTAGATATCAAAATATGTCTGAAAGTACAATTTAAACGTTGGATGAAGTTGATTGGAATGAGATCTTTAAATATTAAGGTCTGTCTTCTCAATTTGTTATTAAACATAGAAAAAATAACCGATTGTAAAGTTATGATGAAATTGAGACTTTCAATTTCAGAATTTAATAAAGTATATGGATTTTTTAACGATAGATTAACGTCGTGCTGAGGACAACACAACGACTATTGGCGACGATCCGAGATCAAACCCGAAGGTAATAATCCAAGGACAACTTCACTCCAAACTTCCACACCATGCCAATGTGAGAACATTTGAGGCTACGATAGATTTAACGTGCACCAACCCCGTGTACACGGTCTTTAGCTGGATTGAGTTTCGAACTCGCAACCCTCTGGTTGCTAATACGTTACTCTTCTAACTGGGCTACCGCGGACCTTGGTAGGCTGTATCGGTAGGTAGGTATTGTAATTAACGTCACACTGGACCAACGCAATGGGCTATTGTAGGTTGTGTCGGAGCACGGCCGGTTTCATGTGAATGTCTCATTAGCACTTAGCATACAGGACTTATTTGGGAGTAGTAATTGAAAAAAAGGCAAAAGTTCGATAGCCAATTCAGTGTTAATTGAAAGCTGACGATTTCTTCCTCGAACACTAGGGCCGCTGTAGCCCGGTTGGAAGAACAACAGGTATCAACTGGAGGTTTGCGAGTTCGAAAGCAACCAAAGAGGGCTGTTTAAATCTGTCGAAGCCTCAAATGTCGTCACGTTGGCGTGGTATGGAATCTTAGAGAGTGGGGTTCCAACTCAGGTGTTGTCTCGTCATCTGACCGTGGTTCAAAATTACGTGGTGTTGTCTTCGGATCTTTTCCTTCGGGATTGATCCTGGATCGTCGCCAATAGCCCGTTCTGTTACTCCAGTGCGGCGTTAATTAAAATACCTCCCTCCCTCTTGTTTAGCTTTTCGACAAGTACTTGCCGACATGAAAATATAAGTATTTGGTATTTTCAATTAACGTCACACTGGAGCAACACAACGGGCTATTGGTGACGGTCCGGGATCAATCCCAGAGGGAAAGATCCGAGGACAACACCACGTAATTTTGAACCACGGTCAGATGACGAGGCAACACCTGAGCTGGCACCCCACTCTCCAAACTTCCACACCACGCCAACGTGAGGACATTTGAGGCCACGACAGATTTAACGTGCACCAGCCCCCTTTGTACACGACGGTGTTTGGCTGGATTCGAACTCGCAACCCTTCGGTTGCTAGTCCGTTACACTTCCAACCGGGCCACCGCGGCCCTGAAAATATAAGAAAATGAATTTAAGTATGAAAATTTTCAATTTCGATAAAAACTTTCACTTTCAACTCTTCCATGGCTTAAATCGACAGGTGGGTTGCTCTAATGTGAAGTTAATTCAATTACCTACGCACCTTTTCTCTCTACTTACATCTGGTAACACTTGAAACTATTTATGTTTTTCATAAGCTGTGGGAACAGATTTGTAGTTCTCGATTGTTTATGTCGCGATGCGCGCTTTTTGAATTAAGTTTTTGCTGTCCTAAATTTTGCTGGTTTCACTTGTGCCATTTAAATTTAGGTATTAATGTTTCTCTGCACTCTTTTTTATCTTCATCCATAAAATGGCCTAAGATAAACTAGGTAAGCCCATATGTGTACGGGAATACTTTAAATGCATTTACGAGTCATGGTGATGACTTTTCATCTTTGTGTATTTGTACTTCTGTAAAGAAAATTTATTTTGGTGGATTGTTTCAACTGTCCCCAAACGGTAAAACTCAGGAATACATTACCGGCAAAATCGGAGACTAAAAATTTCATTGTCAAAGGCTATTTGGATAAAATAACCCGTTGTGTTGCTCCAATGTGACGTCAATTTAAATACATACCTACCTATTTGGATAACTTTACAACGGGTTACCATATTCTATAATGATCGCCATTTCGCTTTGGAAACGCCTACTGGCGATGGAACGTGTTCTTGAGTCCCCCCCCAAATCTTTCTAAAGATCCAGGGGAATACTTTATAAAAAGTACTCACGTTAGGAATCTTTCTACCTTCAATGAGTTATAAAAGTTTTCAAAGCAGAGAAAATTAAAAAATTTTAACAGGTGTGTAACAAACTTCGATCATAAAAGTACCTAAAATTATACTGGATAGTACGAAAACTTGAGAATATCAAAAAAAAGTATAAAATTTATTTCTATTGTTCATAGTAAAAGATTCTAAATTAAATAATATATTTTTAACTGCAGGCAAACATTCAAAAGGTTCAAGATTACATGTACATTTCAAAAGAAAAAAAATCTTTATATTTAGAAAATATGCTCATTTTTTAATTCTGTATTATAATTCCTTCATTTCACCTGCTGAGATGTGATATCTGCCCTTAATTTCTTTTGACGTTCAAACTATACCTGCTTTGGAAGGACTGCAGGTCGAATAAAATTTTGAAGTTTGGCATTTAACGGAATTTAGAAATTTGTATTTCTTTTCTAGTTTCCAATTGGCAACTAGGGCTGCAGTAGCCCAGTTGGAAGAGTATGGGATTAGCAATTGCAGAGTTGCCGGTATGAAACTCGGTCCAACCAAAGACCTTCGTGTTTGTGGGGCTAGTGTATGTTAAATTTTTTGTGGCCTCAAATGTCCTCACGTTGGCATGGTGTGGAAGTTTGGAGAGTGAAGTGCCAGCTCAGGTGTTGACCTCATCATCTGACCATGGTTCAAAATTGTGGGGTGTTCTTGAATCTTTCCCTCCGTGATTGATCCAGGACCACCAATAGCTTGTTGTGTTACTCCAGTGCTCCATTAATTAACTACCTACTTTCAACTTTGATCCTACAGTGTTTTATTTTAATGTTTTGCTCTGCATTATTCAAGTATAGATACAAGACAGATCTGTATATAGGGTCTGGTGGTTCATGCAAAAGCTACCTCATTATAAACCCTGTTTTGATGGAAAATATAACTCAACTATATATTTAAGTTATTTAAAAAGTTTTTCAATTGAAAACATTTTACTGTTAACATCTAGAAGATCCTGGTTGCCTCTTGTTTGTTTTGATCCAGTCATGTGGGTTGTAATTATCTGGGAAACTTTCTATTTATGTATGCCTTTCTAAAACTATTATATATTTTTTGTTCTCCTGAGCTAGATAAAGGACTTGTTAACAGATTCCAATAAACAGGCAAGAAATTGCATTATTTTTATTGCTGGATGTTTTTAAATGAAGGCTAAAGTGGGTATAGCTTTACGCTTAGCGGCCACATTGGGGAACTTCTTTTGGGGTTCTTTTATGCTTAAGATCATTTTTAATCAGCAAAAATGAATAGGTATATAAATATTCCGTAAATAGGTATATAAATATTCCGTAAATAGGTATATAAATATTCCGTAATGTATAGGTATAATATTATGGCTACCCGAATTACAAGTTGTTCCTTACAGCGCTTAGATGTTGCCACTGAAAATAACATGGAAAGGAATTTAAATGTGGTACAGGGAAAACGACTTGCAAAATGTTTTTCACTTTTCTGTCTATTGAAATGGTTATGTGAATCATTAGAATTGACCATGTTAGGAAAGAATTTAAGGAAAGTGGTTATATACCTTAAATTGGACAGGCTGTGGAACACAGAATTTTAAGGATAGAAAAGGCATAAATTTTCCAGAATGAAGTTCAATATGTGTTGTAAGCTTGTCACAAAATGAAGGGAATTAATCTTCACAGGAAATAATAACATAATTTTCAAGCCTGATAAAGTTACTGTTTTCACTGTTAAAGAACCTAAAATTAAACATATTAACAATCATCTCAACTCCTATGTCTACTGATCTTAGAAATGATGCTCAGAACTTATTGAGAAAAGGAAAAGGGTTCAGAAAAATAGGTGAGGTATTAACAGAAGCTCTAGCATCCTAAAGCATCTATTTCAAGAAACAAGATAGATCTAGTAAAAAGAAAAAAATTGATAACATCAGCTCAAGCTCTTACTGAAAATAAAGTTCGGAGCCAGAAGAAAATACTGAAGAATCAGCAAAATTGACAGTAGCAATATTAAGCAAGGTTCTTGGGTAATATGTAGGTTCAAAAAATCAGTTCAACAATTCGTTGAGCAAGTAACAGAAATCGGAAAAGACTAATTCTTTCTTTTAAATCTAGAGTTAATTGATGGTATATTTTCTAGAAAAGGAGGAATGTTGGCATAATAGATATTGGAAGCATTTATTGTACATACATTGGCACAAAACTTATATTTGATAATCATGGACAGTTTTGATATGTAACCTCTATATCTTTCTCAAAATTCATGTTAACATAATATTTCCATGAATTTTGAATAATTTATGTTTTGTATTTTTGTGTAGAACTTTTGACTGTTATTTACAGTGAAATGAACACTCAAACATAGTTCAAGTACGTCTTAAGCTACAGCATTCATAAATATTGTTATGTATTATAAGTTTGGCATCTAGAAGGCCACTAACATAGCTCATTTAACAAAGAGTTCATTTAATAGTAGCCCATTCAACAAAAATTGTTAACAATTATAAACACTTATCAATTATAATATTGTGTTAATAATTTTTTCCCCATTTAATATGATTTTATAACTTACTACTTCTACTATAACTTACTTTCCCCCACCTGCTACCCACTTTACCCCATACCATACGGTAAAGTGGGTATAAAACAAGGGTATAAAAATAGCCACTTAAATAAAAATAAAAATTTAAATATGAAGAAAAAACATGCAGTATGTTGATTAATGCTATGTATATATAATGCAAAGAAACACCTCTTTTTTAAAACTTATTGCTAAATTCTATTTTGAATTTTAAAACACTGTTTTTATACTCATTTTACCCTACTGAAGTAGCTTTTTTCAAAAGTATTGTGTCAAATATTTCTAATTGTTTCAAGAATATTCATTTGTTATACGTCTTAATAGCTGCCTAACTGGTATAGTGGTCATAGAGCTCATCTGCCACTCACTAGGTGGAAGGTTCAAATCCCGGTTTGTAAGTGCATGGATGCTAGTAATTGTCCTTGTTAGGAATAGCTGCTGTTCACCCATTGGATATCTTCAAAAGTAGCTGTCATTTCATCCCTTGTAGTACAGAAGGCCAAGAGATCAGAGGTCAGGTTTGGAAAATAAATACATTTTAATATAATTACAATTCTAAAGTCCTATTTATGTTTTTCAAGAAGTTTTTGTGTTCATAAAATAGAAATGTAATTTATAATAAATATTTTAGAGAATTAGGGTAAATAATTGTATATTTACAATTCTAATGAATTTTACAATGCTTTTCTTAAGGTATTTTAATGCACAAGTTCACACTTGTTTACTTTATGTATATACATAGTGTATAGCTATTGACATTACACAAATTTTTTTGCAATGTTTAACATGAAGGTATTACTACCCCTTTATCGTTTGAAATATTTACTTATTTTTAGTTTTAAGTTCCTGTGTTAGTTCTTTATTGAAGGGTTATAGTCTGCTTCCTCTTTCAATTTTCTGTAAAAGGATATTTGCTGCTTATTTTAAGTAAAACTTTTCTCCAATTTTATTTCTCCCTCAGTAAATCGTATAATTGTGGCAGAAAGTATTAGGAGATTTGGTAAATATGTCAGGTGTTAGTTACGAATCAAAGTGACCCCACATCAGTTTGAGTCAAGCAGATTGCAAAACCCCAAATCAAGGTGACTATCTGTTGCAATTTATGAGCGATATTTTATATCATAAATAACGCATTATGCAGAGAATTCTTTCAGCTATTCTAATAGTTAAAGCCAAACCATGGAAAGCCCCTTTCCCAATTATGGGATCATCCCAAGACTTGGTGCTATGATGTGCTTTTAATTTCCCTATATATTGGACAAACTGGCATCTTTTGTTAGGAGATAATGTGTATACATAGTTCCTTTTATGATCCATGACAACCATGGCTCAGTGGGTTTGTCCACTATCTTAGCAACCTGTGAGTTGTAGCCGGCACAGGTTCTATTTGTCACTGGCTGTATTTCCTCTTCTGTGACAGTAAAACTTTCATGGTGTGTGTTTGTCCATTACTTGACATTGTCTGTCCTGTATTTGGTGCAGCTTGGTCAAATGTAAAACTCGATGCAACCAAACTTTTACGATTCATCATGTTTTAATTGGCTGTCCAACTTTTAATCATCACCATGGAACTATTTTAATAGTTATAATTCAACATAAGATTTAATTGGAGAGTTCACACTCCACATTCAAATCTCTTCCCATTTTGGAATGGAAGCCCGGTTGAAAGATTAGCGAATTGGCAACCAGAAATGAGTTAAAATCCATCATGGCCTCAGATGTCCTCACGCTGATGTAGAGTGGGAGTTTGGAGAGTGGGGTGCCAGCTCAGGTGTGGATCTTATCTGATCATGGTTCAAAATGACGAGGTGTAGTCCTCTTATCTTTTTTCGGGATGGTTCCCGAACCGTCAACAAAAGCCCATTGTGATGCTCCAATGCGACTTTAATTCAACTACCCCATTTAAATATAATGGCTTTATAAATCTCATTGGATAGTTTTTTACCTTTCACAACTTACTCTATTAACCATACCTTTTATATTGTACACCATATTGCTGGTCAACATGTTTTAAATCATCAATTCATTATATCATGCTACATCTACATAAGCGATGACAAATTTTAATTTTATATTACCAATAACTTGGATTAAAGTGTTTTAAATTTTTTCCATGTGGTGTACCCATACATAAAGGCGATTTTAATCGGGAGTCAAATGTGATGCCGACCCCAAGTGCCAATGTCTAAAGGGGAGGCAATTCAGAAATAGTTAAAAGTTTAATTAATAGAAATTTAGTTAAAAGTTTTATACTTTTTAGAAAAATGTTTATTTTAAGTACAATTTTGTCCTTGAAGAAATATTTTATGTGGGTGAAGTAAATGCTTTCTTGATCCATCTTTAGAATACAACATTTAAAATTCAGTCATTCCTTTCATACTCAGACAATTCTTCCAAATTTTGCCCTTTAATTCTTTTAATTTAGTTCTCTCCAAACTGCTTGCTTTTTAGACAATAATTGCAAGGAAATAAAAATATTAGTTTTCGTTTCTAACATGGTTTTTTAATTATTTCAAGCAGTGTTTCCTGGTCTATCAAATTTCATGCACCCATAAAAGTGTTACATATTTCAGGATTAATGGAAATTTTCAACACATTCATATACAATACGAAGATATATCAAGAGAATAGTAAAATATGTAATGGAGAAGATGAAGAGTGAGTAGTGAATAGAGTCCGGTTGAGGCCATATCTTGTCCTGGTAATACAGTTTCTCCAAGTCGCACATCATTTTCTGTATTCTCTAAACATGATGTGCCAAATCTTGACAACATTCTACAGCCGGAAAAGACATCCTCAACAAGTTGGAAACCTACGCCAAGACAAACTTAATAGATAAGTCTTTTTCAAGACTAAACTTTGGAGAGTGGGGTGCCAGCTCTGGTGTTGACCTCGTCATCTGACAGTTTTTTAAAATTTACTACATGCTGTTCTCGGATCTTTCCACTCGCAATTGATCCAGGACCTTCGCCAATAGCCTGTTGGTCCACTGCGACGTTATTTCATCCCCTCTGACTGGTTGAAAATTACGAAGCGCTGTGCTGGGATATTTCCCTTCAGGATTCAACCCCGACCGTCGCTAATAACCCGTTGTGTTGCTCCAGTGTGACGTTAATTAACTACCAATATTTAAAGAAACCCCAACCATTGCAATTGCCTTCCAAATCAAACTGTTTGAATGATGTGCCTGGGGCAGAGAACCAGGTAGATTGGTCGATGGACATCGACTTGATGTGGTCAGTGCAGAACACATTTCACAGGAATACGACCTAAAACGCCATCAAGGAGTCCATACAGTAGTGAAAACACAGCAATGCACTAAATGCAACAAAATGCTGGGACCTGAAACGAGCTTCAAAACGCACATGTGTGTGCACAGCGGTGAGAAACCTCATGAGTGTGAAGTGTGCAAGAAGACATTTTCACAGAAGAGTAATTTCGTAGCCCACAAGCATATCCACTCTGGTGAGAGGCCTTTCATTTGTGAATTGTGCAACAAGGCTTTTTCGCATAGTTCCCTCTTACAAAGACATCGACTTGAGCACACAGGAGAGCGACTGTACGAGTGTGAGACGTGCAGGAAGACATTTTCCTATAGCGATAATTTAATAAAACACATGCGTGTGCACATTAAGGAGAAGCCATTCGAGTGTGAGATATGCAAGAAAGCATATTCACATAAGCATACTTTGACTATACATATCCGAATCCACTCCGGTGAGAAACCTTTCGTTTGTGAAGTGTGTCACAAAGCCTTTACGAATAGTACGCACTTGCGAAGCCATGGACGTATCCATTCAGGAGAGCAGCCGTATCGGTGTGAGATGTGCAAGAAGACGTTTTCGAATGGGAGTAATTTAAAGCAGCACAGACGTGTGCACACTGATGAGAGACCTTTTGAGTGTGACGTATGCAAGAAAGTATTTAGGAATAAGTGTAATTTAGAAATACATAGTCGCATACACACGGGTGAGAAACCCTATGTTTGTGAAATGTGTAACAAAGGGTTTTCACACAGTTCACACTTACGAAGACATGTACGTATCCACACGGGAGAGCGACCGTACGAGTGTGAGACGTGCAGGAAGACATTTTCCGATAGGTGTAGTTTAATAAAACACATGCGTGTGCACACTAAGGAGAAGCCATTCGAGTGTGAGACATGCAAGACAGCATTCTCGCATAAGCATAGTTTAGCAAAACATATCCGCATCCACTCCATTGAGAAACATTTTGTTTGTAAAGTGTGTCACAAAGCATTTGCAAAGAGTATGCACTTGCGAAGCCATGGACGTATCCATTCAGGACAGGAGCCGTATCAGTGTGAGATGTGCAAGGAGACGTTTTCGGATGGGAGTAATTTAAAAAAGCACAGATGTGGGCATACTGATGAGAGACCTTTTGAGTGCGACGTGTGCAAGAAATCATTTAGAATTAAGGGTAATTTAGCAAAACATAGTCGCATACACACGGGTGAGAAACCCTATGTTTGTGAAATGTGTAACAAAGTGTTTTCACACAGTTCACACTTGCGAAGACATGTGCGTATCCACACGGGAGAGCGACCGTACGAGTGTGAGACGTGCAGGAAGACGTTTTCCGATAGGGATAATTTAATAAAACACACGCGTGTGCACACTAAGGAGAAGCCATTCGAGTGTGAGACATGCAAGGCAGCGTTTTCGCATAAGCATAGTTTAACAAAACATATCCTCATCCACTCCGTTGAGAAACCTTTTGTTTGTGAAGTGTGTCACGAAGCCTTTGCAAATAGTATGCACTTGCGAAACCATGGTCGTATCCATTCAGGAGAGGAACCGTATCAGTGTGAGATGTGCAAGAAGACGTTTTCAGATGAGAACAATTTTAAAAAGCACAGACTTGTCCACACTGTTGAGAGACCTTTTGAGTGCGATGTGTGCAAGAAAGTATTTAGGACTAAGGGTAATTTAGCAAAACATATCCGTATACACACTGGTGAGAAACCTTATGTTTGTGAAATGTGTAACAAAGGGTTTTCACGTAGTTCACACTTACGAAGACATTTACGTGTCCACACGGGAGAGGAGCCATATCAGTGTGAAGTATGTGGTAAGACATTTTCGGATAAAAGTAATTTAGTAAAACACAGACGTGTGCACTCCAGGATGAAAAAAAGGGCTGTGGTAGCCCGGTCGGAAGAATAGCCAAACTCGATTCAACCAAAGACCGTTGTGTATGCATAGGCTGGTGCACATTAAATCTGTCGTGGCCTGAAATGCCCTCACCTGGAACTTCGGAGAGGGGTGGCATCTCAGGTGTTGACCTCGTCATCTGACCGTGGTTCAAAATAAGAGGTTTCATCGGATCTTTTCCCTTAGGGATTGATTGCAAGCAGTCACCAATAGCCCGTTGTTGGTGCAGTGGACGTAAATTAACTACCTACGATAATGAAGTTTTCAATACAATTGTGGTGGCATCAGTTTCAAAAGGTTAAATGTTCGGTGGCATCAGTTTTGCTGCATTATACAAATATCATCTCGTTCCTGTCAATCCAACACGAGTAACTTTTGTTCTATGCTGATTAGCATCGCATAAAATGCATGACTTTATATTCACTTTCTTTAAGACAGCAATTGTCTGTTCTTGCTTGCTGTGTTTATGTTTCTGGTACAGTAATGCCAAATGTAATTAGGATTGAATAAATTGGATTTATTAATTTTGGAACGTATGTTGATGTTATCTTCCTCTTATTGACCTTATCTGTTTTTAATAGGCTTTGTTGAAGCACTTATTGTACGAGGTGTCCTGATATTCTTAGCACCGTGGTAGTAGCACTGGAGCATTACAACGGGCTTTTGGGGACGGTCAAGGATCAAACCCGAAAAGAAAGAACCAAGGACAACACCTTTTTCATTATAATACATACGCACTCCAGCTAGACATTCGTTTCAGATAAGCCCTCCGAAGCCAGCTTTCCATAAGCACGAAACAAATGGAATGAAAATACCTAATCCATACATCCTCAGTGATTGATATTTGACATAGTTTTTATATCACATCTATGAACTAAATTGTCAGATTAGACTGAGTGAAACTGATTAAATTTTTAGAACACTTATTTTATGAAATTATGATGTGAAAATACAAAAGTAAAATTAATTATAAACAAAAGAATTACTGACTATGTATAAATATGTTAATAATTTTAATGACAAAATAAACATTTTAAGTATGAATATAAATGTCTACAATATTCTTTTTGCCACAGTCAATACATTTATTACTTCGTCATTTCAGTGAGATACATGGGATTGTTTCTGTGAACACAACTTTTTTATCTGGGTCAAACTTCGAAAGAGCTGCACGCAATTCATGACCAAGACTTCAATGATGATTTCTAAATTCTTGATAGTGAGCATAGAAAGAAACTTTGTTCACATGTGTATGTTGTAGTAAATGGTAAAAGAACGTTTATAGCTTTTTTGACGATGGATAGCTAGCTGGTACTACCCCCCCCCCCATAATCAGGACTTGGCGGTTAAAATTTTCACAGTACACTTCCAGTGCTTTCCAGAAATGATTAGTGATCGGCACCACCTTGAATCTAAAAATAAGTTCTCGCACCCCCTTGAAAAATTTTCTATTTCTTTATTTAGGAAATTACTTCTATTGCAAGACAATTTATTTATAGAAAAATAAACACATTTAGATATACATACCAACAATATCTCAATTTTTAATGGCTATGTTTTTGTTTATTCATAATAATACTTTTGAAGCTAGGCTCCATTTTTGAAAGAGCCACGCTTAAGTCGTCACTTGCATTGAAGCGATTTCTGGCTTTTGTTTTTATGTGCAAAAGTGATAAAAATCCCATTCCACATGGGCCGCGGTGGCCCGGTTGGAAGAGCAACGGACTAGCAACCGAAGGGTTGCGAGTTCAAATCCAGCCAAACACCGCCGTGTACAAAGGGGGCTGGTGCACGTTAAATCTGTCGTGGCCTCAAATGTCCTCACGTTGGCGTGGTGTGGAAGTTTGGAGAGTGGGGTGCCAGCTCAGGTGTCGCCTCGTCATCTGACCGTGGTTCAAAATTACGTGGTGTTGTCCTCGGATCTTTCCCTTTGGGATTGATCCCGGACCGTCACCAATAGCCCATTGTGTTGCTCCAGTGTGACGTTAATTGAAATTCCCCCCCCATTCCACATGTAGGTGGTGGCAAATGGTAAAAGTGTCTTCAGTGCTGCTTCTGCCCAGCTGTGTATAAGGTTCTAATTGTGTACACACTAGAATTGCTCCAAGTTCAGTTTTTCAAATTCCATTTGAATACGTGCATTGGCTCGTATTTCAATTAGAACGTCTTATTAAATCGAAATTATCCATCGAAACTTCTCTCGCACCCCTGGTTAAGAACCACTGCTCTAGACAATTCTTCCAAATTTCGACCTTCAATTCTTTTCATAATTCTCACCAAACTACTTTCTTTTTAGACAATAATTGCAAGGAAATAAAAATATATTAGTTTTCGTTTCTAACAGGGTTTATTAATTATTTCATGCAGTGTTTCCTGGTCTATCAAAGTTCATGCACCCATAAAAGTGTTACATTTTTCAGGATTTATGGAAATTTTCAACACATTCGTAAACAGGACGAAGACATACCGAGAGAAATAGTGGAATATGTAATGGAGAAGATGAAGAGTGAGTAGTGAATAGAGTTAGGTTGAGTTCATATCTTGTCCTGGTAGTACAGATTCTCAAAGTCGCACATCATTTTCTGTATTCTTTAAACAGGATGTGCCAAGTCTTGAAAGCATCATACACCTGGAAAAGACATCTTCAACAAGTTGAAAAAGTACGCCGACAGACAAACTTAATAGATGTCTTTCAGGACAAAACTTTGGAGAGTGGGGTGCCAGTTCTGGTGTTGACCTCGTCATCTGACTTTTTTTTAAATTTACTATTTGCTGTCCTCTGATCTTTCCCTTCGCGATTGATCCCGGACCATCGCCAATAACCCTTTGCTCAGTGCGACGTTATTTCAACTACCTACCGTTATTTCAACCCCTCTGACCGTGATTCAAAATTACGAGGCGTTGTGCTGGGTATTTCCCTTCAGGATTCAACCCGGACCGTCGCTAATAACCTGTTGTGTTGCTCCAGTGGGACGTGAATTAACTACCACCATTTAAACAAACCCCCCAACCGTCGCAAATGCCTTCCAAATCAAATCGTTCGAATGATGTGCCTGGGGCAGAGAACCAGGAAGATATGTCTATGGGAAAAGGTTTTGGATGTGATCAGTGCAGAACGCGTTTTACACGGGAACGGGAATACGACCTAAAACGCCATCAAGGAGTGCATGCACTAGTGAAAACACAGCAATGCAACAAAATGCTGGGATCTAAAACGAGCCTGAAAATGCACATGCGTGTGAACACCGGCGAGAAGCCACACGAGTGCGAAGTGTGCAAGAGGACTTTTTCTCAGAAGAGTAATTTCGTAGCCCACAAGCGTATCCACTTTGGCGAGAGGCCTTTCACTTGTGAAGTGTGCAACGAGGCGTTTTTGCATAGTTCCCTCTTACGAAGACATAGACTTGTCCACACAGGAGAGCGACCGTACGAGTGTGAGACTTGCAGGAAGACGTTTTCCGATAGGGATAATTTAATAAAACACACGCGTATGCACACTAAGGAGAAGCCATTCGAGTGTGAGACATGCAAGAAAGCATATCCGCATCCACTCCGGTGAGAAACCTTTCTTTTGTGAAGTGTGTCACAAAGCCTTTACGAATACTATGCACTTGCGAAGACATGAACGTATCCATTCAGGAGAGCTGCCGTATCAGTGTAAGATGTGCAAGAAGACGTTTTCGGATGGGAGTAATTTAAAACAGCACAGACGTGTGCACACTGATGAGAGACCTTTCGAGTGCGACGTGTGCAAGAAAGTATTTAGGATTAAGTGTAATTTAGCGAAACATAGTCGCATACACACTGGTGAGAAACCTTATGTTTGTGAAATGTATAACAAAGGGTTTTCACACTTACGAAGACATTTACGTGTCCACACGGGAGAGGAGCCATATCAGTGTGAAGTTTGCGATAAGACATTTTCGGATAAAAGTAATTTAGTAAAACACAGACGTGTGCACTCCAGGATGAAGAAAGGGGCCGTGGTAGCCCGGTTGGAAGAATAGCCAAATTCGATTCAACCAATGACCGTCTTGTACGCATAGACTGGTGCACCTTAAATCTGTCATGGCCTGAAATGCCCTCACGTTGGCGTGGTGTGGAACTTGGAGAGTAGGATGGCAGCGCATGTATTAACCTCGTCATCTGACCGGGGTTCAATATAAGAGGTTTCATCGGATCTTTTCCCTTGGGGATTGATTGAGGACAGTCGCCAATTGTCCGTTGTGTGTCTCCAGTGGACGTTAATTAACTACCTACGATAATGAAGTTTTCAATACAATTGTGGTGGCATCAGTTTCAAAAGGTTAGATGTTCGGTGGCATCAGTTTTGCTGCATTTTACAAATATCGTATCGTTCCTGTCAATCCAACACGAGTAACTTTTGTTCTATGCTGATTAGCATCGCATAAAATGCATGACTTTACATTCACTTTCTTTAAGACAGCAATTGTCTGTTCTTGCTTGCTGTGTTTATGTTTCTGGTACAGTAATGTCATATGTAATTAGGATTGAATAAATTGGATTTATTAGTTTTGGAACGTATGTTGATGTTAGCTTCGTCTTATTGACCTTGTCTGTCTTTAGTAGGCTTTGTTGAAGCACTCATTGTAACAGGTGTCCTGATATTCTTAGGGGCCGTCGTGGCTCAGTGCGTATGCCCACTGCAATAACAGCCTTCGAGTCGCAGGTTCGCTTCCTGTGTATTTCTCTCTTCTGTGTGTAAAGTAAAACCTTCATTGTGTGTGTCTATTACTTTATATTGTGTATGGCGCAGCATGGTCAAATATGGCCCTTGCGCCATAAAACCCCTAAACCAACCCATCTGATATTCTTAGAGCCGTGGTAGTAGGTAGGTATTTTAATTAACGTCACACTGGAGCAACACAACGGGCTATTGGTGACGGTCCGGGATCAATCCCATAGGGAAAGAACCTCGGACAACACCACGTAACTTTGAACCACGGTCAGATGACGAGACAACATCTGAGCTGGCACGCCACCGTGAGGACATTTGAGGCCCCTTGCACACGACGGTCTTTGGTTGGATTCGAACTCAACCCTCCGGTTGCTAATTCGTTACTCTTGCAACCGGGCTACGCGCCCCCCCCCCCCTAAGAAACTAGGCAGGAAAGTAAATGTCAATATTATTGCATAAGTTCAAAATATTTACGAGTACGTCAGTCTGCTGTTCGGCAAAAAAGATTATGTTAATGTAAGCACCGATGAAGAGATAAATCAAAAACAAAGGTTCGTTCTCTTTGTAATTTAAAGGAAGGATGCAGCAGTTCAAAGAACATCTTGGCAGTGTGGAGATCGGTTTCAGTAAATTTGCTGAATTATGACCGGAACATAGCGTACTGGCTACAAATAATATACATTCTGTGCGCGCTATACATCAAAATATGAAATTGATGTTCCACGTTATTAAACCTAACTAGCTGTATGGTCTCGTGTTGCGGAGGACAACGCGTTAGTAAATACCTCCCTCTTGGATTTTTTACTCTTTTTTTGCATGTCTTCTTATAGAGTCACTGTTATATAATTCTATAAATTAAGCGTTATTATTATTCGGATTTAAAAGTTTTATGGTTTAATGTGTCACGGGATAACTGATATTTAGTAAACGACATTAGATTTTTTGCCGTCTCATTGCAAGTCTGTAAATTTCCCAATTCCGCCCTGACGTTCAGTTTCGACCCGTCTTCTTATTGGTAGCTTGTTCCTTAGATTCATTGTGACGTCTTTCACGTAGTTTATATTTAGCTGAATTGCTTGTTATGGAACGTTTTCTTTTTGGCATTGTCGTTATAAAAAAGAGTAATTACAACGTAAAAAAATAATCGCTATAAAAAAGGCAGCAGTAAACAATTTGATATTCCAAATTACGATGGATTTATGAGTTGAGTTGTACAGGTTTGCTGTATTGGATGGGAAATAATTATAAAAAATAATGCTTATTTGAAGAAGTAAAATATAAGGCTCGAAAAAGTAGTGTATTAAATGTTTATTTAAAGAGTAAAATGTAAGACACGAAAAAGTATTATTGAATTTTGAACATTTTCTACGTTTTCTCGAATTTAACACGAATATTTAAGTCAAGTCTGACAAAAAACATAATAAAAAAGTTGGAGCAAAAACCGCTACGGAAGCGTTACGGAATCAGCCAGTGACGTCACGGCACTCTGTCCAATGAGGTAATTTTTTGAACATTTTATGTTAAAATTTAAATTTTTAAAGGGGCGGAATAACTTTCCCAGTTTATTCTGCGTATTTTGACACCTCTCTCAGATCTCTACGTGCTGTGGTTGAGACGAAGATAGATTTCCAACAAACTATCACACATTAATAGTGTAGATAGACACAATGAAAGTTTTTACCGACACGGAAGAGAGAAATACATCCAGGGAGGAATGCACCTCAGAGAAATTGAACAACTCGAAGGCTGCTAGCGCAGTGGGCATACCCACTGAGCCATGACGGCCCCAGCGTACATCGAGTGTATTTGCATTTCAGACTTGTAATCCCTTTTATAAAAGAAAGGTTTCTTTCTGCGAAAAAGTTCATCTACTTTCAGTACGATTTAAAAATCGGAAAAACCTTTTCAAAATTTGCCACTATGAATCCGATTTTGTATTGAAGGCAGAAGGTATTTTTTCGCTCTAAATGATTGCAATGGCATCGGTAGAACTATCGAACGGTTAGCCTCAAGAACAAGTTGACATAGATTATACGACAATCAGATTTTAACCCTTTCGCCCCGACTTTTGCATGATTAAAATTTAACTCTGAAAAGTAGTTCAATTTAGTAGTTTTTGCTCTTTTTGACGGACGACCGTACTTTCGCGTTCGTTTGCTTTCTCCCTTCCAACATTTATTAGTTGCTCAGCTAAGGGGACCATGAATGATAATAGTGGTTCTGTTTTATGTTCCTCATCACACTTCGTAATCCATGCATTCACAACAGAAATCATAACTAAGTTCCAAAAAATCTTTTTCCACCACTTGTCTGATTTTCTGCCATGACCCTAAAAAGTAGCCATTTCATCACAGCGGTCAACTCCATTCATGTACATAGTGTAGTGGGAAATGGCTTCTGGGCAACTAACGTCTAATTTTGTACCATCCTTTTGTTTCCGAACCACGGTCACTAATTCAACAGAATGAATGGGCGTGCTCAAAACCATAAGTCCGCTATTTGCAATCTGAAAGTATTGCCAGGTTTCTTAGTCATATTTTTGTTCCCTAATTCCTTAAGAACACTGAAAACGTAAAAACCTATTCAAAAGTGGAATTTATTTACCCAATCTAATCTCTGGGACGTATATGCCCATTAGGCCCGAAAGGGTTAAATGCAAAGCATCTATTCTCCTGTACTGTAGCCATTTTAAGGAGGCGCGGTAATCCAGTTGGAAGAGTGGCGAATTAGCAACCGGAAGGTTGCGAGTTCGAATCTTGGACCAGCAAAGACCGTTGTGTACACGGGGTCGGTGCACGTTAAATGTGTCGTGGCTTCAAATGTCCTCCCGTTAGCGTGATATGGAAGTTTAGAGAGTGGATTGCAAGCTCAGGTGTTGACTCGTCATCTGGCCGTGGTTCAAAATTACGTGTTCTCCTCTGATCTTTCCCTTCGGGATTGATCCCTAACTGCCGCCAATAGCCCGTTGTGTTGCATCAGTGTGACGTTAATCAAAATAACTGCCATCCTCCATTTGACTTTTTATGCCGATTTAGATGGGAAAATTGTAAGTTTTGTTAGCTATTTTGAAGGTGAAAGAAATAAAAGGCGACTTCCAAACCTTGGCAGTAATTTTATACCTAGCACTGTAACTGGAATGACGATGCCTTTAATTTCCTTTAGCTCGTGGAAATGTTTTTAATTCTCTCAAAATTGACAATTTCTCAGTTTTGCAGCTGATTTTTAGATTAAATATGATTTTTAAAATTGTTATTTCCGGATAGATAAGTCCCCTATAGAAATGACTCAACTTAGCCAAATTTGGCCTCTGCGCCATAAAAGCCAACCCCTATAAAAATAGGCTGTCTCGTTTCTACGGCAACTTTCTGCCTGGAGCAATTCCCGCGATGGACAGACAGACTGCCTTTCCTGACCTTTCTTTCTGAGGTAATGGAAAATAGTAAAAGGAATACAAGGAAACTCGAGTCTCGCACGATTCTTTTATTCTGTCACAAGACGACTCAGTAAGTACACACCACGCACGGCACGAGGCTGTCCTTGGTGTACACGTCACAGGGCAGCGTGCCGCAGCTAACCTTGAGATCGCTCAGGTGGTCGGGGTGCTCTGCCTTCGAGAGGGTGAGCACGGACTTGGGGTAGGTCTGGGATCGGGCATCTACGCACACGTAGTCCGCCTTGCGGCTGCGCATGTCCTTGCTCATGAGGAAGCCGGAGTACTCGATGGTCCACGCGGGGGGGCAGGTGGACCGCCCGGGGAAGACGGTCGCCGAGGTGCGGTCGTCCACGAAGCAGAGGCCGCAAGCGATCGACCGGTCGCCGGACACGTTGCGGCCTTGCACGTAGACGGGGGCCAGTTTCGAGTAGTACCTGAAATGGAAAAGAACGGGACATTAGGGTTATTTGACAGTGTCTAACCTTCCAAGAGAGAGAGAGAGAGTGGTTTCGACGAAATATCTCGTCCATCAAGATCTGGTCAAATTTTCTCACGACGAGGTATCGTCATCGATGCATTGGTTTTATGATGATACCAAGATCAAGATCTGCTCAATTTTCTTCTAATGACGAGATTCCTGTCCATTAAGATCTGGTCAATTTTTTTTCTCATGACGAGATATCTCGTTCATTGAGATCTGCTCAATTTTCTTCTAATGACGAGATTCCTGTCCATTAAGATCTGGTCAATTTTTTTTCTCATGACGAGATATCTCGTTCATTGAGATCTGCTCAATTTTCTTCTAATGACGAGATTCCTGTCCATTAAGATCTGGTCAATTTTTTTTCTCATGACGAGATATCTCGTTCATTGAGATCTGCTCAATTTTCTTCTAATGACGAGATTCCTGTCCATTAAGATCTGGTCAATTTTTTTTCTCATGACGAGATATCTCGTTCATTGAGATCTGCTCAATTTTCTTCTAATGACGAGATTCCTGTCCATTAAGATCTGGTCAATTTTTTTTAATGACGAGATATCTCGTTCATTGAGATCTGCTCAATTTTCTTCTAATGACGAGATTCCTGTCCATTAAGATCTGGTCAATTTTTTTTCTCATGACGAGATATCTCGTTCATTGAGATCTGCTCAATTTTCTTCTAATGACGAGATTCCTGTCCATTAAGATCTGGTCAATTTTTTTTCTCATGACGAGATATCTCGTTCATTGAGATCTGCTCAATTTTCTTCTAATGACGAGATTCCTGTCCATTAAGATCTGGTCAATTTTTTTTTAATGACGAGATATCTCGTTCATTGAGATCTGCTCAATTTTCTTCTAATGACGAGATTCCTGTCCATTAAGATCTGGTCAATTTTTTTTCTCATGACGAGATATCTCGTTCATTGAGATCTACTCAATTTTCTTCTAATGACGAGAAATCTCGTCGAGACAACCACCAGGAGGGTTAATATATCGTCGAGGGAGATATCTCGTCGTTATCAAAATCGGTCAGATCTTGATAGTAATTAGCAAAACTTACCAGATCTTGATGAACGAGATATCTCGTCATTAGAAGAAAACTGACCAGATCTGGATCCCGTCATCATTAAAATATCGGCAATATCTTGACCATGTATCTTGTCATTAGCAAATTTGATCAGGTCTTGATGGATGAAATGTCTCGTCGAAACCACTTGGAGGGGTTAACAAGGAATCGCTTTGTTTCTCTGCTGTGTGACCATTTGCAACCCTTAAAAGACTCCATGCGCCCCAACATTGAGGAGATTTTCCAGGTTGCACGATGCTATCGGGTCCAAGATGTCCAAAATTGGTTCGAGGAACATTCTGGACAGTTCCGACGGACACCCCGTTTACCCGAAATTAACCCACTAACGCATTTATGGAGGAAATGTCCATTCGCAGATGTTATTTATTCAGAGGGCATGGTTCAACATCTCTCCAGATGTCTTCAGGCCGCTTGTAAAATCAATGCTAGGTCGAGTTGCTAAACTACAGGGTACTAGGTAGGTATCCTGTGACTTTTGGTTCTTGGGCGTATAACTGTGGTAAAACTCAAGAACACGGTACCGGCACTACGCCAAAATGGCGACTAAAATTGTCGTCTTTAAACGGCTATTTCGGTGAGTACGACACTTTTCGGTGCCTTCCACTTGCGTGCATATTTGACCCTATTTCAAAATTGTCGCCAATTGGCGAAGGTAGTGTTCTTGAGTATGAATGAAACAAATACCAGTCACGTGATGTTACGCCACTCGCTAACTGGCTTCCGAATACTTCTCTATTCTATTGCTAAAATTCTCGTGCAGTGCACGTGTCTAAGTTTTAGCCGTCATCGGTTGTGCACTATTACGTAAGATACAGTCGACAACAAAAGGAATCTGCACCATAGAGCAAATATAGGAGTGACCTTTTCATATGACCAAATCCAGTAGTAATCTGACACAAAGAGTGCTGGGTGGATCCTAACATTCATCATCTGATTGGTCCACGGGACGGGAGAACACGCCAATGCATCGATTCAAGATCTGATTGATCACCTGACAGAGCAAACAGGCGATTTCACCACTTTTGTTGCCACTCACCTACCCCGAAAAGACATGATACCAAGGTAGCTAGGTATTTTAATTGACGTCGCACTGAGGCAACACAACGGGCTATTGACGACGGTCCAGGATCAAACCCAAAAGGAAAGATCCGAGATAGGTAGGCAAGTATTTTAATTAACATCACACTGGAGCAACACAGTGTGGGCTATTGGTGACGGTCTGGGATCAATCCCAAAGAAAAGTGGATCCGTGGACAATACCACGTAATTTTGAACCACGGTCAGATGACGAGGTCAACCTGAACTAGCACCCTACTCTTCAAACTTCCACACCAAGCCAACATGAGGACATTTGAGGCCACGGCAGATATAACGTGCACCAGCCACCTTCGTACACTACTGTATTTGGTGGGATTCGAACTCGCAACCTTCGGGTTGATAATCTGTCAGTCTTCCAACCGGACTATAGTTGCCCTGATAAGATACCAAATCGGCCAACCAAGTCAATTTTTCACAGAGCAGTCACGTGACAACTAGTCAACATGTTGGTCACGTTTTGAAGCTCCTCTCAATAGCAATACTCAGTCTGCTTTTATTTCACTTCTATGTTATGCACGCAGACAGTCCTGCCCAGTCACTAAATGAAATTCAGCAACTCAAGCCTTCCTTGGAGAGAGATGACATCACTGGAGGAAAGAAGGCAGTTCCTTGACAGCATCGACAAATCTTTCTTTTGGGCGGTGTTTGTGTACAACCAACAATGTTATTGAAATAAATTTTTTGTAGTCGTTTATTTCACAATTGCGTAATTCATTTACATGAAGTATTTCAGACGGATCAGATAAGAGTATATTATATTCATTAGACGGTGCAGTACAGCTTTGATATAAAGACTTTTGTAGCAAAGCTTTCGACGCGTGTTTTGGCGTGCTTTTTGTTACGAGTTGTGGCAGCCAAAGCCAACCCCGCTTTATTTAGGATTATGGTAACCTCGCGATTATTTGGATATCTTATTAATATTTGTAAATCATTATCTTTTTTGATTTCCATTCCTAAATAACTCTAGTTTGCTGGAATTAATGTGATCTTTTATAATCTTATTATACAACCTGGTTCCATTAGACTTAAAGCTAATTAATCCTTTAACTCTTGGTTGTTAGTTAATTAACGTCGCACTGGAGCAACACAACGGATCATTGGCGACGATCCGGGATCAATTCCTAAGGGAAATTAACAGGGACAACGTCTCGTAAGTTTGAACCACGTTCAGATGACGAGATCAAGACCTGACGTGGCACCACACGCCAACGGGATGACATTTGAAGCCACGACAGATTAACGTGCACTATCCCCGTGTACACAACGGTCTTTGGCTGGACGGAGTTTCGAACACGCAACCCTCCGGTTGCTAATCCGTTACTCTTCCAACTGGGCTACCACCTTTAGCTCTTGAACGAACTTCTATAATAATATATCAGAAAAAGTTAAGATGTTTTCATTAAAGTGAATACTTACCTAGTATTGGTAAGAATAATTAGTTGTGTAGATTTCATTTCTGTTTTTAAATTCCTTTCATTACTTTTTTATTACTTTCCAATAAGCCTAAAACGGTGTTTTTCGAAAAATTATTCTTTGACGACATAAAAGGCATGCCAAAAGTGCTGCCACGAAAATGTCTGTATCAAAGCTGCGAAAGTGAAAGTGACCTAATGGACTGACCTGTGATGTCGCTTGTAGTTCCTGGTGTCGTCATCGTGCTGCAGATCGTTCGAGAGGCAGATGATGTTGGCAGAGCCCCCCTTGATCTGGTCCGTAGAAGCGATGATGCCCTCGTGAATCATCTGCGCCCCCTCGGACTTGCAGTCGGGGGAGCCCCAGTGGGTATAGATGGCGCCACCGACGTCCAGGGTCAACGCTGCGGAAGGAAAGCAGTTTTTTCTCACACGTGTGATGAAAAGCAATCGAAACTACACTTGACTTTAAAATGCAAGAGTTTTAGGTAGGGATTTGGATTAACGTCGCACTAGAGCTATTGGCGACGTTCCTGTATCAAATCCCGAAGAGAAAGATCCGAGAACAACTCGTTATTTGACCGTGGTTCAAAACGACGTGGTCACACCTGAGCTGGCACCCCACTCTCCAAACTTCTACCACTCTCCAAACTACACCACACCAACGCGTGGACACTTGAGGCTCAGACAGATTAACTTTGTAAATATTCCCATCTGATGGCACAGACAGACAGATGCCAACTCTGCTTTATATGTATAGATGGCTGTAATAGCACTGGGTGTGAGGTGAAAATATGAGCGAAAATTGATTTGGCTTCAATAAATGCCAAATCAGTCTTTGAACAAGGGGTGGTAACTTGACTGAGGTGTGCTCTTTGCTATGCGTTTTGTTAGAAACAAGAATTAACGCCTATATGAATTACACTAAATGCTAATATATGTTTCTGGTATTCCTTTATTTCATTTAGAGGTTTTAAATCCATTTGTAATATGGATGCTATATTCATTATAAATGGATAAGATATGAAATATGAGTAACAATATTTGCCATCAATAGATATAAGCAATTAAGAAAATTTAGCGCAGAGGCTAATATTTGATATTTCTTTACAGCATTTTTCTTGTAAGAAATTGAAAAGACAATAATGCATATTAAAACATATTGACATTTGAATGGCAAAAAGCGTTTTTAAGAATAGTTAAAAAGTCAACTTACCTTGAGAAGTTTGAATCTGTTAATGAGAAAAAAAGAATTTGCATGTAAGTAATCATACCAAACTTGACATCTTTAAAACCAAAAGTGTGTTACAATATACAACACTTAGAGATCGACGTTATGAGCATAACAATTTCAGGACTACCATAGGCGACTAAAAGGGACTTTATGCTATTTTTCACCCGACTGAAAGATGACTTTATGCTACTATTTTTCACCCTTATTGACTAAAAGGGGACTTTATGGTACTACTTTTCACTCTTGGGGACTTTATGCAACTATTTTTCACCCTTATTGACTAAAAGGGGACTTTATGGTACTACTTTCAGTGATGGTAATGCTGCTCCAATTGCGCCAGCATGCGCCATAGCGTATTGCCTGCTCCAAAACGCCCGTTTTTGCTAAGATTGCTCCAGAGCTGCTCCAAATCGCGTTCGGGTAATAATAAAATCCACTCTTGAGGTCTTTCCCCGCTATGTACAAATTACATTCTTGCCTTCATCCCATGAAGCGAACTGAAGAAAAATCTTTAAGCTCTTTGAAGTTTTTAGCAGCATCTTTTCCATTTATTGTAAAACCAAGTGAAGGATCTGCTCTATTATATGAATGGATCAAATATCAATGTGAAACTATTGATAGCTTTCATTTTCCAGAAGTTTCAACATGTAGTCGTATAGATCATTATTGGAGGAATATATTTAATATAAGAGAAACATCTGGCAAGTTTAAATTTGAGATTTTACCTATTTTTGTCAAGTCTCTTAAGTTATCGCATGGAAACTGATGTAGAAAGAGGCTTCAGTGAGAACAATCGCATGTTGGAAAATAGGAGAAATCTGACTATACAGTATAAATGGTGTAACGATTTCTCTGGGTAGCGTGGTAGATTCAAATCTACAGAGAACAGTCTAGCTTAAATAATAAACATTGATTTTATTCAGGACAATTTCTTGGTTATGTGAGGGTCTATGTACAAAGCACTTTCATGAATTCGATGCCTCTTCTAACGGGATGCGACAGGATGTCGTAATCTCAGGTACGCACGAAAGTCTCTGAGTGGGAGAAAGGAACGGTCTCTAGGTGAGACTCTACTCGTCGGGTGACGATGACACAAGATCAGCACCGGATTCTCACGGGATGACGGGTCAATTCAGGTTCCCTGCCGGACGAGAAGTCGGCACCGGACTCTTCGCAGGTCGTCGGTTCGGCACAATCAGGGATCGGCTCCACTGGGGTCGTCGGGTCAGCACAAGACAGCACGGCTCCGCTGGTTCGAATCTTTCGAACGAGAACAAAGCAGGAACTCGAGATAGGCAGCCTACGCCAGGCTACAAGAACGCGTCCTCTCGGAGTGAGAGAACCGTCTTCCAAATTAATAAGAGCTCCCTAATGAGGTTGACCGCTCAAAGGGTCGCTGAGCCAAGCCGCTCGAACGAGAACACAAGCAAGACTCGAGATGGGCAGCCTACGCCAGGCTACATCTCGGGGTGAGAGAACCGTCTCTTAACAATGCTTTTCTCCCTAAGGAGTGACCGCTCAAAGGGTCGCTGAGTCAAGCCTCTCGATCGAGAACACCGGCAAGAACTGACTATTCGACTCTCTTCTTTTCCTTTTGAAACCTCGCAGCCTTTGTTCGCTGGTGGTTTTTCTGATTAGTTCTCTCTTGATTGGTTATTGCTTTTAATTTGTTCGCTTTCGATTGGTTCTGATTCGGTGGCGACTGTCTGACGTAAAATGGGATCAGCTACTTAGCGCAGGTGGGCTTGATTACCTAGCAGGTGGACTTAATCACCTGGCAGGTGCACTCCTAAACACCTGGGCGCTTTTCGGAACGAATTCTCTTTTGTCAGTCTTTGATCCAAGTCCCGACCGTCTGGTGCCAGAAAGATGGAAACAGATTGTCCTGTTCTTTTACGACTCTGTCGGCGAGTTTGCCTTGGTAGGGTTAATTGAGGGGTCCATCAATGAATCCTCACAATGGTATAAGGCAAATTAAGTCGCATTTTACAAATACAGAAAACATAAAGAACTTTCAAGTTATTTCGGCTTTGATTAAATCAATTCGAAATTCCTAGAGGCGGTACCATAACAGATTGCTGTCAGCATCAGAACAAAAAAAGAGAAAAGTAGAAAATATTTGCCATAATGAGGAAGATTTAAAATTAAAGTCGAAGTAAATTGAATTGCAAAAGGAACTTTCTCAAAAACTATTAAATCATGATGAAAGCAAGATTTCACAAGGTATTGCAGACAGATGAGTGCTGTTGAAAGCGAACAGATTCTTTTTAAAGAAGGTAAAGATAGAATGTCTAAAACGATATGTGCCTTAGAAGAAAACAGAAAGGCGCAGTTGGAATGTAACAAACATAAAAGAAAGTAATATTTTTTTGTTTAATAAAATGTTTATTAGTCATGTTAATGTCAAAGTTATTTCTTACCTTGCACATAATTTTATGGAAATGGAAAACATTTGGTAAGTTTTTATGTATGTTTTTCTTATTCATTATACACTGCTGGCCACCGTAAATGCAACACCCTGAAGGAAGCATGCAAATAATATGAAATTTACAACATGCATTAGCGGAGGTGAGATATGCAAATGATTAGAATTTCAGCGCAGACGCACATCACGCGCGCCTGTGGCGCCACTTCAAAGCGCTATTTAAGGCTTGGAGATTTCGACGATTTCAAGTACGGCAATTGTGTTTTTCTTGTGGTTTTTTTCAAAAAAACGATCAATTATGCCTCGTAGAAAACAGCGATCATCTTTTGATCAAGTATCCGAGTTCGACAGAGGAAGGATATTAGCCTACCGAGATTGTGGATTATCTTTCAGGGAAATCGGTAGTCGTGTTGGACGAAACCAAACAACTGTAATGCGGATATGTGATCGTTGGATGCAGGAGGGTACGACAGACCGACGTGTTCGATCGCATCCACCTCAGTGTACCACTTCACGTGATGACAGGCATATTGTGCGTATGGCAGTGACGGATCGCTCAGCCACATCACGAACCATAGCACAGCACATTCAGTCTGTACCGCATCATCCAGTATCTGCGCGTACCATTCGACGACGTTTACAGCAGAGTGGTCTGTCCGCAAGACGTCCATTGCTTCGTCTACCCTTGACGCAGAACCACAGACGTTTCCGCCGCCAATGGTGCGATGAAAGAAGGATGTGGACGGCAGAATGGAATGAAATTGTCTTTACTGACGAGTCACGCTTCTGTCTGCAACACCACGGTGGTCGGATTCGAGTCTGGAGACACCGTGGAGAGAGGATGCTGAACAGCTGCGTTATGCACCGCCACACTGGTCCTGCACCGGGTATTATCGTATGGGGCGGTATTGGATATCACTCTCTAGTACGCATTGCCGGTACTTTAAACAGCCAGCGCTACATCTCCGAGGTGTTGGAGCCAGTTGTCCTTCCTTACCTTCAGGGCTTGCCCACAGCCATATTTCAACAGGATAATGCGCGACCACACGTGGCACGCATTGTCCAAGGGTTCTTCGTCAATCGCCAGATTGAATTGCTTCCCTGGCCAGCTCGCTCTCCGGATCTTTCGCCGATAGAAAACATGTGTCCATGGTTGCTCAACGATTGACCCAGAATACATCCCCAGCTGCCACACCAGATCAACTTTGGCAACGTGTGGAAGCTGCTTGGTCTGCTGTACCCCAAGAACACATCCAAAGTCTCTTTGAATCAATGCCGAGGCGTGTGGCAGCGGTGATCTCCAACAATGGCGGCTACTCTGGCTACTGATTTTGGCAGGAACCACACTTCACAGAAGTCTATAAATTTAATCATTTGATACTTGGTCAACATGTTATCTACAAAATAAATTTTGTTGTGATATCTCTTGTCTTTCTTGGTGTTGCAATTTGGGTGGCCAGCAGTGTATATATATTTCATCAATTTTAGTAAGTATTTAAAATGAATTCTGTAATAGTTTACAGTTATGTTTATTGTTTATCATTCATACAGTCATATGTTTAAAGTTTAAAAACCTGAATTTTATTAGTTTCTTTATTAAAATATCTTCCACTGCTCCTTTGATGTGCTGCTCCAAAATGTTAATTTACCTGCTCCAAGATTTGCTCCAAAATACTTTGTAGCAATTACCATCACTGTACTTTTCACTCTTGGGGACTTTATGCTACTATTTTTCACTCTTGGCGATTAAAAGGGGACTTTGCAACTATTTTTCACCCTTCACGACTAAATGGACTTTATGCTACTATTTTTCACCCTTGGCGACTAGAGGTATCTTTTAAAGCAAAATAGTCTCAAAAAATAATTTAAAAAATGTGCGACTTTTTGAAAATTTTGGCGACTTTTTTTTTTTAATTCACCAAAGGTAAACGAAAATTGGTCCCTTTTTTCAACTAATAGAGCGGAAGTAAAAATATTTTTCTTTAGGGAGAAAATTTACCAAAGGAAGTCAATTTCAAAGTTTTCGTGCCAAGCCGTGGCAACCACAAAAGAAAATCATCAGAATTTGTTGTTGCCAGACTGTCATGAAAATCGTGTTAAGATAATATTTAAGTTTTTTTTATTTTAAAATTTTTCTTGGCGATATATTCGAGGTCTGTTTCATACTTTATTGTCACATTTTGTGTTTTAGCCGATTCATTTTGTTTCTGAGCAACTCAAATTGCTACTAAAATAGGGTTTAAAAGGAGACTCTTTTGCTACTGTTTTTTAAAAAATGCGCTTTTAGTGCTATTTCACAAGTGCTTTGGCTGTGGCATCAGTAACAAATCGCAATGGGAGCAGGACCTTTTAGCACTCTAATTTCAACTGTAGTTTCAAAGTTCTGTAAAAAAATTAATTTGACTTGAATATACGACTTTAAAATCAGTCCAGTACTAGGTGACCAGTAGAGGAAGTTGAGTGTTGCGAAAAAGTTGACATCGGGTTCGATCTAATAATTTCTATAGTATCACCACGAACCAAACCAACCAAGTATCATTTGAAGACTTGTTAGTTAGACTTGTGTTCGCCTGCCGCGACATGCACGTGGCGTTTTGGGTACTTTAAGTTAAGTAATGAGTCTTAAAATAAGTGTGCGAAATTTCATTGTTCTAAAGTAATTAGATTTTGAGATATCTTGAGGAATTCAATACAAAAAATAACCACTTGGACAAAATTGGTTCTTATATTTTTGTAATAACAAAAGTTTAAATTATAGAAGCTTTAAAGTGGTTTCCTTTTTCAAATATAATATACATGCTATAATACAAATTCGAAAAGAACCCTACAAAACTTTTTTACAGAACTTTGAAACTTTTACCTGTTTTTACTGAACTTGAGCGTTAAGAGGGTTATGTGTTCCCCGAAATTTAAATTATTGAAATTAAATCATGGATTGCAATGTATATCAGTATTCCCACAGTGTGAAAAAAGTTTTCATTCCTGTCGAAGAGACTACAGGATATTTCAAATAACAGACGAATCAGAATCTTTTCACTTCCCAAACAAATAAATTATTTACACAGAAAGCTACAATGAGATATTTTTTAGGTAAGCTTTGGAAAACCTTTGTTCATAAGTATCATGCATGAGCATTTGGGTGGTCGAAGAAAATCTTCACATTCCGTCTGGCTTGCTTGTTCATACTGAAAATCCCTCCCATTGGAATTTAGTAAATGAATTCATGGCTAAAACTAACGATCGAATGATTAATGTCGACTAGTAGTCACGTGACTGCTCTATGAAAAATTTACTTGGTTGTTATTTTATCGCCTCGTCTGGCAATGTAACATCTCATGACAGCGTATGTGTGTGAATATTCATTTCTATAGAGTGGCGACAAAAGTGATGAAATCGACTAAGTCTACTTCTATCAGATGATCAATCAATAAACCAATCAGATGATGAATATTAAGTTCCGCCCAACAGGCAAAAGCAGTCTAAGAGTAATTTTTCTAATAATTTTGGTTACATGATCCTTGGCACATTGAACGGTTACTATTCCTCACTACTTTTATATAGGGTGAGTCTAAACTAATAATACAAACTTCAGGGGGTAATAGAACACAACGAAACAAACACTTTTCACCATAGAATGCAGGGTCGCAAGTGCAGCGGTTGGCCGTTAGAGAGCGCAGTCAAACGCTTGTATCAAAGCGTTCCGTCGGCGATGCGAGGCCTGCATCAGGTGTGGTGGTCGACATTTTGAACAGCTTCTGTAATTATGGTATGGTATTTGGTATTTTTCAATTAACGTCACACTGGAGCAACACAACGGGCTATTGGTGACGGTCCGGGATCAATCCCAGAGGGAAAGATCCGAGGACAACACCATGTAATTTTGAACCACGGTCAGATGACGAGGCAACACCTGAGCTGGCACCCCACTCTCCAAACTTCCACATCACGCCAACGTGAGGACATTTGAGGCCACGACAGATTTAACGTGCACCAGCCCCTTTGTACACGACGGTGTTTGACTGGATTCGAACTCGCAACCCTTCGGTTGCTAGTCCGTTACTCTTCCAACCGGGCCACCGCGGCCCCTCTGTAATTGTGAATTTGCGTTGTACTTACCGACTGATGTTTGTACATGTCGTTTCATTTCGATGTGAAAAGTTTGTTTTGTACATGTCATGTTTTGTGCATGTCATTTCTTTCTTACCCGTTGTTCCTTGTACTTATCTTTAATTTCTGCGAATCTAATTGTATTATTTCGTTTTGTCAAGCAGTTATTGATGTTTGTTTGACATTAAAGTGTTGTTTCCATATTTCATGCCTCTTCTCCTTTCCAACTTTCATCGGACCGCGTGTTTGTGCCGAAATGGAAAGCGCTCTCTAGCGGCCAACCGCTGCACTTGCGACCATACATTCTATGGTGAAAAGTGTTTGTTTCGCGTTGTGTTCTATCACCCCCTGAAGTTTGTATTATTAGTTTAGACTCACCCTGTATTTCCTCTATGATCGGTCTCGCCTCATACTTTTCAATGAATCTTCTTAACTTGTAAATAATCTTAAAATCTCTAAATAAAGATTTTATTGTACTGTAACCAGTCTTACGCCTAAATAGAGACCGGAAACGTTGCAATTGTTCCGGATTTTTTCCCTTCGTGGCTATAGATAGGTACTTGCTTTCTGGTTATGCTCTTTCTTAATGCGTCACGTGCTTAAGTCACGTGATGCATTAAGATGCACACTTTCTTGATGCTTCAAGCGTGATACATGTGAGTGAATGGATAAATTCGAATTTGCGATATAATAACTTCTACGGGGCAACATTAACTAGAGAAAGGGTATGCTTACAATTTTGTGCCTCAGCTGCAGGAACTTCCTGTAGTACTTGTCGGGTAGGGTGCCCCCTTTGCCCTCGTAAGCGTCGAACGCGGTTTGGAACTGCTCGACAGACGCATCCTCTGCCAGGTTCATGTTGCCCAACACCTTGTAGAACACCAACGAGATCTTCTCCAACTCTTCGTTGAACTCGCCGATCTGAAACGGATTTAACATTCTCAGTTGAAATTGAAAGAATCGAAAAATTTATATCGATTTCTATAAAAATGTTTATACAATGTGGTCTAAAATAACTCCTATAGAACTACGGGGCCGTAGTGGCTCAGTGGGCATGCCCACTGCTCTAGCAACTTGCGAGTTGCAGGCGGCGCAGGTTCGATTCCTGTCAGGTGCATTCCTCCCAGGGTGTATTTCTCTCTTCTGTGTCGGTAAAACTTTCATTGTTGTGTGTCTGGGGCAGCATGGTCACATATGGCCCTTGCGCCATAAAACCCAAACCAAACCTATAGAGCTATGGCTCATTTTACTATAAACTCTATAAAGTAATTTCTATAGAATCCTATAGAAGCTCGGGGTCGCGGTAGCTCTGTTGGAAGAGTAACGGATTAGCAACCGGAGGGTTGCGAGTTCGAAACTCGGTCCAACCAAACACTGCCGTGTAAGTAGGGGCTACTGCACGTTAAATCTGTCGTGGTCACGAATGCTCTCACGTTGGCGTGGTGTGGATGTTAAAAAGTGGGGTGCCACCTCAGGTGTTGACCTCATCATCTGAACGTGGTTCAAAATTACGTGGTGTTGTCCTCGGTTTGATCCCGTACCGTCACCAATAGCCCTTTGTGTTGCTCCGGTGTGACGTTAAGCAAATCACCTACTCTTGTTAAAAATGAGTAATGCTTGATGTATGGTTAGGTGATGTCACTTTGAACCCAAAGTTCATACTGAACAAGCCACTACTACGTCCCAGTAAATTCCAAAAGTTTCCTGTTTTTATCCCACATTCCCAGATCCTTTGCTTGCAACAGACTTTGTAGTTCTCGCGGCAGACGGTTTTTACCTCATCCTCGATCTCCTGCGACGTGACAGGTGGGACATTCAGCAGCCACTCCTGGAGTGCCTTTTTAGTTGCACGGATGTCGTCAAATTGTGCTTCGATCAAATCCAGCTGGTCCACCAGGGCTCTGAAAGAAAGAAATGTTTATTCATCTCTCATCTACCGAATCTGGGATCTAGAGCAGGGGCGTCAAACTCAAATAAAACACGAGCCATTTAATGCAACTGGTAAGATTAACGCGGGCCACATCACATTTACAAATTTTCTTAAAATTATATTTTGAAGTAAAGATTCAAGAATATGGATAGGATAATTAAAACACATTATATGTAATTAAGTGAATTTAGGGTAATAATTTATAATATTGCTATATAATTGCTTTTATTTAATTTAATTGTATTTATAAAACTAAAATTAAATTTTTTTTATACCGGAAACTTGCCAGCGCTTTCCTCCTACTAGTTTTCCACTATCTGGATTCAAAGACTGAGAACAGACAATCTTCATTATGGCAGATAAATGTTTATCAGTTAATCTTGATCTGTAGGCCGTTTTATTTAATTTCATGGACGAAAATAGTTGCTCACACATTTTTAACATGACGAAATTGTGTGTACGGTATTGCCTCGATCTCCCCTAAGTGCCATTTTCTTCATAACATATTGTCCTGTTTTCATTTTATTTCAGAGCATCGTGGGCCACAAAAAATTACCTCGGGGGCCACATGCGGCCCGCCAATCTGACACCCCTGATCTAAAGCAACTGTTGGCCGGCAATCTTGAACGTTCGTGTCTGATCATGTTTAAGGGGCAGAGGTAGCCCGTCTGGAAGAGTCAGGAATTAGCAATCGAAGGGTTGTGAGTTCGAAACTAGGTCCAGCCAAAGAACGTCCTGTACACGGCGGCTGGTGCGCAAATGTCCTCACGTTGGCGTGCTGTGGAAGTTTGAAGAGTAGGGTGTCGGCTCAGGTGTTGACCTCGTCATCTGACAGTGGTTCAAAATTACGTGGTGCTCTCCTAGGATCTTTCCCTTCGGGATTGATCCCGGACCGTCGCCAATAGCCCGTTGCATTGCTCCAGTGCGACGTTAATTAAATACCCACCTATCTACCAAATTATGATTATGCATAGCAGTGCCTCGCGGAGTCTAGGGCTCTGCGGGGGTTCCAAGAAATTAAAATAAATAAAAATCAAATGAAATGAACAAAAGTAGAATCAAAATAAGAAGACTAGAAATTACAATCTGAACGGAAATTTGCCAAGTTGAATTTCGCGGTTCCTCTAACAGACGACGCCTGGTCATTCCTCTGCCACTAACTGTAAAATTATTGTTATGCGAGCCGGACAGACAACGAGGCTGAATGGGGCCTGTCGCGTGCACAGCTTTAATGGCCCTTCATGGAACTGAATGGCCGAGTGATTTCTTGGAACTGCATTCTCGAAGCTTATTGTTGCTATGGACCTTATTGTTGCTCTCACCAATAACATAAAATCTGTTGTAACGCGAATAGTTTGATTTATTGTACCTGGAAGAACTTTTATGTATGGCCAATTTTGACACTACCATGTGTATTGGTGGTTGGGAATAAATTGATATATTATGATAAATTTCGAAGTTTTAAAAATATGATTTCACTGCATTGCCTATCCCCCTGTAACATTACTCCTAAACACCATTAACTTGTAAAACATTGGGTAGGCTTAAGGGGCTCCGAAATAGAAATTGATTCTAAAAAGACCTTTGATGCATAGAATTCCCACAGTGTCTTCCCATAAATAACAATAACAGTTAACACTGTTATCATAAAATAACAGTTTTGCCTGTTACTCACTTGGTTTCCAGGTAGCGTGGGACGTCTGCATCGAGGGCGAACAGGGGTAAAGTAACAATAGTTGATAATAATAGTGTCCGTGAAATAACAATAACATCTGTCACTGTTATAATAAAATAACAGTTTTGCCTGTTACTCACTTGGTTTCCAGGTAACGTGGCACGTCTGCATCGAGGGCGGACAACGGGAAGAGCTCCATGTTCAGGGGAACGCCGGTGCCGTTGTTGACGAGCTCTGTCTGAGCGGGGAAGTCTTCCACCAGTTCCATGAGCGACTCCATGGTGTTGGGCACTCCCTTAATGGGCACCGTAGCGTAGTAGTTGATCTCCAACGTCGAAGAGTCCTTCAGATCCTCCTGCAGCCGGGAGAAGTTGCCTAGCACATGGGAGAAACAATTCAAGAGCTTGGTTCAAATTTTATGTGGGTCATTCCATGTCAAACCGCTGTCCACAAGTAGACCACTTTTTAAAACTCGGCCAATTTGTTGCCATGTATAAGGAATTCAGGAAATTTTTAGCTTCCAACTTGCAATAGTTGCTCATGTATATTGATTTTAAGTTTGAAAACTAGGGCAATTTTTCACGATTTTAGACTCACTAAATCTTCTATACCTCTAGATCTAATTGTCCAATCGTTCTGAATGAGAGAAAAATGCACAACCTTTCTAATGAAATATCATAAGACCTTTAAAACGACCTTTTTAATTTCAGGGACAATCAATTTGACTTTTGACGTGAATTTACAAAAGTGTATTTTTATTGTTCTTTATCTTTGTTTTTGAATGTTTCTTTCACAGTAGACACGCATGGGTTTATAGTTAAAACATATTCGAAGTAAATAGAATTATGCAATCAATACGCATAAACACTTGTATCTTTTGACCTATTTGTGCAATTGAGATGAAAAAGAGCTCATTTTATAAAGTATAACCTTTCCGATGATGTATTACATGTTGCCTTTTGTGATTTTTAGGCCACTTTATTTGACCTTGAATTCCAAAAAAGTATTATTTTTCTAGAAACAATACGGTAAAGGGCATTATTTAACTTCGTTTTTTCTGAAAGTTTCAAGTTGGGACACGCATGGGTTCATAGTGAAACAATATTCCAAATAAAAGAAATGAAATATTTCTATCGAAAATGCGCCTTCACCTAATTACAATTAGCAAATTAAGTTTTTGCACTTATCCTAGTCTTTATTCAAATTTTCCTACTTCTGAGGTCTTTTTCTTCTGAAGTTTTATGATTTTCATTATCCTGTACACGCTTGCAGCGGATGATTGTAAATATTCATGCATGTGTAACATCTTTGAATATATAATGTCACTTTCTGACCTAGATTCTAGAGCTGGCTCTTGTGGATCGAGGAATCCTCTCCCGGCCACCCCACCTTTAACCCTTGCTGGGTGGCCTGGGTCATAAAAAAGAGCTTGGTCCACTCGCGACAAAATATCTCCAAATTGACAAATTGGATCAGCGGGGAACTTAGCCAACACTAAAAATTAACTCCCCAACAAGTCCGGTTGGCTTGTGGCGAAGTGGTATCGCTGGGTAAGTAGATAGGTAGCCAATTAACGTCACACAGAAGCAACACAACGGGCTATTGGCGATCAAGCCCGAAGCGATAGATCCGAGATTTTGAACCACGGTCAGATGACGAGGTCGACACCTGAACTGGCACCCCATTCTCCAAACCCACACCACGCCAACGTGAGGACATTTGAGGCAGCGATAGATTTACCGTGCCCCCGCATATACGACGGTCTTTAATTGGACCTAGTTTCGAACTCGCAAAGCTCCGGTTCCTAGAGGCATCACTGATCCTGCCTTCCAGGTCGAAGATTCCATGGATTCTTTAGAAAGATGTTATGTGGTCATTGAGTGTGTACCCTCAGATGGTGGAATCAGCAATTAAAAGGAGTGAGTCGGAAGTGCTCCTACCTTCGATACCAAGTCCGAAGGAGCCAGAGTCCGCCTGCAAGTTGCCTTGCACAGCAGCGCGAATGTTCTCGATGTCGGCCGAGTTTTTGGCTATGAAGCGAAGTGAAGCCACGAGGTCGCCCCCGTAGGTGATGCTTCTGACGTAGTGGGTGCCCGCGTTCCTCTGGTCCAGCAGCTTCCAGTTCAACCGAGGCTGTGCCGTGGACGGTAGGGTGAGAGTCTCCTGGAAATACAAAATATTTTAATATGCAAATAGGGAATATTTTAAAGAATGAAATGGTGTTGCTGGATCGGAGTGTCATCAGGGAGGATCCTGACCCTGCTAACGCAAAATAGTGTTTTCTGGGCATGAGCAGCGGTATGCTAAAAATTGCTCACCCCCTAAACACCATATCGAACGAAGAGTAAAAAAATAAGGCAAATAATTCATGCATCAAAAATTAAAACATCCAAAGACACCACAGATTAAAAACAAACACTGAACCGTACAACAAAACAAAAAGGAATTAAAGATAAAAGAGGCCTACCCTTATCAACCAAAATTGCTCTAGTAAGCTCAACACCGCATGAAGACCGCCTATCAAATGCCATTTATAAAGACCCATTTAAATATTACGGATCACAGTTAAGAATCATGATTATAATACAATATACTGCTGAAAGTGCCATGGTGAGAACGTTCCATTCCTGCCAAAGTGTTCAATTACATTACAAATAGTGTTCGATTCCTGCTTTAAGAATTGATAGTCAACCAGTACGTCCCTATAAATAATAAGCCATTGGAATTAGTCATCTGTTAAATAATTTTTAGTTTTGTTCCTATAAATAATAATTTATAGGAAGCACACACACAACCTCGTATATAAAGCAATTTTAGCATACTGCTGCTCACACGCAGAAAACACCATTTTGTGTTGTTTGGGTCAGCCTCCTTCCTGAAGACGCCCTGATCCTCCAACGCCACTTCATTCTTTAAAATTTCGCTATAATTTTCTTTAGTTGAATTATTATCGTACGTGCCATGCTATGTCTACGGCTTTAGCGCGCATACATGAGCGTTCTGTTTTTTTTTTCTTTTTTTTCTTTCATTTTTTAGTTTTATGGCTCTTTTAATGTTTTTCATTTTTGGATTTGATATATACAGGGTGAGTCTAAATTGTTTTTACAAAATAAGAGGGGTGATAATTACCCATCCAGACGAGCAATAATTACCATGGAACATAGGGTCGCATTCCACTGTGAGAGGCAGAAAAGAGTCAAATTAGAATTTCAACATGAACTTACAACAGTGTTGGGAAAGCGAATGAACGATAATAAGTATATGATTGATTGATCAGAGAAAAACTCACAGCAAGTGCTCAAAGTGGCGTGTCGTTGCACAGTTCACACCGGCGAAGGAATGACTGGCTCTCGAAGATTCCTGGTGTTGTGTTCATTTTGTCTGCGGCAACACCGATTCTCGCTACGAGATCTTCAGCCACAGGCGTCTGGTACACTAAAGATTTCATGTGCCCCCAGAAGAAAAAGTCCAGTGGGTTGAAGTCCGGTGAAGCCAAGCCACAGGTCCGCCACGTCAAATAACTTAGGAGATATGCTACGTAGGCAGGTACAAAACGACGTCAGAGGCGATGACTTGTTCATGCTCGACGCGTTTCGACTTGACTCTTTTCTGCCTCTCAGAGTGGAATGCGACCCTATGTTCCATGGTAATTATTGCTCGTATGGATGGGTACTATCACCCCTCTTACTTTGTAAAAACAATTTAGACTCACCCTGTATATATGCATATCCAAAATATATTCCAGTTCAAGTTCAGTTTGTTTGCACTGAAAATAAATTTCGTCTCAAAAATCTTTTTTATCGAGTTATTTTAGTCATAGAGTCCGACGTACTGGTGTAACCAAACCTGGTAGGAAAGGAATCGTACCGTTTCGTAGTGGACCTTGACTAGAATCTCGACCACCTTCGACCTGGAGTAGGTCTCTCGCATGTAGTTGCCCAGTCCCTCGATCTGCACTCGGCCAGTCTTGATCTTGAGTGACAGGTCTCCGGTTACGCCCAGAAAGTCCCGGGCCTCCTGGGTGTCCGATACCATCCGGTACTGAGAGTCCGTAAAATGCCGCATTATCACCTGCAACACGCTGCATGTTAGAAGTGCTTAAGGAATACGACAGTAACTCCACAATAATAAAATACCTCCACAATGAGTAATGGTGTGACCTCGGTTGAAATGTTTATTTGTTCCTTGTGTTGAGAAGTTAGTCGTCACTCTCCGAAATTAACTAACAATATAGCATTACAGTAATTTTACATAACTTTGTATACAAAGCTGTTATTTTACAATAGTATCAACTGTTATTTTACAACAGTATCAACTGTTATTTTACAATAACAGTATCAACTGTTATTGTAAAGGTTTAGCGCTGAATAGATTCTGGCGATTTCACCATTTTCGTCGCCTCTATAGAAATGCGAATTCACACATATACCCTGTTATAAGATGTAATATTGCCAAACGAGGCTATAAGATGCCAAATCGGCCAACCAAGTCAATTTTTCCCAGATCAGTCCCGTGACTACTAGTCGACATGTTAGTCACTCTTTTGGAAGTTCCTCTCAATAGCAGTGCTCTATTACTCTCGCTGCACTTGCGACCATATATTCTATGGGGAAGAGTGTTTGTTTCGTTGTGTTCTATCACCCCTGAAGTTTGTCCCATGATCATAGAATCATCCTGTCATAAGATGTTATATCGCCGAACAAGGCGATAAGATACCAAATCGGCCAAACTAGACGATTTTTCAGAGCCGCCACGGGACTACTAGTCGACATGTTGGTCACACTTTTTTGAAGTTCCCCTCAATTGCCATGCTCAGCCTACTTATATTTCACGTTTATGGTGGAAACCCTAAAGGCTTCGATCATTTTTAGAAGATGAGTTTAATACAAAAATACAGTTCGAACGTACTGCTTTCAGTCGATCGAAGAAATCAATCATGTTGCAGTTGAATTAGGCCCTAAATTACAGTACTTAAATTGAATAATATTGTTATGGTAATGGAACGCACTTTGTCCGTCATGTTTTTGACTTGTCAACTGTCAGCATGAGTTACCTATTGCAAGATAATTTCTCAACGATGGTCCTTGGTCGATTTATTAAAGGAAATATTCCATGGACTAAGGTTGAATACTGAGTATACACAATTTGAATACGCAATTGCGGACCAAAGTTTGTCAAAAAAGTTAACTGCATCAACGACATATGAAATAACAAAAGCTTTCAATATCAATTTCTGATCTTTACAAGTGATATCAGCAAAATTCTTTCGAAAATATTTTTGAAGCTAGAACGAAAATAGAACTGTTAAAATGGAGGGATGTCTGACTATAGTTTTGAGGCCGCGGAAACCAATTGGAAGAGTAACGGATTAGCAAGCGGAGAGTTTGCGAGTTCTATACTCGGTCTAGGACCTTTGTGTACACGGGGGCTGGTGCACATTCAATCTGTTGCTGCCTCAAATGTCCTCACGTTGGCATGGTGTGGAAGTTTGAAGAGTGGATTGCAAGCTCAGGTGTCGACTTCGTCATCTGACCGTGGTTCAAAATTACGAGGTGCTTTCCTTGGATCTTTCCATTGGGGATTGATCCCGGACCATCACCAATAGCCTGTTGTTCTGCTACAGTGCGACGTAAATTAACCACCTACCACAAACAAGATGCTAAACGTTATCATCTTTACGTCTTGTCCAAGGACCAACTGCGCTGCTATCTCTGCTGAATGGTAGGTAGGTAGTTGAATTAACATCGGACTTGGGCAACACAACGGGCTATTGGCGTTATCATTCGGAGTGTTCTACTCGCCCCCCATCCCCAACGATTTCGTCCAGTGTGAGGAGGGATTGAGAACTCAACTGTTGGGTTGTCGATGGCCTCCTGCGGGAAGATGTCGACTCCGGGACTGTCCGTCTTGATGTCGTACGTCCGTCCCAGGAGCATGGGCAGCACGTAGTAGAAGATCGTTGTCATGGTGACCCTGGAAGCAGAGGAAAACACAAATTTCTTAAGCTGAAGACAGACTGAGATAACTGCCTGCTACAGACAGGGGCGCACCCAGGATATCAACCTGGAAGGGGCTACATTTTTATTGTAACCTCTTTATTCAGGGAGTCATTTCAAAATTTAAATATTTCTTTGAAATATAGAATGTTTATCAGAATTTAGGTTTAGAGGCTGTAACTCAGACACTAGCTTTGAGGTATGTTACCTAGAGAAGCCTTGTTACCTTACCTAGTTACCTTGTATTGAAGTGTGTTAGAGATAAATTTTGGAGCGTGTTCCTAAGAAACTCGATTTAGAGTAAGTACCTAAAGACTACTTTTTGGAGTGTATTACATAGAGACTAGATTTAGATTGTGTTATCTAGAGACTAATTTTGGAGAGTATTACATAGAGACTAGATTTAGATTGTGTTATCTAGAGACTAATTTTGGAGAGTATTACATAGAGACTAGATTTAGATTGTGTTATCTAGAGACTAATTTTGGAGAGTATTACATAGAGACTAGATTTAGATTGTGTTATCTAGAGACTAATTTTGGAGAGTATTACATAGAGACTAGATTTAGATTGTGTTATCTAGAGACTAATTTTGGAGAGTATTACATAGAGACTAGATTTAGATTGTGTTATCTAGAGACTAATTTTGGAGAGTATTACAAAGAGACTAGATTTAGATTGTGTTATCTAGAGACTAATTTTGGAGAGTATTACATAGAGACTAGATTTAGATTGTGTTATCTAGAGACTAATTTTGGAGAGTATTACATAGAGACTAGATTTAGATTGTGTTATCTAGAGACTAATTTTGGAGAGTATTACATAGAGACTAGATTTAGATTGTGTTATCTAGAGACTAATTTTGGAGAGTATTACATAGAGACTAGATTTAGATTGTGTTATCTAGAGACTAATTTTGGAGAGTATTACATAGAGACTAGATTTAGATTGTGTTATCTAGAGACTAATTTTGGAGAGTATTACATAGAGACTAGATTTAGATTGTGTTATCTAGAGACTAATTTTGGAGAGTATTACATAGAGACTAGATTTAGATTGTGTTATCTAGAGACTAATTTTGGAGAGTATTACATAGAGACTAGATTTAGATTGTGTTATCTAGAGACTAATTTTGGAGAGTATTACATAGAGACTAGATTTAGATTGTGTTATCTAGAGACTAATTTTGGAGAGTATTACATAGAGACTAGATTTAGATTGTGTTATCTAGAGACTAATTTTGGAGAGTATTACATAGAGACTAGATTTAGATTGTGTTATCTAGAGACTAATTTTGGAGAGTATTACATAGAGACTAGATTTAGATTGTGTTATCTAGAGACTAATTTTGGAGAGTATTACATAGAGACTAGATTTAGATTGTGTTATCTAGAGACTAATTTTGGAGAGTATTACATAGAGACTAGATTTAGATTGTGTTATCTAGAGACTAATTTTGGAGAGTATTACATAGAGACTAGATTTAGATTGTGTTATCTAGAGACTAATTTTGGAGAGTATTACATAGAGACTAGATTTAGATTGTGTTATCTAGAGACTAATTTTGGAGAGTATTACATAGAGACTAGATTTAGATTGTGTTATCTAGAGACTAATTTTGGAGAGTATTACATAGAGACTAGATTTAGATTGTGTTATCTAGAGACTAATTTTGGAGAGTATTACATAGAGACTAGATTTAGATTGTGTTATCTATAGACTAATTTTGGAGAGTATTACATAGAGACTAGATTTAGATTGTGTTATCTAGAGACTAATTTTGGAGAGTATTACATAGAGACTAGATTTAGATTGTGTTATCTATAGACTAATTTTGGAGAGTATTACATAGAGACTAGATTTAGATTGTGTTATCTAGAGACTAATTTTGGAGAGTATTACATAGAGACTAGATTTAGATTGTGTTATCTAGAGACTAATTTTGGAGAGTATTACATAGAGACTAGATTTAGATTGTGTTATCTAGAGACTAATTTTGGAGAGTATTACATAGAGACTAGATTTAGATTGTGTTATCTAGAGACTAATTTTGGAGAGTATTACATAGAGACTAGATTTAGATTGTGTTATCTAGAGACTAATTTTGAAGAGTATTACATAGAGACTAGATTTAGATTGTGTTATCTAGAGACTAATTTTGGAGAGTATTACATAGAGACTAGTTTTGAAGTGTGTTATACAGAGACTAGATTTAGATTCTGTTATCTAGAGACTAGTTTTGGAGCGTATTACATAGAGACTAGTTTTGGAGTGTGTTACCAAGAGACTAATTTTAGATGGTGTTACCAAGAGATTAGTTTTAGAGTTTGTTATCTCGACTCTAGTTTCAGAGTATAATACCTAGGGAATAATTTCAAGGTGATTACTCCAAAACAAATAGAAGCTGTATTAAAGGGAAAAGTTAACAAGATTTTAATGACCAATATTAATTTTTTTTTCAATTCTTTTATTCAACTCCAGTAAATAAGAAAGACTGTTGTAAATGATCTGAACGCAAAATGAATAAATACTAGTTGACCTGTAAGAAGAAAAATATCAAAACACCTTTATACTCTGGATTTTGAATGAAGCAATCAATGAATTATATAAGGATATTTTTCCTTTTATACGGTCTGGGAGGTGCTTAAGCCCCACCGTAGGTACGCCCCTGCTACAGATAGTTACGAGTTGGGGTTGATTATTAAAAGGCGCATCTGATTTTAATTTTGAGAGGGAAAAACAACAACCTCTCCATATATCGTATATATAGGGGGACAAAGAAAATCTGATATATCGGGTATATCGAGGACTCGATGTAACAAGCGTTAAGATTCATCCATGTCTGAAAAAATATTTTATGTACACTTAAATGATGCTTGCATTTTTCTATAAAATAGAATCAACATTTTACCAATTCAACCTTAGCATCGCCGGGTAATTCTGCTAGTATATATACTAGCAGATGTACCAAATTTGGTGTGGATTGGTCAAACGGTGTAGATTTGTATATATATATATATATATATAACAGAGTTGGCTTCTCTCTGTTCTCTATACAAATCTACACCGTTTGACCAATCCACACCAAATTTGGTACACTTATATTTTAGAAAACTGCGGGTAACGTAGGTTGAATATTAACCCCGTTCTATTTGTCCTAGGTGTGCAGAAGGGGCTAAAAACAATTCTAAATCACCACAGAAATAACGTTGAGCATAAAACGATTGCGGTATGCAGCTCAGTTTGTTTTACCAATATTGATCGAAATTCAATTTTCCAATAAAATTGCTTTACCAGTATTACCCGAAAAAGAAATTTTTCAAAACAAATTAAATTATAATATTTATGCTTGAACAGACTTTTTATTTCTACCCATGATATAAATAATTTATGAATAATTGATTGAGAAAAAAGAATATTTAAAATATTTAATTTTACATAACACATTTTGCAATGAAATACGAAGATCCCAACGAAAAACTCATTGATCCTAAAAGCGTAATTTTTCTACTCGGTATCTGGCAAAGCCAGAATTCATGTTTGCTTTTTTAATTTGATTTAGAATTCTGTGTTTGTGTATTTGAGTTGACATCGAAATCTTGGTCATATTTGAGCATTTCCAAGTATTATAAATATGTGTTCTTTTCGTACATAAAACATTATTGTCTTTATCAATTTTGTTCAAAAGTCTTTGGTCAAATTATTCTATTTCAGAATATATTTAGGAAGTAGAAATTCGACACGTTTGCACTTATCTTTCTTTTTTCAGAATTCTTCATTTTTTCGAGGATCGGAATTTCGGTTCTCTTTGTATTTATGTGTTCCAGTATTTTACACATTGCAAATATATTATTTAGGAGTTAAATTTTAATGAATTGTTTATTTTCTGTAAAATATCACTAGACATGGGTAATTTCTTGACGGTATATGTATATTTCAACAAACTTTCTTTTCTTTTGGTTGAATATGTAACGCTTTGTAGAATGCTGTTTCATAAAAACAAGTAAAATATACAAAACAAAACGCTCTTAAGTACGGTGTGTAATTTCTTATTTTAAAATGACCGGTCAAGTTAAAAGATAACTTTAAAATAAGATGGGTTACGTTAAATTAAACCGGGTAGTCATACGTCGTAGTTCAAATATATTTCAAAATTTTGGCATAGATTTTCATTAAAATAAATTAGATTTGCAATTGTTTTTCATGTTTCATGGGTGTTATTGAAAGCTGTACTTCATAGTCAAGTAACTACATCTATCATTCTAAAAAGGTACGTTGTTTCCATTGAGAAACCTAATCTCTCTGAATTTAAAAAAGTACCATAAGGATTCGATTTAAAACTGAATGTCTGTTGGTGTAAAGACTTTGCTGATCTGGGAATAATATCACAGTTAGGAATTTTGAAAATTGAAACTTTTTGTCTTAAGTGATAGAAAGTCAAGTTTGCTAACTCTACAAATTGAAGCTGGTCTTACCCAACTTAGATACATGTGAAACATTCCTTGAAAGCAGTGATTTTCTTTTAAAAAAAAATGCTGTAAAATCGACCTTCTGTTTTTTGAAAAATTGTAATCCATTGAGTTTGCTTTGTCTACTCTCATGGCATTTATTTTTAAAACGAGCTCCGTTATTCCCCGTTCGATGAATGGAATTTTCAAGAAAAAGGTGTTTCCTTCAAAATAAATTAATCACGAATGCCGTAATAATTTAATTTACCATTCTCTCGTGATGAAATTCGAAAACATCACATACCAGGTACAAGAATGCCAGTAAAACATATTCATAGGAAAACTAAGTGCGAGACCATACGCCAAAAATTCGCCATTTTTACTAAAAATGAACGTAATGGGATATTCGTAATCATTCCAAAACTCAAAATCGGCTTCTGTAGTAGAAAAAAGCTTTTGTAGTTTGTCTTACAGCAAGAGTGCGATGAATGTGAAATGGATTATATGGGTGGATATATCATGTATACATATTTGAGTTTGAAGTAAATTGTAGAAGCCATGAAAAAGTTAAAACGATGTCAATAAATTATTTTCCGTGCACTTAAATGATGCTTGCATTCTTTTATGAAAGAGAAGTGATTAGTCTGATCACTTTTCAATCAATATTTAATTAATTCAACCCGAGCAACGCCCGGTAATTCTGCTACTCCATTTATGAGAATTCCACCTTGCAACTTGCAGTCTTCCCTCCTGACTTCTAACAAGAGTTTTGACCTTCTTCAACATAGTTTTTTTCCCGAAGGATTCTATTGTAAGGAAAAATCTTTCCAGGGGATTCTATTCTAAGTAAAAGAGCGATAGAATCTTTGCAAAGGATTCAATTTTGAGGAAAATTCTTCCCATAGAATTCTATTCTAAGGGAAGGACCAACAGAATATTTCCAAGGGATTCTCTTCTACAGAATGGGGCAATAGAATCGTTCCAAAGGACACTATTCCAATAAAAGTATCAATGGAATCGTTCCAAAGAAATATTCTTTTCCAAGGAGAGGACCAATAGAATCTTTCTAGAGGCTAAAAGAATCCGTGGATTTTTCAGAAAGATTTGATCATTTTGACATTATGTTTGTTATGAGGTAAAGGCAATACTACACTATCCGGAAATCTCGTGATTCTCAGTTGGCTTAGAGCTTTAATGTACTTGGCTTTAATCATATCAAGGAAATAGAACGCCAGGCGTTCCACCGGCAGTGAAAGGATTAACATTCTTATATAGGCCACATTTGGCATAAAAATTTATTTCCATAATTGAAATGATATCCTGACTACGATGCTGCTTGGTCAGACATTAACCGAAAACGGCAAAAATCCAAGAAAAAAAGGGGTGTGATAAATACATGAAATGAGAACTATGTAAATGAAAAGGAACTTACCTTTTTCGATGACAAGGATATTTTAAGGCGAATCACCATATGGGCATGCGCTAAATGGACCGTGAAATGAGAAACCAACTTTTCCCATCCTAAGATAGCATGGGAAAGCACCATGTGTGTTAATTTATCGTTGGCACTGATTATTCAACACAAGTGATAACACCCGAAGTAATCACTCCTTCACTTTGAAATGTACATCCACCGATTTCTCCAATATGTAAATGTATATACTTTTTGAAAATACGGTAATCTCTTAACCCTTCTGGTGGTTGTCTCGATGAGGTATCTCCAGAGACGTAACTTGGCTAGTTTCCACCCGGGGCAAGAACTCGTCTTGGCGCCCCCCCCCCACCGACCAACCAAACCAAAACCCTCCCCGACAACACCTGATATCGCCCCACCACACAATAATTCCAATTGTCCAAATTTTTTTTATTCAACTTCGATGGTAAATGCTTGATTTCAAAGGTAAATAGATTAATTTGCAGTAATTTCATTTTTAGTACAAGATAAAATACCTTTTTTTTCTAAGATATTTAATTGACAAGTAATCTAAGAGTAGCATGTTTGGTATATTCTTTCACACTTATAATCGCTGCAAATGAAATTAAAAGGTTTTATCAAATGATATCGGGATATGTGTGGGCTGTACCAAAATCAACAGACTTGCTTTAGAATAGGATATTTAATTATGATAAATACAAAGGCTGTTCGAGCATTTTTTGAACGATTTTGATCAGCTGTAAAAAAATTGTATGCTACGAAATAGTTTTATTTTCGCAGCAGTTAAATAGTTAAAGTATAACTTATCGGCTGCCAACTAGAGTTTTGTTTACTTTCAAAAGGGCGCTTTTAAATAAGCAATGGATGGTAGGCTATGTGTTTCCGTTTCGATGGAAGTGTTCTAATATCTTCACAAGATGTTGTGAGCAGGCCGGACACAGAGTGAAGAAATACATCCAAGTATCAAGGTTTATAAAGGCTATCTAATTTATTAACATTAATATAAATATTTACAAAAATGAGCAGCCAAGCTCTACGCATTTTACATTGCGTTCTAAGATCATTACTGAGATCTTATTCAAGTTCTAGTAATGATTACGCAAGCAATCGTATGTTGCGGAAAGAGAAGTTATGCTTAGTTATGCTAGAGAAGTTATCCGAAGAGAATTATGATTATTCAATTATTCAAAAACGCTGTAATGATTTTCGATATCTAAAGGTACGATAAGTAATATTGTTAATGAGAGAGGAAAAAACGTAAAAGTGGAAAAATACTTCCAAATACGTATCCGAAAAAGAGAAGAATTTCTGAGAATATTTGTAAAGTAAAATCTTTATTTTTAAAAGAGGATCCGCGAAGTCAAAGGATTATTACAAAGTCATTAAAATGTTCAGTTTCAACTGTAAATAAAATAATTAAGTGATTTGAATCTTACAAGGCCAAAAAATTCAATGTTCATCGTCTATCTTCACGACATTGCAGAACTCGCTGCAGAATTCTTTATGAGAAGCATTTAGCTGGAGAAAGATGGAAAAATGTGACAATAGACGAGTCGTGGGTGTATTTAAATGATTGCAATACAAAAGAACAATTTATTATCATAAAAGAGGAGAAAAATCTTAAAACATGGTTCAACTTGGTAACTTTAACGTGAGAACTTTCTCTAAGAGATTTATGATTGTTGAAGGTTTTGCATATAATGGAAAATTAAAAGTAAAAAGAGGGGAAAAAATGTAAAAATCAACTCCCGCATATTATCAAGACCATATTTTATCCCCAATATTCAAAAAAGAAATACCATATCTTTACCCACAGTGCCAACAATCAGTAGAATTGCATCAGGATAAAGCAAGTAGCCACACATCTAAATCCACTATTAAATTCGTGGAATAATTGGAACCAGAAACTGGTATCAAGTCAATAAATACCCTTTAATGATATTCCTGCTAAATCTCCAGATGTCTCACCCATGGACTTTTAAAAAGAGCATTATCGAAACGTCGACTGAAAACCATTTAAGGATTTTGGAAAACTAAAACAAGAATTAGGAATAACAGATTTTACTCAAGTTATTATCTTGAGTATTATACTTAGACATTTTACACAATCTCTTATTCTATTGACAAAATGTGAAAAAAATTAATCTAAACACAGAAAGCTTGAACTAAAACTTAACTTTATGGGCTTTTTCGGCTGCAAACATTTTTACAATGTCCTCAAAAGATAGCTTTGAAGCTAACTTGTGCTCTATTGATATGATTCTTAGGTTGGTTAGTCACTGTTGTTCTGTTAAGTTTCTGAGGTAATTTTTTATGATCTTTAGTTTGCTGAAACTCCTTTCATTTGAGGCGACTGAGACTGGCATAGTGAGGAAAATTCTCAACGATATCGTTGAATGTTGATGGACTCGTCTTCAAGTCCGTTCTTGTATATTAACGTCAGAAGACCTGATGGTGTAGCCGTTTTCATATTAGGGCTTAAATCGAAGGCATGACACTTAAAACTCTCCACTTCTATCGCCAGCTAGTCCCTGTTTAAGACTTCTTTATATGTGGTAGCTAACTCAAGTGCCTGGTTCTTCAATTCTTCTCCATTGTTTCAAACCAAGCTCCATTGAGGAAACCAAATAAACTATTCATGTTTGGAATGACTTGAAACCTTTGCCTCAGTTCATTCAGAATCCGATCTATTATTTGTATAATCAATAATCTGAACTTTTCTCTTCTGAGAATTCATAGCTTTCAACTTCGCTCTTCTCATCAAACATCCGCTTCTTCCTCCTCCGTACTTCATTAAAATGAGGATCTAGGTTAAGATTTCCTGCTATATCTTCACACATTCTGCATTTAGCTCCTTTTATACTTTTTGTAGTCTACTAATAAGTTTTTCCTCTTCATTTTTTCTCATACGTAAATATCTATAGTAAAAAAATGCTCGGTCAATTTAGCGCCCGGGGCACATGCCCCGTCTGCCCCCCCCCCCTAGTTACGTCTCTGGGTATCTCGTCATTAGCAAAATTGGTTAGATCTTGATGGACGAGATATCTCGTCGAAACAACTCGGAGGGCTTATATCGTGCCTTGGAGGTTTTCAAGGTTTTGTCGGCACTCATTATTAGAAGAAAACTGACCAGATATTGATCTCGTCGCCATGAAAACTTCGGCAATATTCAGATGACGAGATATCTCGGCATTAGCAAAATCGGTCAGATCTTGATGGACGAGTTGCATCGTCAAAACCACTTGGAGGGTTAGTTTTAACCCTCTGAGCGTCACGAGATTTCCGAGTAGAGTTGAATTGTTTTTCGCATCACAACATACGCAATGACTAAACAACCTCATCTATTGGTTGAAAGACTCATTATCCAAAACGTCACGAGGGTCAAAAGTGGTTAGAAGTCATGCAGGGAAATCCGCGAGTTGCAGAACGGATATATGCGTGCGGATCCCTCAGTGGTTTAGGAGTCACGGTAGACCAGGTGGTAGAGACGTGGATTAGCAACCGGACGTTTGCGAGTTCGAAACTCGAGCCGACGAAAGACTATCGTGTACGTGGGGGTTGGTGCACGTTGAATCTGCAGTGCTCTCAAACGTCCTCACGTTGGCTTGGAAGCTTGGAGAGTGGGATGCCAGCTCAAGTGTTGATCTCTTCATCTGACTGGTTCAAAATGACGAGATATCCTCGGATCTTTCCCTTGGGGTTTGATCCCAGACCGTCGCCAAAAGCCCGTTGTGTTGCTCTAGTGCAGGGGTCTCCAAACTACGGCCCGCGAAGGATCATTGTCCGGCCCGCGGAAACCTGGCTGATGCAGCATGCAATATATATATATGTGTGTGTGTGTTGTTGGCCCGCCTGACTTCCAGGATTTTTCAATCTTAAGATCATTCAATAATTTAACCACTTAACGCATTTACCCGTGTTTGACACGGGCGAAAGTTACCGGCAAATTTGCACATGCCCGTGTTTCACACGGGCGCTCTTGTATCTCGCGTTATTTTATTTCTAATGCCCGTTCTAGTAAAAATAGATAGGCTAGATTAAACTTATACCAAAGATGGCATAAACTTATTTATCATAGATGATTTACCACTTATTTATAGATGGATATTAAACTTATTTACCGTAGATGGCACCACTATGCACCATTTTTTTGTGTAAACCACGTGGTGCATTTTGATGATTAGCTATAAGTTTGTTATAAAGCAGTTGTTTGGTGTGGAAAAGGTAATATATCCATTTTTATTACGTTAAATATCATAAAAGTAAACAGTTAACCATAAATTAATTTTTACTAAGTGTTTTTATAACTTGTTTAGAAAAAGTTCTGATAATGAGCGACTCTGACGATTTTGAATATGCCAATTTATCAGAAAGTTTCAGCGATGATCTCTTGAGTGATGGAAGTGAATCTGAAGTTAATATTTTATTATCATTAATATTTTGAAATTCAAAATAAACATGTAATCAAATCGTTTACACTTTGTTTGTATAATAATTGTTTTATAACTTTTACCCCCCCCCGCAACTGAAATTGCAAAAAAATAACTTACACTATACCTATATATATTCATTTTCTGTAAAAAAAAAAACTCGATCATTTTTTACCAGTTTTTCCGAAAAAAACTCGTGCTTTAGGTGGTTAAGAAACTTTCACTTTGAATAACATCAATTTTCATTTAATACTAAATGTGTTTTTGATGACCATCTCATGTGGTATTAATTATAAGCCTCTTTTAGTAGATTAACAGTACTATGAATGGAAAGCAACATTGAATACACTCAACTGAATGGAAAGAAATAACTAGGTGATCTGAAAGATGGAAAATATGACCTGTATACAGATAAGAATCTAATTAATAAGCTTTGCTTCAGACTCGTTCATTAGGCAAGAACCTTTGTATCAAAATTTTCATACGGAAAAGATTTTTGAAAATAAATGTTTGTTGCTTGAGATTTTGTTATATATTTATTTTGCTTCAACACTAGAAAAGGGACTGAACATTTTGTAGTAATGTAAACCTTTATTTTCAGATTTAATTATTTAAAAAAGGGGTTATTGATCAAATTATCTTTGAAACCTGCGACTGCTCTACTTTTAAAACTTTAATTGCTATTTCAACTGCAAACGAAATAATTTTGAATCGTTAATTTGATTTGAAGGTATCAGAACATTCATACCTCAGACAATATTCAGCGGAATGTAACTAGGCTGAAAAATAATCAATTGCACTGAAACCAGTTATTCTATAGCATGTCTTATATATTTTACCATTAGTTCAGATTAAATGAGATGCTCTTATCTTGGATTGTAATTTTGTTAATTTTTTACTCAATGCTTGGAAATTAAATGTTTCATTTCTTTCAGATAATGCTCAAAATGCCAAACTTTCCACCAAACTCTGCTCATGTTACTTCTTTTAAAATCAGGTATAGTAATTCAAAATTAACTCCCTCAAACAGATTTAAATGTAAAATAATTGCATACCTTTGGAAAAATTAGATTCCATGTTTGTGTGTTAGTTATCAATATAATTCAAGTTAATTAAATCAATAGGTAAACTTTAATTGACTCCTTGGGTCCTAAAACTTTTTTGGTTGGGCTGTTTCCCTCTAACATAAAGTTTAAGTATTACAAATATATGGATAATATTAATTATTTATATTAAGAGTTCTGTAACATCGTTATATAAGTACATTTTATTTCCCAATGATTTCTCCAAAGCTAGCACTACACATCCTAATTAATACTACTGATATAAAATCCAGTTAAGATCAGTCATTGTTTAGGTGTTACTGAATACAAAGTTCTTAACTTATTTGAAAACATGCATCTTGTTCAGTTATTTCATTTTCATTATTAAACATAATATAGAATGGAAAATTAAATTTAAAATTTTGATTTTAATCGATTTTTTAAATAAAAATAACTTGATTTAAATTGGCATACCTTGAACGAAACCACGACAGCTGTTCTTGGAATCAACTTTTTAGTTTCCAAGAATCAAGATAAACATTGAATTACAAATTAAAAAACAATCTTCATCTATTCTCATGTCGTTTCTGCAATAAGTGAATTTTCCAAGGTTGTAAAAGTTTAATTAAGATTTGATGTTGGTTTCAGTTTCACACCTATTTAAATCAAAATTTTATAAATTTCATCTCTGAAATAACTATGAAGATGTGCATTTTATTCAAACACTTATCTTGCTTGCAACCCCAAAATTATACTGAAAATCATTCTCCTTTTTAAGACACTAAGTTGATTGAAGGTTAGACAAGTATGCATTTCCCTCGAGCTATTGAACCTACAGGTGTCACGCACAAGCCTGTACATCAGAATGTGCATTGCTTTAAATATTCCATAACTAAATTGCACATGGCCAATTTTGAACTGTCCTTCATGCGATGGGTGAAGATGCTCGAAATATATTCACTCAAATTAAAATTGTAGCAACTTTCATTCTTTTTAAAGATGTTCTAATTTATTTAGTATTGTAATCTGAAAAAAACCAGCTTATTCACAACGAAAGTTTTCTGCAATGTCACAAAAGCATTCCAATTTTGCTCATTTATAATTGAGAATTTTAATATCTTCATGTAACATTGGTTAATTTTTATATAAATTTAAATGAGAAATTTTATGCATTGATCCCTAGGAATTCTTTACATCGTAACTATTCTGTATTCATAGAATGTAAATTTTCAGTGCAAGTTCCTTTTATTGGTGACATTTTCTCAAAAAATTTAACCAATTACTTTTTAAAAATAAAGGAATTTTATTCATTATAAATATATAATGCAAAAAAAACCCAGAAATGTGCCCGATTTGTAATTGATATAAAATAGTTGTATAAAAATTTATAAAATATGGTTAGTGGGATCCCGCAACCTTATTTATCTAGGTCCAAAAATTCCATGCACACAATCAGATAGGTGAAAATCAAACTAATCTACACTGCTCGAGAACCAGATGGGAAAACATTGCTTACGCATGGCATTTCTTGTGCTGCTCTATTTACTCTATCATGTGATCAACTTGCATATTCCTATATCACATTTTAATCTTTCAAAAATTTACCCTGCTATATTTCCTTATACATTAATGTTATTCATCATATAAATATTAATACTTAACATAAATCAAAACTATCTAGGAACTATGCTTATTTGTGCCTCATGTCAAACAAGTTTAAATTTGTAAGGACAAGGGATTACAATCATAAGATTTAAATCAAGTCAATCCGATTTTTAATCATGATTTTTTTCATACCCTGCTTACTTCATATTAGTACTTGAGAAATAAGCAAAATGTATTAAATAATTTTGGAAAAACTTTTATAATTGCTGAACAATTAGTTTAACTATTTTAATTATGATAATTAAGCCTAATTTCATTTATTTTTTAATGAACTTTAACAATAAATTATATATTTTGAAATTGGGTAACTAGTTCAGAAGCTGTTGTGCATCCTTTCCAACATACTGATACTTCGCATCAGATTAAATGCACATGTAACTGAAATTTTTATCCGAATTATAGTCATTAACATTCTGATAAATATACCTGAAATAAAGAGAATATATTAGATGATTTCGCCTCTAGTAATGCAAAATAAAAACCTTTCTGAAAATGTAATGAGTTCTTCAAAAATGTAAAATAACTTATTAATAAAAATCCGAAAAATGACGATTTTTTTTACAATTCAACAATGACTATTCAGTGCCAAAGTAAATTTGTCTTTTCTATTGTTTGAAAAACCATGGTGAAATTGAAGGAGCCTTGGTAAAAGCAGTTTGAAAGCGTTTTTAATCAGAAAATTTTATTTACAGCAACAAGGAGGCAGTGTTGCAAATTACATCCGACGTAATGCAGATTCCGGAATACTATATTTTTACCCCGAACATAGCTAATTTTTTTTACGAGTGTTGAATTGTGACATCTTCCACATTCTAACACTTATATTAGTTTTAATTTTGAGCTCCAATCCCTCTACCTTCTCTTTTTACTAGATGTTCACATAGGTATGGAAACAAACTCATAGCTGGCCAAGACTGAATATCAAGTTTGGAATCGGGGACACACCCAGGATTTTATTATGGAGGCTATCCAAATATCGTAAGCTTTCTTTAAGAGGGGGATTAATTGAATATTTATCAACAATCAGGTTAAGTTATACTAATTCTTTCCTCTCCATTAATTTTTGATTCCACTTTAAACATATTTTTTGTTATACAGCAATTTCATCTTCACAAACATTCATTTTTAAAAAACGTTTATAATTATTAAAATGCATAAGGTTCTTTAAAACACCAGGGTCAATCATGTTTTCAAAAGGAATATTGCAAACAAACGAGGAACTTTATCGAGGTGTATGAAAAAATGTATTTCCTAAAAACAGTTCTGCGAAATTTAACCTGCATTTTTATGGTTGAGTGTTGGGTAACAAGATAGATAAAAAAAATTGTCTTTTGGTGTAGCTTAAATGTTGTCATTCATTAACAGTAAAATCATATTGGTGACGGCCAAAAAGGTTTTTTGTACATTTGAAGTCAGTTAGTTTTTTAGGCTTTAAAACTTTTTTGGGTTTTTATAGGTAGGTAGTTAATATCACTGGAGCAACAAAACGGGCTATTGGCAACAGTCGGTGATCAATCCTGAAGGGAAAGATCGAAGGACCATGCCTTGTAATTTTGAATCAATTCATTATTTACCCAAGGTTTTGAACAAATCTAGATGTAGAGGCCATTACGCTCAGAGTACAGTTAAAGCTGAAAATAATGACACTTGACAAGAGTTGAAGAAATAACTTTTATTTCAAAAACAAATTTAAATTTTGATACAAAGAAATTCCCTAAACCTAGTTAAATAAAAATAGTTAATCCTTTAAACTTATGAAAGAGACATAAAATGCAATAAAGGCATTCCAACACAATATAATGTGGGATAATAAGCCTATGGCATATCCCAACAGTCCTTGGAATTTTTTCATTTTTCTATTTTTTTGTCATTTTTTAAATTGTATAAAGCATTGGTCTTCACGTGGGTTTTTCCAAACATTTTTCACTTTTTTTTGGTTTTTTCCTTTTTATATAGCAGAAAAAGTCACCTTTTCTTTGAGATTTTTGTTCCAAGAACAATTAGCACTCTTTTTTAGGACCTCCAGCAAGCATCTCCTTAGCATTATGTGCTTGGAGTACGGCAACAGCTTCTTCAACCTGAAATTACAAAACGAGAATTAGCATAACCAGCATAGAACCCTCGATTTTTTTACCATTAAATTAATTCCATTCTCATGGTATACCGAAGTATCAGAAAAACTGGCAAAGGAGTCTATGCAAAATGCATAGCAACGCCATTGCTTGTGTCTGCCAATGCACATATAAAACGATAATCTGCAAACACCTAGAGCTGTTTTCGCTGTGCTATGATTTAAGTGATTTTCAAGGTTTAATTGTTAGAGCTCGCTAGATGGGTCATAGCATTTGAGAAGAAATTTAGATTGTCACATACTATATCAAAGGTGTACTGACAAAACCAGTAACTTACAACAGCAGTGTGGCAGTCAAGACTGGGTGAATGTGACCAGCGTCTACAGGTAAGAATCATACAATCAGCATGCAATATGACCTCAAATAAAATTGTGATTCAATCCTGGGCCCTCTACAAACATTAGTGAGAACTGTGCAACAGTCCCACAAAGATATGGGCTTTAGGAGCCGATGCGTAACGAGTACCCTTGGCGAATACTCGAAAACCAGCTATGCGCCTTGTTTGGACTCTGGAACCACAGGATGCTAGTATCTCGGGCTGAGTCGCGTTTCTAACATGATTGAAAAAGACCAGGTAGGTATTTTAATTAATGTCACACTGGAGCAACACAACAGGCTATTGGTGACAGTTCGGGATCAATCCCAAAGGGAAAGACTCGAGGACAACACCAAGTAATTTTGAATCAGTCAGATGACGAGGTCACATCCCACTCTCCAAACTTCCACACCACACCAACGCGAAGGCACTTGAGGCCACGACAGATTTAACATGTACCAGTCCCCTTTATACACGCCAGTATTTGGTTGGATTCGAAATTGCAACACTCCCGTTGCTAATCCGCCACTTTTCCAACCTGGCCCGAAATAGAACAGAGATCTTCAATCTTTTTTCATCTCGTGGCATACATGAACTAATTACTAATTCTGCAGCACACCAAAATTTTTTTGGACAGTAAAATAGGTATCATTTAGCTTGATTAAAAAAACTTATTGGTCCAAAGTGGCTTTCTCAAAATTTTTCGGGTTAATTTACTTGATACACACAGACGAGTATTCAGTAAAATTATCGAACACGCATCAAAAGTTCAAAACTAAAACCGTTGAAATGAAAGGCATTCAAAAATCAAGAACCAGGTTTTTAAGACCCAATTACGATAAGACAAACCAACTCACTTTAGCCTTAAGAGATTCGTGATGTTCCAACATATGCAACAGCTCAGAATTGTCGATCTCGAGCAACATGCCGGTGATCTTGCCAGCCATGTCTGGGTACCATCTATGGATGATGGGGAAGAGACGTTCCCCGAGCATCTGCTTCTGCTCTTGGGCGTTGGCATCAGCCAGCATGGAGGCAGTGAGAGGCTCCTGCCCCTGGATGTGCACAGCCTGTTGGGCGACTGCTTGCTGGGTGACCGCCTGCTGCACGGTCTGCGGCTGGGGCGGGTTACGCATGTTGGCGGTGTACTTGAAGGTGGCTGGTCTGCCCTGGTTGACATTGGCGGCAGCCATGCCACTGGGACGGGGAGCCCCCACGCTCGCTGGTCCCATCGGAGCGACTCGGGTTCCAGAGGCAGCAGTGGCTGCTGTTGGTTGCTGTCCGGTGATGGGACGAGCCGTCATGCCAGCACGCATGCCCGGGTTCTGGGCAGCTGGTACCGTGGGGCGTGTGGCAGCCCGGGCGAACGGTGCAGCAGACTGCATGGCTTGGAAAGCTGCAGGACAAGTGGTACTTTCGAAGTTGGCATAATAAATTATAAAATAAGAAGTGTTCCTTATCTTTGTTACATAAAGAGGTTACCTTCCATTCAGGACTAACAGTCAAAGCACTGAATTTTTATTGTTTAAAGGCCAGGTTTGGCAAAACACTAGTGAAAAGTAGTATAAAGTCTCCTCTTAAACCCTATCTTAGTAGCAATTTTAGATACTCGAATGCAAAATAAATCGGCTAAAACATAAAATGTTGTAATTAAGTATGCAAGAAATAGATATTGAAGACCTCCCCAAAAAATTTAAAATTAAACTTAATATTTTCATGACAACCCAGAAACTACATATTCCGATATTTTTCTTTTCATGGTTGCCAAGACTTCAAAATTGACACCAAAAGAAAAATTCAAATATTTTATTGTTAAAAGGAACCAAATTTTCAAAGTTGCCAAAATTCTGAAAAATTCCCCATTTGATTTCTGAATTGATGTCCAAAGAGGAAACAAATATAAAAACTTTTCTGTTCTTTCAAAAGTCATTTTCCCCCATCATTCATATCTAATTGGAAAAGCAATACATACCGGCAGCAGGTTGGGCTCCTGGTCTCATCTGTGTATTCTGGGGCCAGCGAGGAGTGGCTCGCATTTGGGCCATCTGCGGGAAGTAGCCTCGTTGAGCTTGTGGCATAGTGGGCACGAAGTACCCAGCATTTCCCGGATTAAACATCTGCCCAAGCTAAAAACAAAATAAGTTTTAGTAGTTACCACATTATGAAAAAAAAGCAAACAGCCACAAGTTCCTATTAAATTGACACATTGGCTGTCTAATAGCAGAAAAACCCTGGGACATTAATTTTGGTAATTTGTCCAGGAGACCACACAGAAGTGCGTACACATACATCACCCGGTAAATGCGAAACATATCCTACTCGCAAAACAGTCTATGATTGGAGTTATATATTTAATCCAAACAACCCCTTGACCACAGTACAAGTTAAATGCAACTTGCACAATATTCAATGCACTAAGCTTTAAATTCTGTGTACCGGATTTTGTTCAAGTGGACAGCAGGGTTTATACATTCTGGAAAAGCAAGTTGTGGAATATTTTCAGAAGGTATACTTTAATTAAAAAAACTGTCTTTTATTACTACTTACACTACAAGTAACTCCTGTTCCCATACGTTTATGCTCGGCTTTATTTAGAGCAGTGGTTCTTAACTTGGAGTGTGCACTCCTGGGAATGAGAAAGCTTTTCCAGGGGTGCAAAAGTTTCAATGGACAGCAATTTAATAAAAGATTATCTTATCGAAATATGAGCCAATGCACATATTCAAATGGAATTTGAAAAACTGGACTTGGGAACAATTCTGGTATATGCAGTTAGATTATCCACAGCTGGCAAAAGCAGCATTGTAGACACTTTTCCCACAGGAGGGGTGGCAAATTGTAAATGGGATTTTCATCACTTTTGCACATAAAAACAAAAGTCAGAAATTGCTGTGCAAGTGATGACTTACACGCGGCTCTTTCGTAAAAGGAGCCCCACTTTTTTCAAGGGGCGCAAGAACTCATTTTTAGATTCAAGGGGATTCCGATCACTAAAAAGGTTAAGAACCACTGATTTAGAGAATGGGCAAAAGCAATTTGGAAATTCATCCAATGCGGCTGGAGTTTTATGAACACATTGCTTTGAAGTACCACCTACTAGACACATTTAGAACGAGTCTTCCCATTTCATTTGGCCCAAATTAGTTTTAAAAACAATTATGCGAACAAGTTATATTTATTTCCAATGCCTGGCCAATTGAATATTAGCATCATCACGGCACTAGAAGGGCGGAATTAAGTACCACTCGGCGTTATACTATTGCACCAGGGGAAAGTCATGTACACCTTAATGTTCAGGTACATGTTTATGAGGAGGCCACACATTTACTCCAGATAAACAATCATCCATGCATTAACCTCGAATTCAATCTAAAAGCCAGCAACCTGACCATTAGACCGATCTTTGTTTTCATATGCAGGCGAAGAAAGGGTTGTAGTAAAAACTAAGGCATTTTAACCCTCCTGGTGGTTTCCTCTATGAGGTATTATAATTAGCAAAAATGATCTTGATAAACAAGGTACCTCTGCCATTAGAAGAAAACTGACCAAAACTTGATCTAGTCATCATGAAAAATGGCAATATCTTGATGACAAGACATTTTGTTATTAGAAAAATAGGTCAGATCTAGATGGATGAGATCCCATCGAAAGCATTGCAGGATTAAAATTCTGTAACAGATAAATATTAAGGGCCCCTTGAAAAACAAAATCTGGTCTTTTTAATAAAGGTTGGGGTACCTACAATTATAAAATTTCACATAAAAAATTTCATTTCTGGACCATTACCAGAAGTTTTCACTACCAGCTCCGGGTTAAGTACAGTAATAGCATTCCTACCTGCATCCTCATTCCAGCCATTCTCTGCATATACTGTGAAGCCAGATGAGCCTTACGATCTTCCTTGCGTTGAGCAAGTGCCACATAAAGGGGCTTCGACACGACAATTCGCCCATTCATCTCGGTCACTGCCTTAGTTGCCTCTTCTGGGGAGCTGAAGCAAACAAAACCAAATCCCCTAGAGCGTCCATTGCCGTCTGTCATGACCTGAAACGAAAACATTTGAAATATGGCCTACCAACATCGATTTTGGAAACTGCTATCATGCATGCAAAAAAGATTATGCAATCTTTTTACTATATTATACCGATTAGACAATAAAAACGTTCCCACCAATTCTTTAAGGAAGAAATGGAATACCATGGACATAGACTTTGATCGAAAGTCTCTCTAACATGCCACTTTTTCCTTATTATTTGAAGTTTCGTGGAGCAAAGGCTATATTTGGCTAAGCTGTGCCAAATACAAGACAACATCAAGTAAAGAAAATATTGTGAATGGAAAAGAGGGATTGAGGAACAGTAGTGGGATGAAAGCAGAAAAGATATCAACTCCTGTGTTTACTAAAGACAGTAAACCCCATGGGAAAAGAAAAATCTCCCAGGTCCTGTGAAGCCCCATACACACCTAAAGATGTGCCCCTAAGGGCATTAATTTTTTGGTTAATTGGCTTAAGATACAAAAGGAAATTTTTTTTGAAAATGGAAAATTTATTTCCTGTAGAAATTGCAGAGAATCTAATGGTTAGTAATTTAAAACAGCCATAGAATTAATTTGTAAATTTCGTGATAAATTGACATTGGCAGGTATGGAAATATTCTAAGTTCAGATGAGCCACGTTGTTTCGAAAGAGTCCATTAGATAAATTAGGGAACTAGTCTAAATGTAAAAAAGCACTCCCACAACCAGCATCTTTCAATTTTCGCAAAATCTGCTGGCCTAAGGTCGACTGCTATCTCAGAGCTGCATTATATTTTAGCATTATTAATGTGGTATAAGTAGTGTAAGCCCTAATAATACTGTTTGCAGGTACTGTGTTCGTCTTGTTCTGAATAAATGGGTTCTTTTATTCAAGACCTGTTTTGCTGCTGAATCTACATCACATGCAAAGAGAAAAACAAATTAAGAATGGATAATTGGTTTTCCATGGTGGAATTTAATTTTTTCCCCATAGCATAGAATTCTTTCCTGTGGAAATTACCAGAATTGGTTGGTTGTCTTAGCATTTTATTGCAAAAGGACCATTTTTGGCCTAACTTAAGAAGTCAAGTAAAAAGAATGAGAACAGTAGTGAGATGAAAGCAAAAAAGATAGCTTGAGTATACTGGGAGCATGATCCGTGTTTACCAGACAGAAAACCCCATGTGAAAAGATGACAACAAGAGCACTTTGGGTTCACGAAGCCCGTACCCACTTAATGGAGAAGTGCCCTTAAGGGCAGAAATTAGAGAAATTAACAGTTGGCAACTCGGTTCTACTGTTTACGGAAAATAGGACTATTTGCTATATAATTCTACATATAATCTTACAATACAATCAAACCCTAAACATTGGTAGGTGTAGAATAACCAATTGTTATACTTTAACAAAAACCAACAATATTCCAAATTACTAGCCAGAAAAACAGGTTGTAATGAAACACCTGTAACATTTAAATTGATGAAATTCTTACTTTAGCACTAGTTATTGTTCCAAAAGGTGCAAATTCCTTCCTCAATCTTTCATCATCGATGGCATCGTCGAGATTTTTCACGTACAGGTTGACCCCCTGGTATCGGCTCATTCGCTCAATTTTCAGCATTTCAAACCTTCGTTTTAATTCCGCGGCTCGTTCTGATTTTTTCTGCGCACGCCCAACATACAGGGTTTTACCATTCAACTCCTTCCCGTTCAGTTCCTCGACAGCCTGGAAGACAAACACTCAAAGCATTAGTCTGCATGACAATTGTAAGCTCATGAATAGCTACACACAAGATACTCATAAGCTATATTAGAGTTATTTAGAGAATGTTCAAGAATTTTTTTTATTTAAAACATCATTTTTCAGGTAGGTATGTAATTAACATTGCTCTGGTGCAACACAACATACTATTGGCGACTGTCCAGGATCAAACCCAAAGGTAAAGACCCAAGGACAATACTAAGTGATTTTGAAAAACAGTCAGATGTTACGTCTGAACTGGCATCCTACTCTCTAAACTTCCACACCATGCGAACACGAGGACATTCGAGGCCACGACAGATTTAACGTGCAGCCCCTTTGCACACGATGGCCTTTGGTTGGATTCAAACATGCAACCTTCTGGTTGCTACCCATTACTCTTTCAACTGGGCTACCAGACTCATTTTTCAGGAAACAATTTGTTGATAGAAATAAGTTTCAGGTTCGTTTCTGATATGTATTAGTCACAACTTTTATAAAAAGCACCGTTTTATAGGAATTTATAATTGTTAATTTTCATTGAAAACCATGATACATTTTTCAAATATTAGTCATAATGCTGCTACCATAGTGAAGTCTACAGATATAAGCAACACATACCAGATTTTTGCATATAGTTGTATAGCACACATTAAAATTATTGGTTAGGTTTTATGGCATGAGATCCAATGCCAAAACAAGTTAAGATTGAGTAAAAATAGATTTCAAAATATTGTTAATCAGTGGATTAATATTAAAAGCATGAATAATTAAGTTATGTTAAACATGTATTCAACAAGATGATAGTTTAATATGTTGTTGAGCAACATTAGTTTTGGTGTAATACACATAAAAAGGTAAAAATGTTTGAATAGGGTTTTCCCAATCAAACTCCATAATGTTAAATTAGAAGAGCAGTCATAGGCTGCACAGCCAGTCTAATCTGGAAACGAATTAAAGCCAGATAGATGTTAAGCAGTCCTGGTCCCCAAGATGTATTTGAGAATACCTTTACAAGATCAAGCCTTTCCTCTCAAGACACCTGTGTGACATAGGGAGAAGTAAAGTTTCAGACAGAAAACAATGCCCAGAAATCTTTGATATCAACCGTGTATAACATCAGTTAGGATGATTTCTGGGTCCGGATACAGGTTTCGATGCTCGGATAAAGTTATTGGTTGGGATAATAAAATTAAACTATTTAAGTGTGTGTGAACTCAAAAATAACTACACATATTGTCCAAGTAAATCATTCCCCACTTTGAGCAAAGTTGTTGAAAAAAGCAGAGTACAAAAATCTTAAATGTTAACTTAGATTTCATTTTAGGTGATTAAAATAATACATGGCTTGGCATTTATATATTTTCTTACTTCTAAAAGGAAATTCTCGCTTTATCTTCTTTTGGGGAATAGTACCCAAAAGATTATTACCAAGAAATTTATATAATTGTAAGCTGCCATACCTTTTCTGCATTTTCAGGGTCTTCAAAGCTAACAAATCCAAAACCTTTGGGTTTCCCCATTTCGTCGGTCATGACCTGTAAAGAGGAATTATTGAAATCTTCTAACATTTTAGTTTAAGTACATATTGGAATAAATATGAAACATCCATAGCAAGCACACACACACAAATCTTCACTTATAAATAACAGCAATTACTTTTATATTCTTGATTTTTTACGAGTCTGATTTTAACACCTTAACTTTATTTGTAAAAATAGGGATAAGTTTTCAAGTCAGATATGAAATAATTGGTCATCATGTTGCTACCAATTATTAATTTTTAACAAGCCAACAGTGATCGACACAAGCCTCATATTCGGTTTAATGACAAATCAGCTAGAATAGGCCCTCTATGTATTCAAAAAACCAGACACAAATGAAAAGCATCCCAAGCTCATATACACTTGATCAGAAAAATTCATGAACTGTACATGTCTTACACAAAATGAAGAGTTGTACAGGTGGAAACTAATTTCTAAACAAATAAAAGATACTTTTTACTTGCTAACCAGCATAATAGTATGCATCACAGCATACTATTATTTAAGCAAATTCTAAGCTATCACTATTTTCAATAATTAAAAATCAGGATATGAAAAACGTTTCTTTTTAAATCATACTTTATTTTAATGAATTTGTTGCCCATATCACTTTAAACTTCAGTGCAGTTTCTAGATAGAATCGATTTAAATTAAACATTAGTGTAAGAGGGTATTGGAAATATAGGAGAACAAAAAACAACCAAGATTAAAATTGGATAAAAGCAACAAATCCAAGATTATAACAAACGTGTGTATAATATTTGAATTCTAAATTAAATGAATATACCCATCAATATTTGTGATTTTGAAATCTTACAAATTTGCAGGATCATAACAGATTGCACACGTCAAATATTCTGATTATTTCCTATTTTAAATGTTTTCATTTAAAAGGAAGATTTAGCCAATTTCAGAGTACATTTGTAAGGGGAAGCAGAACAGCAACATCAATCTTGATTAGTCTCTTTCAGTACGTTTAGTTCAAGCATATGGCAGGAACTCCGCTTTTGTTTCATAAAAGTATTGGATTTGGGGGTTTTTGGCACTAGGTCCAGAATTGACAAGGATTACAAATCTAACTTGTTTCAGATAAGAATTCGATGATTCTAATGAACTAAATACATTTTGTTTTGTAAATTCAAGGGGCAGGCAATGATGTGAAATTGTTCTTTAAACTAGCAACTAGACCTTTGGTATTAGTTTCTGCCAACTGCAAAACACACTTGTACAGAAAAAATTTGTTGATGCTTCTTGGTAGTCAAGTGCTCTGAAAATATGCAATACTTGGGGAAGGTTGGTTGTTTTGGGTTTTATGGCGCAAGATCCAAAAGTGGACAAGCTGCGCCAAACACAAGACTGAATATCGTAATAAAAGTGCAGAACATTTAAAAATGAAGTCCAAGGCAAAGATAAAAGGTAAATTTAAAACATGTAAAATGTGTAGATGAGAATAAAAATATTTAAATAATCAGACAAAAACAAGATCATTTGAGGCATAACTAATGAGACTGCAGAATTTAATTTACCTTCGTATAAAATAAAAATGCATAAATTTGAAAGTATGAATTTAAACAGCCGAAGATGGACAAGTCGGAAGCGCTACACCACTAGCATGAATGTTTCAAAAATTATTTAATCTTGCAATATATCTTCTAATTTTTACATACTGCTGGTATCAAAAGTTTCCTGCAGACCAAGACATACAGGATGCAAAACAATCAGTCTCCACATTCTCAACATGGTTACAGCAGCCCCCCCTTCGTAATTTCAAAATATTATTTTAACCATTATGATATTCTTTCAGATCTTTTATGTTTGTTTCTAATCTTTTTATTTGTCTTCCCATTTTCTCACCAGATGAAGAAAAGGTCTCCCAGTATTTTTCATCGATTCTATTAGATTTTGTAGCATCTAATTTCATTTGTGATTGTTTTAGAAGTATGTTTACAATCAAGATTAGATGGTTTGGGAATGTTTGTTTTTGTTGATTTTTTAATGGTTGCATCGTTTTCTTGGATGACTGTTTCTTTTGTACAATTGTATTTTTAATTTCTTCATTAGGAATGGTATCTGTTTAGATAGCAACGGATTTCATAGTTTTAATTACAGATGCATACGAAATATTTGCTCTTGGTGTCCGACTTTCTAGTTTTTTTTTGCTTTGAGATATGAAATCTTGTTATCTGTATGCTTTGGATTTCTTTTTTTCCAAGGACAAGACCTGCAGTAAGTAGGATGATTTCCCCTACAATTAAAGCATACAGGTTCATCAGTGCAGTTTTCGCCATGTTCAGGTTTTGAGCATCTGGCACAAATTGCAGATGATCGGCATGAAGCCTGGGAATGTCCAAACCTGACAATTAAAGCATCCTTGGGGGTTTGGAATGAATAGCTGCAATTTAAGTATCCTGCTTTAATGGATGTTGGCATGTCTGGTATATTGAATGTCAATATTACATGTTTTGTGTTAATACTTTTATCATCTCATCTGATGCAGATGAGTTTGGCTGAACAAACATACTGAGATTTCAATTCTTCAACGAACTCCTGTTCAGATACATTAGAAAGACCAGATTCAGATATAACTCCACGACTAGAATTTAGAATTCTGTGTGGAGTTACATTAACCTTTAGTTCGCCAATTTGGTTTAATTTCATTAGTTGCTCAGATTGATATACAGATAGTTTCTATGAAAAGATCACCAGACTGCAATTTTTTTTTATTGCTTTTGGTTCGCCAGCACCAGACTGAATATATTTTTTGTACAGCAAATGTGAAAAGGTTGCAAGATTCCCTTCAGGGTTATTGATAATTAAAAATTTAGGTATTAAGAAATTAACATTGTTAGATGGATTTAGTCCTCTAGGGCACAAATTTTTTTTTGGATCCAGATTGAATATTTAATTTCTTGACGGTGGATCTATACCCACCATGGAGTCCAACAAGGGGAAGTGGTTACTGGCTCTGGAACATTCCAGCCTCAGCACACTTCAAGATACCACCATGATATAGTGCTACAGTATCGGGATGTGGATCCGCCGGTTCACCTAGTGCAACCCAGTTGCAGCACTAACCCAAAAAACTTAAGACCAATGAAGTCCAGCACGACAGAGAGGCTAAGCACTATGAAGTAGTGAAACCCAGAGAACTTAAGTAAGCTGACTGGCCAGAGCGGGCTCACTCTGGTCATCCGTCTACGTTGAAGCACGGGCCAAAGAGCATGTATCAGATACCCCAGGATTCCATTTCCACGATAGGGACGCCACACAGTAAACATGCGGGTCAGAAAAGGTACCGACATTTCATAAAGTAAAAATTAAATAACTCTTAGTAACGGCAATTTAAAAAGAAAGCAAATCAAATTGGAAAACTCAAAATGGAATCTTGATATGATGGATGATAATTGGATTTCAAAGCAAAATCGTTCATAATTACAATGCTGTTCACAAGACATGAAAGGGGGAAACAAGAGGGGTGGGAGATAGAACAGTAGGAGGAAAAGAGAAAAGATCGCTTGGGTGCCCAGGGAGTGCAATTCCCGTGTTTACCAAAGACAGTAAATCCCATGGGAGAAGACCAGTTCACTCGAGTACCCCCAGGTTTATGAAGCCTGTACTCACCTAAAGATGTGCCCCCGAGGGGACTTGGTGGAAGGGAATCTTGTAATTACACAAAACTAAAAGGGAAACACTTTGAAAAATGGACCGTTTTCCCGAAGTACAAATCTTTTCTTTTGTAAAAACTAGATAATTTGTGATAGTTGATATCGCTGTAAAACAGACTTTCATAGCAAGTGCCAAGTCCATCCCCAATGTATACTACCATCTCTGGAGAATTCTCAATTTAAGGAAGCGATAACTTAGTTAAAAAGGGCCATTCTTGGGATGTACAGGCAAATATGTAAGCCTTTGTTTAAAAATGTAGAATTGGAACTATTAACAAGCCTAATGTTTCATTACTTCGAAAAACCCCTAGAACAGTTGCCACTTTTTCTGCCAAAGCCAGAGCAGCCCATAGTAAATTAGGCCTACTTGAATCATTTTAACCAGGCCGACTCCAACAAGTGCCTTAATTGCTGTGAAGAAGACTTAGGAGCATACTTCATTCAACTGCACCAGAGACAACATTTTTAGATCTTAAAAAGTATAGGATTATCTTCTATTCTTATTGTTTTTCTAATGTTCATTTTATGTATATTGCTTCACTGGTTTATAGAAGGTATTGTGAAATTGGTATTAATATACAGACAAGTGTATCAAGATGTAATAAGAGCACAATAAATATTAAATTATTTTTTTTTTACAAAACTAAGGAAATTGTGGTTCAATTTTAAAGCTATGAAAACAAACTGGAATGAATTTGAGGCCAAGAACTCAACAAAACAAACCTTTGCACTCGTTATCTTGCCATACTTCTCAAAGAGTTCCCTGAGCTTCTCATCATCCAGATCATCTGCAAAGTTCTTGATGTAAACATTCATAAAGCGCCTGGCCTTCTCTCCCAACAGCTTTTCACGCTCCTTGCGGGGCACGAATTTGCCTACAAACCTGAAAGAGAACAAATCAGTCACTAGATTTTCAGAAACCGACAACTGTAGGTCAACATTTGGAGCAATAAGTTAAACAGCTGCAAATACATATATACAGTATAGTGGAAATCAAAATTCAGCAGCAGTAGCAAAACTTCCCATTTATTGGCTAAAAAAAAATCCAACTTAAATGTCAATGATAACCAGTAATGTTAAACCTTTTCATCTCTCAAGGCACACATAAACTAGTAACTTAAGTTCTGCAGCACACCAAAAAATATTTGACTAATATGACAAAAATGGGTAATTTTGGTTTTAGGCACAAGGTCCAGAAATGGACAATGTTACCCAATAAAAACAGGCAGCCAAAGTAACAATGAACAGCAGCAATGTTCTGTCTAAATGACAACATTTTAAGATGAAAATAGTAAATAAAAAAATGGAAAATTGTCAAAAAATAGGTAACCTACTAATCTCACTCCAAAGTGGCTCTTAAACAAATTTGATACTTTAAAATAAAAAAATAATCTAAATTACTTGAATGGGCATTACTACAATAATTTATGAACACTTATCAAAAATTCAAACTAAATCATCGAAATGAAATATAATTTTGAACAATTTAAACCATGTGCTAAGCAATAAAAAGGATTACAACATAATGCGAGTTTGGGCCAAGGCATGAGAAACTCCCATGATTTTGCTAAAAAAAAAACTCAATTTTATTTAAATTGGATTAAGATTTTAATTTGTTGTTCCTATGTTTAAACATGTAAGACACGCAAATTACAATGTACAGAGGGTGGACAAAATAATATGAACACCTGTGAAATGAGACAAAATCTTTATTAATAGGCTGTAGACATCCTTTTACATCAATTACAGCTTGTATCCATCATGGAATGGACAAATACAAGTCATGCACAACAGTTACAGGGATATGTAGCCACTCCTCCTGCAAAAAGGTCACTAATTCAGAAAGTGTCGTTGGAGAAAACCTACTGTGCAGTTTGCCCTCCAAAATACCCCACAAAGGTTCAATTATATTAAGATCAGGGGACTGAGGGGCCACACAAGGTGTTGCAGTTCATCAAGCCAGTCTCCGACAATTCCAGCAGTGTGAATGGGTACATTATCATCTTGGAACACAGGTCAAGAATCAGGGAACAAAGTTTACACCATTGGATGAAGATGGTCAGCCAGAATACTGACATAAACCAGTGCTCTAACCCGCCTTTGCAAGACAACAAGTGGGCCAAGACCACAGTGAGACATCGCACCCCACAGCACCACTGATCCCTCTCCATGCTAAGGAGACAGTCAACATCAAAGACTTGTGCTGGTGTTCTCCAAACATAAACAAGTCCGTTAGTCTGGAATAATGTGAACGACGATTTGTCTGACCAGATGAAATTCTCCCATTGTTGTTGTGTCCAATTCTTATGGTCGTGACACCATTTTCGTCATTTCAAGGCATTGCATGGTGTCACCAATGGTTTTGGAATAGGCGCTCTACTGTGTATGTTTGCTGCATGCAGCTCACAGCAGATAGTTTTTGTTTATACACCTTCCTGTAGACGTGTATTCATCTCAGATAACATCGGGGATGCTGTTGTCTTGTGCTTTCTGGCCACAATCTGCTTCAAAACCCTTGTCTCAGTCAGCTTCGACTTTCGTTCACTGTTATGCCTGGCAGATGACGTCTTTCCCTGTTTGCTGTAGGCTGTCATTACCATCGACACAGTACTTCTCCCGACACCAATAAGGGCGGCCGTTTTCGTTACTGAGGCTCTAGCAAGACGGGCTCCAACAATCATGCCTCTTTCGGAATATGTGAGGTCAGCCATAACGAAGTTTTGATGCCCCGATATATTTCGCATCCGAACGCTGTCACTGCTAATACACTGATGTGTGCACATTTTTGCCCACTAGGTGCACTCTTCCACACTAGAGGGTGGGAGTATACGACAGGTTCCGTCAAGTGTTTTTTTTCAGATGTTCACATTATTTTGTCTAACCAGTGTATTTTCTAGGTAGTATTGATTTATGAAAAGCACTTAATACGAGTTTACAACAGGAACAGGGGTCAAATGTTTGAAAAATTAACAGTTAATATTATTATTCGGTTGTTTCTCCTTTTATTCTTTCATTTAAATTCTAATTCATGCTACAAAAAGCATCATTAAAGATATTAACAAGCGACTTGAAAATGGATGATAGAACAACATGAGAACAGAGATGTTCGTGACAATAGGAGTATAACTTCAAGGTAAGGAACACTTGAATCATGTACCAAGGATTTTACAATTGCCACGAAAAACTTAAACGATTCGACAGCACCAGAAAATAATTCTTTAGACAAAAATACTACGATTTCAGATCAAAATAAGACGCATACAACTTACACTTTTCTTCCATTGAGAAGCATACCATTGACTTTTATGATAGCATTATTTGCAGCCTCTTCAGTCTCGAAGTGGACGAATCCATAACCACGGGAACTACTTTCTTCGTCTGTAGCTACCTAGAAGCAGAATACACAATGCAATAAAGAAACCTCCATACAAATCAATATTATATTTTCAAAGTTATTTTATTGTAATTTTTTTAAAATTAGAAATTAAACTTAATGACACTCGTGATAAAATTTGAGATGGATTAATTGCAATAGAATGCCAACTGTTCACACGTTAAATACCACCAAGAAATTTAAATAAAAAAAATTTAGTAAGGTTTTCATGACAATCTAGCAACCAGATCCTGATGTTTTCCTTCATGGTTACCACCAGCTTGGCACAAAACTTCGAAATACACCCCTAGTTTCCAAGATTGAAAAATAGTAACAAAAGTAGCCTTTTAGATGCATGTGTCCAGTCTTGCAATAGTTTTTTTTTACATGAGTAAGAAAGTAAATCATATAGCTATAAAGCCTGTTGATATAATAATTGGCTTTAGAAATCTTGTATAGCTATTCAAGCATAACAGTTAATTTTTATTTTAACATGATAATCCCATTCACTATTTTCATATTTGGTTTGCTACATCGCCAAAAGAATATCAATCAGGATAAATATACAAATTTAATTCTGAAACTAAGGAAAATGAAACACTAACAAAAACTATTTTGCAAAATATCAAATTTGGTAAATGAAAAATTATTTGATAAAATATATTCCTGATACTTTAATCATAACTCCTACACAAGTGTATCCAGACTGGCAAACACTGATTGTGAATTTAAACAGTGAAAATTACTGTTTGAATGTTTTATTACGCCATGGTTGGTTTGCTAGGTGTAATGCCGTAAGATTCAAAAGTGGTCAAGGTGCACCAAACGCAAGATAAATGTTATTATATGATCTAATATTTTATTTAACTTGAAACAATAAAAAGTTACCTACATCATTACAAGTTTATCTTTTATATAGAGGGATGGTAAGTTCTACAACACAAGTGTGTAATTGTTCAAATAGGTAATCCAAAGCAATTGCAATAATCTGTTTAATAGGAAAACAATTTACTATTGCAGAACTCTATATCCAAGGCTTGACACGCATAGCAGTCTTTAAATGCTCCATACACAAGTACAGACACATTCAAGTTGTTTTGGTGGGTTTTTTTGGCCAGATTTGGCTTAGCTGCACCAAACACAAGATGTCAAGTAAAAAAATGCCACGAAAGGAAAACAATGATTGGGTTATAGAGGGGAGGCAACATGTTAAGCAGAAATCAAGAGCACTCACCTTGCAAGATAAGATGTTTCCGAATGCAGAGAATGTGTCATACATTGCCTTGTTGTCAATGCTCTTGTCCAGATTCTTGATGAAGACGTTTCCAACACCCGACTTCCTCAAGGATGGATCTCGCTGGGACCACATGATACGGATGGGACGTCCTTTGACAGTGTCAAAGTTCATGGTATCCAAGGCCCTCTCAGCTGTAAATATAATGCTATATTAGACATAGGATTGACAGGCATTTAGTAATGACAATTTTCTGCTCTCCAGAACATAGTGCAATGCAGTTATAATGGAGGAAGCAATCGATTTTTGATGGTTGGTAGCTTTTGGGTTTCATGGAACAAGGCCTACATTTGGCCATGCTATGCCAATCACAAGGGATGACGGAAAAGCAAAAAAGGCCGCTTTTTGAATAAGAACGAAAGTCTTTTAGGAGCGCTGCCATATACAAACACATGAATGACTAGTACTGGAAGGCTCTACTGCCAACTCATCACTGCCATCAATTATGGTTGGCTGGTTTTAGGATTTTATAGCACAAGGGCCATGCTGTACCAGACACAAGACATACAACATCCACAATAAAAGTTTTACCGACAGGAAATATACGCAGGGAGGTATGCACCTGATACAATTTGAACCTGCACCACCTACAACTGTAAGGTTGCTAGTGCAGTGAGCTACTATGGCCCTGCCATCATTTGAAACCAAATGATTAACCAAGAACCAGAATCCACACTAGTTGTGGAAGTGCTTTGTTTCAACCTCTCCTTATTTAAAGAATAAACTTAAGATGTAATGTTTTGACGGCAATGCTTTTAACATGTTTCTTGGTACACTTTTTGTAGTGAGTTTTAACTGGTAAAAGCAACCAAACTTTTATTCCTGCTTTTATTGGCAAGTTTAAATTTTCCCTTCCGTTAAAATATCCTTTGACTTTCACTAGTTCTTTAAATTCTTCTATTTCACATAAATTTGACTTTCAAAGGGTACACCTGTATGCAGCGCTTCACTCGGTGGCAACAGCCCTTGGCGTGTTTTTAATGCAGTTTTTATGACGCCAAGTTAAGAAAGCTTACAAAAATATAAGATGGGTTACCTCCACCTGCCATAACTCACTACTAAAAGTACACCAATGGCCATTACCACTGGATGAGGTGCTACATACAGCTATACCTTAAAAGTTCAGCTTGATTTTAGTCACGGCCCAGTAGTCGCATCAGGTTGTAGTTTCATGCTATTTCCTATTTTTGAAAATTGTTTTTTTATATTAACATGTCTTCTGTATTAAGTGTTGTAGCTAATTTTCAGGGTATACTTTCATGAAATTTGAAGTTTAATTTTTCAGGTAGTAGGGCAACTTTAGGAAGGGTACAGCTGCAGTCTCTGTCACGCGCGGTGGCAACGCGTTTTTTGGTGCCGTGTTTGGCGCACTTTTTATGTCGCCACGGAAATCTTCCAACATTGAATATATACTGCATACGTACGGATGAAATACGTAAATCTGAATTAAACAACATTTTGACTAGAAAAACACTGCAAATATTGATTAAATATTTGGACTTTTGGCGTAGTTATAATCGACTCATGCCGGTGTGGGTAACCCTAACTGAAAAAGTCATATCCCCGTTACATTTATCGCAAGAAACTTTAGATTTAATTAATCCCGATTCCTTTAAAAAAGTTAAAAAAAGCTCTTTATCGCGACACAACTCGTAAAAAAGAAACGATTAACCCTCAGTCCCGTAAGTTAGCCTAAAAACAGGTTAACCCTAACCAGGAGAGAATTCGAGAAAAAAATGGGTTACCATCACCCGGCCCGAGTCGCTTATAACTACGCCGAGTTGTTGCCATCGCGCGCGGCAGAGACTGCAGCTGTACCTAAAAGGTACAGCTGTAGAAATTCTTAGAAAAACTGTTTTAATGGAAAATAATTAGCCTTATTATTGGGGAAACTTCTGCAAATCCAAGTATAGCCATCTGAATGAATTTTTTTTGCATCAAACTTGCATTTATCGCAACATTGTAATTCATTCATCGTACAAAAATTGAATTTAATTAAGGTACAGCTGCAGTCTCTGCCGCGCGCGGTGGCAACAACTCTTGGCGTAGTTATAAGCGACTCAGGCCGGGTGATGGTAACCCATTTTTTTCTCGAATTCTCTCCTGGTTAGGGTTAACCTGTTTTTAGGCTAACTTACGGGACTGAGGGAGTAGTTAATCGTTTGATGCAAAAAAAATTCATTCAGATGGCTATACTTGGATTTGCAGAAGTTTCCCCAATAATAAGGCTAATTATTTTCCATTAAAACAGTTTTTCTAAGAATTTCTACAGCTGTACCTTTTATATAAATGCAATTTAGATAATGAGGAACGCCATGCATTCCAAATGTATTTGACTTAAATTGCTCTGGTGTGGCAATGCTTTAGGTGTGCTTTTTGTGCGGTACAGCTGTAGTCTCTGCCGCGCGCGGTGGCAACGACTCTTGGCGTAGTTATAAACGACTCATACCGGGTGATGGTAACCCATTTTTTTCTCGAATTTTCTCCTGGTTAGGGTTAACCTGTTTTTATGGCAACCTTGCAGGCGTCCAGTTCTGTCCAGCATTGGTTGTTCTTTTTAGTTTGGACACGGTGGAGAGCGGGTCTTTTTTTTTTTTCAGGATAGAAGTGGAAAGCGGGTCTTTTTTTCAGGATATTGCATCAGGTTGTACTTTTTCGGTTTATTTTATTTTATTATTTCTAGAATTCCTTATTTAAGATGCCTTCTGTTTTTAGTATTGTAGATAAGTTTCAGACTTATCTGCAATACTAATACTTATTGGTTGTTCTTTTTAGTTTGGACACGGTGGGGTGGGGAGCAGGTCTTTTCTTTTTAGGATATTGCATCAGGTTGTACTTTTTCGGTTTATTTTATTATTTCTAGAATTCCTTATTTAAGATGCCTTCTGTTTTTAGTATTGTATATAAGTTTCAGGAGAATTTTGCTCGTAATTTAAAGTTTTCTTTTTCTGGTGGTAGGCTACCTTACGGGACTGAGGGAGTAGCTAATCGTTTTTTTGTTACGAGTTTTGTCGAGATAGAGCTTTTTTAAATTTTTTAAAGGAAACGGGATTAATTAAATCTAAAGTTTCATGTGATAAATGTAACGGGGATATGACTTTTTCAGTTAGGAATGCTGTTAGCGATGGTTACACATGGATTTGTCGAAATCGCCGGGATGATAAGCCTTGTCGTAGTTATAAATCTATTAGACACGGGTCATGGTTCCGTAAGAGTAATTTGAAGATGGAGGAGATTTTTTTTTGACATACGAGATTTTAAGGGGTACAAAGACGGAAGATATAGGGGAGGAGTATTTTTTTGCATCCCACACTTTAGCCGATTGGCATGGGAAAACCCAAGGGTTCCTATAATGGTTTGCTTTGAAATTTCGTTCCATTTAAAAAAAACGAATGGGGTGCGACTGAAGGTTCAGTTCACGACTGGCATCGCCGGTTAAACAGGAAACCCTCATTTACAGTGAAAACTGTTAAGGTACAGCTGCAGTCTCTGCCGCGCGCAGTGGCAACGACTCTTGGCGTAGTCATAAGCGACTCATGCCGGGTGATGGTAACCCATTTTTTTCTCGAATTTTCTCCTGGTTAAGGTTAACCTGTTTTTATGGCAACCTTGCCGGCATCCAGTTCTGTCCAGCATTGGTTGTTCTTTTTAGTTTGGACACGGTGGAGAGCGGGTCTTTTTTTTTAGGCTATTGCATCGGGTTGTATTTTTACCTTATATTATACTTATGTACATTTTTTATCCATATGTACAGTATAGATTCACTGTTGGAAATTCAAGAAAAAATGGGTTACCCTCACCAGCATGAGTCGCTTATAACTACGCCAAAAGTCCATATATTTCATCAATATTTGCAGTGTTTTTCTAGTCAAAATGTTGTTTAATTCAGATTTACATAATTCTTCCGTACGTATGCAGTATATATTCGATGTTGGAAGATTTCCTTGGCGACATAAAAAGTGCGCCAAACACGCCGCCAAAAAAAAACGCGTTGCCAACGCAAGGCAGAGACTACAGCTGTACCTATGGAAACTTTATACTGAATGCAGAGTATTGAGGAAAACCTATTGAGCAGCAACATGGAGAAATGCAAAAATAAAACATGGTTCGATAAAATAAGAAACAATAAAACGAAGTAAACACTCGACTAAGCCTGAGCAAAACATATGGTAAAAGCACTTTTTCAAAATAACAATACAAAATTTCTCATACTTCATTAACTTAAGTCACTGGGAGTTATACAAATTAGTTTTAAAATATTAAGCACCAAAGGCTTGTGATAATTGATCTAATTAGAAAACTACACACGAATAAGCTCAATATGCAATTGCGCAGTTTTAAAAATAAATGAAAATTAAAGATTTGAAGCAAGAGAAATTAAAAATGAGTTCTATCGACAAATTGAATTTCATGAATTAGTTTTATGACTCATTTGGGTAATATTCACATTGCATGGTATTACGTAATCGAAACGTATCCAACACAAGTAGGTCATAGAATTTTTAAAGTATTTACAATTCGACACAACAAAAATAAAATGCAGAAACAAGCAATAGCAAGTGAAAAGGACTAAAAAAATATTTTCAAAAAATGTTACTTACCATCGACAGGTTGCTGGAAATTAACATAGGCATAGCCAAGTGACCGACGTGTAATCAAGTCTCTGCAAACTCTGATGGAAAGAACGGGTCCAGCAGTTGAAAATTTCTCGAATAGCATAGCTTCAGTGACATCGTGATGAAGATCTCCTACATACAAAGAGGCAATAGGATAATTAGGCCCGTTAGGATTCATACTTAAATTTTCTTTCTCTGCTAAGCCTTTCGGATGTAAAGAGGATTCAGCTTCAAAGCTACAATTCTTTTTTAAACGTTTTTAAGTTTTTCGATTTTTTTTTTAGTTTTTTTATTTTTATATTTTTTTGGTGCTCAAGAAGAGCAGATATTTGTCGTTTTAAGATTTAAAAAAATTGTCTCAAAAGTTCCCACGCGAAACACCAACTCAATCACCACGCAAAGAGTGAGAAATTTGAACGAATTCCGAATATATAGGTGCGTATTCATACGCAAAGAGAAATAGTTCCGTAAGATATATCAAATCTGCTTTCAAAAAATTTTTTAATCAAACAAACACTTTAAAAAAGAAAACACTCTTATTATTAAAGTGTTTTTTCTTTTTCAAATCAATTTTATGTTGTATATAAATTTTAAATAGCTTTCATGAATACAGGTGTAATGCGGTTTTTAGTTATTGGGGTTTTCATCCCTGAAAGGACCGTCTTTCAATTCATTGCCACTCAACGGATAATAAAACTATTATTTATTTTACTGGAGCCGCGGCTCCCGGTTGAAGAGCCTCGTTTAGAAATCGGAGGGTTGCAAGTTCAAATCCAACCAAAGACTGGCGTGTACAAAGGGGACTGAAGCATGTTAAATCTGTCGTGGCTCCAAAGGTCCTCACGTTGGCATGGTGTGGAAATTTGGAGAGTGGGGTGCCAGCTTAGGTGTTGACCTTGTCATTTGACCGTCGTTCAATATTACGACATATTATCCTAGATCTTTCCCTTAGGGATTGGTCCCGAACTGTCGCCAATAACCATTGCGTTGCTCTAGTGCTACGTTAATTAATTACCAATTACCTGGAAAAGTTGTAAATTTAAATTTTGTAAAATAAAGTTTCTCCAGTTTTGATTTTTTGGAAACGACGTTGATCTCTCATTGGTTATGAAATACTTTCTTGAGTGAAAGACCTACCGAAAAGAATGATTGGATAACGAAAAGTTTCGATTCACGATTCTGGGAAAGTACCCGAATTATTGACGTTTGAATTTGTTTTGTATGGCATTTCTTTTGAACACGGTATGCGGAAATAGTTATCAAAATAACAACTAGAACTTATATTTCTTGATAATCTCCACATGTCTATTTCAGGTTATTTATTTTAAAAATTGCTGACTACTAATATTCTAAAAATTTATTCCGCGTGTTCTGGAAAATGAATATTATCTTATCGAAATCATGATTATAATCTTATCGAAATCAAATTATTATAATCTTATCGAAATTTCCGTGTTATGTGAAATCGGTCTCTATTCAATTAAGTTATAGAAAATGAAAATTGAGTTATGCCTTGTTTTGTGCACAGCTGGCACAATGATCTTTATTTGGCTCTGAATTAAGAACTGGACAGTTTCAGGTAAATTTTGAACTTGTTCCCAAATATACCTTTCTTTTTATAGCTACTCATTTTTAAATTTCAAATTGAGATGTAAAAATTTACCAGTCATGCTACCTAAAAGTAGTTAAGCATTTGCAAACCCAATTATTTTTAAGTGATAATAGTAACTTGAAGCAATCTTTTTCAAGCCAAATATGACCCTTTCCTCCTTAAAACCAACAAACCTTTTTTCAAGAAATTAACTATAGTAAATTGAATTTTTTTTCCATATTAACTCTTCAAGGAGTTATTCTAGGGCAAGATGTTTCATCCAACAAGATCTAAATTATTCTGCTTAGGACAAAATAAAACTGCCCTATTTTGCTAGACACAGTGTACCTGCAGGTTTTACTGCAAGGCTTGTCATTTCATCCCCTTTTCAGAAGTAATAAAGGAGGGCTGCCAATGTGTTTCTCGAGTGCCTAGTTCCGAATGCCTGAACCTTAGTGATTGAATGGGCATGGGAAGGTGTTTGGATTCGAAAGGCTTGAAAACAGTTTTTCTCGGACCGGTCACTTTTCAGAGCATTTTTGCATGTGGTTCTTGTGTGCTTTGACAGTAATGTTGAAAGTCTCAAAATAATGCACACAAATCTATCTGATTTTCAAAGCTGCCTTACAAACACATGACAGCACACTAAACCGACTTCCCTTAAAAAAATTTGTGTTCCATAGAATTCTATAGAAGAACAAAATTTATAGATTTCTGTAGAGAAAACGAGTTCTGATTCTATAGAAATGTATTTCTACAGAGAAGTTCTATAGAAAAGTAAAGTTGTGAAAGAAATGAGCTTTTCTATAGAAATATTCTGGATTTCTATAGAGGTTGGCTCAAGATATGCGGACCATAATTCTATAGTATTCGATAGACCACATTCCATTGAAATTTTTTGTATAGGTTGATCCTCTTAAATTCATGCCTTGCTCATGGTGTGGAATATTTCATCCCAATCCAACTGATGTTTTCCTTTCAAACACTTGCAGATGTTAGAGGGTCCTATAAGTGTACAGAGAAAAAGTACCAAACTTTGGTTTTTATTTGTTGTGTCCCATTTGTTTTAAAACTGTTGACTTCACTTCTCTATCCATGTTTATAGCAAAGTGATAACTTTTGTACAGCTTTGATGTAGACTTTTTGTGATAGTGCTTTTGTAGCAAGTTGTGGCAGGCAAAGGCAATCCCGCTTTATTAGGATTACGGCAACCTCACGTTTTGAATCTTTTTGTAAATCGTTATCTTTTTATTTTGCCAAGCCTAAATTACTCTACTTTGCAAGAATTAATGTGATCTTTTATAACATTCATATTATATATAGCCTGGTTCCATTAGACAAAGAAATTTTAAATTATTTAACCTGGAAAAACTTTTATAACTCTATTTCAGAAAAGTAAAGACTTCCAAAAAAGAAAAATTACCAAGTTGAAATAATCAGTTATGAATTTTTTTCCCTCTTAAAAATTCTTTTCGTCTGCCAAGACAAAAACAGCGTTTTTGCTAGGAAATTCTTGGCGATTTAAAAAGCATACCGAAAAGTGCACCAAAAGCATTGCCACAAAAAATCTTTCTATCAAAGCTGTACCCATTCATTACGGCACTGCGAGGATGGATTTGTGAACCACTTTGCATTGCCTTGGTGTAACGTGGGGTGGGTTGACATAACATCTCCTATACATACCACACATTCTAGGCATAACCTGTATAGATGTGGCTCGGTTGGTTTGCCCACTGCTCTAGTAACGTGCAAGTTGTAGGCAGTTCAGGATTGATTCGTCCTTAATGTATTTCTCTTCTGTGTCAGTAAAGCTTTCCTTGTGTGTTTTATTTATTGCTGTCTATTGTATTTGGTTCAAATGTTGCCCTTGCACCATAAAACCTGCACTGTAAGGCGCTGAATGGCCTGTTGATCCCAACACTAGAAACTAAATATGCATTGCATTTTTCATCCGTGTTACTTCTTTCGGTATAGCTGTATTTAACGCCTCTTCTGGTGGAAACGCTCTTGGTGCACTTTTAGTAGTGAGTTATGGCAGGTGAAGGTAACCCATCTTTATTAGGTTTTTCCGTTTTTTTGGCAAGCAGAAAGTTTGAATATTCTAGAATGTTCTTTTTCATTTCCATTCAATTGTCCTTTGATTTCATTGGTTCCTTAAAATTTTTTTCCATTTATGTATGGAATTATTGAAACATTAAGTTTGATTTTAGTCACGGTCCATTGCAGTTGCATCAGGTTGTATTGTTTCTTGCTATTTTCTTTTGAAAAGCGTTACCCTGTTTGTTTTTCAACGTCTTCTGTATTTAGTGTCAGATAAATTTCAGGGTATTCTTTCACAAAATTTGAGAAGTTCTCAGAAATTGTTAGGGATATAGATTGGAGGAGTTTAAAAATTAAAAAGATATTTCAACCACTGTTTTGAAACTATTTCTGCTTATTATTTTCTGATAAAAATGTTTTTTCGAAGTTCTGCATTTTTCCCAGTCAATTATTTTCCGCTAAAGCGAATAATTTTCTGTTTAAAAAAGATTTTTTCCAAGATTTCTTTCCTTGGCGACAAAAAATGCTCAAAGAGCTTTGCCACCAGACGAGGCGCAAGATACAGCTGTACCCTTCTTTCTTTGTTAGAGTATTCTAAGGTTTTTCAAACCATTTTGAACAATTTTTTGCACATTGTAAATTCTCCAAAAACAAAACAAGAAGTATTTGGCATATTGTTTGATTGGAAATTTCCAAGATATTCATTAGGCTTTCTGTTCGATTTATTTAGAAATTGCTAAGTTTCTTTCACCAGAAACCACCTAATTTCGTTTGCCTGAACTCGTAAAGGATTAGTTTTGTTTAGCTATTTACCTTTCGATGAAAAGAAAACATTGCATTCCCTGTCCCAGTTTTTGTGGTTAAACCAATTTTCACCTTGTCATACCTATGGGAATTTTGGTTTCATGATGAAGTGATAGAAATAATTTATCTGGTACCATTAATTCACACTGATGGATAATCATTTACATTATGCACTTTACAATATTCGAATGTTGCTGCCAATTGTGATGCAAACTGTACATGCAATTTGTTTTCAATACTTTTTGCAAGTTATTAAGATATTCCTGTGGGGTTGGTTGAAACTTTTAACACTAATGATTTTTGTTTCTTGTAGTCGCACATCTTGTTCAGTCACGAAAATCAAAGCATTGTCAACTTTCTCCCGAGAATGTCAATCAAAATTTTCGTTTTCAAATCGAATGGAACTTTTTTAATACTAAATGCCTTCCTTCTCCAAAGATTGAAAAAACAAATTTGTTCCAGAAACCAGCACCCTGACCACAAGACTGATTGGTTGGCCGTGTTGTGAGCATGGGTGGTACATTTTTTAGATGTAAAAATTAGATGGTTGAAACTAGGTATAAGATGATATAAACCAATATGTTTTCTCATTGGAATGCAAAGTCCAGTGTAAAAACATACCACACCTACTGCTTAAAGTAGACTACTCAAAATTTTGATTTTATTTTTCATCTAATAAATGATTCTATTAAACTCAGCAAATCATAGGAATCGAATCGGGAATTGTGTTGCTACTTTTTCAAAGATATGAATGAATTTCATAAGTTTCAATTGAAATTATGTGTAGAATTTTCAATCTGTGAGAAATCTTTTGAGCTGTCATTTAGTCATTTTTTTGCACGTGCTTGTATACGTAGGGTAATAATTATTTGCTTTGTGCAACTTTTATGTTGCAATATCTGAATGATTTTTCAGATAAACTCAAAAAGCAAATATCTCTTCTAAGTAATTGAATTCTACACTGAAATATGTTGAAAAATTAGAAGCACATTATAAAAGACAATTACATTTTATAAGCATAATTATGAATTTATTCCATACTAACAATATCAAATATTAGCAAATAGGTTCTTCTAGACTGTCCCAGGCCAGTTTAAGTTAGGTCACGTTCTGTTGTGTTTGGCGCAGCTTGTCTGCTTTTGGACCTTGTGCCATAAAACCACAAAAATCCAGGCCAGTTTAAGTTTACTGTTCAATGTTTTATACACGCTCACACCACATTTTCGTCGATAGCCATTGTTCACTTATTGAGCTCTTTATCTCATTCACACTGGAAACAATGTAAATATGACGGAGGAAAAGGTAGTATGCCATTGACTTCTAAAAGTCTTATTCACGATACCTATGTGATTCACGTCAACACATTTCAATTACATGATTGCTACTTGAGCACAGGCTATTTCGATTAAAAATGTTTTAAATTGGTCTACTCTAATAAGGGCGATCATGCAAGACTTACTGGTTTTATACTAATTTAATTATATAAAGTAAAAGGAAATAATCAAGAGTCGCAAAACAACCAACCTAAGGTGCCCACTTCACAATCTAGATAAAGCCATTTGAGAGAGTCTTTCTTTCCCCAGGGCTGCAATAGCCCGTTGTTACTCCATTGTGACATTAATTAAAATACCTACCTACCTTCCCCAGGGCCGCGGTAGCCCGGTTCGAAGAGTAACGGACTAACAACTGGAGAGTTGCAAGTTTAAATCCAACCAAAGACCGTTGAGTAAAAGGGGGCTGGTGTGCATTAAATCTGTCATGGCCCAAAATGTTCTCACTTTGGCATGGTGTGAAAGTTTGGAGAGTGGGGTGCCAGTTCAGGTGTGACCTCGTCATCTGACCGTGGTGCAAAATTACAAGGTATTATCCTCAGATCTTTCCCTTCCGGTTTGATCCAGGACCTTCACCAATAGCCCACTGTGTTGCTCCAGTGCGACGTTAATTAAATACCTACCTTCCCCCTTTGTAAAACAAAGATTGACCTGGAACTTTTCTTGGGTACCAATCATGATTGGGGGAATATGCCATATTGCATTGTTTTGGAGAAGAATTCATGCAGAGGGATAGAAATCGGGACCCCAAGAACATCTGTAGTACCCTTCTTGACCAGTGTTATCAATGCCAATTTCTCCTATGTTGATGTAGGGGATGATCCTGGACCGTCACCAATAGCCCATTGTGTTGCTCCAGTGCAAAGTTAATTAAATGCCTACCTACTTCAATGTTGGGCTGTGACAGGGCTCAGTGTGCATGCCTACTGTGTTAGTAAAAGCTTTCCTTGTGTGTATGTTCATTACTTGATGCCGGCCAGCCCAGTTATTGATCTCGTCATCTGACCGTACTTCAAATGAAAAGGGTGTAGGCCTTGGATATTTCCTTTCGGGATTAATCCTGAACCATTCCCAGTAGCCCACTGTGTTGTTCCAATGCAACGTTAATTCAACTACTTACCTATAGGGCTTGTTTTTCTATTCATTAAAAAACTTCAGCTATAAACAGTTGTAGTTTAATGCGTATTTAATTTACAATAGAATAACTTTAAAAGTATAATTGAGAGAAATTTAATATTTAACAATAGTTTCTTCTACTCTACCCCCAAATAAATTAGTTTTATTGGGAATTCTGATTGGCAAACTTTAAAAAAATCTTATGTTCATTTTGAGAACGTTCTTTATTCATTGTACAGAATTGCATTTGCTTTAGAATCCTGCCTTCATTGTATAGAAAATCAGTATTCAATCATTACGGTGCAAAAATTGCATTTGCTTGACAATTTAAAAAATGTTTCTAAAGATAAATCATTCGTTGGACATTGAATAAAATGATGTAGTTTTGAGAAGTTTCTTTTTTTGTTAGGATGGAAGACCAGTTAAATTTGGAATTTCTGTGGCTGCCTAAGGAAGAAGAGTTATCTGATCTCAATTCCCTTTTTTCAAAGAGGTCTGAAAAGAACTTAAAACCTGCTGGACCTGTATTGAAATTGAAAACATCCATCTCAAATTTTTGTGGCTTTCCAATTTATTTGAAAGATTGCAAAAAACGCATAGAACTTGCAGATTCCCTCACGGATGAGAATCAGAAAAAAACTAAAACTGAGAATGCACTCTTCTACTTGGAGTTTGTGTTCAATGTTTTCTGCACGATCCGATTGGAAAAAAATCCAGAAGATGATTTCAGGCGTTTCGTTGACTTTTTCTGTTCTGTTAAGCACGACAGACTTGTTCCTGATGTTTACTTGAAGTTCGACCCTGCAATCTTCCCAATCAACAAGCATATACAGACAGAAGATAGGGCTATCGATCTCAACAAGTTCTCTCTGGGAAATTTTGTTGGCCTAAACACATTTCATGAACGCTTTGACAGCAAGTGTTCTCTTCTAAAAGAGGACCACAAGATCACTCAAATTCGCCTTAAAATACTGCATGATTACAAGATAATGCTGTTGTACTTTGTCGTAGGCAAGATTACCAAAGTGAAGAAACGTAATGCTACTACTCACTTGTTGCACAAAATGGAAATCCCATACTCAACTCTCCACAGCATAGTGATCTCAAAGCTTGAAGGATTGATTGTATACTTCCGACTATTGATACCACCATTGTTGTCCTCCCTTGTACAAAACATGGATGACGAAAATGACTACACTTCATTCTTTGAGGTGGGACCCAGAACACCCTGGTTCCGCACTGTCAATATCTTCAAAGATGGAAGTAATCGACTCCGCAAAGAGTTCTCAATGAACACTGTACTGCGTCTGGACTTCAAGCTTGACGATTACGACTTTCTCTTCCAGCTGTTGAGCCACTGCAAAAGCATTCAGCTGTTCTTTGCACCTGTTAATGTGAAACAGCCACTGGAATCTCCAGCAAATTTCAATCCCAAGTTAGACGACTTTGAGTGCTTTTATGCACTACAGTGCATCCTCACGCATAGCTTTGAGGTAGTTGACCAGTTGAGCAATAAGAAGGATGCCGAAGAAGTGCAGAAGTTTCTGCAGAGTGCATGCAGTGAAAATCCTGATGCACTGAAAGAAGCACTATACCTTATCTTCGAAGCAAGCATCAAGGGAAACGTCCTTGTCTTCAGGCACTGTGTTAAGTATCTGTACGAGGGGCTGAAATTGAAGGGGCCCAGAGCCATCACCAAAGACTTCTCTGAAAAGAACAAAGATAAGAATCTCAGTCACCTCCTGCTGATCAAAAGGGCCATTCTCACGCCAACCCACTTGTTGCTATTGCCGCCGCAGCCCACTCTAAAAAGTAGGGCCCTGCGGGACTGCAACCCCAACTACTCATTGCGAGTTAGCATCCGCGATGTCAATATGGATACCATAAACTTCAGTCTGAAAAGTTTTGGTGGTGGCTCGCTTGAGAAGCAGAGGGCCTTTTTCAATACCTTTTTCAAGACCCAGCTGCTGAAAGGATTTAAAATGCATAAACGGCATTACAGATACGTCGGAAGCTCGACGAGCCAGCTCAAAGGCCATGGCATGTGGTTTTATGCACAAGATAGCGAGAATAAGACTGCAGAGAAGCTCCGTGCCGAATTCGGTCAGTTGGAGAAAATCAAAGAGGTGCCTCGGTACATGGCCAGAATGGGCCAAACGTTCTCTCAGTCCATGGGGCATCTCACGGTCCCTCAGGATTGGACCAATGTCAACAATCCAGAACCTGATGTAACACGTGGGGTCAAGCAGTATCTTGTCATTCATGATTCCAGATCAGAAGCCAAAGAGAGGAAGAAATTTTTGAAGTTAATGAAATCAGAATCTGATGATGAAGAAGTTGCAAACAGTGAAGAGGACTCTGAACCTTACACATTTTCTGATGGTATTGGGAGAATATCCTCAGAGCTTGCTGAAGAAGTAAGTTTGGTACTTTTTGGTTATCGGGAGGCCAGTCGTAATTGTGTGCCAAATGTTGGTGCAAAATTTAACTAGAAATAAGAATGTGTGCCAAATGTTGGTGCTAAACATAACAAAAGATAAAAATGATAGGAATGGCATTCCTAACAATACATACTGCTGCATGAAAAGAATGACTATTTTATTAAAATCAAAATAAATACAAATATTTTAATAAAATAATAATTTTTCATGAAGCTATAAAAAGCGTTGGCATTCTTAGCTCTAGTTAAATTTCTCCAACATTTGGAAAGATTTATTTAAAGATGACATACCCCTTGCAGTGGTGTTTTCCAAATAGTGCACCCTTATGGATGCTCAAGATTGCTGCTATAATTATTAGCAAAATCATTGATGTATTTCAAAAAAAAATTTTCACTTATTTTATCACTTGACTGGTACAAAGACACAATTAACTTTGTTATAGCAAAGTATCAATCTTGATTCATCGAAAGAATAACGAGTACCATTAATGTTCAATCTACTTCAGTTTCATCCTACTTCAATGTATTTGGAGAGTTTGCCAGCTCAAGTGTTGCCTTGTCATCTGACCATGGTTCAAAATTACGTAGCGTTTTTCTTGGATCTTATCCTTCGGGATTGATCCCAGACCATCGCCAATGACTGTTGTGTCAATTAACTACCAACCTACTTCAATGTTCAAAGGTGATTCGTCACTTTTTGACACTCAACCTATTTTCGTTTATCTCTTCTGCCCTGATTTCTATCTTCTAGAATTTTTATTGCTTTCAGTAATCAGAAGGCTGAACTTTGTTAGAGTAATGAGCTCATCAGTATTCTAGAAATATTATGCATCTCCCTATCTCAAAGTGATGCATTTCACTTGTGAATACTTGATTTAATTTAGTACTTGGTGTGGTTTTGTCAACTCTTGTCCCATGCAAATATTACCAGTTGTGCTGTTTATAGGTTTATAAATTGCTGGACGTTGAGGAGCTGAAGCCAAGTGCCATGCAGATCCGCTATGCTGGTTGCAAAGGCATGCTGGTGGTAGATCCCAGACTCCAGGGAAAGAAAATTCTCTTTCGGAAGAGCATGGTGAAATTTAATTCAAGTAGCGACTCCCTGGAAATTCTGAAGTTTAGTGAAAAGCGTAAGTGCTTTGGATGGTACATCACTCTTACTTGTCTTGAATGCAATGTAACGTCCATTGGTAAAACTTGAGAACACAGTAGATGGAAACTCCAAAGCTGTTTTATCCTTGAATTTTATAACCAGATTTCAATTGTAACCAAATTTGCTTGCAACCTAAAACTTTTCCATGTTTTGCCTCTCTATCTTTGCCTCATTTTTATTATATTCTGCTAATTGATTCAATATTTATATATTAACTTTACTTTCATAGCTATAAAACTTGAAATATATGTCGCTTTTGTACACTGCATTTTTTAAATGTATACAGCTGCTGATGTTGGCACATACCTTTTACTTAACCACTCAAGGACACATCTTTAGGTATGTACGGGCTTCACGAATCTGAGGTACCTAGTGATTATTCTTTTTTCCATGGGGTTTACTGCCTCTAGTAAACAGGAATCGCGACCCCAGGATGCCCAAGAGATCTTTCTCTTTCTTCTCTCCATCCTTTCTTTTCACAATTACTTGGTGTTTGGCAAAAATTGCTTGGCACATTTTTGGCCAAGCTGTGTGGCATGAGTGATTGAAGAGCAAAATTTTATTTGTGTTCATTTAGAATTAAAATAATTTATCTAAAAATATTTTTTTGTTCCACTTAAATTTTCTAGTCTTTAATTTTTTTACTCTGGTAAGGTTCCTTTGGACCTTAAAAAAGTATGATTTTTCATTTTAATTTTTAAGGGTCCCATTGAAAATACTTTAATATATTTGCTTAAAGCCTTAATTTTTACAAGAACACTGCATATTTTATTTCCACTGCATTCAAAAACTAAAATTAATGATACTTGTCCAAGGTTAAGTATCATTAAAATTAGAGGGCATAATGTCTGTAGGTTAGCTGAAAATAGAGGTTTTCAAAATTGTTTGAACTCAAACCTAACACTTGTGAACGCTTCTTCATATATTCACCTACAGATTAATCTATTGAGATCTATAGTCTTAAAAAAGAAAAATATCCTTTGAAAGACCTTAATTTTTCTCTTGCTTGAAGAAGAGTGGGGACCCTGTATTCATCTTTGAAAAGTTACTAAAACTTAATACCTTGTCAATTCATTGAAACATACGTTTTCAATTTTAAAATTACAACTTCATTTGTGGATCGATTGGCTTGACATTTTAATCATCGCAAATGACTAGTCCCTAAAATAGAGAACTTGCATACAGGCTACTAAAACGGGACTTTTACTATTTTTCGACCTTGGTGACTAGGGGTATCTAAGCAAAATTGCATCAATAGCTACTCATTTCAAAATTTTGACGACTGAAAATTCAGTTCCCTTTTAACTAATAAGGAGATGGAAAAAGTATTTTTCTGACTTACGAGAGAAAATTTTCCAAGGGACCACAATTTCGAAGGTTTGACTCCAAGCAGTGGCAACCATGAAAGATAAACATTGGAACAAACAATCTGGTTCCTAGATTGTTATGAAAACCTAAATAAAATATGTGTTTTTAATTTTTAAATATAAATTTCCTGGTGAGATATTCAACATTTGACAATTTAGAAATCAATTCCACTTCAACATTTTTTGTTTTAGCTGATTCATGAGAAACTAAAATTGCTTTTAAGATAGGGTTTAAAAGGAGAATTTTTGTTACTGTTTTTAAAAATGTATGCTACTATTTTTACAAGTGCTTTGCCCTACAATACAATTCTAGCCTTGTACAGATTGATATCTTAAGTGTGCTCCTGTTTCAACATAATATACTCTGAGGTGCCAGAAAAAATGGTACAGACAAGCCTATGCAAAATAAATAGCAACTGCACCTATGCACATCATTGGTTGCATCTGTCAGTGCATATATAAAGCAATAGACATCTGTCTAAGCATCTAGAGCTCTTTCTGCCATGACAGTGGCAAGTTCTCTCAATTTAAGCAATTGAATAGTTATAGTTTGTTAGATAAGTTATAGCACTTGAATTTAATTTTCACAATCTTCATCGGTTGCGAAAATATACATAAGAAATAGGAGGTCAATACGTTAGCCCGGATGATACTAAAATTTAGCTCTGATACTGAAGTTCCCTGGAAATACTGAAGAGTTAGTCACTCTAGACCAGTGATTCTCAACCTTTTTCGTCCACGGTACACTTTTAATAATTTAAAAATTTGGCGGCACACTAACAATAAGATAAATTTAAAGGAATTTTACTTGGTTAATTGATTGATGTACCTAAAATATATTTTGTAAAAATAGCATACGATAATTTTCAATGAAATATAAAATGAAATTCCATTACAAAGTAAACAAAATGTTTATTTAATGATAAATTACATTTAATGCGAAATTTGAGCTTGGTGTTTTTTGATAACTTTATTTGCGTATATTTGGGCGTAAAAATAATAATATTCTCGTTTCGTGATCCAGATTTAAAAGTCTGGATCTTTTTTTTTCGTTTTTATGTTGGTCAAAGCCGAAAATCCGAATTCGCACAAATAAGATGTGGAAAATTGTAATAACACACTTAAGGCGTTTTGAGATTGTGGGATAATCGTATCTAAGATTAATCCAGAACGAATTAATTGATTCTTCTGAATGTTCGCAGTGGCGGCACACTTCAAGAATCTCGCGGCACACTAAATTGCCGCGGCACAGTGGTTGAGAATCACTGCTCTAGACAGACAGTACTTAACCCTCCAAGTGGTGTCGGCAAGATATTTTGTCTATCAAGATCTGACCAATTTTACTATTCACAGGATATCTCGTCATCATATGACGAGATGATTTTTCTTGTATCAAGATCTAGTCAGTTTTCTACTGACGCTATATCTCGTCCATTAAGATGTGGTCAGTTCTTTCCAATGACGAGATATATCATCCATTAAGATCTGGTTGGCTAATGACATGATACCTCATCAAGACAACCACCAGGAGGGTTAAAATTAACAATACGAGATGTATCTTTTTCAGAATGTAATTATAGTTTCACCATATTTGTTTACCCACATATATTCATTGGATAGTTATCTGACAAGATATCTCATCAAGATCTGGTCAGTTTTCTAATGATGAGACCCCTTGTCGTGAAAACCACCAGGAGGGTTAAAGTTCTACTGACTTTGCTTTTAAGGTCTATATGTATGTTTCCATTTGTGCAGGTTCTGCTTTCCTGAATCGCCCTTTCATCACTATCCTGGAGGGACTGGGGGTCAACAAGGAGACATTCCTGCAGCTCCAGAAAGAAATGATCCAAAACCACATCACAGCCATGTTCCACGAGGCCAAAGCGTGTCAGCTCCTACACCGCCACTCCCTACTACGCTTTGACTTCCTGTCCATGTTCTCTGTGGGCATACGATTCACAGAGGACCCCCTTTTCCGCTCCATGATCTTCGTCCTTTTCCAGAAACAGATTGGTAAGTCAAGTTTCAACCTCTTCCTTCACTTGAAATCAGTGGGGGTCGTGGTAGCCCAGTTGGAAGAGTAACAGATTAGAAACCAGAGGGTTGCGAGTTTGGCGAACCTCAGTTCAACCAACTGCACCTTGTATGCATGGGTGTTAAATCTTTTGTGGCCTCGAATGTCCTCATGGCCTGGTGTGGAAGAGTGGGGTGTTAGCTCAGGTATTGGTTGACCTCATAGTTTAAAATAACGTGGTGGTGTTCTCAATCTTTCCCTTCAGGATTGATCCCGGACCGTCGCTAATAGCCTGTTGTGTTGCTCCAATGCTAAGTTACCTAACTACCTACGTACCTCGAAATCAGTGGTACCAGCTGGAGGAAATTATGTGGGAAGGCATGAAACTCGGTTGCTTCGTGCTTATTTCATTCCTGCCGACTTTCCTGGAAGTTTTCCTGAAAAACACTTTGTTTTCCTATCTTCTAACAGATCTAATCGAGTGGTACACTAAATGTTACTGTGGAACGCAATCTTGCCATAAATATTTTATTATATACATATGGTACAGAGGTATATGCAACGAAGAACATTGCACTTTCCACTCCGAACATCTATTTTACACTTAGGTTTGTTAAAAAATAATTCATTTTTCTCCAATAGCACGAAATGTGTTCTGCTTGAGAAAGTGATCATGACACATCGTCTGGAAAGTCAACCACTGAGGTCAAAGCTTTTCCGATACACATCTGAATCTCAGAGTTATAATTAACTCGGTTCAAATGAAAATGGATAACATTTTGCGATACTGTGGAAGTACATCTTTGCAAAGAAATCTCAGAGTTAAAAAATAGTTTCCTGATTTTTCTGTATGAAGAAAATTTTTAAGGGACACTGATTTAAGTTTTAGGTCCAAGTCGAGGCAACCATGAAAGGAAATCTTCGGAATCAAAGTTGCTACGCTAGACATCTTTGGCATCAGTTTTCAAGAAAACCTACAAATATACTTAAGCACTCGAGTAAAAGTTGAATTGCTTATTTTTGCATATATTTGGTGCTATTTTGCATAAAATATCTCAAAATCAGTTTCTTTGAATTCGAACTGTCTCCAAGCATGTAATAGTAGTCGAGCCGGGTTACTTTTTCGGTTTGGAATAGCTTTCATAAAGCCCAATTTGGTACAATTGTTGCTGATTTCATGCCCTTAATTTGTTAAAGAATTATATTTAGGTATTTTTGTTTCTGACAGTACTGTGTTGATTTTTATGTCGTTTAAAACTTCTAGATTTTTTGTCTTGGAGGTTGGCAGGTCTATTATTGACACAAACATAAAAATTGGATGTTGAACATACTCAGACACTGCAGTGATGGAATTACGTAATGAGACAAGAGCATGAAACAATTTAAATCATTTTTTGTTTTTAAATCACTCTTTCATACTTGATCTTCGGGAAAATTGTGTCCCACATGATGATATTGCTATGCTGATTCCAGAACAGTCCATGTAAAGATCAGGTCCAAAATTTCTGTTGCATTGTGTTATGTATTGGAGGGTCGGTAAATCGAAATACACTTTTTCACAGCTTTTATTTAACCTAAGTTATGTATAACACATGTCGGAACACACAATCAAACTATTCCATAAACTTTCACAATTACTCTCGACATGAAAGCTTTCAAATGAATCCTTTTATTAAAATCAGTAAAACTTTATAAAGACAAATTTATGCAATGTATGGTTCGATCCTCGACCAATCTTCATGAGCAAGTTCTCATTTCATATGGAGTCACAGGGGTACATCTCCTTTAAGTGTGTATGGGCTTCTCACAGACCTGAGGTATTCTAGCGATCTTTTCTTTTCCCTTGGGGGTTACTCTGATCTTTCCCTTCGTGTTTGATTCCGGACCATCGTGGATAGCCCATTGTGTTGCTCCAGTGCGACGTTAATTAAATATCTTCCTTGGGGTTTAGTGTCTTCAGTACACACAAGTGTCATGCTCCTGGGATACCCAAGCAATCTTTCTGCTTTCATCCCATTATTATATTCCCCAATTCCTTTTTTCCATTGGCTTTGTGTGGAAGTTTGGAGAGTGGGGTGCCAGCTCAGATGTTGCATCTGACCATAGTTCAAAATTACGTGGTGTTCTCAGATCTTTTCTTTTGGGATTGATTCCGGACCGTCGCCAATAGTCCATTGTCTTGCTCCAGTCTGACATTAATTAAAATACCTACCTACCTTTTTTCAATTTCATGACACTTTGCGTGATATTGTCTCTTGCATTTGGTGCAGCTTGGCTAAATATGGCCCTTGTGCACAAAACCCCATAACAACAAACCTACCCATTATTGTAATCCCTCTCTTGTTCCTTTCACAACATTTTTTGCTTGAAGTTATCTGTCTTGTGTTTAATGCAGCTTTACCAAGTGTGGCCCTTGTGGTTTAAAAATCCCCAAAACAACCAACCATGGAGTCACAAGAGCACTTTAGGTGTGCTAGATTTGTCTAGTTGGTTTCACCACACTTCCTTCATTTCCTCTTTAGAGGCCATTGTGGCTAAGTGGGTATACCCACTGCACTAGCAACCTGGGAGTTGTAGGCAGTACAGGTTGAATTCCTCCACGCGTATATTTCTCACTTCTGTCTCCGTAAAACTTGTGTGTGTATGCTCATTAACTGACATTGTTTTGTGTTTGGCTAAATATGGCCTTTGTGTATGCACTATGAAACCTTACCAACCTTCTCTTGACATGTCCATGATGTTTTTATAAATAACACTTAATTGACATAAAGAGAAATAATTATGGACTACATAAAACACCACATGCAGAAAAAAATAACTCAACATAACAATTGGTTGACCAGGCTTGGTATAAATGCATCTTCCCATCATTCACAGCCTGTACAGAAAAACAGTAATTTCTATTTACTTAGTGGGCTGCGATAGCCTGGTTGAAAGAGTAGTGGATTAGCAACTGAAGGTTGCAAGTTAAAAACTTGATCCAACAAAAGACTCGTGAACATGGAGGCTGGCACATGTTAAATTTGTTGTGGCCTCAAATGTCCTCACTGTGTGGTTTTTCATGTTTGGAGAGTGGGATACCAGCTCAGGTGTTGACATCATCTAACGGTGGTTCAAAATTATGAGGTGCTGTTCTCGAATCTTTCCCTTTTGAATTGATCTCAGATCGTCACCAATAACCCATTGTGTTGCTCCAGTGGATGTTAATTCAACTTTCTATCTTCCTACCTACTTTGTACATGTACACATATTTGTTTGAAATTTATTTAAGCAAAATTGCATGCAACAAATATTTCCTTTTACTGTCATGGAATTCCAGTAGTTTCTACAACCAATACCTTAGAAGCAAATTTAGTTCACAACACGTTAACGGCAGATTTGTTTAATTTTTCATGCATCATTCGGTTCCTATAGTATTCAAATGTTAGTTACTTGAAACTTGATTCAGCAATAGTATTTAAGAAAAAGTGCTGAAATAAAAGCTTGTTTATATTTAAGGTAGCATTAATTTATTAATATATTACTATGACTAATGCTGAATAAGGGGAGTTAAGTTTCAATAGTGATAACTATAAGAAGGAAAAAATAAGCAAAATGATGGCATGCTTGTACTGTTAATCTGAATTTTCCATTACCCATTATATCAGATTTAGTTCAGAAATATCTTGTTAAAAGCTTCTGTGTTAGTTTTTCTTAAAAACAACCAAATAATCATTTTTGTTCTTGCTTATTTTTCTATGCCAAAACAATTTTTGTTTTACTTTTCCTAATATTGCCATTTTTATGAAAACATGGTTTTTCATTTTATATGATGAATAATCACATTTACCAAGAATAATTGTCAATTTTTTATTCTCCTGTGAATATTTCTATGAACTACTAAGATGCCAAAATTATTTTATCACACATTTCATTTTCCCAACCCAGTTAGCCCTGGCAAAAATTACCCTTCCAAAAAGGATTTCTGAATTGAAACTTGTGTGTTGATGTTTTCTTATCAACTGAGTATTGCATACCCGCCAACTTTTCTGGGGACACAAAAATATTTTCCTGATTTTTCTTTGTATAGAAAACTTTTAAGTCACCAATTTCATAGTTTTTGTGCCAATCCCAGGCAACCATGGAAGAAAAACTGCTGAATCAGTAGTTGCTAGATTGTCGTAAAAATCCTTGGCACTAATTTTCAAGAAAACTCTACAATGTTATCTAAAACACTCACTAAAAGGTTAAATGTCCATTTATTTATATATTTTGCGGCTTGTGAAATATCACCAAATTGATTATGTCAAGTTCAAACTGCCAATAAGTATATAACTGGTCAAGAGCAAATTACTTTCTATTTGAATTGCTCTTTTTCGCACTTCATTTATTAGTGCTTTCAATTATTTTTTATTTTAAGTATTTATATTTAGGCATTTTTCATTTCTGATAATTGTGCATTGGGTTTTTATGTCGTAAAAATGTTTTTGCTTGGGGATTGGGAGGGATGGTATTGAGTATTATAAGCCACAGCAGTTTACTAAATTTACTGTTTCAGAGTTACTGAAAAACAAAGCCAACGTAGAAATACCTGTGAACAAAGGACGCAACATGTTTGGTGTGATGGATGACACCTTTACTTTGGAGTACGGTGAAGTGTTTGTGCAGTACACTGACTGGGACACGAACAAGCCAGTAATCCACACTGGTAAGAAATATTTTATCTAGATTTTGATTACACTGGGTAGGTAGTGAAATCTCTTGAAACCTGGTACTTATTTAGAAAATAGGGTACTCTTCCATTAAAGCCACACCACTCATTATCGCTGAAGCTACACTACTCATTTCCGTTAAAGCCACACCTCTCATTTCCGTTTCTTTCCAGCCCAAGAAGCAATAAACAAATACAGAAAAAAAGGTAGTTTTAATTATTGCATCTTAAATCTATACATATAAAGCAGAGTTGGCATCCGTTTGTCTTCTCTACACCGTTTTGACCAACCTTTTTGTTTTGGGTGTGCAGAGGAGTGTAACGTACCATCCATCCTGGACACAGCGCTTGCTAGGGGGCACTCTCTCCCGGTCCAGATGACGCCCAAGTTAACATCTCATAACCAAGTATCTACAGGAGTCGCCTCTCAAGATCACCTTGGAGGGTTTTAGAATCTCATGGTGTGTTTTTTGGTGCACTTTTAGTAGCGAGTTACGGCAGGTGAAGCTAACCCATTGTTATTAGGGTTATTCCTGTTGAATCGGTTAACTTTGTGTACATTTGATTTTAAAACAATCTATTACTTCACATGGAGGATGGAATTTTCATGCATAAAGTATAATTGCTTGAAACATTCATGATATATCAATATGGTTTGTCAGCCTTTCATAATGATGGTGGAATTTCGAAATTCGCATTCCTGGTACACGATGCTACACATAAAAAAATATTGATAAGAAAAAACTGACTACACTAATACGATGTAATATATCATTTTTTTAGAAAATGAACTTAAAAGGCATTCACAATCACTCCAAAACTCAAAATTGACTTTTGTATAGTCAAGCTGGTATGGAAACAAATAGCTCCAAGAAATAAGCAAATATGTGCCAAATTGGTTCCAAACTTTATTGATATGACTATAACGAAAAAGTACGAACGATGACATAATTGTAGAAGAGAGCATTAAAGATGGTGCAACTTCTGTCTTACAAGAAGTACTTCATGGTTGAGATCTGTTGCAGTGCTGTACATCTTCGTATATATTTCCTAACATGGCAGGGTATACCGATTTAAATCAAAATTTATATTTCATTTTTCTTTCTGTATTAAGTTTATTAACACTGAAAATGAAATAACTATGAAGATGTTTGTTATTTTATTCAAATTAGTTAAGTAGTCTGTTTATGAAAAAAATTAAGACACTTAGTCACAATGAAAAAGTTTTCTGCAATATCACAAGCATTCCAATTTTGCACATTCATCTTTTTTTGGGAATTTTAATATTTTCATTTTATGTGTAATATATTGGTTAATTTTTATTTAAATTTAATTTGGAAATTTTATGCATTGATCCATAGCAATTCTTTACACTGCTAGCATGACTATTTTGTACTTATGGAATTGAAATTTGGAATGCAAAAGAGTTAATTTGCCCATCTGATAATTGAGTATTGTTAACAAAATAGATTATGGATTGAAGCTGGAAACTATTTAATGATTCTGATGATTTTTTATTGCAATCTCAAAATTCACCTCAATTGATATGTTCTGAGGGTATGCTAATTACACTTATACTATGCTGTTCATAGAGAAAAGTTTCATTTTCTTGTATGTTATGTATAACACCATTTTGTGTTCTTGGAATGTAATGTGTTTGTGTTCTTTGAAATGATTATCAATGCTCAGAGAAGATTCGAAAATAGGCGTATTTGATTTCAATATCAATATTTTCATGTCTTGTCTCATTTTTTACTAATTACAAATAATATTTTTTACAAATAAGTAACTATTGCTATATAATATTAATTAGACATGTAGGGATTTTTTCTTGTAACTTTTGTTGCGTTCCTTTTTATTTTATTTTCTATTGATGACATGATTTTTATCAAAAAATAAGTCTTTAGCCAATTAATTACTTTATATGAAAATAAGTAAAGAAATTCTATACATTTTATTCATATATGATAAATATGCAATGCAAAAAATTCTGAAATTTGTCTGATTTTGGATTCATTTTATACAAAAACTTAAAATATGGTGTAGTGGGATCCTGGGGGCAATGGTATTTTTCTAGATCCAAAAAATTTCATACAACCACTTATGGATTAAAATCAAACTAATCTAAACTGCTCTAGAATCAGATGCGAAAAACATTGCTTATGCATGGCATTTGTTGTGCTGTTCTTTTTATTTTATCTTGTGATTAACTTTGCTAAATCCTATATCTAGAAACCACTGATTTGTGTCTCATGTCAAACAAGTTTAAACATTCATCATAAATATTAGTGTTTAACATAAATCAAAACCATCTAGAAACCACTGATTTGTGTCTCATGTCGAATAAGTTTAAACTTGTACGGGAAAGGGATTAATTTAAAGGGAATGTGCATATCAATGCTTATATCAATTATAAATGGATTAATATTCATTTTGCATCTCAAATCTGAGGGCAGTTGTAGCCCGGTCGGAAAGTAATGGATTAGCAACCAGAGGGTTGCAAGTTTGAATCCAACCAAAGACCGTCGTGTTCAAAGGAGGCTGGTGTACTTTAAATCCGTCGTGGCCTCACGTTGGCATGGTGTAGAAGTTTGGAGAGTGGGTTGCCAGCTCAGGTGTTGCCTCGTCATCTGGCCATGGTTCAAAATTACGTGATGTCGTCCTCGGATCTTTCCCTTCTGGTTCGATCCCGGACTGTCGCCAATAGCCCATTGTGTTCCTCCAGTGCGACGTTAATTAACCATCTCAAATATGCCCTCAGAGGTACATGTCCTTAAGGTGTGTATGGGCTTTACGGACCCGAAGTTCTTCAGTGATATTTTGCTTGAAGTTGTCTGTCTTGTGTTTGGCACAGCTTGGCCAAATATGCGTCATGAAACCACAGGAGCTCAGTGTTCGAAAGTTTTTGCTGCTTCCGACACAAATAGATTTCTGCTTTATATATTAGATTGCATATAATTGCTGATAATGATATTTTCTACCAGGTACTGTTGTGGTGACCAAAAATCCGTGCATGCATCCTGGAGATGTGAGAAAGTTTGAGGCAGTGGATCGCACGGAAGGGCTTCATCACATTGTTGATTGCATTGTTTTCCCTGCCAATGGTCCCAGGCCACACCCAGATGAAATGGCTGGTAAGATTTCTTTGCTTTGTTTTCTGTTCGTCTTGTCCAAATCCTAGGCCTGGCAAAATGTTCTGCCAGCTATTTTGTCAAGTACAATTTTCCCTCGTAATAGCTTTAAAAACTGAAACAAAAATATTTTATGAAATTTATTGCATACACTTATTTTATAAATTTGTCATTTATGTGTTTGCTTTTTAACTGAATCTATGCAACTTCAGTGGCATGCCAAACAATGTTATATTTTTTGCCGACCTGACAAAAAGTTATCTACAAAGGAATTAACTGGAATTATGTACTCTTTTTTGCTCTGAAGTGGCTTTTTAAATATATTTTTGAGACAATTTGTGATGCTATGTATAAAAAATAGTACTCAAAATGATACGTGTATTGAAATTATTTGTGAATGCACTGCCAAAAGTTAAACTAAACCATTCGAATCAAATAAATGTGATATCCTGTGACTCATCCCACTTCTGACTCATCAATGGTGAACACCAGCGACTTCCAGTAGAGTGAGTTGCGAGAATATTCTAGAAGGCAAATACCTGGTGACTTCCTGTGATACCAGGAAAAGATAAAGGATTGTGAAAAAAAATTCTAGAAAGAACAATTTCGGATGACAATTGAATCAGACGTGAATGGCATAAGGCCATCTCTGTTTTATATATGTTTGTAATTCTCCTGTCCTTAATTGTTATTTTTTAATTAAATATTTTACCTTTTAAAGAATTTCTCAGTGTTCTTTAAAGCCTGGTAACACTCCCTCTGAATTTTACATAAATCGAACACAAGTAGACTGTCTCACAGTCAGTAAGGTACATTGGTTGAAAATACGATGTAGGATTAAATAATACAATGCCTATTATTTTTAGGTACCTAAAAAAGGCACATTAAGTATTTACTTGCTTTAACATGGGAAGAACCTTCAAATCCAGGTTATCTGTACTCGAGATTGATTCATTTGGACCCTGAGTTCTTTGACTTGAATAGCACATAATCTGACTTCATTTCATGCCTTAAAAGAATATTCTTTATGTCGCCTAAGGTACCTACTTTTTGAGTTTGGAATGGAAAGGACTACTAATTGTATCACAACTGTTAAAGTACCCTACCTCTTAACACCAAATTTCGTCATCTTTTAAAATTACGTGGTGTTGTCCTCGTATCTTCCCCTTTGGTGGTTGATCATGGACCGTTGCCAATAGGCTGTTGTGTTGCTCCAGTGTGACATTAATTAAATACCTACCAAAGGCTGTCCCATGAGGGGCCGTCGTGGCTCAGTGAGTACGTGCGCTGCACTAGCAACCTTCCGAGTTATAGGCTGCGCAGGTTCAATTCCTGTCAGGTGCATTTTTTCCTGGATGTATTTCTCTCTTCTGCATCAGTAAAACTTTCAATTGTGTGTATGTCTATATTACTTGATATTGTTTGTCTTGTGTAGCATGACCAAATATGGCCCTTGTGCCATAAAACCCCAATACAACCAAACAACTCATGTGCAAAGACATGGCTTCTGACCGATCGTGAAAGTTTAGCACTCTCAGTTGTGACCAATACTCAGGGTGACCACCTTAGCTGCCACGTGTACCAAACTTTTAAAAATAATTCCACTGATTTTGAAGCATCGGACCATTTGAATAAATGTCAATTTTACTCCCCCTTTTATGCAGTGCCAATTATTTGAGATTAATTTTCATATTCGATGTGGAGGTAAGCTGCTTCGCAGCAAGCACTTCATAAGTGATACTGTACAGTCAGATGAACTATTAAGTCCAGATGGAGCCACTGGACTGTGTTTCTCGCTGTGATGTATTGGAAATTAATTAAACAAAGAAAAAGCCTAACAGGAAAGTAGAAATAAAAATTGAACAGTGTAGAGGTAGAAAAGGAGACGCCAGGTCTCAATGCAAACAATCTTGATGTTCAGGGCTTCTGTGTTCCTTTTAGTGTAGTACTAGCTGAATTATTAGGCTTTGCTCAGGTTGAATTGTTTATAATTCATTCTAATATTGCTCAATATTATTCCTATGGAGATTTCGAATTGCTTTTAGTCCCCTACAGACCCAGGACAAATCGAACGGGGTCAATATATAGCCTATGTGTCCTACAGGATGAATGTACCAAATTGAGTGTGAATGGGTCTGACATGGATCGTATAAATACGCAATGTTATTCCTATGAGGATTTCGAATTGCCTTTAGCCCCCTGTACCGTATCGATGATAAAAAAGAGACCACTTTCTATAAAAATAAACTTATATTATAAAAATTTACATTCCAATAACAAAGGAGTTAAAGAATTTACAGAAGGGATACATATGGTACTGAGCGATTTTCAGCGCAATTGCGCCATACTCTAAGATTCTAAAAAGCTCCAAGGTCATCTTGAGAGGCCACTCCTGTAGATGTTAACTCGGATGTTATCTGCACAGACAGACCGGGAGAGAGCGCCCCCTAGCAAGTTCTCTGTCCAGGATGACGGGACGTTACACCCCTCTGCACACCCAAGAGAAATAGAACGGGGTTAATATGTAGCCTACATTACCCACAGGGTTCCAAAGAATAAGTGCACCGAATTTGGCGTAGATTGGTCAAACGGCGTAAATTTGTATAGAGAGCAGTCAGGTGCCAACTCTGCTTTATACGAGGGCTGTCTAAAAAGTATCCGACCTTTGGCCAGGAAAAATATATTACTTAAGTGACGAAATTGGGACCCTAATCCCCTTCAAAGTAGGCCCCTTGCGCCTTCACACACTTAGCCCACCGATCCTTCCACTGCCGAAAACACTCCTGGAAGGCTTCTTTTGGAATGGTGTTCATCTCCGTTGTCGCGTTCTGCATTATCTCTTCTCTACTCTCAAAACGGGATCCTTTCAACGGCATCTTCAATTTCGGAAACAACCAGAAGTCGCAAGGAGCCATATCAGGAGAGTAGGGAGGTTGGGAGACGACTGGAATTCCGTGTTTCGCCAAGAAAGTCTGGATCAGGTGTGACGAATGAGCCGGAGCATTGTCATGATGCAACTGCCAGTTTTTCGTCGTCCAGAGGTGTGGTCTTTTGCGCCGAACTGCATCTCTGAGTCGGCGTAGAACTTGTTGATAGTACTCTTTTGTCACTGTTTGTCCTTCCGGTGCGTATTCGTGATGCACAATTCCACAGATATCAAAGAACACAGTTAGCATCACCTTGATTTTGCTTCGCACCTGTCGCGCTTTTTTCGGCCTTGGAGACTCGGGATGCTTCCATTGCGACGACTGTGCTTTTGTTTCTGGGTCGTACCCGTATACCCATGACTCATCTCCAGTAATCACGGTGTTCAGAAACTGAGGATCAGTGTTGGTAGTGTCCAGAAGGTCCTGTGCAATCTCAAGACGGAGTTCTTTTTGTTGTGCCGACAGCAGCTTGGGCACAAATTTTGCAGCCACTCTGCGCATGTTCAAATCATCACGCAAAATTGCATGTGCGGAATCTTTACTGATCCCAACCTCTTCGGCAATCTCTCGTACGGTCAAACGACGATCTCCCTTTACCAGATTTTCCACCCTCTCAACAACAGCTGCATTCCGAGCGGTTTGAGGCCTCCCAAGACGCTGATCACTCTCCACCGATGTGCGGTCATTTTTGAATCGGTTAAACCACTCCTTCACTTGTGTTACGCCCATAGCATCGTCTCCAAAAACTTGCTGAATTTTACGAATTGTTTCGCTTTGCGAATCGCCAAGCTTTTGACAAAATTTGATGCAGTATCTTTGCTCAACTCGTTCAGTCATCTTGAGAGAAATCAAAAATCCGACGAACACTTATAACAGCACCTTACTCAGCGGCCAGCAGGCAGCGACTGACACACTCGAACACGGAGAAAAAATTCAAGCATGCGCATTAAGTTGTCTTCTTCCACTGTGCACAGTGGCACCGCTCTAGCATCATTACCGTATGCAGGAAAATTCAAGGTCGGATACTTTTTAGACAAACCTCGTATTGTATAGATTTAATTTTGTGTGTTGTGTTTAAAATAAATGTTTTAAAATTAAGAATATTTAGTCTTGTCTCAATCAGAGGTAGACAATACCCCTTTCGTTTTGAATGCAGGGAAAGTGAATGTTGGCTGATACGTCCCTGTCCTTTTTACTTGAGATTGACTTTAGTTCCATTTTTAGTAGTTGGATGGCTGTGGTTGACGTTTTGCATTTTGTTTTGCCAGGTTCGGATTTAGATGGAGATGAGTACCATGTCATGTGGTGTGAGGAGCTGATTTTCCCCTTTGAAAATGTGGAGCCAATGCACTTTGCTCAAAGAAAAGAAAATGGCAAAATGAAGAATAAGAAAAAGAAGGAAGGTGAAGAAAAGAAGGAAGAAGAGGAAGGTGAAGAGGAGGAAGAGGAAGACACCAAGTGTCCTGTCCAAGTAAAAAAAAATTATATTTATCTTTAACAGTTTATCCTTGAATATTGTATTATAGCTTGCTTACCAACTCCTAGGGAGTCTGAAATCTTTAAAAAAAACCAGCTAATTTTATCAGGGCAAAGTTCTGAATAATTAATAGTTTATTCTTCAAACAATTTGCTAGGGCTGTCGTGGCTCAGTGGTTATGCCCACTGAGCTAGCATCCTTTGAGGTATAGGCAATGAGGTTCGATTCCTGCCAGGTGCATTTCTCCCTGGGTGTATTTCTCTCTTCTGTGTCAGTAAAGCTTTCACTGTGTGTGTCAATTACTTGATATGGCATGCCTTGTATCAATTATTTGATATTGTATTGTGTCTGGCTCAGCATGGCCAATTATGGCTCTTGTGCCATAAAAACCAACCAACCATCTAACAATTTGCTTCAATTCTATTTTATCTTTATGACAGTAAAGTTTTGCCACTATTGTATCCACTTTATCTTAATGTAATATCAAAGCTGTAGCATTATTGAATACTCATTGAGCATGTCCTAAATAATTAAAATTCGTAAATAGCAGCATGTTCAATTCACTGGTAAGGAAGTTGCAGGCTGGCATAGAGCGCAAGATCCACACAGGCCCTTTCCGGCTTTCTAGCGTTGAAGCTTTTTCTTCTAATTTGATGCATATGACTCCAAATGAATTAAAATTGAAGTTAAAATGTTTTCAATTCTTTTGTAAACTTCAAATTTTTCATTAGATCTAAGATCCTTCTGGTGGTTGTCTTGACGAGATATCTCGTCATTAGCAAAATTGGTAAGATCTTGTTGAAACCACTTGGAGTGTTAATATTTTCTCAAACTACCATTTTTAAATCTTCATTTTAATTCGTTAAAATTAATACATACAGGCTATAATAAAACTTTTGCGTAAATAGGTCTTTGTACGCAACAGTTTGTATTCTGTATAATTTAACAATGCATTTATAGATTCACTAGCTGAAAAAGGATTACTTTTCAGATATCTGATGAATTAGATCATTTTGGTGAATTCATCTTTAATGACAAAGTAGGCATCATCGCCTCTGCTCACTTGGCCTGGGCAGACCAACACAAACAAGGCATCTTCAGCGACATATGCATTCGTCTGGCCGGACAGTATTCTTTGGCTCTGGACTTTGCAAAGACGGGCAGAAGCACACTGTTTGGCCAAGACAGAGTGCTTAAATACCCCGACTTCATGCAAAAGTTGGATGAAAAACGAACCTACCTGTCCACCCATGCTCTGGGGATTCTCTATCGCAGCTGCAAGCGTCTGGAATTGGGCCTGGAGACAGAAAGAAATGAGATCGAGTACAAGCTTGACAACTCCCTGGTGCACAAGAACTGGGCCACAAAGTATAAAGAGTCGGCACTACAAGTTCTGAAACGATACAGTGATAAAATTGAGTTTTACATCCGAACATATGGGTTCGAGAACGAGGGTCAACTGCTCGTTGGAGCCCTAATCAATCCTCCGAAGTACTACGAGAACCGCCATGACATGACAAACCTGATGGCCCTGTTGGAGTTTGAAGTGCAGTTCATCTTCCGTGATCTGGAGAGGAGGTTCTTCGAGGAGTTTGGGGGCAGGCCCAAGAACGGTGTCTTTACCGACGAGATGCTCCAGAAAGCGAGTGCGTGGTACATGGTTTCATACAACAAGAGTGAGGCAAAAGGCGGGTCTCACTTTTTCGGGCTGCCTTGGGCAGTCTCTGACGTCCTGGTGCAGTTGAAGAGCCAAAATTCCAGTCCGAATAGTCCCCATAACTTACCGTCCAAGTCTCTCCTGGAGACAGTTGTCGACAAATGCGTCTCGAAGCACTATCCGAATCTCACCCCTGATACTGATTCCGCCGTCATTTACAAGAACCGACTAGAGGTACTGGACACAGCATTCAAGATCCTCAACAAGTGGGTGAAGGCTCAACGCGACTACTTCTCCGATCCGGACTTCCGGCTCATCGCCAAGTGCATCAGCAAGGAGTTTGAGGTCAAGACCATGGACATAACCACCTGCAGTGAGGGCTACATCAATACTTTGAAAGCGAAGAACGACATCAGGAAAGCCATCTCACCCTGCTTCCACGTCATCCAGACCATGCTGCACATTGCCCAGATTGGGATACACTCACCGCAAGAGAAGCTCTCGAACATCCAGCAGGAGCTTGGACTGCTGGCATGGATCACGCTCATCAAACTGGCCTGCACTTACAATCCGCAGTACCTTGGAATCCCGAATGAGGCCGGCGTATACGCCGAGACGATCTTCTACAAGCCCCAGGACAACATCATCGACACGCTCCAGCTTCCTCTCTTTGAGAAGGATGACGAGGCAAACCTGAAGTTCAGCGAGCTGGTGACCCACAACTTCAAATATCTGGAGCGGTACCTGAAGCAGCAGACACGGCTGAAGACCATCAACTTCAGGATAGTGTCTAATAATGACGACAAGGATTTCGTGAGGTTTACAGTGGAGGGGACACGGTACTCCATCGAGCGACTCAAGGACATCGTCGTGATGGACAACTTCTTCCATGCTGCGGTTGCGAACAAACCTCTTTCAAATATGGTTTAACTGGTTCCAATAATGTAAGCTGATCAAAAGAAATTTCAGTTAAGTTTTGTCCCTTAATTGAAATGGGCTTATTTTGGATATATTAAAAGTAACCAAGTTTTTCTAATTTTTATTTACATTGTTGGATGTTTTTTTATTTGAAGCAGTTACTGCCAAAACCTTTGATTGGATCCGAATCAATAATATTTGTCATTGCTTTCATTAGCACAAAACTTAAGGGACAGTACTTACAGTAGACTGTCCCTTAAGTTTGGGTAAGTAGCCTGGGCTGCTATGAAATGACTTGAATGTGGGAGTACATTGAGAGTTATCAAACCAATAAGTAAAAGCTAAACAATTACAAAAATAACAGGGTTGCCACAGGTGACTAAAAGGGGAATATTTTTTAACCTTGGTAACTTGGTGTATATTTTAACAAAAATTGGTGCTGAAGCTCCTAATTTCATAATTTTGGCGGGACTGTCATGGCTCAGTGGGTATGCCCACTGCGCTAGCAACCTTCAAGTTGTAGGTGGCACAGGTTCAATTCCTGTCGGATGCATTCCTCTCTAGGTGTATTTTTCTCTTCTGTGTCAGTTAAACTTTGTGTATCTGTATATTACTTGATATTGTATGTCTTGTGTCTGGCATAGCATGGCCAAATATGACCCTTGTACCATAAAACCCCAACAAACCAAACCAGAATTTTGGCAATTTGTTTTTGAAAATTCACCATAGATCAACAAAAATTTAGTTCGCTTTTTTTAACTCATAACACAGAATTTTTTTCAGATCTTTAGAGAAATTTTTCCAAGCTGTCTTTCTGCTTACATCCTATTCTATGCCAGAATCCTTGGTTCCCTGTCTTGACACTTTTTACTTGAAGTCGTGTCTTGTGTTTGGTGTAGCTTGACCAAATATGGCCCTTTTGCCATAAAACCCCAATCCAAGGGTGCAAATTTTGAGTTTTGGTGCCTAGCCATGGCAATCATGAAATAGAAAACTTTCAAATCTGGTTGCTTGTTTGTCAAGAAAACCTTATTTTAAAAATACTTATTTTTAAAATTTTAATTTCTGAGCGATATCTGTTTCATACTTAATTTTCACATTTTGTGTCTTAGTCAATTCATTTTGTGTCTGAGCAACTAAAATAAAGTTTAAGAGGAGTCTTTTGCTACTATTTTTAAGAATTGATGCTGCTAATACTATTTCACAAGAGCTTTGGCTGTGACTGCCCTGGAATTGAGGTTGTGGCTGAGTTGCTAGTGTATCAGTATGTTAGAACCTCTGACTTCACGATTCCAAAACATGAATATACGAGGATATTCCTGCTGAATATCCTTGGTCATACGAATCACCACAAGCTGTTTCGTTTAATTTTGGGGTTATAATCTATAAAATTAAGAAATTAAAGTTTTAACGTCAAGTTCTCGCATCACGTGGAAGTTTCACGTCAGTGTATAAAAAGTGAACTCAGTGTATTTTATAGTATATATGTAAACAAAAAATAATTGCCATATCTTTAACCAAAGAAAGCATCATATTGCAAAAACAATTTTTCAGAAATTGAGTTTAAAGTTTTGGAAACATGTTTGCACTGGTGACAGTATACCCAATGAAAAACAATCATAACTAAAAAAAGTATTCCGAATATTTACAAAATCTTGTTATTGTTTAATAGCTCAGAAATTGGGAAATGTTTTGAAGCAATTAAAACAAAATCGATATTCTGGTCAATTTTCATGATTTCTACTGTATGCATATACCTTAATAACCTGTGAGAAAAGTAAAGTGATTGAAGCAAAATTAAGAATACACAAATTACTTTGAGAAATTGTCAATTTCTCTAATAGAGATTGACAAATTGAAGTTATGACCTCGGGTACAGATATATGAAAAAAATTGTTAATGTATGAATTGTTAAAATATGAAAAAAATTGTTTTTCTATTGATTCTTAATTAAGCAATGTAAAGTACCTATTCTCCAGTATGTAAAGAAAATATACAATATATTTATCCTATTAATGTCTACATTTAATGAATTTTAAAACTTAAAATTGGATATACCACCTGTTATAGTATAGTATAAAAATATAATGAAGCTTATGCAGCATAAACATTTTTTTATTAATATATGTGTGTACATGTTAAATAGTTTACATAAATATGTGAAATGTTATTACTGTAAATATTTGTGAACATATCTGAGTCAAATTGCACTGAATTCCTGTTTATCTTAGTTTCTATTGCTTACAAAGGCCATTTATTCAGTGCATGTACATTGTTAAATATTTTGTCTTATCCATTGCAGAACTTTTGTTTAGACAGCAACTGCAAAAGTTTAAATGTGTGGAATAACCTTTTTTAGCTGGTCTTCATACTTAATGAATTGTACTACAAAAAACATGTTGCATCATACAGAAGTTAGAATAGAACAAAATGTGCATAAATTCTTAAGTTTTGATCAGTAAAAATTGAGAAGTATTAGTTGTGGGGAAATTAATCCAAAGAAGATAAAATATAGCTTCCAAGCCATCGTTCCGAGCACCATTATACTCGGAATGTTTTAAGCGTTAGAATCCCTTTTAAAGTGCAATACGCCTATACTATATATACTAAGAATCCTTTTTTGAGAAAATACTCATATGGTGTATTAAAATAGCATTGCTATGTTTTCTACAGATGCCCTATTTTCAGGGACCAGGGTGTCTATGATCGGAGGTTGTGAAATTCCAATAAAAGTGAAGCTTTAATGCAAATCAATCCAAAACGAATTATTGATTATTTCCTAAGAATACACATGTTAGCTAAATTTTTTGCGGGATTACAGTTTTTTGGAATTCAAAAGAGTTGTATCACAAGGTTCCCTAAAAAAAGCCCTGGCTTTTAATTTTAGTTTTGCCCTTAATTGCTTTAAATACCTTAAATTTTTTAAAGGTCTTAATTTTTACAAGAACACTGTTTATCTAATTTCAGCTGCATTCAATAACTAAGGTCAATGGTCATACTTTCATTCAAGGTCGAATATCGCCGAAAACTGAGGCAGAATGTTTACGGGTTAGCTAAGCAGCCCTGATTTTTCATTTTAGTTTTCAAGGTCAAAAAGCCCTAATTGCTTAACTAACTTAAAATTTTAAGAAAGCTTTAAGTTTTACAAGAACTGCTTTTTTTATTTCAATTTCATTCAAAAACCAAGGTCTACTGTCCCCAAAATCCGAGACAAAATGTTTATGGGCTAAAAATTGATGTTTTATGACTGGTCCATGAGAGTCAAACCTAATGTTCCTCCAACTGTGCACCCATGGGTTACTATTTCAATTTATGTGAGCCTCAAAACAACCTTTAAAAGCCCCTCATCTCATTTTTTCCCTCGGAAGAAAACGTGGGAATACCGTATCAATTTCTATGTAATAATCGTAAAAAGTTAATTACCAATTTTGTAACAGCTTATGCAAAAGTATGACTAGTGTATTATAAATCTTAATTCATTGAAATACCGTGATCATTTCTTTCTATCATGAACTTTTATGTTGTGTTTTGTATCTGAGTGGTATTGGTTTGATTTTGTGATGGTGATAATTTTTGTCTTTTCCTGGATGTTCAAATTTTAAATATTCATGATACATGTTTTGTTCGACACTGGTTTTTATTACATAGATCGTAGAAAGTTTTTGCCTTTTCATTGAATCTAAAGCTTCTAGGATTCTTTCAAGCAATATGTATATAGCTGTTGAGTTAATTGTGTTGTGGAGTAATAATATTTTCATACCAGCCTATTTTTCCTTTTAAGTCTTCCGGATAGGAAAAGTGTTTTCCAGAATTGAGGCTATCAGTACAAGAGGTGGCCTAATCCACAAAAATGCTAAAATAATTATTTTTGGCACCTACAGTCACTCTCGTGGCATTTAATACTTTTGTAATCTAGATTTTAACCCTCCTCAGATCACATTGTAGATAAATAAAAAAAATAGTGCCACGAAAATCGCATTTATCTCCATTGATTATGTTGGTGGGTTAGACCACTTGCTGTGATTAGCCTCAATTTTCTTTGGGGAGAAAATTTTAAAGTGACGCCAATTTTGAAGTTTTAGCGCCAAACCGTGGCAAACATGAAAAAAAGACATCGGAATCGGCGATTACTTAATTGTCGTAATAACCTTTAGAACTAATTTTTCTTGAAAACCCTACAAATTAACCTCTTAAACACTCACGAAAGGTTCAATTGCTTATTTTTGCATATATTTGGCGCCATTTTATGTAAAATGTCGCCAAGTATTTAACAGTAATTAAGACCAGGGTGGTTACGTTTTCTGCTTTCAATTACTTTCATAAAGCCAATTTGGATCACTTGTTGCTAATTTGGTGTTATTTTCTACATTTGCGTGTTGGTTTTAAAAGTCTAGGATTGCTTTGGAGGTGGCAGTTATGCAGTGTACACAGAATCTCAATGCTCCTTTACGAACGCACTTCGATTGAGTATCGAAAAGATTTGAGTGTCTCAAAAGTGTACATTGGAACGAATGGAGTTTTCAAAAATTTCTTCAATACTCATAATTCGAAAATATTTTGAAATTAATTTTGTGTTTAACGGTTTTTGTGTTTCAATTTGTAGTTCTTGTTTCGTCAATGACAGTATTGAATCTCTGATATTGTTATATTTCTTGTTTTGTTTAAGGAAATAGCTGTGTGATTTGGTTTTTACATTTATTTGTCTTTGGAGAACCACATTTGTCACATGTCAGCTAATTTAAACCTCCAAGATCTGGCCAATTTTGCTAATCATGTGGTATCTCGTCATGAAAGATAGTGCCGATTTTTTGATGGGGACAATATCAAAATCTGGTCAGTTTTCTTCCAATTGTGACCACCAGGAGGGTTAAATAATCTGACAGTTAAAGAGAGACTAATATAAGTATGATACTCAACTATAAATTATTATGGCTTTCTAAATGTATGGCTGAAGTATAATTGTGGCAATTTAATTTATATTGTATGTAAAGGGGAAATTATGGTGTTGACAGGTTATTAATGTTTGATTACTCTGCTGTTACTTGGATAAATTCCACATAAAAAAGTGGCAACAGCAAAAATTACATAAATACACTAACCTGAACGTAAGTGAATAAAATGTGTATTAAAATACTTACTAGTCTTGCAATGTAAAATGATATTCTGTGATAAAAACTTAAAAAATTTCATTTTCCTAACGAAATACGGTGATTCTTTGGTTTGCCCACATTTCTAGCAACCTGCCTGTTGTCGGCGATGCAGCTTTGATTCCTTCCCTGGTTATATTTCTCTCTTCCTGTGTCAGTAAAAAAATTTTTGCCTCCATTAGTGATGTCTATTTTGTGTTGCGCCATAAAACCCAAAACAATCAGCGTATCGAAATAAGATTTACGAGTCAATGAAAACGTACCAAAGTTTATCTGTCACAATTTCGTGTCGAGAGGATGCTTCAAAGTAAAGGTGTACTATCTGTTTTGTATTTTTAAATTTGAAAATCGTTTATATATGCTCTAGTCAAGTGTATGCTCTAATGTTTTGTACTAAAATTAAATGTGATAAAAACTTCTATACTTGAGAATTTTCCGATCAAATGAATCTGCTTAACAAGCAATGGAATTTTTGCCAAGTTTTACTCATTGACTGTTTTCTGTTCGATAGTGTCGTAATTGTAAGAAATGTGATGTTCACGAGTGCTTGAATAAATGTTATTGTTGTGCAGTTTTGTGTATTTTGTTTGAGCAGTGTTTTATTAGATGGTACTTTAGAATTAAAAAAAAGTGGTATCACACGGGCAGAATTGGGAAGCGCATACCAGGCCACGTTTCTTAGCCTTGCATCCCGAGCAGTTCAGTCGGTTTTCCCTGTCAGGAAGAAAAAGCGAACCCTTGTTGCCCTTCCCAAGTCGCCCCGTTTGTCTGCTGCCTAAAACACTAAGTTGTGGTGACACGACTTGTAAATCGTGAATAGTCGACTGTCGCGCGCAATTTAGAGATCTGTACCCCATGTGACAGGAGCAATAGAAATACATTCACACCAGGTCGTCAAATGTCACCCACGAAACCATAGAGGAAATATAATAGAAAGTTTAGTTGCTCATCATACTGTGTGTCCAAAACTAGTTACAGGACCCTTAGACTACCTTCGTCTGTCGGGTGGAAGCGAATATTCATCTGATTGGTGCGCGACAACTTATAGACTGGCGTCTTCACCATTTTCGTCACCACTAGATATGCGCATGCACACACCTTCCACGTCAAGAAAATTTCTCAAAAACATTTTACTGTATTTACTCCTGACCCTGGTTCAAAGTGACGTGGTGTCCTCGGATCTTTCCCTTTGGATTTGATCTCCGACCGTCGCCAAATAGCCCGTTGTGTTGCTCCAGTGCGACGTTAACTAAAATACCTACTTTTCGTTCTACTAACTAAATACCTACTTTGCGAGTTCGAATCCAGCCAAACACCGTCGTGTACAAAGGGGGCTGGTGCACGTTAAATCTGTCGTGGCCTCAAATGTCCTCACGTTGGCGTGGTGTGGAAGTTTGGAGAGTGGGGTGCCAGCTCAGGTGTTGCCTCGTCATCTGACCGCGGTTCAAAATTACGTGGTGTTGTCCTCGGACTTTCCCTCTGGGATTGATCCCGGACCGTCACCAATAGCCCGTTGTGTTGCTCCAGTGTGACGTTAATTGAAAATACCAAATACTACCACCTTTGGGATTGATCCCGGACCGTCACCAATAGCCCGTTGTTTACTCCAGTGTGACGTTAATTGAAATACCCCCCCCATCTACCACCACCTTTTATACTAAACAAAAACGGAAGTATTGCCTCCAAGGGAATGTCCCCGTGTACAAAGGAGACTGGTGCACTTTAAATCTGTCGTGGCCTCAAATGTCCCCACTTTGGCGTGGTGTGGAAGTTTGGAGAGGGATGCCAGCTCAGGTGTTGCCTCGTCATCTGACCGTGGTTCAAAATTACGTGGTTTTGTCCACGATCTTTCCCTTTGGGATTGATCCCGGACCGTCAACAATGGCCCCTCTGTGTTGCTCCAGTGCGACGTTAATTAAAATACCTACCTACCATGGAAATGCCGACGTGGCCAGCATTTTCTCGTCCGTTTCCAAGTGAAATGCCGACGTGGCCAGCATTTTCTCGTCCGTTTCCAAGTGAAATGCCGACGTGGCCAGCATTTTCTCGCCCGTTTCCAAGAGAAATGCCGACGTGGCCAGCATTTTCTCGTCCGTTTCCAAGTGAAATGCCGACGTGGCCAGCATTTTCTCGCCCGTTTCCAAGGGAAATGCCGACGTGGCCAACATTTTCTCGCCCGTTTCCAAGTGAAAAGCCGACGTGGCCAGCATTTTCTCATCCGTTTCCAAGTGAAATGCCGACGTGGCCAGCATTTTCTCGTCCGTTTCCAAGTGAAATGCCGACGTGGCCAGCATTTTCTCGCCCGTTTCCAAGTGAAATGCCGACGTGGCCAGCATTTTCTCATCCGTTTCCAAGTGAAATGCCGACGTGGCCAGCATTTTCTCGCCCGTTTCCAAGGGAAATGCCGACGTGGCCAACATTTTCTCGCCCGTTTCCAAGAGAAATGCCGACGTGGCCAGCATTTTCTCGTCCGTTTCCAAGTGAAATGCCGACGTGGCCAGCATTTTCTCGCCCGTTTCCAAGGGAAATGCCGACGTGGCCAACATTTTCTCGCCCGTTTCCAAGTGAAAAGCCGACGTGGCCAGCATTTTCTCATCCGTTTCCAAGTGAAATGCCGACGTGGCCAGCATTTTCTCGTCCGTTTCCAAGTGAAATGCCGACGTGGCCAGCATTTTCTCGCCCGTTTCCAAGTGAAATGCCGACGTGGCCAGCATTTTCTCGTCCGTTTCCAAGTGAAATGCCGACGTGGCCAGCATTTTCTCGTCCGTTTCCAAGTGAAATGCCGACGTGGCCAGCATTTTCTCGTCCGTTTCCAAGTGAAATGCCGACGTGGCCAGCATTTTCTCGTCCGTTTCCAAGTGAAATGCCGACGTGGCCAGCATTTTCTCGTCCGTTTCCAAGTGAAATGCCGACGTGGCCAGCATTTTCTCGCCCGTTTCCAAGTGAAATGCCGACGTGGCCAGCATTTTCTCGTCCGTTTCCAAGTGAAATGCCGACGTGGCCAGCATTTTCTCATCCGTTTCCAAGTGAAATGCCGACGTGGCCAGCATTTTCTCGTCCGTTTCCAAGTGAAATGCCGACGTGGCCAGCATTTTCTCGCCCGTTTCCAAGTGAAATGCCGACGTGGCCAGCATTTTCTCGTCCGTTTCCAAGTGAAATGCCGACGTGGCCAGCATTTTCTCGTCCGTTTCCAAGTGAAATGCCGACGTGGCCAGCATTTTCTCGTCCGTTTCCAAGTGAAATGCCGACGTGGCCAGCATTTTCTCGTCCGTTTCAAGTGAAACGCCGACGTGGCCAGCATTTTCTCGTCCGTTTCCAAGTGAAATGCCGGTTCTCTGAACACAGTATGTGCTCAGTATACTAAATTAATCCTATCCTTGCCGTCCGTCCTATTGCGTGCCTTCCTTCCGATGCGGAATAGTGTGCGCTTACCTTAAGGTGTATGTATACACTAGAACATTTTTTTTTAATTTTGACTTTAAAAATCCAGTTTTTTCACAATAAGTCATTGGTTTATGTTTAAACTCATTTCAGTGTGAAAAATTCTGATTAAGCTACTCATTAATTATATAATTAAGATATAATTAGCATGTTTTTTGAACAGTGATATCTGAAATTCTAATGTGTTCAGAAAGATAATTCCTGTTGGAAATTATTCCTAATATTATTCTTCATGTTTTGACCCTCCATCAAGTTGCTAGAGGGAATAAGTTATTCTTTACAATTTTTTTCATGAAGGAAGTCTAAAAAATCAAGATTTTTTCAGGAATTTCAAGATTTAAAAATCAACTAAAAATTAATTTCTTAACCAATAACTTTGACTGAGGGTCAAAACATCCACTGTGTTATATAGATTATAATGACACAAAAGTAATTATAATAGATCAATTCCTGGTTGAGTTATCACTGTTCGAAAGAAGCATCGTATTGAAAAAACCTAGTTCTTCAGAAATCGAGTTTAAAGTTTTGGAAGCGTGTTTGTCTAAGGTGACAGTACCTATCCCAAACCCTTATAACTAGAAAACTATTTCGAATATTTTCAAGATCTTGGTATCGTTTGAAAGCTAAGGGGTTGGACACTATTTTGAATTATTAAAAAATAGATCGATATTTTGGTCAATTTTCGTGATTTCTAGTGTATACATACACCTTAAGTAAGCAAAACAGGCTTTTGATAGTGTGAGCGTGAACAAGCACTGCTGATGGTTGGTAGGTATTTTAATTAACGTCACCAGGAGCAACACAGCGGGCTATTGCAGACGGTCCGGGATCAATCCCAAAGACAAGCACTGCTGATTTGCGATAAAAGTTGTTTTAACTTCTAAACTCAACAGCGAGTATTAGGTAGGTAGGTATTTTAATTAACATCACCAGGAGCAACACAACTGGCTACTGCAGACGGTCGGGGATCAATCCCAAAGACAAGCACTGCTGATTTGCGATAAAAGTTGTTTTAATTTCTAAACTCAACAGCGAGTATTAGGTAGGTAGGTATTTTAATTAACATCACCAGGAGCAACACAACGGGCTACTGCAGACGGTCCGGGATCAATCCCAAAGACAAGCACTGCTGATTTGCGATAAAAGTTGTTTTAATTTCTAAACTCAACAACTAGTATTAGGTAGGTAGGTATTTTAATTAACATCACCAGGAGCAACACAACGGGCTACTGCAGACGGTCCGGGATCAATCCCAAAGACAAGCACTGCTCATTTGCGATAAAAGTTGTTTTAACTTCTAAACTCAACAGCGAGTATTAAGTAGGTAGGTATTTTAATTAACATCACCAGGAGCAACACAGCGGGCTACTGCAGACGGTCCGGGATCAATCCCAAAGACAAGCACTGCTGATTTGCGATAAAAGTTGTTTTAACTTCTAAACTCAACAGCGAGTATTAAGTAGGTAGGTATTTTAATTAACATCACCAGGAGCAACACAGCGGGCTATTGCAGACGGTCCGGGATCAATCCCAAAGACAAGCACTGCTGATTTGCGATAAAAGTTGTTTTAACTTCTAAACTCAACAGCGAGTATTAGGTAGGTAGGTATTTTAATTAACATCACCAGGAGCAATACAACGGGCTGCTGCAGACGATCCGGGATCAATCCCCTAGGGAAAGATCGAGGACAACACGTAATTTTGAATCACGGTCAGATGACGAGGTCACCCCATTCTCTAAACTTCCACACCACGGCAACGTGAAGACATTTGAAGCCACGACAGGTTTAACGTGCACCAGCCCCCTTTGACTCGGTCGTGGTAAAGCGATGTATCGTACAATTAATAATAATACGTCTTATGAAGGGTTTTGCATTTGCACAATCTCTTTCGCAACCTTTTATTCATTGAAGATGTCCAGGAATATGTGTCAACTATGTTTAAGTATTCGCCACGCTGATTTATCTTAGGCTTACGGTTTTTTCTGATAGGCTGATTTAAACTCATCACGTCGAGAATAGCTAAACAATTATGTAATTTCGTTTGTGATATGGGACTCGAACCAATAACACATTTCGATGTGTTACGATTAAGTAGTTTAAATTTATTTGAGGCGATATTTTTTAAGGCCTTATATTCTTCCCATCCCGGTCCGAGGGCTGATGTAGCCCAGTTGGAAGAGTAGCGGATTAGTAACTGGAGGGTTGCGAGCTCAAAACTCGATCCAACCTAACACAGTTGGGCTGGTGCACATTAAATCTGTCGTGGCCTCGAATGTTGGCATAGTTTGGAGAGTGGGGTGCTATCTCAGGTGTTGTTCTAGCCATCTGACCGTGGTTTAAAATTGCGAGGTGTTGTCCTCGGATCTTTCCCGTCAGGCTTGATCCCGGACCGTTACCAATAGCGTGTCGTTGTTTCTCCAGTACATCGTTAATTCAACTACCAACCTCTAGGGTGCTTGAAGCGGCCTCAGAGATCTTTTCTATCCGATGGGGTTTGATTAAGACAGGGGGTCGTTCTTCCAGGATACCCAAGCGATCTCTTTCATCCTCCTACTCAGTGGCGTAGTTCCGGTGCGGAAGGTCCAAATGGGGCCCCTAATTGCGATTGTCAAACGTGAATTCAGGAGTTTTAAATCTAATTTATACAGGTACGCATTATATTACCATACATAAACAATTATGCATACGTAATACTTGGTTTTATCAATTTGAAGAACAATGGTATCAAATAATGAGATGTTAATTGTTTGTTTTAGCTTTTTATTTGTATAAAAAGTTAGGCACTTACTTATCGTTATAATAAGATCAACAGGATCAGAAGAGGTGTTATTTAGGACTTAAGGTTAAGGTCTTACCAAACTAAAATAATAGGGGGGTATTTCAATTAACGTCACACTGGAGCAACACAACGGGCTATTGGTGACGGTCCGGGATCAATCCCAAAGGGAAAGATCCGAGGACAACACCACGTAATTTTGAACCACGGTCAGATGACGAGGCTGGGGGTATTGGGGTATTTCAATTAACGTCACACTGGAGCAACACAATGGGCTATTGGTGACGGTCCGGGATCAATCCCAAAGGGAAAGATCCGAGGACAACACCACGTAATTTTGAACCACGGTCAGATGACGAGGCAACACCTGAGCTGGCACCCCACTCTCCAAACTTCCACACCACGCCAACGTGAGGACATTTGAGGCCACGACAGATTTAACGTGCACCAGCCCCCTTTGTACACGACGGTGTTTGGCTGGATTCGAACTCGCAACCCTTCGGTTGCTAGTCCGTTACTCTTCCAACCGGGCCACCGCGGCCGCCTAAAATAATAGGCTTTTCAAAATAAAAATAACTTGCTCTTGCATGGATAATTAATTGAACTTTTTATAAAATTTGATTACTAGTAGGCATTAAAACTAGACATTTAAAAACTAGATTACTGTAGGCATTATGTAAAAAGTGTAAAACAATTTTAAAAGGTATTGGTATTTTCAATTAACGTCACACTGGAGCAACATAATGGGCTATATTTTAAAAGGACAATTTAAAGTAATTAAAACAAAGACTAAAATTTAACAAAGCTTAATTGTTATTGTTATTGTTATTTCAATTAACGTCACACTGGAGCAACACAACGGGCTATTGGTGACGGTCCGGGATCAATCCCAAAGGGAAAGATCCGAGGACAACACCACGTAATTTTGAACCACGGTCAGATGACGAGGCAACACCTGAGCTGGCACCCCACTCTCCAAACTTCCACACCACGCCAACGTGAGGACATTTGAGGCCACGACAGATTTAACGTGCACCAGCCCCCTTTACAAAGCTTAAAGTCCAAATTTTTTTCTTGATACCAGGAAAAATTATTTATTTAACAGTAAAACCACTGATTAAACTTGAGATTTGAAGATTTTTCTTGATTTCACGCATATCGGCAAAGATATGAACGACTTTATCAACGTTAATCTGTCGTGCCCTTTCATTTTCTATTGACAATAGAGTCAAACCACTTAGACCTTCTCGAGTCATAGAACTTTTAAGGTAGTCACCCAGTAAATCTCTCACATGCAATTGCAGCAATAATAAGGAATAACCTTAATTAAATATTCGGCTGACGTGTAATTTGTTACAGAATTTTTTACCACGGGATACCTTCAAAATCTTTTTGAACAAGAACCCCACCTTTATTGGGGGTACTGCCCCTGACTTCGGGGGGTGCGGTGCACCAGCTTAGCTACACCCCTGCTCTTACTCTATTCTTTCTTCCCTGTAATGACAATTTTTACTCGACCTTGTCTTGTGTTTGGTGTAGATATGCCAAATATGACTTCATGCGCCACAAAACCCAAACCAACCCGTCTTAAAAATCCGCGCCGAAATCTCCCCAAACAACCGTCACCCCTTTATTTTCCCACACCGCTCCTGCATCACTAACCACCAGCGCCATCTAGTGTCAGCCGCGTCACTTCACTCTGCACTTCCTCCTCTCAACTCCCACACACAACTCGCAGACGATTGCGCACAACACGCAACCGAACCGGCGATATTTTCCCACAACCACCAAAATCGAAGCTGTGTGTTGCCACTGGGTGCCGATGATTCTGGACACCACCGAGCAGACGATGATCGCCACGAATATCGTCTGCCCTTAGTGGAACGCCGCCGAAGAAATTCCAGGGACGGAACACTCAACCGAGGATTACTAAATCGCTTGGCTAGCTCGGGAGGAGTTGTCCATCATGAGGAGCAGCGGCGTGAAAGGTAGGGATAGTTTCTCTCGCTCCTCAGCATCCCTCTCATCGTTTGCAACACCCCCTTCCTCCCCGCCGGGAAAAATCGACTTCCATTCAGAAACTCGTGTGTTGTTGTTCGGTTTGTGGAGTTTCTGGTTTTGATAAAATACTTATGTTTTGAAATGAAAAATCTTTCGTTATTGATAATATTCTAAATCGTTTATTAACTCGTTTTTGTTGCCTACAAATCCTACTTCATAAAAGGCAAACTTGCGGGTGTCACTTTTTAGCCTTTATCGTGGTTAAAGTTAAATAAAATACTTTAATACCTTCACGAGAAATTGATAGTACACAGTAAATAAATGTTAAGACAGATGAAAGAAAACGAGTAATGCAGGCAATATAATTGCGATAAAAATTGTTGAAAACGCAAGCTATATATTTACACAGAAACCTAGTAAAACCACGCATGTGAGATAGTATAATTGAAGTTTTAATTGTTATTTTCTATGTATGGCAAAGCCAATATGTTTAATTGTTTAGTTCTATTTAGAATTATTCATTGAGATGTAGTTTGAGCTGTGAGTTTAATTGAGCAAAACAGAGTTTTTGTGATATTACTACCGAGACTGAGGTGTATTTTTGAGTTGTGAGATTTTTCATTATTAATAAAATTTCGAATCGATCATGTCCTTGTTACCTATAAATCCTACTATATAAAAGGCAAATCTGCTGGATCACTGTTTGGCTCTTATTATTGTTAAAGTTCAAATAAAATACTCTAATACCTTAAGGATAAATTGCTTGTGCGGAAAAATAAATATTAAATAATATAGATGCAATACATATAAAAATATATAGGAAACGAGAAATGCAAGCGATAATATTTGTGATAAAATAATAGAAAATGCAAACGATATTTATACAGAAACAATAAAAACATGCATAAAGTAGTGTAATTAAAATTCTAATTGTAATTTTCTATATAAATTAGTATGTAATTTTCTATATCAGGCAAAGCCAGTAATATGTTTAATTCTTTAGTTCCATTTAGAATTATTCATTGAGGTGTAGTTTTGAGTTTTATTGAGTTCTGTATTACTGAGTTTTTGTGAAGTTATTACTGAGACAGGTGTATTTTTGAGTTGCTAGATCTTTCATTATTGATAAAGTTACAAATCGAGAATGTTTTATTTTACCTATAAATTCTACTACATAAAAGGCATGGATCACCTTTAGCCCTTATCATGGTTAAAGTTAAATAAAATACTTGAATACCATCACGAGAAATTGCTTGTGTGCAGTAAATAAATATTAAATCATGACATAAATGAAAGAACGTTAGAGTAATGCAAGCGATAATATTTGTCATAAAGTAGAAAACGCAAGCGATATTTTCACAGAAACTTGACAAAAACACGCATGATCATTGTAAATCTGTCGTAAATTCTGGAACAATGGAAGGAAAGTCAGCCCCATTGCTGTAGCCCCATAGCATAAACTTCAAATGTACATTTTAAATAAATAAATATAGTATAATTAAAAAATTTAGTATGAATCAAACATATAATTTTCTATATTTGGCAACGCCAGTAATATGTTTAATTTGTAAGTTCCATTTAGAATTATTTATTGAAATGTAGTTTTGAGCTGTGATTTTAATTGAGTTATTAAGTTCTGCATTACTGAGTTTTTGTGAGATTAATACTGCGACTGAGGAGTATTTTTGAGTTGTGAGATTTTTTAATTGTCGGTACTATTCTCAGTAGCTTGAGTTGTAAATATTGATGAACAATGAAGCATATCAAGGGTGTATTTCAATGCACAGCCATTATTTACGATAACTCAGCAAAAGATAATAAGCATTGAATAGCAAGAACTGATTTCTAGAGCCCGTGTATTCTTATCTCAATGAGATTTACAGCTAGTTTTATTATAGTTACATTAAAGTAGTTTATTATTTATTGTATTATAGGTACACTTAATTATATATTATATCTGTTATAGGTGCATTTAGTTGATTTATTATTTATTGTATTATAGCTACATTTAATTTATTTATTATTTAATGTAATTATAGTATTATTTAATTATTTTCAGTTTATTGTATTATAGTTACATTTTATTAATTAATTAATCATTGTATTATATCATTGTATTTCTTTTTGTTTCGTATATCATAGTTCCATTTAATTAATTAATTACCTATTATATTATAGTTACATATACTTAATTATTTATTGTTTTTAAGTTATATTTGATTAATTATTCATCTATTATACTATAGCTATATTCAATTAATTTCTTATTTATTGTACAAAGCTCATTTAACTAATTTCTTATTTATTGTACTATAGCCACATTTAATTAATTCATTACTTATTGCATTACAGCTGAAATAATTAACTATTTATTGTATTATAGTTGCATTTAAATAATTAACTATTTATTGCATTATAGTTACATTTAATTAATTAATTAATTATTGTATTGCAATTAATTTCTTATTAAATGTTCTTTTATACAATAAATATTATAGTTAAATTTAATTAATTTGTTATTTACCTAGTTGTAAAGTCCGTTGAGATCGAAATTTTACTAGGTAAAATTCAACAAGTACAAACAATACTTGTGTCGAGTTTCGTTAACATCGCAATTGAAAGCGAAAGAAGCTTTAGCATTTATTATCTTATTTCTGAATTAATTCTCTTCATGTATCTGTCTTCAAGTCAGAGGCCCACCTCCTATGATATCTTCGTTATCACCGGTAACTGAAATATTATATCTACTCATAAGATTAAAAAACATTATCTGAATTGGAAATCACATCAGACTTACACGTGCCCACATCAGAATGTCCCCCCGAAATCCTTTCCTCTTTGAAATGGACTTAATCCTAAAACGGAAAAATTGTTTAGTAGGTAATAGATCTGATACAAAATCTCGACGAATTAAAAATAATATCTAGCCAAGCAAATTCTGGCGTTGACATAATAGAAAGTTACAAAAAAAATCGTTTTTAAGGTATACCTGTATAAACCTTTAAAACGCCATTTTCACCCAATTTCAAAATTTTACATATTATACTACAACTCTAGCTCTTCAAATCACTTCGGATTTTACTTCAGCGACTATTAGGACTGGAGATGTGATTTTTTTAAGTATTGACATCTATTTTTGACAAGGGGGTTATATTCTTTTTAGCTTTCTCTCGAAATGCAATTTTCGCTAAGCTTTACTTTCCGCAAAACACGATACCTCAGGTAGATAGGTAGGTATTTTAATTAACGTCGCCCTGGAGCAACAAAACGGTCTATTGGCGACGGTCCGGGATCAATCCCAAGGGACAACCCAACGTAATTTTTAACCACGGTCAGATGATGAGGCAACACCTGAGTTGGCACCACACTCTCCAGACTTCAACACACGCCAACGTGAAGACATTTGACGTCACGACGGAATTATGGTTCACCAGCCCCCTTCGTACACGACGGTTTTTGATGGGATTCGAACTCGCAACCCTCCGGTTGCTAATTCGTTACTCTTCCAACCGGGCTACCGCGGCCCCGTGATATCTCAGAATACACCAATTAAATTCTTTTGAAAATTTGTTATACATGCTTTAAAGATTATAAAGCGGGGTTTGAACTATTATTAAGAAATATGCATTAAAAAATTGATCCCGATGTAAAGCTGAATACTTTTTGTATTTTTTTTCATGTGTTTTTCAGGGATGACTGACGTTAAAAAGTCCACAGTTAGTTTAAATATAAGAATATAGTAATGACTGTAGTTCAATACCTTAATAAATATTTTAAAAGATAATTCACTTTACAAACTTGAAAACTGTTAGTTATTTTTATAAATATGTTTTGCGTAAATGGCATTTTTGGCTATTTTTTATACTTTTTACTCCATTTTTATAAAAAAAACAAATTTAAAACGCACTATTTTCAGCCATAAAATGCTTTTCCCAAGTAGAAATAAATAACAAAATATATAAAAACAAATCCAAGTTTCGTGATAATTTCAAAAAATTGCCACCGCGATTTTATACAAGTGGTCCTCATGACATGGGGAGATGAATTACGCGAAGAAACCATTCGTAGCAGAAGGCGTTAGCCTGGTTGGAAGAGCAACGGACTTGCAACCTGAGGATTGCGAGTTAAAAACTAGGTCCGTCCAAAGACCGATGGTGCACGTTAAATCCGTCGTGACCTCATATATCCTCACGTTGGCTTGCTGTGGAAGTTTGGATAGTGCGATGCCAGCTCAGGTGTTGACCTCGTCCTTTGACCGCGGGTCAAAATTACGAGGCGTTGTCCACGATCTTCCCCTTTGGGATTGATCCCGGACCGTCGCAAACAGCCCGTCGTGCTGCTACAGTGCGACTGTTATTAGCTAGCATTACCTACCTACCTACCTTAATTTTAAAATTGTGTATCAAAAGCTTTACGTTTTTTTTAATTTCCATGACAACTCCATGTTACTAAAGTAACATACAGAAACGTGATATTGGTTTAATAGATGTAACTTCTAATGGGGTAATGGCATGCATACCGTATAATTGAATGTAATGCTTAATAGTAAACATAATTTTATATATGAATTGTATGCAATGTGTATATAATGGCATACACTGCAGAAACATAATATTGTGGAATCTATATACGTATATATAAATTGTTGTGTATGTATGTATGTTTGTTCTCGATACAAATCTACACCGTTTGACCAATCCACATCAAATTTGGTACATTTATACTTTGGAACCCTGCGAGTAACGCAAGCTACATATTAACCCCCGTTCTCTTTAACCTAGGTGTGCAGGGTCTAAATCAATTCGAAATTGCCATAAAAACATTGAGCATCAAACGATTGCGGTACGAAAGTCAGTTTGTTTTACCAGTATTGATCAAAAGTCAAATTTTCTAATATAATTGTTTTACCAGAATTGCTCGAAAAACATTTTTTCCGAAACGTTATATTTAAACAATTTAAAATTCTAATTATGTTTGAACTGATTTTTATTTCTTTCCACAATATAAATAATTTAGGAATATTTGAATGAGGAAAAAAGAATATTTAAAATACTTAATTTTACACAACTTGCATTTTGTAATGGAACACGAAAAGCCAAAACAAAAAACTCATTGATCATAGAAGCGTAATTTTGCAATTCGGTATCTGGCAACGCCAGAATTAATGTTTTATTTTATAAATTAGATATTTAGAATTCCGTGTTTATGTATTTGAGTTAAGACAGAAATGTTGCGGTCATATTTGAGCATTTGTTTTGTAAATTTGTGTTCTCTTTGTAAGTAATTCATTTTTGTCTATCAATATTTTTCAAGCTTCTTTTTCGAATTTCTCTATTTCAGAATATTCTCATGACGTCAAAATTCGACACGCTTGCTCAGATCTTTCGTTTTTCAGAATTCTACATTTTTTAATGACCAGAATTTCATTTCTGTTTGTATTTATGTGTTCCAGTACCTACCATATTACGGATATATTATTTAGGAGTCAAATTGTAATGAATTATTTCTATTTTCCACTAGACATGTGTAATTTCTTCGTGGTATTTGCATATTTCGACGAACTTTCCATAAGTCTGGTTAAATACGTTACAGTTCGTAGCATTCTGTTTCATAAAAATAAATGGAAACCTTTTTAAGTAAGGTTTCCATTTATTTTTAAGTTTTCCATTTATATAACTTCTCATTTTAAAATGACTGGTAAAGTTAAAATAAAGTTATTCTAAAATAAGATGTTACTTTTAATCAAAACAGGTAGCCATACGTTGTAGTTCAAAGATATTTCTAAATTTTGACACATTTTCATTACAAGACGATTAAAATCAATTTAATTTACATTTGTTTTTCATGTCTCATGAAAAATAAATGTAAATTGAAAGCTGTACTCCATAAACTTATTGAAAGCTGTACTCCATAGTCAAGTAACTACCTCTATCATTCTAAATTGGTACGTGGTTTCCATGTAGAAACTGAGTCTCTCAATTGAGAAAAGTACCTTAAGGATTCGATTTAAAACTAAATTTTTCTGTTGGAGGAAAGCGAATTTTAAATAAGACTGCTGATTTTGGAATAATATAGTAAGGAAGTATGTAAACTAGGACTGTTGAAAAATAGATTTTTTGCCTTAAGTGACAGGAGGTCGATGTTGCTTACTTGAAGTTGAAGCTGTTCGTATACAACTAAGGTTACCTGTGAAACATTCATCGATAGCAGTGATTTTGTAAAAAAGTGTAATCGATTTTGAAATTCCTTTGTCTACACTGATGACTTTTGTTTTAAAAACAAGCTCCGTTATTCCACGTGCGGATGAATAGAATTTACAAGAAAAAAATGTGTGCTTCAAAATAAATTAACCACGAATGCCAGTTTAATTTGCCATCCTCTCACAATGATAATGTAATTCGAAATCATCGAATCATGGTACAAGGGTACCACAAATAATAAATATTGATTAGAAAACTGAGTGCAAGGCTACGCTGAAAGTTCCTCATTTTTACTGAAAATGAACTTAATCGGCACTCGTAATCACTCCAAAACTCAAAATCGACTTCTGAAGTTATCTCAGAAAAGCTTTTGTAGTTTGTCTTACAGCAAGAGTGATGAATACGAAATGGATTATATGGATGGATATATTATGTATACATATTTGCGTCCGAAGTAAATTGTAGAAGCTATGAAAAAGTTAAAACGATGTTAAAAATATTTTCTGTACACTTAATTGATGTTTGCATTTTTCTATGAAATAGAATCAACATTTAACCAATTCAACCTGAGCATCGCCGGGTAATTCTGCTATTTGTAATAAAAATACACTGTTAAGAAGACTATAGCTATTCCGTAGAGCTATCATTACCTTAAGCTATGCGTGCAATTATCCCATAAGTCGAGTGATGTCACGCAAACGTTTCAATCTTTTCTCCACATGTAAGGCCTTGTGTTTAGCCTTATTTTTTTACTCTGTAGGCGGAAAGATTATATCTCCAAGATAGCCCGTGGTAGTCCAGTTGGAAGAGTAACGGTTTATCAACCAGAGGATTGCGAGTTTGAAACTAGGTCCGACCCAAGACCGATGTGTATGTTGGGGCTGGTGCACGTTAAATCTGACGTGGCCTTAAATGTCCTCATGTTGGCGTGGTGTGGAAGTTTGGAGATTGGGGTGCCAGTTCAGGTGTTGCCTCGTCATCTGACCTCGGTTTAAAATTACGATGTGTCGTACTCGGATCTTTCCTTTCAGGATTGATCCTGGACCATCACCAATAGCCCCTTGTGTTGCTCAAATGTATCATTGATTCAACTACATACCTAAGAAAATGAGTTATTCAAGGATGACGTAAAAAGAGCTGTGAATCGAAGTATACCTCGCTGTCTCACCGTGGTTTAAAATTATGTGTTGCTGTACTCGGATCTTTCCCTTGGGGATTGATCCCGAATTGTCGTTGTGTTGCTCCAGTGAGATGTTAATTAACTACCTTACCTTGCCAAAATAGGGTGATCAATTCTCGGACGTGAATTAAAGGGAGATTTAGTCACATATTTTGCGCAGTTATGGATGCGCGTCATAACGTCAACAAATATTCATGGAATGGATTCTAACCAAAACGACTATTAATTTACATTGTATGTAATATACAGGTCTTAATATAGAACCAAAAACTACAAATTCGCATTTTTCTTGGTATCAATCTTATGCATTTGTTCACTGATGTTGCAGAACTAAGCATCTTGCGCAAATGTCAAACGAGGAGCAACTATCAAAAACTAATGAGGTCTTTACAAGGATAGTCAATTAATTGTTACTATTAGCTCTGGCTGGATTAGTTTTAAGCTGCTTCGATTTCTCTGATGAGTTCATTTAATGCTCATGAAAGAAAAATCTTTTAAGGTATCCGAACACGTTCGAGACCCTTTTTTTTAAATGTGGTATAATAACATTTTAATGATATTTTAATATTTAGTGTTATTAAACAATAGCATTGGGCTATAAATATTTAAAATATATATTAATAATTTTGTAAAAATGATAATTATGTATGAAATTTTAAAGAAATTTGTCAAAAACTTCAAATGTGCTACATGAAAATCTATTCAACCAATTTGAAAAATGATACTACCAAAATAAACTACATGCATTTTTCTAGGGAATGAACTAGAATCAAAAGGATATTTAAATAAACAAAAATTTGACAAGCGGTCAAAAATGAATACAAGATTTTTGATAGTTTTACAGTCATATTTCTTAAATAAATGGCCATAATTTAAAAACTTTTCAACTCTTTAGTTCATTCCCTAGACAACATTATAAAGAACGAGTTCTCAAAGTTTTACGTGAATCCATCAACAACTTTTTGTGTTATAACATTTGAAGTGAGGAAATAATGCATAAAAATTAATTTAGAGAAAAATGCATTTGAAATGTTAATTGTTGTTTTTAATTTAAATAAACAGCCAAAGAGAAACTATTTAAACATTTGAGAAACCTTTCTAAAATTATATTTGTAAGAAAAGTAAGATTTAAATTTTGACAGGTTTTTGTTTTTTTTCACGGCCATTTCCTGTGTTTTCCATACCTACTTCCGGTTTTCCCGCCTTGATTAAAATCTTAATATCTCTGCAACTAATTAACTTAGAGACAAAATCAAATATATTTTGGAAAGTCAAATAAATGCTCTATCAGATGAGATCAAAACCTTTTTTTTGGGGATTTTTGGTCAAAAATGACATTTTCAACGTGTTCGGATACCTTAATATTATTTACATTTGAGTCTGCGATGAATAAAACAGAGTTTAAGATCTTAAGATTTGGTGGGCCGCGGTTGGAAGAGTAACGGACTAGCAATCGGAGGGTTGCGAGTTCGAATCCAACCAAAGACCATCATGTACAATACAAAGGGGGTCGGTGCCCGTTAAATCTGTCGCGGCTTCAAATGTCCTCACGTTAATATGGAAGTTTGGAGAGTGGGGTGCCAGCTCAGGTGTGACCTCGTCATATGACGGTGCTTCAAAATTACGTGGTGTTGTCCTCGGATCTTTCCCCTAGGGGACCATCGCCAATATTCCGTCATATTGCTCCAGTGCGATGTTAATTAACTTCCTACCTACTATAATGGGAGGTTCTGCAATATACAAATTTGTCATGGAATAGAAGCAGGAATTAAGCCAAATAGTGTTCTGTCTAGATACATGCATTCCGACCATTGTTTATGTATTCTTATATAAAGTATACACGCTTGCTAACTGCAGACTGTAATTAACAAGTGTTATTATAACAGCATTTCATTCGCGTCTGTTCAATTGAATTCATACATAAACCAGACACTTGTCTCATTGTTCAATTAGTTCATTCTCATAATGGTTTCAAATAATACATAGTTTCAAAACGTCCTGTGCAAACTAAAACGGGAAGTAGTGAATACAAAATTAAACAGTGGTTGCATATGGGGAAATACAGGGTGGACATAAAATATATTTCGCTCTTTGTAAGGTATCTGGTCCGCTGTAGCCCGGTTGGAAGAGTAACTTAGTAGCAACAAGAGGGTTGCTAGTTCGAATCCAACCAAAGGGGTGCTTGTTAAATCTGTCGTGGCTCAAATCTTCTCACGTTGGCTTGGTGTGGAAGTTTGGAGAGTGGGGTGCCAGCTCAGGGGTGATCTCGTCATCTGACAGTGGTTCAAAATTACGTGGTGTTGTCCTAGGAACTTTCCCATCGGGTATTATCCCGGCCCGTCGTAAATGGCCCGTTGCTGTAGTGCGTTGTTAATTAAAATTCTTACCTACCTACTTCTATCCAATTTTAAACGTCTAGACCAATTGAATCGTTCAAAAGGATTCTTTAATAATGTATTGTTCTTTTATAATGTATTGAGCAACGGAATCTGTGCAAAAGATTCTATTTTACAGAATGAACTAGTAGAATCTTTCCGAAGAACTGGTTTCTGCAGAATAGGTCAATAGAATCATTCCAAAGATTTCATTTCTATATAATTCGTAAACAGAATCGTTCCAAAGAATTTTGTTCTACAGAATGGAACTATAGGATATAGTTCGACAGAATTCTATACTAAGGAAAGGAGCAATAGAATCTTTTCAAAGGAAAAGAGCAACGGAATCTTTCGCAAACACTCTATTCTACAGAATGGACAAATAGAATCCTCGCAATGAATTCTATTCTAAGGTAGATAGTTAGGTTGGTAGGCAGGTATTTCAATTAACGTCGCACTGGAGCAACGCAACGGGCTATTGACGACGGCTCGGGATCAACCCCCGAAGGGAAAGATCGAGGACAACTCCATGACCAGATGACAAGGTCACACCTGAGCTGGCACTCCTCCCCTAAACGTTCACACCACGCCACGTGAGGACATTTGAAGCCACGGTAGATTTAACGTGCACCAGCCCCCTTTGTACACGACGGTCTTTAGTTGAATTAGAACTCGCAAGCCTCCGCTTTCTAATCCGTTACTCTTTCAACCTGGCGGCCCCGGCAGATTAGAGGATTAGCATCCGGAAGGTTGCGAGTTCGGAACTCGGTTCAACCCAAGACCGTCATGTACACGGGGCCCTCTATTGTAAGGAAAGGACCCCTAAAATCTTTCCAAAGGATTCTCTTGCCCAGAATGGGCCAATAGAATCGTCCCAGAAAATTCTATTCCAAGGTTTGGATCAATCCAATCTTTCTAAAGGTTGAAAGAATTCCTGGATTTTTAGAAAGATTTAGTTATTTAGTCATTCAGTGTGTTATGGGATGGAAAGCTACATTACACCCCTCGCAAATCTCGTGCTCAGAGTGTTAAATCTGCTGCAGCCGTTTTATGGCAGAAGCAGACATTTCAACGCTTGTGCGGACAGAAGGCATAAAAGAGGAAACGACCTTTTTAATTCGATTTCCGAAAGGTCGTTCTGACACTTTCAAGTACGAGAGCGACGCATAAAAAGTCTGAATCACAGGACGAGTCTATTTTGCTTTCCATGCCCCGAATTCTACGGGTATGGTCCAGCCATTCGTGCACAAGGGTGCACGTGAAATCTGTCGTGCAAAAGTTTGGAGAGTGGGGTTCCAGCTGCAGTGTTGTTCTCGTCATCTGATTGGTTCAAAATGACGAGGCACTTTCTTTCCTTTCGGGATCGTCGCCAATAGCCCGCTGTGTTGCCTCAGTGCGACGTTAATTAACAACCTCCCTACCGATTTCTACGAGGGATACTTCCAAAGTTCCGGGTAGGTAGGTATTTTAATTAACGTCGCACTCGAGCAACACGACGGGCTATTGGCGACGGTCCAGGATCAATCCCAAAGGGAAAGATTCGAGGATAACACCGCTTAATTTTGAATCGCGGTCGGATGACAAGGTCGCACCTGAGCAAAGTACCCCACTCTCCAAACTTCCACACCTCGCCAACGTGAGGACATTTGAGGCGACGACAGATTTCATATGTATCAGCCCCTTTCTATACGACGGTCTTTGTTGGATTCAAACTCGCAACCCTCCCTTTTCCAACAGGGCTACCCGACCCCGTACTGGCTTTGGATCTTTCCCTTCGGGATGGATCCCGGAACGTCGCCAATATCCCGTTGTGCTGCACCAGTGCGATGTTAAATAACTACCTACCTATCTAATGATTTCTACAAGGGATGCTTCCAATGTCCTACGAATTGTTTTGCAATTTTTTTGTTTTGTAGAAAGTACAGAGGCTGTTCGGTAAATGTTTTGAATGATTTTAATGGACTCAAGCTCAATTTTTTACATGAAATTTTTGTGTTTCAAATGTTCCATTTGATAGCCCTTATTGTTAACTATCTTTCAACACCTTTATTTCCATGATAAGAATGACTTTTGTAGTATCCACCGTGGCATTTTGTCCCATTCTTGCTCCACAGTTTTCCAGTCCTTGAATGGTTTTCGGTCGACGTTTCCATAATGCCCTTTTTAAAAGTCCAAAAGCACAAAAGTCCATGGGTGAAACATCTGGACATTTAGCAGGAATATCAATAAAGGGTATTGACTTGATACCAGTATCTTGTTCCATTTTTTCCCAACAATTTAATAGTCGATTTAGATGTGTGGCTGCTTGCTTTACCCTGATGCAGTTCTACTGATTGTTGGCACTGTGGGTAAAGATACGGTATTTACTTTTTGAATATTGTGATAAAATAGGGTCTTGATTATAAGTGGAAGTTGATTTTTACATTTTTTCCCTCTTTTTACTTTTAACTTTCCATTACATGCAAAACCGGTAACAATCATAAATCTCTTAGAGAAAGTTCTCACGTTCACTTTGCTATAGTCCTTTGACTTGGCGGATTCTCTTTTAAAATTAAAGATCTTACCTTACAAATAGTCACAGAAATTTTTTCTTTTTTGGATACTTTTTTGGAAGTATTTTTCCACTTTTACGTTTTTTCCTTTCTCATTAGTAATATTACTCATCGTACCTTTAGATATCGAAAAACCATGACTTTTACAGCGTTTTTGAATAATTGAATAAGCATAATTCTCTTCGGAAAGAGCGGAACCATAGCCTTCCATCCATTGCTTATTTAAAAGCGCCATTTTGAAAGTAAACAAAACTCTGAGTTAGCGGACGATAAGTTATACTTTAACTATTTAACTGCTGTGAAAATAAAATTGTTTCGTAGGCATACACTTTTTTCACAGCTCATCAAAATCGTTCAAAAAATGTCCGAACAGCCTCTGTATTTGTCATCTATCTGGCGAAAAATAGCTATAATATTGCATGATTTATAAAAGATTGATTACCAACCTCTTTTGCTCAAAAGTGGCTTTTTAAAGTTTATACTTTCTTTTACTGCATAATTTTCTTTAATTACTTTCTTCAACGTACTTTGTAACAAACACAATAATACTAAAATATATTTATACAGGTGTTACTTGAGTTAAAAAGCCCTGTTATCAATCAATTAGGCTGATTGTTTTGGGGTTTTATGGCGCAAGGGCCGTAGTTGGCCAAGCCTGCACCAAACACAGGACAGACGACTTCAAGTAAAAAATGTCGTGAAAGGGGAAAAAAGGAGGAACAGTATCCTGAAAGTATCCTCTTGGTATCCTGAAAGTGAAACCTACGTGTTTACAGTGACCCTCATGGGAAAAGAAAAGATTACTTGAGAGACCGTGAATCCCGTACACGCCTAAAGGAGATGTGCCCCTGAATCAATTAGGTAGTAGAATTAGCGTCTCACTGGTGCAACACAACGGACTATCGGTGACGGTCCGGCATCCATCCCCAATGGAAAGATCCGAGGCCGATACCTCGTAATTTTGTACCAACGTCAGATGACGAGGTCAACACCTGAGTTGGCAACCCACTATCTAAAATTTCACTCCACGCCAATGTGAGGTCATTTGAGGCCATGCTAGATTTGACGTGAACCAGCCCCCATGTATACGACGATCGTTGTTCAGATTGAGTTTCGAACTCGCAACCCACTCTAGTTACTAATCCCTGGGCTGCAGTGGCCCTATATGTTTTGCGGAGGTGCGTTTCCTAACACTAAATGCTTGATTTTACGATGATGAATACATTGTCGTATTGTAATCTGTTTGAACGGAAATATTATATTACCAAAATGCTTAGAATTTTTATTTTCGGCCTAAAAACTAAAAGTTAGTTTTCAAACGTCTGAACTGTAAATTTTTTTGTCGGTTAATAAGTTTCTGCTCTTAGTCGACGGTATAAAAAATATTATAGGAGAAGGTATCGTACCTTGGGACAATTTTAAACAAATATTTTTCCTGAGGATAAAATGTAGCTGCAGTTTGTTTTCCATCAAATATTTACTTTCATTACTTTTGAAAGAATTTACCTTTTTTACCTTTTGTACCTCGAACAAAAACTGTTTAAAAAATTGTTTTTTTAATCTGCATATGTCCCAAGGTTCAACATGGTGTTGTACCTTGGGATACATGTTGTACTTTGGGATACATGTTACTTTTAGATTGTTTAAAGTAGGCTGCAAAATAAATCATTTCCACATATACTAAATTCCGTATTTTTTTAAAAATTGCAATTTCAACATTTATAGTAGTAAATAATGATTCTGAAAATTACATTAGGTCTCTTTTTAATAATACAATTTTAGAAATCAAGAATAAAGCCATTAAATTAACTAAACTTGAGATTTAAAAAATTCCAAACCGAGATCAACTGTTTGGTAAAATTATTGAACATCATAGGCATTGAAATTAACTGCAAACTTCAACAAATTTTTCTGTCGCTCTGAACTTCCTGCAGACGATGGGAATGGTAGTTTGCAGATTATGTCACATTCATCGATTTCATAGATTGCATCATTTCTTAAAGCAAACGTATTTTTGCTTGTTTTAACGAGATACTTAACCTCATAAACAAAGTTTTCTTTTTTTCACAATTTGCACCACATAGTTAACTTTTCTTTATTCCAGTCAGTTTCACTAATGCATAATCCCCTTCCTCTATTTCTTTCTCGAAATCTGCTGTTGCATCAAAGGACAAAATAAATGTTGTACCTTGGGATGTTCCGAGGTACAGCATTTATTTTGTCCCGAGGTACAACTGGTTGCCTTTACAAATAAAACAGTCTACAAAGTAGTATCAGGTTATGTTTACATTGAAATCGTATCATCATTGAGTAGAACAGATTTTTAACTAACTTTACCAACCTTAAAAAAATACAATTATAATCAGTGACAATACAAGAATCAAAATGAAAAATACAAAATATTTACTTAACAGAGGACGTATTTCAATTAGTTGTTCAACAAACACCTGTGGAGTGCCAATCTTTGCGAGAAGGTTCTCTGGTGGCAAATGGCAAACTACAATGTGTTACATTGCTACTTACTGAAAAGGAGGCAGCACATTATAAACTGTTTCAAGATACAACTGTCCCTTCCCCTATCTAAATGAATTGCAATTCTCTTACAAATTCCAGTCTAAAAACAGCATACACCACTAACTCAGGTAGATAGTTAATTGACCTTGCACTGGAACAACACAACTGACGATTGGCGATCAAACCCGATCAAATCCAAAGACAACACCTCACCATTTCGGACTACGGTCAGATGACGAGGTCAACACCTGAGCTGCCATCCCACTCTCCAAACTTCCACACCACGTTGACGTGAGGACATTTGAGGCCACGACAGATCTAATGTGCACCAGCCCCCGACGGTCTTTAGCTGGACCGAGTTTCGATCTCCAAACCCCCCCCCCCCCCCAGTCTTCCACCCGGACAACAGCATTTGGATGGAGCGCGTTCTTGGGAAATATGGAACCGAGAATACACGGGACAACCCCTTTTCGAGGTCCAGGTTCCCCACGTGCACGACAGTCTGTGTATGGATTCGAACTCGCAACCCTCTGGTTGCCATTCCGTTGCAATTTCAACCGCAGCCCATATGTGGGACTAAGAAAAACATGTAAATTAAAAGTAAAAACAATATATTTTAAAACAATTAAGATCCTCCTACAAATTCCAGTCTAGAAATAGACTACACCACTGACTCAGATCTTGTTTCTAAATCCGGGAAGTTACCGGAACAGCATGGTAAGACCATCCCTCCGGAAAAAGAATTCGCGGTCTACATAAAAAAGAACTCCGCTGTATGGATAAAACCTCCTTCTCATTGAAAAGTAATGAGCAGGAGCGCGTGCAATGAATTGCTCATTTTATAGAGTGCCTTTCCCCAATGAGCGCCTTGTTGCGTGACCCCCTCCATTTTCTGTATCGTCTGCAACCCCTGAAATAGAACGCTTTGTCTATATGGGGAATTCCCAATGACGCGACTAGGTCGTTGGAGGCGAAAAAATAGCCCTAGGAATTACCATAACGTATTCGTGTTTTATTTGAATGAAGTTGTTCCCCTTTGGCGATGTTTCTGGATGATGTTATTCTGAGAAATTTATTGAACCCTCGAAGTTGGTGTAGGGAACAACTCTCTAAAACAAAATGTATTCCCTTTCTATAAAAGTAGGGCCGTTCACGTCAACTTGATGCATAATGATTCTATCAAACGAAAGAACAAGGGAGTCTGAAAAATCCACAAAAATCCTCCAAGATTGCTCTTTCGAATCTGACTTTTTATTTCGCAGCACAAAGAAGAACATCAACAAATACAGGTTTCTACACTATTAATGTGTCTGCTGGAAATCTATCTTCGTCTCAACCACAGAACGTAGAGATCTGAGAGAGGGGTGTCAAAATACGCAGAATAAACTGGGAAAGTTATTCCGCCCTTTTAAAATTTTCAATAATTTAAATTTTAACATCAAATGTTCAAAAAATTATCTGATTGGAAAGAGTGCCGTGACGTCACTGGCTGATTCCGTAACGCTTCCGTAGCGGTTTTTGCCCCAACTTTTTTATTACGTTTTTTTGTCAGACTTGACTTAAATATTCGTGTTAAATTCGAGAAAAAAACGTAGAAAATGTTCAAAATTCAGTATACAGTACTTTTCGTGTCTTGTCTTACATATTACTGCTTTAAATAAGCATTATTTTTTGTAATTATTTCACATCCAATACAGCAAACCTGTACAACTCAACTCTTCAATCCATCGTCATTTGGAATTCCAAATTGTTTACTGCTGCCTTTTTTATAGCGACTGTTTTTTGCGTTGTAATTACTCTTTTTAACGACAATGCCAAAAGGAAAACGTTCCATAACAAGCAATTCAGCTAAATATAAACTACGTGATAGACGTCACAATGCATCTAAGGAACAAGCTACCAATAGAAGACGGATCGAAGCTGAACGTCAGGGCGAAATTGGGAAATTTACATGAAGACTTGCAATGAGACGGCGAAAAAAATCTAATATGTCGTTTACTAGCAATCAGTTATCCCGTGACACATTAAACCATAAAACTTTTAAATCCGAATAATAATGATAAATTTATAGAATTATATAACAGTGAATCTATAAGAAGGCATGCAAAAAAAGAGCAAAAAATCCAAGAGGGAGGTATTTACTAACACGTTGTCCTCCGCAACGCGGGGCCATACAGCTGGTAGAAACAGAAAGCACATAAATAACAAACAAGTAAAAAGCAACGCTCGCACTCGCGAAAGTGCGAACTGAAACCAGCAGAGGGGGGAAGAGCCAAGAAAAGTGAGAACTGAAACTTGCCCCACCTCATTTAAAATGCCTCTCAACAACAGGTGTTGGAGATGGAAACCGCAAGACGACCCTGACGAATGATTCACAAAAACATACACTTAAAAGAATGAGTCATCCGGCGGCCCATTCCCAACAGTGGCTGCGACGAGATATCTCGTCCATCAAGATCTGACCGAGCCGTCGTAGCCCAGTTGGAAAAGCAACTGAAGGGTGACGAGTTCGAAACTCGGTCTCCAACAAAAGACCGTCCTGTATACTGGTGCACGTGAAATCCGTCGTGGCCTCAAATGTCCTCACGTTGGCGTGGTGTGGAAGTTTGGAGAATCGGGTGCCAGCTCAGGTGATGACTTCTTCATCTGGTTCAAAATTACGAGGTCAACACCTGAGCTGGCACCCATCGTAAAGATCCAAGGACAACGCCTCGCCATCTGACTGCGATTCAAAATTACGAGGCGTTGTCCTCGGTCTTTCCCTTCGGGACTGATCCCAGACAACAGTCGCCAGTAGCTCGTCGTGTTGCATCGGTGCGACGTCGATTCAACTACCTACCTCACATTCTATCTGTTTCGTTTTTTGTTAAGGTGTATGTATACAGTAGAACATTTTTTTTTATTTTGACTAAAAATCCAGTTTTTTCACAATAGGTCATTGGTTTGTGCTTAAATTCATTTGAGTGTGAAAAATTCTGATTAAGCTACTCATTAATTATCTAATTTAGATATAATTAGCATGTTTTTTGAACAGTGATATCTCAAATTCTAATGTGTTCAGAAAGACAATTCCTGTTGGAAATTATTCTTAATATTATTCTTCATGTTTTGACCCTCCATCAAGTTGCTAGAGGGAATACGTTCTTTTTTACAATTTTTTTCACGAAGGAAGTCTAAAAAATGAAGATTTTTTCAGGAATTTCAACATTTAAAAATCAACAATCAACTTAACCAGTAACTTCGACTAAGGGTCAAAACATCCACTGTATTATATAGATTATAATGACCACAAAAGTAATTATAATATATCAATTCATTGTTGAGCTATCACTGTTCGAAAGAAGCATCCTATTGAAAAAACAGTTCTTCAGAAATCGAGTTTAAAGTTTTGGAAACTTTTAAACTTGTCTAAGGTGACAGTACCTAACCCAAATCCTTATAATTAGAAAAATATTTCGAATATCTACAAGATCTTGGTATCGTTTGAAAGCTAAAGGGTTGGACACTATTTTGAACTATTAAAAAATAGATCGATATTTTGGTCTATTTTCGTGATTTCTAGTGTATACATACACCTTAACTCGGAAAATTCCTCTCGTATAAGAATGTCGTGTCGAAACGCATTCGGTATTAATAGAAGATAATTAAGAGAGAAGTAACATTCACTCGGCAGCGATTGTTTTTGGTGAGAGTCGAAAGAATTTCGATGATCCGAAAAACAAGAATTTGAGTCATTAATTCGTTCGCAGGGAATGTTCGAAGAAAGATTCTTTCATCTCGGAAATAATTCCAGAAGCGTTGGAACTATTTTTTCTTGCCTCCACTAAAGGCACCTCGACTCAACTGTTGGACGAGAATGCAGGCTTTAATTACTTTCTCATTAAATATGCTCGCAATTACGGAAAGGGGACTGTTGAGACATTGCGCGCCGTCCCAAAAGGAGAAAATCTGAGTTCCGTACAGTTTTATTGCGTCAGTGCACTAATGATTTCATCATAATTAATAGGTAGGCGTTTTAATTAACGTCGCATTTGAGAAACACGACGGACTATTGGCGACGGTTCGGGATCAAAGGCGAATTCAAAGATCAGGGAACAACAACACGCAAATTGAAACCACTGTCAGATGACGGGGCAACATCTGAGCTGGCACCCCACTCTCTAAACTTCCACTCAACGCCAACGCGAGGACATTTGAGGCCACGACGGATTTATCATGCATCACCCCTTTGTTGGATGTCTTTGGTTGGATGCGAACTCCGATTGCTAGTCCGTTACTCTTCCAACCGGGCTACTGCGGCCCGTCACTTGGTTCCAGTAGCGTAGAGTTTACTGGGGATGACGGTATTGCAAGGTAGGTAGTTGAATTAACCACTGGAGCAACACAACGGTCTATTGGCGACAGTCGGAGATCAATCCTCAAGGAAAAGGGACAACGCCTCGTTATTTTAAACCACTGTCAGATGAGTTCAACACCTGAGCTGGCACCCCACTCTCCAAACTTCCACTCAACGCCAACGCGAGGACATTTGAGGCCACGACGGACTTATCGTGCATCATCTCCTTTGTTGGATGCCTTTGGTTGGATGTGAACTCCGATTGCTAGTCCGTTACTCTTCCAACCGGGCTACTGCGACCCGTCACTTGGTTCCAGTAGCGTAGAGTTAACTGGGGATGACGGTATTGCAAGGTAGGTAGTTGAATTAACCACTGGAACAACACAACGGTCTATTGGCGACAGTCGGAGATCAATCCTCAAGGAAAAGGGACAACGCCTCGTTATTTTAAACCAGTCAGATGAGTTCAACACCTGAGCTGGCACCCCACTCTCCAAACTTCCACACAACGCCAACGCGAGGACATTTGAGGCCACGACGGATTTATCGTGCATCACCCCTTTGTTGGATGTCTTTGGTTGGATGCGAACTCCGATTGCTAGTCCGTTACTCTTCCAACCGGGCTACTGCGGCCCGTCACTTGGTTCCAGTAGCGTAGAGTTAACTGGGGATGAAGGTATTGCAAGGTAGGTAGTTGAATTAACCACTGGAGCAAAACAACGGTCTATTGGCGACAGTCGGAGATCATTCCTCAAGGAAAAGGGACAACGCCTCGTTATTTTAAACCAGTCAGATGAGTTCAACACCTGAGCTGGCACCCCACTCTCCAAACTTCCACACAACGCCAACGCGAGGACATTTGAGGCCTCGACAGATTTAACGTGTATCACCCCTCACTACACGATTGTCTTTGATTGGATTGAGTTCCGAACTCTCAACCCTCCCGTTGCTAATCCGTTACTCTTCCAACCGAGCTGCCATGTCCCTTTTCCTGATAAAAACGTCTGCGGCACACTTAATGAGGAGACCGCCATATCGTGGGAATTCTGTTGCAGGAAGCAATTCTCCCATTAGAGAGCTCTCTGCCGTCTCTCGGGAAATAAATTGAAGCGCCCCCTGGTGAGCGTTTCTCTCGCCCACTGAGTCGGAAGGAGGCTCAGAAATAATGAAACGCCATCGGATCTCATTACGTGGTCGTCCGTTCGAAACCTCCCCCCCGCTGGTTAGGGAAGCAGCAAACGAGAAAACCTCCACTTATTTATTCTTTTTCCCCCAGACTTCGTAGTTTGCTTTTTTTTGTCTCGGTGCTTGAGTTGGGAGAAATGGGAATCGGATTACGATTTCCAGCTTCATTCGAGCAAGGTGTGGCTTAATATAAGTAGGTAGCCCAGTTGGAAGAGTAATGGATCAGCAACCGGAGGGTTGCGAGTTCGAAACTAGGTACCAGCCAAAGACCGATCTGTCGTGGCCTCAAACGTTTTCAATTTGGTGTGGTGTAGAAGTATGGAGATTGGGGTTCCAGCTGAGATGTTGCCTCGTCATCTGACCGTGGTTCAAATTACGTGGTATAGTCCTCGATCTTTCCCTTTGGGATTGATCCCGGACCGTATCCAATAGCCCGTTGTGTTGCTCCAGTGCGATGTTAATTAATTACCATTACCTTACAACAGGACTATCGCAGCTCCTAGACCTCAGAGTATAAGTAACAACACATGAGAAATATTTGATAGTGATTAAACAGCGTTGGAATATACAGTTTCAGATTCTAACTAGGAACATAAACACGCGTGACTCTAAATGCAAAACAGTGAAGTAGCAGGTGTATTTCTCGCCATTCAACATCGATTTTCTGCAGGTAAAAATCAATAGATGCATAATTTGATATTCAGATTACTTTTTCCAAGTAGTTCTATCTGATGGCTGCTTAAGGTGTATGTATACACTAGAACATTTCTTTTAAATTTCGATTTTAAAAATCCAGTTTTTTCACAATAGGTCACTGGTTTGTGCTTGAACTCATTTTGGTGTGAAAAATTCTGATTAAGCTACTCATTAATTAACTAATTTAGATATAATTAGCATGTTTTTTGAGCAGATGAGTAGTATACGGGTGCCTATAGGCGGCGGAAGTGACGTCATACCACGTGACCGGAAGTGGGCGGGGCCAAGTGACGTCATACCACGTGACCGGAAGTGGGCGTGTCTGAATGACGTGACGTATTGTTTGTTTACATTTTGGACTTGGAATTTTTTTTGGTCATCGTGCAGGCGTTGAGTTGTTTCAAGATGGCGTCGTTTCGTTGCCATGGTGATGAATCACTCGCGTAGTGCCATCTGGTGGAGATATTCGAAACCCTATTATTTTTAATTAAAAAGCAATTTCGTGGATTCGAACCGAGGACCATAGGATCCGAAGTCAAGTGCGCTATCCGTTAGGCTGTAAGAGAGTTAACTATGGGCGGTGAATTAATGTAGTGTTGGATTTTTTTTTCTCTTTTGGACTTGTATTTTTTCTTAGTATTAGGAATGGGTTATTTTTAGAAAATGGTTTGAATAATTGCATAGGGGTTTTAATAAATGCTTTTTCAAAATGACTTATGGCGCCATCTGGTGATTTTAAAAGTAATTAATCTAAGGAACGAATTGATTTCTTAATGTTTTTACTTTATTCATGACCGGTGACGTCAGTGTGTTTACGTTTGGGACTTGGATTTTTTTTTCCTTCTGAGATTTCGATGTGACGTCACGATTATGTCCATCGAGCAAGTCTGAACTTGAAAAAGTCTACTCACAATTCTTTATGTTATGAGTATGGTAAATTGTTTACAGATCGTGAAGGCTAGGCATATTTCCGTCGATTGGAAAACGAATTAACGTATTAAAAAAAGACGAAATTTAGAAATTTTAGGTCAAAAATATACTGTGCCTTGTCAACTTGTAGCATACGAAGACGAAGGAATAAGCTATACTTTTAGTGGGTCTTCTATTGCAGCCAAGCCTTGATCTCCTTAAGTATTGGAAATAAAGGGAGAAATGGAGCGAATAATTGGTGCAAGATTTAATTTTGAGTTGGTGAACCGTTATAAAGATGGTAAGGACTGCATAGTTGCCCATAAAAACAACGAGAAGGACTTGGAACTTTATGCACCCATAGCGTCTGTTTCATTTGGGCAGAAAAGACAATTTGTGTTTTCTAACTACAATTGTTTAAAAATTGTTCTGGAAAATGGAAGTTTGCTTGGAATGAAGTATCCAACAAACCAATTTTGGTTTCACAAGTTTCGTAAAATTCTAGCGTAAATAAGCAATAATCCACTTATGTGCCCCCGAACTGGAACACATATACTGTATTTTGGATTGTTTGTTTTTTATTACATAGTTTTATAAATTGTCTTAAAATGCAAGATCTGAAATGAAATTTTTCTATGCTATAAAGATTTATGGTTTTTTTTTAAGTTAGATGTTTTTACTCAAAAATTAATTATACATTAGATGCTATAAGACCTATTTTTTAACAGAAATTTTGTTTTAATTAATATACACTTAAGTAAGAGTAAAATTTTTGAAACTTTATAAGACCCATACTATGAATACGTTTTCTTGTACATTTGAAGAAGTTTTAGTATAAAAACCATTTATCCTATAAATCTAAATTAAATGTTATTTTTTAAATTCTCTTTCCTTGCATATTATTTTTTTACTTTGAATAAATCTTCATAAATTTTAGTGATTTAATTTATATTATATAGATTTACAAACCTGTTTTTGGATGAAATATAAGGATTTTATATTTTAAAAGTTAATGTTTTTACTCAAAAATTAATTATATATTAAATACTATTACACATATTTTTAATGTTGAAGATTTTAGAAAAACATTTTACAATTGAAACATATGCATTACATATTATGACAAACACTTAAATGGAGATCCATAAGGGAATATTGGAAATCTTTTTAATGCTTACACCTTTCTATTTTAAATAAACTTTTGCTTGTCTTACCACATACACTGTATTTTGGATTATTTGATTTTTATTACCCATGGTCTTATAAATTTTCTTTTAAAATACAAGATCTGAAATGAAATTTTCCTTGATTTTAAGATTTATGTTTTACTCAAAAATTAATTATACATTAGATGCTATAGCACATATTTTATTACAGAATTTTTTAATATTATACACTTAAGTGAGCGTAAAATTTTTGAAACTTTACAAGACCCATATTATGAACATGTTTCCTTACACATTTGAAGTAGTGAAAAATAGTATTAAAACCCTTTATCCTGTAAAATCTAAATTAAATATTATTTTTAATTAATCTTTCCGTGCATATTATTGTTTACTTTAAATACATTTTCATTCATTTTAGTGATTTTATTTATATTATAAAGATTTACAAATTGTTTTTAACAAAATTTTCTTTGATATAAGGATTTTATATTTTAAAAGTTAGATGTTTTTTACACAAAAATTAATTATATATCAAATACTATTGCACGTATTATAACATTGAAGATTTTTAGAAAACGTTTAACAATTGAAATATATACTTTAAATATTATTACAAACATTTAAATGCAATTTGCTTTTTATTTTTAATTTTACAATTGAGACATTTTTAAAAGTTTGGTTCTTAAAGTGTGTGTTTTATGCATAGTAAAAAAATTATTATAAAAAACCTGTAAGAGTAAAAAGAATTTTATGCATTAATTTCAAACTTTACAAGACCCATACCATGTTTCCGTGCACATTTGAAGTAGTGAAATATAGAATTAAAAACCATTTGTCCTTGAAGTTCTAAATTAAAAGTTATTTTTCTTTAATGCTTTTTCAAACCACACATTTTACTAAATATGAACTTTTATTTATTTGAAAACCTTATGCACATCGTACAATTAAATTGCACAGCAAAATACCAATACTGTACGAAGCTATGAAGTATTTTACAAGATACTTTGGTACTGTTTTCTTAATTTTAAGTGTTCTACATTGCTATGTTAAATGGATAGTAAGTGGTTTTTCTGTTTTTGAAAATAATGTGTGCACATCTGTGCTGCTAAGCAAATTAACTTTTGCCCTTTTCTTGATATTTAATGCATAATCTAAATATTTACTGACACCGCTGATAGTTTTACCCATGAGTAAAATTAAATAATAACTGAAAATTTTAAGTATTAATGTGAATTTTAAAATGAACATTATTAAAATAATGGATTAAATCTGAATTTTATGTATTCTTAAAACAATCTCTGCAAAAACCAGCACAGACAATTCTTAAACAGATTGAAGGAAGCCACATGGAAACAAAGTTAATGGAAGCACTTTTTATAGAAAAAAACATAGTTCATATATTTTACACAAGTAATACATTGTAGTGTAAAAAATAACTTTAGTTTTTTACATACTTGCACAGACGTATATTTCCGACAAGCCAATTATTCGATGCCGCCACCTAAACTTTTGGGCAATGCAAATTATTTTTGTGATGACCACATGATAGTTTTTGGAAATCAAGTTGATATTCGGAAGTAATACATCTAAGCGTTTCTTTTCCATATGACCACCTTTGTAAGCAACTAGGTACTGAGTGGCCCTCTTGGTCTGATCGTACAATTCTAAAAGCTTAGAGTCTAAACTTTCTAAGGGAGCACAATTTGCTATGTCATGAGACAGAAATGAAGAGTACATACGTAATTTTTAACATATCACACAGTTGTACGATCTTTGGCACTCAGTTTATGCTCAGACGATAAGTTAAAACGAATACTTGAAGCTACTTGCGATTTTTTTACAGCGATGTATGCATATTTACGTACTAAGAAACTTTCTTGAGTCTGAAATCCATCAAAATCCACAATTTCACAAATATTAAGCATTGCTATTGAAAAGCGTTAACTGTTCTTGGAAAAATAATTGTAAACTGGAGGCCACGAAGAACTGGACTATATAACACCATACACTTACTAATCAGTAAAGTTAAAATTTATCTTTTGCGTTCCATAGTTACTCACAAAAGATAAGACTAAGTGAAGAATGTACATACTCAGAAAACATGGTGTTTGTGATAATGCGCGAAATAAAATTTTGTGTTATAATACAAGAAGATTTTAACGAAAGGATATACTTAAATGTGCGTTTGATTTTTTTTAATCTACCACGTTTATGCGCTGAATGCAATTCAATTCTACGACTAAACTTGAGCAAGAAAAAAATATAACCAAATATAATTTATAAGAGAAACGCATTTTGACTTTCTTTAAAACGAGAACTTTAAAGTATACTGAATTCTCTTGATTCCGCAGTTTTATGTTTTTTCTAAAATTACATCAACGAATTGAATTATTTATTTGTGGGCACACACAAGTCTTTGCCCTTGTTGAAAGGAAACTAGTATCTTTGACAAGTATCAGATTTTTAAAAATTGATTCAGAGAAGAACCTTTTTTCATGGAATTTAATTCAATCTGCACCATAATTTTACACTTAAGAGTAATAGAGCATAATATAGTTTTAAGGAAAATGAATAACCATTATGCAAATTTGAAGCCAAAAGTTCCAAGCATGTCTATGCGCCTATCTACGTTTAGAGATTGGCCAACGCACAGACGTTGACCTTAGAGACCTAGCCGAAAACGGATTGTATTATACTGGTGTCTTGGACGTGATCAGGTGCTATTGGTGTGGCGAAGGGGCTTGAAAATTGGTAAAAAGAAGATGTAGTGAGACACAAACACAAAGTTTTATCCAAAATGTTTGGTAGCCCATAGATGAAATTGTACAGGTGCTGGATGAAATCAACAACAATAATACCAATGATTTTATAAAAAACCCGATGTATAGCTTTACCCCTTATACAACGACAAGGACGAACGACTTTGAAAAATTTGCAAGGAATCGGAAAATGAATGCTACTTTACAGCCTTGCGGTCATTTGGTGACATGCATGAGATGTACGAAGAGTCTTTCAACGTGTCCTATGTGCCGAACCAATATTTTGCACAAAATTTTAAAACGTACATTTGTTACTAAACTGTCTATTTATTAGTACATGCAGTAGATGCAATTTCAAGTGATATACTGAACATGGTGAGGAAGAAAATCCAATTGTAAAAGGGTGGTATTGAGTTGCAAGTTATTAAATTGGCACAAGTGCTTCAGTAAAAAGATTAGTAAGGAAGTTTGAGATTCTAAAACCCTAAGACTCTTTATTAAGGAAAAAGTCGTGTAGGAAAGACTTATACACCCTTATAAATATATTGACTATTTTAATTATTAGTCGTTTGTTCATTACATGTTAAACCTATTTACTAAAGAAATTTAAAGAGTGCCTTAAACAGGAGTTACTAAAATGCTTTTCGGCACATAGGACACGTTGAAAGACTCTTCGTACATCTCATGCATGTCACCAAATGACCGCAAGGCTGTAAAGTAGCATTCATTTTCCGATTCCTTGCAAATTTTTCAAAGTCGTTCGTCCTTGTCGTTGTATAAGGGGTAAAGCTATACATCGGGTTTTTTATAAAATCATTGGTATTATTGTTGTTGATTTCATCCAGCACCTGTACAATTTCATCTATGGGCTACCAAACATTTTGGATAAAACTTTGTGTTTGTGTCTCACTACATCTTCTTTTTACCAATTTTCAAGCCCCTTCGCCACACCAATAGCACCTGATCACGTCCAAGACACCAGTATAATACAATCCGTTTTCGGCTAGGTCTCTAAGGTCAACGTCTGTGCGTTGGCCAATCTCTAAACGTAGATAGGCGCATAGACATGCTTGGAACTTTTGGCTTCAAATTTGCATAATGGTTATTCATTTTCCTTAAAACTATATTATGCTCTATTACTCTTAAGTGTAAAATTATGGTGCAGATTGAATTAAATTCCATGAAAAAAGGTTCTTCTCTGAATCAATTTTTAAAAATCTGATACTTGTCAAAGATACTAGTTTCCTTTCAACAAGGGCAAAGACTTGTGTGTGCCCACAAATAAATAATTCAATTCGTTGATGTAATTTTAGAAAAAACATAAAACTGCGGAATCAAGAGAATTCAGTATACTTTAAAGTTCTCGTTTTAAAGAAAGTCAAAATGCGTTTCTCTTATAAATTATATTTGGTTATATTTTTTTCTTGCTCAAGTTTAGTCGTAGAATTGAATTGCATTCAGCGCATAAACGTGGTAGATTAAAAAAAATCAAACGCACATTTAAGTATATCCTTTCGTTAAAATCTTCTTGTATTATAACACAAAATTTTATTTCGCGCATTATCACAAACACCATGTTTTCTGAGTATGTACATTCTTCACTTAGTCTTATCTTTTGTGAGTAACTATGGAACGCAAAAGATAAATTTTAACTTTACTGATTAGTAAGTGTATGGTGTTATATAGTCCAGTTCTTCGTGGCCTCCAGTTTACAATTATTTTTCCAAGAACAGTTAACGCTTTTCAATAGCAATGCTTAATATTTGTGAAATTGTGGATTTTGATGGATTTCAGACTCAAGAAAGTTTCTTAGTACGTAAATATGCATACATCGCTGTAAAAAAATCGCAAGTAGCTTCAAGTATTCGTTTTAACTTATCGTCTGAGCATAAACTGAGTGCCAAAGATCGTACAACTGTGTGATATGTTAAAAATTACGTATGTACTCTTCATTTCTGTCTCATGACATAGCAAATTGTGCTCCCTTAGAAAGTTTAGACTCTAAGCTTTTAGAATTGTACGATCAGACCAAGAGGGCCACTCAGTACCTAGTTGCTTACAAAGGTGGTCATATGGAAAAGAAACGCTTAGATGTATTACTTCCGAATATCAACTTGATTTCCAAAAACTATCATGTGGTCATCACAAAAATAATTTGCATTGCCCAAAAGTTTAGGTGGCGGCATCGAATAATTGGCTTGTCGGAAATATACGTCTGTGCAAGTATGTAAAAAACTAAAGTTATTTTTTACACTACAATGTATTACTTGTGTAAAATATATGAACTATGTTTTTTTCTATAAAAAGTGCTTCCATTAACTTTGTTTCCATGTGGCTTCCTTCAATCTGTTTAAGAATTGTCTGTGCTGGTTTTTGCAGAGATTGTTTTAAGAATACATAAAATTCAGATTTAATCCATTATTTTAATAATATTTGTTCATTTTAAAATTCACATTAATACTTAAAATTTTCAGTTATTATTTAATTTTACTCATGGGTAAAACTATCAGCGGTGTCAGTAAATATTTAGATTATGCATTAAATATCAAGAAAAGGGCAAAAGTTAATTTGCTTAGCAGCACAGATGTGCACACATTATTTTCAAAAACAGAAAAACCACTTACTATCCATTTAACATAGCAATGTAGAACACTTAAAATTAAGAAAACAGTACCAAAGTATCTTGTAAAATACTTCATAGCTTCGTACAGTATTGGTATTTTGCTGTGCAATTTAATTGTACGATGTGCATAAGGTTTTCAAATAAATAAAAGTTCATATTTAGTAAAATGTGTGGTTTGAAAAAGCATTAAAGAAAAATAACTTTTAATTTAGAACTTCAAGGACAAATGGTTTTTAATTCTATATTTCACTACTTCAAATGTGCACGGAAACATGGTATGGGTCTTGTAAAGTTTGAAATTAATGCATAAAATTCTTTTTACTCTTACAGGTTTTTTATAATAATTTTTTTACTATGCATAAAACACACACTTTAAGAACCAAACTTTTAAAAATGTCTCAATTGTAAAATTAAAAATAAAAAGCAAATTGCATTTAAATGTTTGTAATAATATTTAAAGTATATATTTCAATTGTTAAACGTTTTCTAAAAATCTTCAATGTTATAATACGTGCAATAGTATTTGATATATAATTAATTTTTGTGTAAAAAACATCTAACTTTTAAAATATAAAATCCTTATATCAAAGAAAATTTTGTTAAAAACAATTTGTAAATCTTTATAATATAAATAAAATCACTAAAATGAATGAAAATGTATTTAAAGTAAACAATAATATGCACGGAAAGATTAATTAAAAATAATATTTAATTTAGATTTTACAGGATAAAGGGTTTTAATACTATTTTTCACTACTTCAAATGTGTAAGGAAACATGTTCATAATATGGGTCTTGTAAAGTTTCAAAAATTTTACGCTCACTTAAGTGTATAATATTAAAAAATTCTGTAATAAAATATGTGCTATAGCATCTAATGTATAATTAATTTTTGAGTAAAACATAAATCTTAAAATCAAGGAAAATTTCATTTCAGATCTTGTATTTTAAAAGAAAATTTATAAGACCATGGGTAATAAAAATCAAATAATCCAAAATACAGTGTATGTGGTAAGACAAGCAAAAGTTTATTTAAAATAGAAAGGTGTAAGCATTAAAAAGATTTCCAATATTCCCTTATGGATCTCCATTTAAGTGTTTGTCATAATATGTAATGCATATGTTTCAATTGTAAAATGTTTTTCTAAAATCTTCAACATTAAAAATATGTGTAATAGTATTTAATATATAATTAATTTTTGAGTAAAAACATTAACTTTTAAAATATAAAATCCTTATATTTCATCCAAAAACAGGTTTGTAAATCTATATAATATAAATTAAATCACTAAAATTTATGAAGATTTATTCAAAGTAAAAAAATAATATGCAAGGAAAGAGAATTTAAAAAATAACATTTAATTTAGATTTATAGGATAAATGGTTTTTATACTAAAACTTCTTCAAATGTACAAGAAAACGTATTCATAGTATGGGTCTTATAAAGTTTCAAAAATTTTACTCTTACTTAAGTGTATATTAATTAAAACAAAATTTCTGTTAAAAAATAGGTCTTATAGCATCTAATGTATAATTAATTTTTGAGTAAAAACATCTAACTTAAAAAAAAACCATAAATCTTTATAGCATAGAAAAATTTCATTTCAGATCTTGCATTTTAAGACAATTTATAAAACTATGTAATAAAAAACAAACAATCCAAAATACAGTATATGTGTTCCAGTTCGGGGGCACATAAGTGGATTATTGCTTATTTACGCTAGAATTTTACGAAACTTGTGAAACCAAAATTGGTTTGTTGGATACTTCATTCCAAGCAAACTTCCATTTTCCAGAACAATTTTTAAACAATTGTAGTTAGAAAACACAAATTGTCTTTTCTGCCCAAATGAAACAGACGCTATGGGTGCATAAAGTTCCAAGTCCTTCTCGTTGTTTTTATGGGCAACTATGCAGTCCTTACCATCTTTATAACGGTTCACCAACTCAAAATTAAATCTTGCACCAATTATTCGCTCCATTTCTCCCTTTATTTCCAATACTTAAGGAGATCAAGGCTTGGCTGCAATAGAAGACCCACTAAAAGTATAGCTTATTCCTTCGTCTTCGTATGCTACAAGTTGACAAGGCACAGTATATTTTTGACCTAAAATTTCTAAATTTCGTCTTTTTTTAATACGTTAATTCGTTTTCCAATCGACGGAAGTATGCCCAGTCTTCACGATCTGTAAACAATTTACCATACTCATAACATAAAGAATTGTGAGTAGACTTTTTCAAGTTCAGACTTGCTCGATGGACATAATCGTGACGTCACATCGAAATCTCAGAAGGAAAAAAAATCCAAGTCCCAAACGTAAACACACTGACGTCACCGGTCATGAATAAAGTAAAAACATTAAGAAATCAATTCGTTCCTTAGATTAATTACTTTTAAAATCACCAGATGGCGCCATAAGTCATTTTGAAAAAGCATTTATTAAAACCCCTATGCAATTATTCAAACCATTTTCTAAAAATAACCCATTCCTAATACTAAGAAAAAATACAAGTCCAAAAGAGAAAAAAAATCCAACACTACATTAATTCACCGCCCATAGTTAACTCTCTTACAGCCTAACGGATAGCGCACTTGACTTCGGATCCTATGGTCCTCGGTTCGAATCCACGAAATTGCTTTTTAATTAAAAATAATAGGGTTTCGAATATCTCCACCAGATGGCACTACGCGAGTGATTCATCACCATGGCAACGAAACGACGCCATCTTGAAACAACTCAACGCCTGCACGATGACCAAAAAAAATTCCAAGTCCAAAATGTAAACAAACAATACGTCACGTCATTCAGACACGCCCACTTCCGGTCACGTGGTATGACGTCACTTGGCCCCGCCCACTTCCGGTCACGTGGTATGACGTCACTTCCGCCGCCTATAGGCACCCGTATACTACTCAGATGTCTCAAATTCTAACGTGTTCAGAAAGACAATTCCTGTTGGAAATCATTCCTAATATTATTCTTCATGTTTTGACCCTCCATCAAGTTGCTAGTGGGAATACGTTTTTTTACAATTTTTTTCACGAATTAAGTCTAAAAAATGAAGATTTTTTTCAGGAATTTTTCAAGATTTAAAAATCAACTAAAAATTCATTTCTTAACCAATAACTTTGACTGAGGGTCAAAACATCCACTGTATGATATAGATTATAACGACGCAAAAGTAATTATAATAGATCAATTCATTGTTGAGTTATCACCGTTCGAAAGAAGCATCCTATTGCAAAAACATAGTTCTTCGGGGGGGGGAATTTCAATTAACGTCACACTGGAGCAACACAATGGGCTATTGGTGACGGTCCGGGATCAATCCCAAAGGGAAAGATCCGAGGACAACACCACGTAATTTTGAACCACGGTCAGATGACGAGGCAACACCTGAGCTGGCACCCCACTCTCCAAACTTCCACACCACGCCAACGTGAGGACATTTGAGGCCACGACAGATTTAACGTGCACCAGCCCCCTTTGTACACGACGGTGTTTGGCTGGATTCGAACTCGCAACCCTTCGGTTGCAAGTCCGTTACTCTTCCAACCGGGCCACCGCGGCCCCCATAGTTCTTCGGAAATCGAGTTTAAAGTTTTGGAAACGTGTTTGTCGATGGTGACAGTACCTAACCCAAACCCTTATAACTTGAAAACTATTTCGAATATTTACAAGATCTTGGTATCGTTTGAAAGCTAAGGGGTTGGACACTATTTTGAATTATTATAAAATAGATCGATATTTTAGTCAATTTTCGTGATTTCTATTGCATACATACACCTTAAAGGCAATAGGGTAGGCAGGTAATTCACGTCGCACTGTAGCCCGTTGTGTTGCACTAGTGCGGCGTGAATTGACTACCTATCTAAAAGCAACATTTTCATAATTATCGATTTGAAGAATAGCGAAACAAGGATAGTAAAATGACAAAATATAATTAGGTTTATCGTTGTGAATAGGAATGAGCCCAAATCCACGTGGGTTACTACAGAGATAACTACTAGTGATTATAGACTAAAATTTGAGGAAGGAATGGTCCTATCGAAATGTGCAAATCTTTTATATCATAATCTAAATACTGAAGTACAGTCACTTTATACCTACATATCCATATGTAGAATGTTAATAGACATTTCTATAGGACATTTCTTTCTTAAATTTCAGTCAGAACTCGTAAGAAGTTAGCTCTGTAGTTACCCATGTGGATGTGGACTCTGAAATTGAAAATTTAAATTTACAGTCAGAACCAAAAATGAATGCTGTTTTGTTTCTACTCCAGGTGTCAGGTGATTTTGGTCGTCATCTGACCGTGGTTCAAAATTACATGGTGTTGTCCTCGGATCTTTCCCTTTGGGTTTGATCCCGGCCCCTCGCCTATAGCCCGATGTCTTGCTCCAGTGCGACGTTAATTGAAATATCTACCTACCTACCAAACGGTGACTTTGGTCAGTAGAGTGTATTTACGGTTAATTTGTCGCATATTCTGTAATTCCGATCTTTTTTCGCTTTCATATACATGTTAGATAGGTATTTTAATTAACGTCGTACTGGAGCAACAGGACAGGCTATTGGCGACGGTCCGGGATCAAACGCGAACTCAAAGATCAGGGAACAACACGTAAATTTGAACCACGGTCAGATGACGAGGTCACACCGGAACTTGCACCCCACTCTCCAAACTTACACCGTGAGGACATTCGAGGAGGCCTTTGGTTGGATTCGAACTCGCAATCCTCCGGTTGCTAATCCGTTACTCTTCCAACCGGGCTACCGCATTCCTATTTTGATACAGAGAAACCAAATCAGAGCGAGTCTTGCTGGCGCGTGTGATGTATGCGAAAGGTTGCGTACTCAGGAATGTTGACAGTCTGTTTAGTAAACCACAATGCCATTGTTGTGCAAGTCGTGAGAGAATGTGCAAGTGAAAGCGATGCACTTTTCCCGCTTTGTATACACGGGTGCACTGCTTCGCAAACATCACCAGGAGCATTCAGCTGAACAAACGGCGCGGAGAGAAAAGACAGAGTGAAAAAAGACCTGGGACTACTCAGCTGCGAATTCTTTTGTCATTTTCTGTTGGGATACTGGACGCGTGCGAAATCTACCTTTAAATGCAATAGGTTGTTCGTGACTCAATTTTCCCCTTTATGATGTAAGTTGGGGTAACACTAGGGCCATGTAGAGGTAGTTAGTTAGTTGAATCACCGTTCCTATTGGCTATAACTATTGGCGACAGTCCGTAATCGATCCTGAAGGGATAGGTCCGAGGACAATTTAAGTTGCAGGCTGCGCAGGTTCCATTCCTGCCTAAATGTATTTCTCTCTTCTGTGTCAGTAAAACCTTCATTGTGTGTCTGTCTATTACTTGATGTCGTATGTCTTGTGTCTGGCACAGCGTGGCCAAATACGGCCCTTGCGCCATGAAACCCCAAAACCAACCAACCGAGGACAACACCGCGTAAATTCCAACCTCGGTCAGATGACGAGGTCACACCTGAGATGGCACCCCACTCTTCAAATTTCCACACCACGGCAACGTGGGGACATTGGAGGACACGATAGATTTAATGTGCACCAGCCCCCATGTATACGACGGTCTTTGGTTACATCGAGTCTGGCCATGTAGATAGTGAGAGAGGAGGGCCACTGCCTTATTACTTTGGGTCGATGCCAATTGGACACCAATAAATTTGGGTAGATTGGCCTTACCAACCGGATTACCCCAGCCCCTACCATTTGTTCAAGAGAATTCAATATGGACAACTATTTTGAACGAATCGGGAAAACAACGAATTAGTTTGTCCATAGTCTTATTCAAAAGCGAATAAACATTGAATCCCAATGATAATTTAACTTTTTTAAACGCCTTTAACATTTTTCCCGATATAATATTCGCCAATAGCCCGTTGTGTTGCTCTAGTGCCGACTTTAATTAATATACTAAATACCGTACCTTAACTTTATTACACTTAAACAATTAAAAGATAACTTAACTGTAGACAGAACTAATATCGATACTGACGAATAAAACAAGTAAATTACGCAATTCTAACGAATGGATTTTGATCAACCATGAGAACTTATATCCTCCTAATAAGTAGATTTTGACTCACCAAATTAATTTTGCACAATAATGATACTTGAGTTCATCGATTTTGATATACGAATTGATTTGATTTTGGCTGTTTAAGAGATTTAATAACTGATCTTTTCGCGGTATTGGTATTGGTATTTTTCAATTAACGTCACACTGGAGCAACACAACGGGCTATTGATCTTTTCGCGGCCTTTTTCAAGAAGCGTCATCCTTCGTTTCTTTTTGTAAAATGGATCTAAATTCTGATTGGTTGGTAGACCAAATGAAATCGCACGAGCGCCATCTGTGACTAGACAGAGACTGATCAAGCAGGCAAAGAACATTAGGCCCCTTCCGAAATGCATAACTAGGTTTTTGGTGACCAATTGTTCGAGACAACATGTTCCAGGCGACATCGGAAATAGAGTACCAGTCACTCCGGCCTCTTTCTAATGTTCGGCGGATCCCCCGGTCAAGGAAATAGCCCGTTGTGATGCACCAGTTCGACTTTAATTAACTACCTACCTACCCCAGGTCCAACTGATCTACTTTTAAACTGGACACCATTGGCAACCAGGTTTGAATAAATAAAAAGTGTTTTGTTATTAACTGCGTAGTCGTTAATGAAAGTTGGTCACCATTACAGAAGATAGATAACCTAGGTGTATTCCTGCCGTAATGGGGAAGTCCGGTTGAAACAGTAGCGGATTAACAACCGGTAGGTTGCGAGTTCGAAACTCGATTGAACCACAGACTGTCATATACGTGGGGCATGTACACGTTAAATCTTTCGTGGCCTCAAATGTTTTCAATTTGGCTTGGTTTGAAGAGTGGGGTGCCAGATCAGGCGTTGACCTCGTTATCGAAACGTAGTTAAAAATTACGAAATGTCGTCATTGGATCTTTGCCTCCAGGGTTGATCTCGGACCATCGCCAATAGATGATACATCTCTCCAGTACGACGTTAATTCAACTACTTACCTTCCGCAGCGGCATTTCAAACCAACCTTCCCCACGTCACGGTAACCATGGAAACCAAACTTCCCCACGACACGCCTTTAACCTCTAAAACCACACTTGAGAAAAAAACCGAAACCCTTAAACGGCACATCACAAAAAGCGAGGAACCCGAAAAGAGAAGGGAAGAGAGGTTTTATATCCGAATTATTCCGCCGCGAAAAAGAGTCCCCCGCATATTTTTCCGTGCACTCGAGAAGTAAAACAAAAAATATACAAATTTCTCTAAGAGTTTCTTGAAAACCGAGAACCAAGCGAACAAACAAAAAAGCCCAGGAGAATGTGGCTCGCTTCCATTGTATCCGCGCAACAAAGGAATAGCGCATAAAAATGTCAAGTGCGATGCTTCTACCACTGCAGAGGGCAGTAAATAACCTCCATTACATCGATTCCTCAGAGAAGGCATTCGTGGAATATGACTTGCGACACTAGTCCCAAAGCAGCATCCAGCGCGAACTAAGGCAGCGCTCATTTGCAACTCAATTTTTGGATTAATTCTGGATTGTGTGTTGCTGAAGCACGAACCGGATGCCTTCGTAGTCATGTGAGTATGAACCGCATTCAGTTTGTTAATGCGTTAGTGTGTTAATGCACAATCCTTTCCCCATTCAGGAAGTCACATCAATGGACCCTTGGATTGGTTTACGAATCGATCAAATAATTATAATTCTAAGTGGGCATTTATTCCTAATTTGCGCTTCCCATATTAGCACCAATTGGAGAAAATTGTAAAACTGCATGCACGTATTCAGGAGATATTTGCGGTAGCACGGTTGGAAGTCGGTAGGAAGGTAATCAACGTCGCACTGGAGCAACACAACGGGCTATTGGTGACGGTGCGGGATAGATCCTCAAGGGAGAAATCCGAGGAGAAACACCAGGTAATTTTGAATCACGGCCAGACGATGATAGCCTGGTCGGAAGTGTAACGGATTAACAACCGGAGGTTTGCGAGTTCGAAACTCGGTCCATCCAAAGACGGTCGTATACACGGGGGCTGGTGAACGTTAAATTTGTCGTGGATCAAATGTTTTCAATTTGGCGTGGTGTGGAAGTTTCGAGAGTGGGGTTCCAGTTCAGGTGCTGACCTGGTCATCTAACCGTGCTTCAAAATTACGAGGCGTTGTCACCGGATCTTTCCCTTAGGGATTGGTCCCGGACTGTCACCAATAGAACGGTGTGTTGCTCCAGTGTGACGCTACCTACCTATCTCCCATTCAAAAGTCACCAGTATACATAGGGTGTTCGGACATTTTTTGAACGATTTTGATAAGCTGTAAAAAAAATTGTATGCTACGAAGGAATTTTATTTTCGCAGCATGGCGATAAATAGTTAAAGTATAACTTATCGTCTGTTAACTCAGAGTTTTGTTTACTTTCAAAATGGCCCTTTTAAATAAGCAATGGATGGAAGGCTATGTTTCCGCTCTTTCCAAAGAGAATTATGCTTATTCAATTATTCAAAAACGCTGTAAAAGTCGTGGTTTTTCGATATCTAAAGGTACGATAAGTAATATTATTAATGAGAAAGGAAAAAACGCAAAAGTGGAAAAATACTTCCAAAAAAGAAAAAATTTCTGAGACTATTTGTAAGGTAAGATCTTTAATTTTAGAAGAGAATCCGCCAAGTCAAAGGACTATAGCAAAGTGAACGTGAGAACTTTCTCTAAGAGATTTATGATTGTTGCCGGTTTTGAATATAATGGAAAATTAAAAGTAAAAAGAGGGGAAAAATATAAAAATCAACTTCCACTTATTATCAAGACCATATTTCATCCCCACTATTCAAAAAAGAAATACCATATCTTTACCCACAGTGCCAACAATCAGTAGAACTGCATCAGGGTAAAGCAAGCAGCCACACATCTAAATCGGCTATTATATTCTTGGCAAAAATGGAACAAGAAACTGGTATCAACTCAATACCCTTTACTGATATTCCTGCTAAATCTCCAGATGTCTCACCCATGGACTTTTGTGCTTTTGGACTTATAAAAAGGGCATTATCGAAACGTCGACCGAAGACCATTCAAGGACTGGAAAACTGTGGAGCAAGAATTGGACAAAATACCACTGTCGATACTACAAAAGTCATTATTATCATGGAAATGAAGGTGTAGAAAGATAGTTAACAATAAGGGCTATCAAATGGAACATTTAAAACACAAAAATTTCATGTAAAAAATTAGCTTCAGTCCATTAAAATCATTCAAAAAATGTCCGAACAGCCTCTGTATGGATAGATTCTTTGCTTGGTTTAGTAACCGATCAAATGCTATAATAAGAGCATTTATTCCTAATTGGCGCTTCCTCTATAAGCATCGATTAGAGAAAATTGTATATCTACATGCATGTATCCAGGAAATAATTTCTGCACGAGCCATTCTTATCTTCCATAGTGTGTTTTCTGTAAAATTGAAAGGTCATTATACTAAAAATAAGTATAATGAACATTTGATGGTTTCCAGACATGCATTTTACCTGAGTGATAAGCGAAACTTGATTTATTCAAATTACTTAGCTTCAATGTGTATTTTGTAACGTTTAAAATGTATCGAGCTAGACTCGGTCCTCCCTCAAATCCTGGAGCAGTAGGTACGTTTTCAGAAAACACTTCAGGACGGGAGACAAATCTTTTCACCTAGTTTTCGATTCCAATCAATAGGCCGTAATAATACTAAACGAATGAAGTGAATATTTGAGTGCTTTCGCGGGCATGCATTTTATCTGTGTGGTGGATAAAACACCGATTAATGCAGATTAATTGGCTTCAGTGAGTATTTTGTAAATTTTTTTCATCATTTAAAGTATTTCGGGAAAGGTTCGACGTCTTCCCTTCCTCAAATTCTAGAGCAACAAGTTCGTTTTCAGAAAATAACACCGAAGGGGAGACAAATCTTTTCTCCTAGTTTGTGGTTCCAATCAAAATTCCTTAATACTAATGGACATAATGAATTTTGGGCTGTCTTCAGACATGCATTTTATCTTTGTGATAAATAAATATCCTATTTATGCAGATTAATTAGCTTCAGATATTGAATTTTTTTTAACATTTAAATATATCGGGTAAAGCTTGTCGGCCCTTCCTCAACGCGTAGATCAACAGGTACGTTTTCAGAAAATAACATCGAAGGGGAGAGAAATCTTTTCTCCTAGTTTGTGATTCCAATCAAAATTCCTTAATACTAATGAACGTAATGAATTTTGGGCTGTCTTCTGACATGCATTTTATCTTTGTGATAAATAAACATCCGATTTATGCATATTAATTAGCTTTAGTGTGTATTTAAAAAATTTTAATTTAAAATTTATCAGGCACACCTCGTCGTCGTCCCTTCCTCAAAGCATAAAGTAACAGGTACGTTTGCAGAAAATAACACGTCATCTGACCGTGGTTCAAAATTACGTGGTGTTGTCCTCGGTCTTTCCCTTTGGGATTGATCGCGGACCGTCACCAATAACCCGTTGTGTTGCTCCAGTGTGACGTTAATTAAAATACCTACCTACCAGAAAATAACATCTACTGGGAACAATATTTTTTCTCCTAGTTTTCTATTCCAATCAAAAGGCGTAATACTAACCGAACATAACTGTTATTGATTGTTTCACTTTTTTCATGTACACATTTTATGTGTTTTAATCGAAATTCCAATTTATGCAGATTAATTAGCTTCAGAATATATTAAAAAATGTTTTTAACACTTAAAATATATCGGATAACCGTCGGACCTTCCTCAAAGTTTAGAGCAGCAGGGTACGTTTTCAGAATATAACATAGGCGAGGATCCATATCTTTTCTTCGGATCTTTCCCTTTGGGATTGATCCCGGACCGTCACCAATAGCCCATTGTGTTGCTCCAGTGTGACGAAACCCCCCCCCCCCCATATCTTTTCTCTTAGTTTCCGATTCCAATCAAAAGGCCTTAATACTAATGAACATATTGAATTCTTGACTTTTTTCATACATGTATTCTATCTTTGTGATAAATAAATATCTGATTTATGCAGATTAATTAGCTTCAGTGTATATTTTTCAATTGTTTTTTTAACATTTAAAATATATTGGGGAAATCTTGGCGTCGGCCTTTCCTCAAATCGTTGAGCAACAGGTACCTTTACAGAAAGTAACATCGGCCGGGAGCGAAATCGTTTCTCCTAGTTTTTGATTCCAATCAAAAGGCCGTAATACTAACCGAACATAACTGTTAATGATTGTTTCACTATTTTTTATATGTATTTTATTTGTGTTCTAACCGAAATTCCGATTTATGCAGATTAATTAGCTTCAGCATATATTAAAAAAATGTTTTTAACATTTGAAATATATCGGTGAAATCTGGCTGTCGGCCTTCTTCAAAGAAGTTCTTGGTTAATCAATCGTGTCGAATTTCGTCCTAATCAGTCGCTAAGCACATAGGTGCAATCTTTACTTGCCTTAGAACGGATCAAATTGCTAATAAATGTGCTTCTTTTTCCTCGCTTGCGCTTCAACATAAATATGAAAAATTGTAAAGCAATAGGCAAGTACTCAGAAAATAACTCTTCGTTTTCATGAACTGTATTTTTTTCTTAATGTACAGGCACGATTTCCGGAAAAAGGAGCACATCTCCTTTAGGTGTGTTCGGATTTCACGGTCCCTAGTCAGCTTTTCTTTTCCAATGGGGTTTACTGTCTTAGTACAGAGGCTGTTCGGACATTTTTGGAACGGTTTTGATGAGCTGTAAAAAAATTGTATACTACGAAAGAATTTTATTTTCACAGCAGTTAAATAGTTAAAGTATAACTTATCGTCTGATAACTTAAGAGTTTTGTTTACTTTCAAAATGGCGCTTTTAAATAAGCAATGGATGGAAGGCTATGTTTCCGCTCTTTCCGAAGAGAATTAGGCTTATTCAATTATTCAAAAACGCTATAAAAGTCGTGGTTTTTCGATATCTAAAGGTACGATAAGTAATATTATTAATGAGAAAGGAAAAAAACGTAAAAGTGGGAAAATACTTCCAAAAAAGTATCCAAAAAAGAAAAAAATTCTGAGACTATTTGTAAGGTAAGATCTTTAATTTTAAAAGAGAATCCGCCAAGTCAAAGGACTATAGCAAAGTGAACGTGAGAACTTTCTCTAATAGATTTATGATTGTTGCCGGTTTTGCATATAATGGAAAATTAAAAGTAAAAAGAGGGGGAAATGTAAAAATCAACTCCCACATATGATCAAGACCGTATTTCATCCCCATATTCAAAAAAGAAATACCATATCTTTACCCACAGTGCCAACAATCAGTAGAACAGCAAGCAGCCACACATCTAAATCGACTATTAAATTGTTGGAAAAAATGGAACAAGAAACTGGTATCAAGTCCTTTACTGATATTCCTGCTAAATCTCCAGATGTCTCACCCGTGGACTTTTGTGCTTTTGGACTTATAAAAAGGGCATTATCGAAACGTCGACCGAAGACCATTCAAAGACTGGAAAACTGTGGAGCAAGAATGGGACAAAATACCACTGTCGATACTACAAAAGTCATTATTATCATGGAAATGAAGGTGTAGAAAGATAGTTAACAATAAGGGCTATCAAATGGAACATTTAAAACACAAAAATTTCATGTAAAAAATTAGCTTCAGTCCATTAAAATCATTCAAAAAATGTCCGAACAGCCTCTGTATGGATAGATTCTTTGCTTGGTTTAGTAACCGATCAAATGCTATAATAAGAGCATTTATTCCTAATTGGCGCTTCCTCTATAAGCATCGATTAGAGAAAATTGTATATCTACATGCATGTATCCAGGAAATAATTTCTGCACGAGCCATTCTTATCTTCCATAGTGTGTTTTCTGTAAAATTGAAAGGTCATTATACTAAAAATAAGTATAATGAACATTTGATGGTTTCCAGACATGCATTTTACCTGAGTGATAAGCGAAACTTGATTTATTCAAATTACTTAGCTTCAATGTGTATTTTGTAACGTTTAAAATGTATCGAGCTAGACTCGGTCCTCCCTCAAATCCTGGAGCAGTATTTACGTTTTCAGAAAACACTTCAGGACGGGAGACAAATCTTTTCACCTAGTTTTCGATTCCAATCAATAGGCCGTAATAATACTAAACGAATGAAGTGAATATTTGAGTGCTTTCGCGGGCATGCATTTTATCTGTGTGGTGGATAAAACACCGATTAATGCAGATTAATTGGCTTCAGTGAGTATTTTGTAAATTTTTTTCATCATTTAAAGTATTTCGGGAAAGGTTCGACGTCTTCCCTTCCTCAAATTCTAGAGCAACAAGTTCGTTTTCAGAAAATAACACCGAAGGGGAGACAAATCTTTTCTCCTAGTTTGTGGTTCCAATCAAAATTCCTTAATACTAATGGACATAATGAATTTTGGGCTGTCTTCAGACATGCATTTTATCTTTGTGATAAATAAATATCCTATTTATGCAGATTAATTAGCTTCAGATATTGAATTTTTTTTAACATTTAAATATATCGGGTAAAGCTTGTCGGCCCTTCCTCAACGCGTAGATCAACAGGTACGTTTTCAGAAAATAACATCGAAGGGGAGAGAAATCTTTTCTCCTAGTTTGTGATTCCAATCAAAATTCCTTAATACTAATGAACGTAATGAATTTTGGGCTGTCTTCTGACATGCATTTTATCTTTGTGATAAATAAACATCCGATTTATGCATATTAATTAGCTTTAGTGTGTATTTAAAAAATTTTAATTTAAAATTTATCAGGCACACCTCGTCGTCGTCCCTTCCTCAAAGCATAAAGTAACAGGTACGTTTGCAGAAAATAACACGTCATCTGACCGTGGTTCAAAATTACGTGGTGTTGTCCTCGGTCTTTCCCTTTGGGATTGATCGCGGACCGTCACCAATAACCCGTTGTGTTGCTCCAGTGTGACGTTAATTAAAATACCTACCTACCAGAAAATAACATCTACTGGGAACAATATTTTTTCTCCTAGTTTTCTATTCCAATCAAAAGGCGTAATACTAACCGAACATAACTGTTATTGATTGTTTCACTTTTTTCATGTACACATTTTATGTGTTTTAATCGAAATTCCAATTTATGCAGATTAATTAGCTTCAGAATATATTAAAAAATGTTTTTAACACTTAAAATATATCGGATAACCGTCGGACCTTCCTCAAAGTTTAGAGCAGCAGGGTACGTTTTCAGAATATAACATAGGCGAGGATCCATATCTTTTCTTCGGATCTTTCCCTTTGGGATTGATCCCGGACCGTCACCAATAGCCCATTGTGTTGCTCCAGTGTGACGAAACCCCCCCCCCCCATATCTTTTCTCTTAGTTTCCGATTCCAATCAAAAGGCCTTAATACTAATGAACATATTGAATTCTTGACTTTTTTCATACATGTATTCTATCTTTGTGATAAATAAATATCTGATTTATGCAGATTAATTAGCTTCAGTGTATATTTTTCAATTGTTTTTTTAACATTTAAAATATATTGGGGAAATCTTGGCGTCGGCCTTTCCTCAAATCGTTGAGCAACAGGTACCTTTACAGAAAGTAACATCGGCCGGGAGCGAAATCGTTTCTCCTAGTTTTTGATTCCAATCAAAAGGCCGTAATACTAACCGAACATAACTGTTAATGATTGTTTCACTATTTTTTATATGTATTTTATTTGTGTTCTAACCGAAATTCCGATTTATGCAGATTAATTAGCTTCAGCATATATTAAAAAAATGTTTTTAACATTTGAAATATATCGGTGAAATCTGGCTGTCGGCCTTCTTCAAAGAAGTTCTTGGTTAATCAATCGTGTCGAATTTCGTCCTAATCAGTCGCTAAGCACATAGGTGCAATCTTTACTTGCCTTAGAACGGATCAAATTGCTAATAAATGTGCTTCTTTTTCCTCGCTTGCGCTTCAACATAAATATGAAAAATTGTAAAGCAATAGGCAAGTACTCAGAAAATAACTCTTCGTTTTCATGAACTGTATTTTTTTCTTAATGTACAGGCACGATTTCCGGAAAAAGGAGCACATCTCCTTTAGGTGTGTTCGGATTTCACGGTCCCTAGTCAGCTTTTCTTTTCCAATGGGGTTTACTGTCTTAGTACAGAGGCTGTTCGGACATTTTTGGAACGGTTTTGATGAGCTGTAAAAAAATTGTATACTACGAAAGAATTTTATTTTCACAGCAGTTAAATAGTTAAAGTATAACTTATCGTCTGATAACTTAAGAGTTTTGTTTACTTTCAAAATGGCGCTTTTAAATAAGCAATGGATGGAAGGCTATGTTTCCGCTCTTTCCGAAGAGAATTAGGCTTATTCAATTATTCAAAAACGCTATAAAAGTCGTGGTTTTTCGATATCTAAAGGTACGATAAGTAATATTATTAATGAGAAAGGAAAAAAACGTAAAAGTGGGAAAATACTTCCAAAAAAGTATCCAAAAAAGAAAAAAATTCTGAGACTATTTGTAAGGTAAGATCTTTAATTTTAAAAGAGAATCCGCCAAGTCAAAGGACTATAGCAAAGTGAACGTGAGAACTTTCTCTAATAGATTTATGATTGTTGCCGGTTTTGCATATAATGGAAAATTAAAAGTAAAAAGAGGGGGAAATGTAAAAATCAACTCCCACATATGATCAAGACCGTATATTTCATCCCCATATTCAAAAAAGAAATACCATATCTTTACCCACAGTGCCAACAATCAGTAGAACAGCAAGCAGCCACACATCTAAATCGACTATTAAATTGTTGGAAAAAATGGAACAAGAAACTGGTATCAAGTCCTTTACTGATATTCCTGCTAAATCTCCAGATGTCTCACCCGTGGACTTTTGTGCTTTTGGACTTATAAAAAGGGCATTATCGAAACGTCGACCGAAGACCATTCAAAGACTGGAAAACTGTGGAGCAAGAATGGGACAAAATACCACTGTCGATACTACAAAAGTCATTATTATCATGGAAATGAAGGTGTAGAAAGATAGTTAACAATAAGGGCTATCAAATGGAACATTTAAAACACAAAAATTTCATGTCAAAAATTGAGCTTCAGTCCATTAAAATCGTTCAAAAAATGTCCGAACAGCCTCTGTAATCGCGGGGTAGTTCTCCCTGGATACCCAAGCGATCATTTTCTGCTTTCATTGCAATACCTCTTTTCCACAATCCCTCTTCCCCCCCTTCCTTGATATTTTTTACTTGACGTTGTATTGTTTGGCACAGCTTGGTCAAATATGGTCCTTGCGCCATAAAACAACCAGCCTATTTAGCGGAAATAATTTCGGAGGGGCCAAATCTTCTCTTTTAGTTTTCTTTTCAATCAAAAAGCCGTAAAGCTAAATGAACATGAATGACTTTTTTACTGTTTTCAGACATGCATTTTATGTGTCATAAACAAAACTCCAATCAACGCTGATTAAATTGGATTCAGTGTAAGTTTTTTTTATTGTTTTTTAGCATTTACAATACTTCGAAGAAGGCTCGGGTGTTTGATCTTTCACAAAATAAATCCTTGGTCACTCACGTCTAGGTCGATAGACCAGAGTTTTTTCCAATAGGCGATTTTGTTTGCTAGGTCAATAGACCAGAATTGTCATTTTGTCCAATCCTTTCCCATTGAAGGGGCCGCGTTAGCCGCATGGTAGAGTAGCGGGTTGGCAACTGGAGGATTTCGTGTTCGAAACTCGACCCATCCATTCAAACTTCCTTCAAAATGGGCCGCAGTAGCCCAGTTGGAAGAGTAACGGATTAGCAAATGGAGGGTTGTGAGTTCGAAACTAGGTCCAACCAAAGACGTCGTGTACGCATTGGCTGGTGCACGTTAATCTGTCCTGGCCTAAAATGTCCACACGTTGCATTGCGGAAGTTTGGAGAGTGGTGTGCCAGTTTAGGTGTTGACCTCGTCATCTGACTGTAGCTCAAAATTACGTGTTGTCCTCGGTACTATCCATTCGGGGGGGTTTCAATTAACGTCACACTGGAGTGTTATGTTATGATCTTCGATGTATGAGCCGAACTTGGGGATGTCCACTGGATGGTGAGAGTCGAGGCGAAAGGGGGTGGCGAATGGGGGTGCTGTTCCCCTGAATGACTTGCCAGAGCGGAAGAGAGGAGGAGAGGCAGAGAGTGCGAAGGACTGCAAATCGGTGAGGTCGCAAGAATAAGACTCGGGGGACAAAAACGAAAACTCCGGACGCGAGCCAGCGTCCATGCCGAGACAGTCTGATAGAAGTCCAACAGAATCCCGGCGAGTCGTCTCCTCTCCTTATCCGGCCTCGGCCTCTCACCATATTCAGGTATCCGGATCCCCAAGGTAAAGCCGATTTGTTTTTAAACTGGACCCCACCAATAAATGAATATCAAGAAAAGGAGTTGATTATTTTACAAGTGCTAACCACTACACGACAAATGGTGCCGTGACCAGGATCGGCTTTTGCTGAGTGAAAGTCTTAAGTCTTCATGGACATAACTTGCGATCTCAGAGATTTTATTAATTTAATAAGGATTTAAATGCCGAATGATCAGATTAAGTGGGTGTCCAGCCTTTTTTTGTGTATTTATATTACTTGCGTGAATTAGTTTATTAATTGATATGTGTATTTCTTGTGTAGCATTAATATTGCTTCCCTAAATTAGCTTGTGATTTACGTGTGTATTATTCGGAAGCTTTGCTCCCTTTTAGATTGCTTTTATTATGCATGCTTGCTTATGATTGGTATTATAAATTTGTTGAAGTGGTATTCTTATGTGAGATGATAAAGGGTATCTATGTTATACAAGTGAATGTTATTAGGCTATTTATAAATTGTTTGTTTAAAAGAAGCAAGAGCATCTTATAATAAAAAAAAAAGGAAAAATGGCAAGTCCTCAAAATGGTGTGCCTGAGGGAATTGCAACCAACGCTACGGGGTTGCCGCAATTGCGATCGGAGGTTGGCGCGAGGGGGACCTTTTTCCCTTACAGTTTTTCCCCCGAGAGTCTGGGGTTAATACCCACTTTCACGGGGCAAAGAGGATCATATGATGTGTTAGAATTTTTCGAAAGGATCGAGGAGGTAGCTAAATTTGCGAATTGGACTCAGGACGAGTTGTACTTTGCCTGCAAGTGCAAGTTAGGGGGAGAAGCTGCGTCGTATTTTAGGGACATCCGTCACAGCATCGGGGGGTTTAAGGAGTTAAAAGATGCATTGCTGGAGCGGTTCGAAATAAAAACCGATACCTCCAGTTCCGTTCGAGAATTGTTGGAATTTCGTCAACCCTCGGACATGACTGTAGCCGAATTTTTCACGAAGGCCTCTGCATTGTCATACAGAGCTTGTTGTTCTGGGGAACTTTCAAATGAGATGGAGGAGGCCTATAGAAAAAAAATGTTGAAAGCCGTCCTATTGTCAAACTTATATCCTCAAATCAGGAGGGGCGTTGTTGCCAGGAATCCCTCCACAATAGAGGAAATTAAGCAGTTTGCTTTAGCCGAGGAGCGGGCTTGGAGGGATTGTAAGGGGGATGATCAAATTTTGGAACAGGCACAAATGTTTGCTGTGGTAAGGCGGGACGCTGAATTAGATGAATTAAGGCTTGCAAACAAATCTGTGACCGACACCTGCTCAAAACTTGCAGAGCAAATTCAAAAGTTAACCGAGCGAATTGAATTCATGAACACCGAGCATGCCCCTCATGGGTTTCAATTGGGAAGACGGAACAATCAGACAGATATCGAATGTTTTAATTGCGGAAGAAGGGGACACATAGCGCGATTTTGCAGAGAGAGACCTAGGAAGCAAAACAGTAATAACATGCGACCAAATCAGAGACAACCAAGAGGAGAAACTAGTGAAGGAAATTCTTTTTACACAAGAAATTATAGGGGGTCTTTAAACTAAAAGAGGGTCCGATCAACATACCTGTAGTTGATCCGATTGAACCCAATGTGCAGGTGGAAAGAAACTATGCGATGGAGGAAAGGGCAACAGATCTGCCAATCATCCAATGCATTATAGGGGGTAATAGTGTAAGAGCATTGTTGGATTCGGGGGCATCTCTCAATCTAATTCACAGGAGTGCGATACCGAAGGGTTGGAATTTGGAGGAAAATTGTAACGTTTCTTTGCGCACAATTAGAGATTCCGATTTGAATATTAAGCACAAAACATATTTAACTGTAAACATTGAAGGCCACGAATTTAAAGAGGAATTTTTCATAACCAAGGAGAATATTTCACCGAATTTTCAGGTAATTTTAGGAAATTCTTTCCTATTAAATCAAAATTGCAATCTAAACTTTCAGACTAAAACAGTTTGTGGTGAAAATTTTTTAATTAAATGGTCGGTTGACCCATGTATAAATGAAACGAAGAGGAGTTCGAATAACTGCTCATCGGTCCATAACTTAACACCCGCTGAACAAGATGATCGGATGAGAATTCGTAATTCCTTTTCCAGACCTTTCGCGTATCTGAATAGAAAAGAAACGATTCCTCCTTTTAGCCAGAAAGTTGTACATGCTAATGTAAGGGGAGAGATAGTGTCTGAAATGTTTTTGGCCGAATCGGCAAAACTTAAAAATATTGCCATTTGTCGTACTATTCATTGGAATAATAGCAAAACCAATATTCCGATCATGATTTTAAACACTTCTAACCAAAGTTTAAAGTTAAATAAAGGACTGAAGTTAGTACACCTTGAGCCCCTACAAAATGCGTCCGTGGAAGAGATAAATTATTTGCAGGAAGACTTGGTCAATACAAATTGGGGAGCTTGTGATGAAGCTGATTTAGAGTGGGAAGCAAACTTTAATTTTGATCACATTGAAGACAGCATTAAGCAAAAATTAATTAATTTTTTGAGGGAAAATAAGGATGTTTTTGCCAAATCGGTATTGGATCTGGGAGGATGTAGTGCCCTTCCACATAGGATCAATCTATCAGACCAGGTACCAGTTAGAAAAAAGGCCTATCGCGTTCCATATAATCTCCGAGATGAAATGGATAAGCAAATAAACGTGCTATTGGAAGCGGGGATTTTGCAGGAATCATCCTCCCCTTTTGCTGCTCCCGTTCTTCTGATAAGGAAAGCATCTGGAGAATTTAGATTTGTGACAGATTTTAGAGCGTTAAATGCTAAAGTTATACCCGATTCATACCCAATACCCAACATTAATGAAGCTATTGATTCTTTGGCTGGGGCTGAATACTTTTCAAGCTTGGATTTAACAAGCGGTTTCTTTCAACAAACCATCCATCCTGAAGACATTCACAAAACTGCTATCATTACTCACAGAGGCCTTTTCGAATTCACCAGGAGACCCTTTGGTTTGTCAACCAGTGCTCCTTCTTTCCAAAGATTAATGTCGATCGTATTATCCGGTTTGCAGCCTTTGAATATTTCTTGCTATATTGATGATATTATAATATCCTCAAGAGATGTTGAATCTCACTGGAACAAACTTCAGTTGGTTTTCAACAGTTTGAGAATATTTAACTTAAAACTAAAACCTTCAAAATGTGTGTTCCTGAAGCAAGCGATACGGTACTTAGGTTTTTTAATTGAAAAAGGAGAGGTTAAACCTGACCCAAAAAATGTTGAAGCTATAGAAAATGCTAGGATACCTCAGAGTAGAAAGGACGTACGCCGGTTTTTGGGGTGCATTAATTATTACAGAAAATTCATCCCTGATTTTACTCAGCGCTCTTTAAATTTAACGAAGCTTACAAGGGAAAAGGAAAAGTTTTGTTGGGGTACGGAAGCTCAAAGAGAATTTGAAGATTTAAAGTCGAGCCTAACTAAATTCCCATGTCTTTCATTGCCAGATATGAGTAAGGATTTTTATTTATATACTGATGCTTCACAAGAAGCGCTGGGATGTGTTTTGGCTCAATTGGATGAAAAGGGCTTTCCTAGGCCTGTGGCTTATGCCAGCAGGAAACTTAAAGACGCTGAAACCAGGTATTCAACCACTGAGCGTGAAGTTTTGGCCATAGTCTTTGCCACTGGTTACTTCAAACATTACTTAATTGGAAGAAAATTTCAAATTTTCTCTGATCACGCCGCGTTAACTCATGTTCTGAAGCTGCGTGATCCAATGAACCGCATAGCTAGGTGAGTAGTATACCCCCCCGTATAGGACACGGAAGTGACGTCATACCACGTGACCCGAAGTGGGCGGGGCCAAGTGACATCACAGCGTGACGTCATCGAAAAGCGGAAGTGACGTATGGTTTGTTTACATTTTGGACTTGGGAATTTTTTTTTGTCATCGACTTCGTGCAGGCGTTGAGTTGTTTCAAGATGGCGTCGTTTTGTTGCCATGATGACGAATCACTCGTAGTGTCATCTGGTGGAGATATTCGAAACCCTATTATTTTTAATTAAAAAGCAATTTCGTGGATTCGAACCGAGGACCATAGGATCCGAAGTCAAGTGCGCTATCCGTTAGGCTGTAAGAGAGTTAACTATGGGCGGTGAATTAATGTAGTGTTGGATTTTTTTTTTCTCTTTTGGACTTGTATTTTTTCTTAGTATTAGGAATGGGTTATTTTTAGAAAATGGTTTGAATAATTGCATAGGGGTTTTAATAAATGCTTTTTCAAAACGACTTATGGCGCCATCTAGTGATTTTAAAAGTAAGTAATCTAAGGAACGAATTGATTTCTTAATGTTTTTACTTTATTCATGACCAGTGACGTCAGTGTGTTTACGTTTGGGACTTGGATTTTTTTCCTTCTGAGATTTCGATGTGACGTCACGAGTATGTCCATCGAGCACGTCTGAACTTGAAAAAAGCCAAGTCTGAACTTGAAAAAGCCTACTCACAGTACATTTCCTTACAAGATTTAATTTTGTGTTGGTGAACCGTTATAAAGATGGTAAGGACTGTATGGGTGCCCATAATGACAACGATTTGGATCTTTATGCACCCATAGCGTCTGTTTCATTTGGACAGAAAAGGCAATTTGTGTTTTCTAGAAAGAACTACAATTCTTTAAAAATTGTTCTGGAAATGGAAGCTTGCTTGTGATGAAGTATCCAACAAACCAATTTTGGTTTCACAGCTTGCCCCGTGGGAATGCATTATGCCCTAGAATAAACTTAACGTTTCGTAAAATCCTTGTATAAAGCAGCGATAAACCACTGATGTGCCCCCGAACTAGAACTCAGTGACGTACACTAGACGATATTTGGACAACGTTGCAATTGATCTTTGCCTTTCAGAATAGTATTTTTATAAATGCTTACATCTTGTTGTTTTTAAATAAATTTTTAGCGTGTCTTACCACATATACTGTATTTTGGATTATTTGGGTTTTTTTATTACCATGGTTTTATAAATTTTCTTTTAAAATGCAAGATCTGAAATGAAATTTTTCTTTCCTATATAGATTTATGGTTTTTTTAAGTTAGATGTTTTTACTCAAAAATTAATTATACATTAGATGCTATAACACCTATTTTATAGCAGAAATTTTGTTTTAAAATAATAATATACACTTAAGTAAGAGTAAAAATTTTTGAAACTTTACAAGACAAATACTATGAATATTTTTTCTTGTACATTTGAAGAAGTTATAATAGTATAAAACCCATTTATTCTATAAATCTAACTTAAATGTTATTTTTTAATTAATCTTTCCTTGCATATTATTTTTTGCTTTGAATAAATCTTCATAAATTTTAGTGATTTAATTTATATTATATATAGATTTACAAACCTGTTTTTGGATGAAATATAAGGATTTTATATTTTAAAAATTAATGTTTTTACTTAAAATTAATTATATATTAAATACTATTACACGTATTTTTAATGTTGAAGATTTTTAGAAAACATTTTACAATTGAAACATATACATTAAATATTATGACAAACACTTAAATGCAGATCCATAAGGGAATATTGGAAATCTTTTTAATGCTTACACCTTTCTATTTTAAATAAACTTTTGCTTGTCTTACCACATACACTGTATTTTGGATTATTTGGGTTTTTTTTTTTTATTACCATGGTCTTATAAATTTTCTTTTAAAATGCACGATCTGAAATGAAATTTTCCTTGATTTTGAGATTTACTCAAAAATTAATTATACATTAGATGCTATAGCACATATTTTATTGCAGAATTTTTTAATATTATACACATAAGTGAGCGTAAAAATTTTTGAAACTTTACAAGACCCATATTATGAACATGTTTCCTTACACATTTGAAGTAGTGAAAAATAGTATTAAAACCCTTTATCCTGTAAAATATAAATTAAATATTATTTTTATTTAATCTTTCCTTGCATATTATTGTTTACTTTAAATACATTTTCATTCATTTTAGTGATTTTATTTATATTATAAAGATTTATAAAACTGTTTTTAACGAAATTTTCTTTGATATAAGGATTTATATTTTAAAAGTTAGATGTTTTTTACACAAAAATTAATTATATATCAAATACTATTGCACGTATTATAACATTGAAGATTTTTAGAAAGCGTTTAACAATTGAGAGAGATATATACTTTAAATATTATTACAAACATTTAAATGCAATTTGCTTTTTATTTTTTAATTTTACAATTGAGACATTTTGAAAAGTTTGATTCTTAAAGTGCGTTTTATGCATAGTAAAAAAAAAATATTATAAAAAACCTGTAAGAGTAAAAAGAATTTTATACATTGAAACTTTACAAGACCCATACCATGTTTCCTTGCACATTTGAAGTAGTGAAATATAGAATTAAAAACCATTTGTCCCTGAAGTTCTAAATTAAAAGTTATTTTTCTTTAATGCTTTTGCAAAACCACACATTTTACTATATATGAACTTCCTTTTATTTATTTGAAAACCTTATGCACATCGTACAATTTAAAATTGCACAGCAAAATACCAATACTGTACGAAGCTATGAAGTATTTTACAAGATACTTTGGTACTGTTTTCTTAATTTTAAGTGTTCTACATTGCTATATTAAATGGATAGTTAGTGGGTTTTCTGTTTTTGAAAATAATGTGTGCACATCTGTGCTGCAAAGCAAATTAACTTTTGCCTTTTTCTTGATATTTAATGCATAATCTAAATATTTACTCACACCGCTGATAGTTTTACCCATGAGTAAAATTAAATAATAACTGAAAATTTTAAGTATTAATGTGAATTTTAAAATGAACAAAAATTATTGAAATAATGGATTAAATCTGAATTCTATGTATTCTTAAAACAATCTCTGCAAATCCAGCAGACAATTCTTAAACAGATTGAAGGAAACCACATGGAAACAAAGTAAATTAGAACACTTTTTAATAGTAAAAACATTATGATTAATATTTTTACAAAAATAATACATTGTAGTAAAAAAAGAACTTATTTGAAATATAGAATTAAAAACCATTTGTCCCTGAAGTTCTAAATTAAAAGTTATTTTTCTTTAATGCTTTTGCAAAACCACACATTTTACTATATATGAACTTCCTTTTATTTATTTGAAAACCTTATGCACATCGTACAATTTAAAATTGCACAGCAAAATACCAATACTGTACGAAGCTATGAAGTATTTTACAAGATACTTTGGTACTGTTTTCTTAATTTTAAGTGTTCTACATTGCTATATTAAATGGATAGTTAGTGGGTTTTCTGTTTTTGAAAATAATGTGTGCACATCTGTGCTGCAAAGCAAATTAACTTTTGCCTTTTTCTTGATATTTAATGCATAATCTAAATATTTACTCACACCGCTGATAGTTTTACCCATGAGTAAAATTAAATAATAACTGAAAATTTTAAGTATTAATGTGAATTTTAAAATGAACAAAAATTATTGAAATAATGGATTAAATCTGAATTCTATGTATTCTTAAAACAATCTCTGCAAATCCAGCAGACAATTCTTAAACAGATTGAAGGAAACCACATGGAAACAAAGTAAATTAGAACACTTTTTAATAGTAAAAACATTATGATTAATATTTTTACAAAAATAATACATTGTAGTAAAAAAAGAACTTATTTGAAATATAGAATTAAAAACCATTTGTCCCTGAAGTTCTAAATTAAAAGTTATTTTTCTTTAATGCTTTTGCAAAACCACACATTTTACTATATATGAACTTCCTTTTATTTATTTGAAAACCTTATGCACATCGTACAATTTAAAATTGCACAGCAAAATACCAATACTGTACGAAGCTATGAAGTATTTTACAAGATACTTTGGTACTGTTTTCTTAATTTTAAGTGTTCTACATTGCTATATTAAATGGATAGTTAGTGGGTTTTCTGTTTTTGAAAATAATGTGTGCACATCTGTGCTGCAAAGCAAATTAACTTTTGCCTTTTTCTTGATATTTAATGCATAATCTAAATATTTACTCACACCGCTGATAGTTTTACCCATGAGTAAAATTAAATAATAACTGAAAATTTTAAGTATTAATGTGAATTTTAAAATGAACAAAAATTATTGAAATAATGGATTAAATCTGAATTCTATGTATTCTTAAAACAATCTCTGCAAATCCAGCAGACAATTCTTAAACAGATTGAAGGAAACCACATGGAAACAAAGTAAATTAGAACACTTTTTAATAGTAAAAACATTATGATTAATATTTTTACAAAAATAATACATTGTAGTAAAAAAAGAACTTATTTTTACATACTTACATTTTTTTAAGAGACTTATTTCCGACAAGCCAATTATTCAATGCCATCACCTCAGCTATGGGCAATGCAAATTATTTTTGTGATGACCACATTATAGTTTTTGGATATCTTTGTTGCTACTTAGAGCATAAAATGCATCGAATTTGGGAAACCCATATTGTTCTAAGTTGATATTCGGAATATTCAATGCATCTAAGCGTTTCTTTTCCACACAACCACCTTTGTAAGCAATTAGGTACTGAGTGACCCTCTTGGTCTGCTCGTAATATTCTAAAAGCTTAGAGTCTAGATTTTTCTAAGGGAGCACAATTTGCTATGTCATGGGACAGAAATGAAGTGCACATACGTAATTTTTAACATATCACACAGTTGTACGATCTTTGGCACTCAGTTTATGCTTAGACGATAAGTTAAAACGAATACTTGAAGCTACTTGCGACTTTTACAGCGATGTATGCGTATTTACGTACTAAGAAACTTTCTTGAATCTGAAATTCATCAAAATGCACAATTGCACAAATATTAATCATTGCTATTGAAAAGCGTTAGCTGTTCTTGGAAAAATAATTGTAAACTGGAGGCCACGAAGAACTGGACTATATAACACCATACACTTACTAATCAGTAAAGTTAAAATTTATCTTTTGCGTTCCATAGTTACTCACAAAAGATAAGACTAAGTGAAGAATGTACATACTCAGAAAACATGGTGTTTGTGATAATGCGCGAAATAAAATTTTGTGTTATAATACAAGATTTTAACGAAAGGATATACTTAAATGTGCGTGTGATTTTTTGACTCTACCACGTTTATGCGCTGAATGCAATTCAATTCTACGACTAAATTTGAGCAAGAAAAAAAATATAACCAAATATAATTTATAAGAGAAACGTATTTTGACTTTCTTTAAAATGAGAACTTTAAAGTATACTGAATTCTCTTGATTCTGCAGTTTTATTTTTTCTAAAATTACATCAACAAATTGAATTATTTTATTTGTGTGCACACACAAGTCTTTGCCTCTGTTAAAAGGAAACTAGTATCTTTGACAAGTATCAGATTTTTAAAAATTAATTCAGAGAAGAACCTTTTTTCATGGGATTTAACTCAATCTGCTCCATAATTTTACCCTTAAGAGTAATAGAGCATATTATAGTTTTTAAGGAAAATGAATAACCATTATGCAAATTTGAAGCCAAAAGTTCCAAGCATGTCTATGCGCCTATCTACGTTTAGAGATTGACCAACGCACAGACGTTGACATTAGGGACCTAGCCGTAAACGGATCGTATTATACTGAACGATTATACCGGTGTCTTGGACGTGATCAGGTGCTATTGGTGTGGCGAAGGGCTTGAAAATTGGTAAAAAGATGTAGTGAGACACAAACACAAAGTTTTATCCAAAATGTTTGGTAGCCCATAGATGAAATTGTACAGGTGCTGGATGAAATCAACAATACCAATGGTTTTATAAAAAAAAACGATGTATAGCTTTACCCCTTAGACAACGACAAGGACGAACGACTTTGTAAAATTTGCAAGGAATCGGAAAATGAATGCTACTTTACAGCCTTGCGGTCATCTGGTGACATGCATGTGATGTACGAAGAGTCTTTCAACGTGTCCTATGTATCGAACCAATATTTTACATAAAATTAAAACGTACATTTGTTACTAAACTCTATTTATTAGTACATGTAGTAGATGCAATTTCAAGTGATATACTGAACATGGTGAGGAAGAAAATCCAATTGTAAAAGGGTGGTATTGAGTTGAAAGTTATTAAATTGGCAAAAGTGCTTCAGTAAGAAGATTAGTAAGGAAGTTTGAGACTCTAAAACCCTAAAACTCTTTATTAAGGAAAAAAATCGTGTAGGAAAGACTTATACACCCTTATAAATATATTGACTATTTTAATTATTAGTCGTTTGTTCATTATATGTTAAACCTATTTACTAAAGAATTTTAAAGGGTGCCTTAAACAGGAGTTACTAAATGCTTTAGGAAAGATGTGTAAATGTACTCTGTAATGCAAGAGAGAATGCTTGAATTAAATATTCATTTTGAGTGTTTCCTTCTTGTAGTGGGGGGGCTTATTAATAGTACTTTTGTTAGAGCATTTTAAAATATTTCACACTTTAAAAGAATTATTTATATTTATTTTTTATTAATTTTTAAAACTTTTTAACTTTACTGCTTAACTTTTTTATTGTTACTGTTTAACTTTATTTTACTGCTTAACTTTTTTACTGTTTAACTTTTTAAGTTTAACTTTTTTTACTGTTTAACTTTTTTTACTGTTTAACTTTTTTTTACTGTTTAACTTTTTCTCTTTAACATTTTTTTTTTACTGTTTAAATTTTTTTCCTGTTTAACTTTTTTTCACTGTTTAACTTTTTATTGGTTAATTTTTTCTATTTAACTTTTTTTACTGTTTAACTTTTTTAATTGGTTTTTTACTGCTTAATGTTTTTTCTACTATAAAAATAGGTCTAAGATTATTCAGGATGTTTCGAAAATTCTTGTGAAAATGAATGTTTTCTGAAAAGAATGCCTGGATTACAAATATAGTAATTTTAGATAAAATATCATTTGCATGTATATCTATGTCCTATTTCTCCTTGGGTTCATTACTCGAAACTTAGGTAAAATATATTTTGATTTAGAAAAGTGCAGTAAAGTTAAAAAGTTTTAAAAATTAATAAAAAATAAATATAAATAATTCTTTTAAAGTGTGAAATATTTTAAAATGCTCTAACAAAAGTACTATTAATAAGCCCCCCCACTACAAGAAGGAAACACTCAAAATGAATATTTAATTCAAGCATTCTCTCTTGCATTACAGAGTACATTTACACATCTTTCCTAAAGCATTTAGTAACTCCTGTTTAAGGCACCCTTTAAAATTCTTTAGTAAATAGGTTTAACATATAATGAACAAACGACTAATAATTAAAATAGTCAATATATTTATAAGGGTGTATAAGTCTTTCCTACACGATTTTTTTCCTTAATAAAGAGTTTTAGGGTTTTAGAGTCTCAAACTTCCTTACTAATCTTCTTACTGAAGCACTTTTGCCAATTTAATAACTTTCAACTCAATACCACCCTTTTACAATTGGATTTTCTTCCTCACCATGTTCAGTATATCACTTGAAATTGCATCTACTACATGTACTAATAAATAGAGTTTAGTAACAAATGTACGTTTTAATTTTATGTAAAATATTGGTTCGATACATAGGACACGTTGAAAGACTCTTCGTACATCACATGCATGTCACCAGATGACCGCAAGGCTGTAAAGTAGCATTCATTTTCCGATTCCTTGCAAATTTTACAAAGTCGTTCGTCCTTGTCGTTGTCTAAGGGGTAAAGCTATACATCGTTTTTTTTTATAAAACCATTGGTATTGTTGATTTCATCCAGCACCTGTACAATTTCATCTATGGGCTACCAAACATTTTGGATAAAACTTTGTGTTTGTGTCTCACTACATCTTTTTACCAATTTTCAAGCCCTTCGCCACACCAATAGCACCTGATCACGTCCAAGACACCGGTATAATCGTTCAGTATAATACGATCCGTTTACGGCTAGGTCCCTAATGTCAACGTCTGTGCGTTGGTCAATCTCTAAACGTAGATAGGCGCATAGACATGCTTGGAACTTTTGGCTTCAAATTTGCATAATGGTTATTCATTTTCCTTAAAAACTATAATATGCTCTATTACTCTTAAGGGTAAAATTATGGAGCAGATTGAGTTAAATCCCATGAAAAAAGGTTCTTCTCTGAATTAATTTTTAAAAATCTGATACTTGTCAAAGATACTAGTTTCCTTTTAACAGAGGCAAAGACTTGTGTGTGCACACAAATAAAATAATTCAATTTGTTGATGTAATTTTAGAAAAAATAAAACTGCAGAATCAAGAGAATTCAGTATACTTTAAAGTTCTCATTTTAAAGAAAGTCAAAATACGTTTCTCTTATAAATTATATTTGGTTATATTTTTTTTCTTGCTCAAATTTAGTCGTAGAATTGAATTGCATTCAGCGCATAAACGTGGTAGAGTCAAAAAATCACACGCACATTTAAGTATATCCTTTCGTTAAAATCTTGTATTATAACACAAAATTTTATTTCGCGCATTATCACAAACACCATGTTTTCTGAGTATGTACATTCTTCACTTAGTCTTATCTTTTGTGAGTAACTATGGAACGCAAAAGATAAATTTTAACTTTACTGATTAGTAAGTGTATGGTGTTATATAGTCCAGTTCTTCGTGGCCTCCAGTTTACAATTATTTTTCCAAGAACAGCTAACGCTTTTCAATAGCAATGATTAATATTTGTGCAATTGTGCATTTTGATGAATTTCAGATTCAAGAAAGTTTCTTAGTACGTAAATACGCATACATCGCTGTAAAAGTCGCAAGTAGCTTCAAGTATTCGTTTTAACTTATCGTCTAAGCATAAACTGAGTGCCAAAGATCGTACAACTGTGTGATATGTTAAAAATTACGTATGTGCACTTCATTTCTGTCCCATGACATAGCAAATTGTGCTCCCTTAGAAAAATCTAGACTCTAAGCTTTTAGAATATTACGAGCAGACCAAGAGGGTCACTCAGTACCTAATTGCTTACAAAGGTGGTTGTGTGGAAAAGAAACGCTTAGATGCATTGAATATTCCGAATATCAACTTAGAACAATATGGGTTTCCCAAATTCGATGCATTTTATGCTCTAAGTAGCAACAAAGATATCCAAAAACTATAATGTGGTCATCACAAAAATAATTTGCATTGCCCCATAGCTGAGGTGATGGCATTGAATAATTGGCTTGTCGGAAATAAGTCTCTTAAAAAAATGTAAGTATGTAAAAATAAGTTCTTTTTTTACTACAATGTATTATTTTTGTAAAAATATTAATCATAATGTTTTTACTATTAAAAAGTGTTCTAATTTACTTTGTTTCCATGTGGCTTCCTTCAATCTGTTTAAGAATTGTCTGCTGGATTTGCAGAGATTGTTTTAAGAATACATAGAATTCAGATTTAATCCATTATTTCAATAATTTTTGTTCATTTTAAAATTCACATTAATACTTAAAATTTTCAGTTATTATTTAATTTTACTCATGGGTAAAACTATCAGCGGTGTGAGTAAATATTTAGATTATGCATTAAATATCAAGAAAAGGGCAAAAGTTAATTTGCTTAGCAGCACAGATGTGCACACATTATTTTCAAAAACAGAAAACCCACTTACTATCCATTTAATATAGCAATGTAGAACACTTAAAATTAAGAAAACAGTACCAAAGTATCTTGTAAAATACTTCATAGCTTCGTACAGTATTGGTATTTTGCTGTGCAATTTTAAATTGTACGATGTGCATAAGGTTTTCAAATAAATAAAAGGAAGTTCATATATAGTAAAATGTGTGGTTTTGCAAAAGCATTAAAGAAAAATAACTTTTAATTTAGAACTTCAGGGACAAATGGTTTTTAATTCTATATTTCAAATAAGTTCTTTTTTTACTACAATGTATTATTTTTGTAAAAATATTAATCATAATGTTTTTACTATTAAAAAGTGTTCTAATTTACTTTGTTTCCATGTGGTTTCCTTCAATCTGTTTAAGAATTGTCTGCTGGATTTGCAGAGATTGTTTTAAGAATACATAGAATTCAGATTTAATCCATTATTTCAATAATTTTTGTTCATTTTAAAATTCACATTAATACTTAAAATTTTCAGTTATTATTTAATTTTACTCATGGGTAAAACTATCAGCGGTGTGAGTAAATATTTAGATTATGCATTAAATATCAAGAAAAAGGCAAAAGTTAATTTGCTTTGCAGCACAGATGTGCACACATTATTTTCAAAAACAGAAAACCCACTAACTATCCATTTAATATAGCAATGTAGAACACTTAAAATTAAGAAAACAGTACCAAAGTATCTTGTAAAATACTTCATAGCTTCGTACAGTATTGGTATTTTGCTGTGCAATTTTAAATTGTACGATGTGCATAAGGTTTTCAAATAAATAAAAGGAAGTTCATATATAGTAAAATGTGTGGTTTTGCAAAAGCATTAAAGAAAAATAACTTTTAATTTAGAACTTCAGGGACAAATGGTTTTTAATTCTATATTTCAAATAAGTTCTTTTTTTACTACAATGTATTATTTTTGTAAAAATATTAATCATAATGTTTTTACTATTAAAAAGTGTTCTAATTTACTTTGTTTCCATGTGGTTTCCTTCAATCTGTTTAAGAATTGTCTGCTGGATTTGCAGAGATTGTTTTAAGAATACATAGAATTCAGATTTAATCCATTATTTCAATAATTTTTGTTCATTTTAAAATTCACATTAATACTTAAAATTTTCAGTTATTATTTAATTTTACTCATGGGTAAAACTATCAGCGGTGTGAGTAAATATTTAGATTATGCATTAAATATCAAGAAAAAGGCAAAAGTTAATTTGCTTTGCAGCACAGATGTGCACACATTATTTTCAAAAACAGAAAACCCACTAACTATCCATTTAATATAGCAATGTAGAACACTTAAAATTAAGAAAACAGTACCAAAGTATCTTGTAAAATACTTCATAGCTTCGTACAGTATTGGTATTTTGCTGTGCAATTTTAAATTGTACGATGTGCATAAGGTTTTCAAATAAATAAAAGGAAGTTCATATTTAGTAAAATGTGTGGTTTTGCAAAAGCATTAAAGAAAAATAACTTTTAATTTAGAACTTCAGGGACAAATGGTTTTTAATTCTATATTTCACTACTTCAAATGTGCAAGGAAACATGGTATGGGTCTTGTAAAGTTTCAATGTATAAAATTCTTTTTACTCTTACAGGTTTTTTATAATATTTTTTTTTTACTATGCATAAAACGCACTTTAAGAATCAAACTTTTCAAAATGTCTCAATTGTAAAATTAAAAAATAAAAAGCAAATTGCATTTAAATGTTTGTAATAATATTTAAAGTATATATTTCAATTGTTAAACGCTTTCTAAAAATCTTCAATGTTATAATACGTGCAATAGTATTTGATATATAATTAATTTTTGTGTAAAAAAACATCTAACTTTTAAAATATAAATCCCTATATCAAAGAAAATTTCGTTAAAAACAGTTTTGTAAATCTTTATAATATAAATAAAATCACTAAAATGAATGAAAATTTATTTAAAGTAAACAATAATATGCAAGGAAAGATTAAATAAAAATAATATTTAATTTATATTTTACAGGATAAAGGGTTTTAATACTATTTTTCACTACTTCAAATGTGTAAGGAAACATGTTCATAATATGGGTCTTGTAAAGTTTCAAAAATTTTTACGCTCACTTATGTGTATAATATTAAAAAATTCTGCAATAAAATATGTGCTATAGCATCTAATGTATAATTAATTTTTGAGTAAATCTCAAAATCAAGGAAAATTTCATTTCAGATCGTGCATTTTAAAAGAAAATTTATAAGACCATGGTAATAAAAAAAAAAAACCCAAATAATCCAAAATACAGTGTATGTGGTAAGACAAGCAAAAGTTTATTTAAAATAGAAAGGTGTAAGCATTAAAAAGATTTCCAATATTCCCTTATGGATCTGCATTTAAGTGTTTGTCATAATATTTAATGTATATGTTTCAATTGTAAAATGTTTTCTAAAAATCTTCAACATTAAAAATATGTGTAATAGTATTTAATATATAATTAATTTTAAGTAAAAACATTAATTTTTAAAATATTAAATCCTTATATTTCATCCAAAAACAGGTTTGTAAATCTATATAATATAAATTAAATCACTAAAATTTATGAAGATTTATTCAAAGCAAAAAATAATATGCAAGGAAAGATTAATTAAAAAATAACATTTAAGTTAGATTTATAGAATAAATGGGTTTTATACTATTATAACTTCTTCAAATGTACAAGAAAAAATATTCATAGTATTTGTCTTGTAAAGTTTCAAAAATTTTTACTCTTACTTAAGTGTATATTATTATTTTAAAACAAAATTTCTGCTATAAAATAGGTGTTATAGCATCTAATGTATAATTAATTTTTGAGTAAAAACATCTAACTTAAAAAAAACCATAAATCTATATAGCAAAGAAAAATTTCATTTCAGATCTTGCATTTTAAAAGAAAATTTATAAAACCATGGTAATAAAAAAACCCAAATAATCCAAAATACAGTATATGTGGTAAGACACGCTAAAAATTTATTTAAAAACGAGATGTAAGCATTTATAAAAATACTATTCTGAAAGGCAAAGATCAATTGCAACGTTGTCCAAATATCGTCTAGTGTACGACACTGAGTTCTAGTTCGGGGGCACATCAGTGGTTTATCGCTGCTTTATACAAGAATTTTACGAAACGTTAAGTTTATTCTAGGGCATAATGCATTCCCACGGGGCAAGCTGTGAAACCAAAATTGGTTTGTTGGATACTTCATCTCAAGCAAGCTTCCATTTTCCAGAACAATTTTTAAAGAATTGTAGTTCTTTCTAGAAAACACAAATTGCCTTTTCTGTCCAAATGAAACAGACGCTATGGGTGCATAAAGATCCAAATCGTTGTCATTATGGGCACCCATACAGTCCTTACCATCTTTATAACGGTTCACCAACACAAAATTAAATCTTGTAAGGAAATGTACTGTGAGTAGGCTTTTTCAAGTTCAGACTTGGCTTTTTTCAAGTTCAGACGTGCTCGATGGACATACTCGTGACGTCACATCGAAATCTCAGAAGGAAAAAAATCCAAGTCCCAAACGTAAACACACTGACGTCACTGGTCATGAATAAAGTAAAAACATTAAGAAATCAATTCGTTCCTTAGATTACTTACTTTTAAAATCACTAGATGGCGCCATAAGTCGTTTTGAAAAAGCATTTATTAAAACCCCTATGCAATTATTCAAACCATTTTCTAAAAATAACCCATTCCTAATACTAAGAAAAAATACAAGTCCAAAAGAGAAAAAAAAAATCCAACACTACATTAATTCACCGCCCATAGTTAACTCTCTTACAGCCTAACGGATAGCGCACTTGACTTCGGATCCTATGGTCCTCGGTTCGAATCCACGAAATTGCTTTTTAATTAAAAATAATAGGGTTTCGAATATCTCCACCAGATGACACTACGAGTGATTCGTCATCATGGCAACAAAACGACGCCATCTTGAAACAACTCAACGCCTGCACGAAGTCGATGACAAAAAAAAAATTCCCAAGTCCAAAATGTAAACAAACCATACGTCACTTCCGCTTTTCGATGACGTCACGCTGTGATGTCACTTGGCCCCGCCCACTTCGGGTCACGTGGTATGACGTCACTTCCGTGTCCTATACGGGGGGGTATACTACTTAGGTGGATTATGGCTCTTTCGCATTTTGACTTCGATATTAAATTCATAGCAGGAAAATGCAACAAGGTGGCAGATTTTTTGTCAAGAGGAGTTGCTTACCCACCCGATAATACTAATATTGGTCATGATCACCAATTGCTGATGGGAGAAAGAAGGAATAAAACGCGCACTGAAGTATCCTTGTTAAGTTGCTTACAGGACGATATTATAAAACATCAAGAAAGGGATTCTAAATGTCAAAGCATTAGAAAATTATTACGTAGTAACAGGGAAGTTAAGCCTCAATTTTTGAGTTTTTTTGTGCAAAATGAAGTTTTGAAATGCAAATATAAAGTACCGAGAAATTGGGATAGAGAGAACGTTGCAAAATTGGTAGTTCCTGCGATTATGGTGCCAGAAATACTTCGACAATCGCATGATTCCCCAATGGCGTGTCACCAGGGTTTACAAAAGACGTTAATCCGAATCAAAAGAAATTATTATTGGCCTGGAATATTCTCAGATGTACGGAATTGGATTCAATCTTGCACAAAATGTTTGCAGAAGCGAGCACATAAGCCAAAAAAGCTGGCTCCTTTGCAAAGAATGCCAATTCCGGAATTCCCCTATCAGAGAGTGGCAATAGATGTTTTGGGACCTTTTCCGATTTCAATGGATGGCAATAGATATATTGTAACTATGACCGATTACTTCACACGATGGGGCGAAGCATATCCAGTGAGATCCATCAAAAGTGAGGACATATCAAGGGTGTTATTGCAGTTTGTAGCCCGATTTGGTTGCCCAGAACATTTAGTGTCCGACAGAGGGTCCAATTTTATTAGCGAGGTTATAGTTAAACTTTACGAAATGTTGGGTATTCAAAAACACACGACTACAGCTTTTCACCCGCAGTCCGATGGTGTCTTAGAACGTTGGCATTCAACGTTAGCAAATGCCCTTTCTCATGTAGTGAATGAGAATCATAACGACTGGGATAGATGTCTAGAATTTGCTCTTTTGGCTTACAGAACTACTGTCCACTCAAGCACTATGGAAACTCCAGCATTTCTGACTTATGGGCGTGAGTTCAGGCTCCCCTATCAATTTCTGTTGAATCCTCCTCCTCGATCCTATTCGGAACCAGAAGATTACACTATCTCGCTATTGGGTCGTCTAAATACTGTATTTTCTAAAGTAAGAAAGAATTTATTAGCCGCAGCTGAAAGTCAGGAGAGGAATAGAAATAGAATAGCGGTAAACAAAGATATACAAGTGGGAGATTTTGTTTTTCTATATGATCCTTCAATAAAACAAGGATTATCAAAAAAATTATCTAAACCAAATAAAGGTCCGTACAGGGTCTTAAAGAAGTTAACCCCCGTGAATTTCCAGATATGCCCTGTTGACAGCCCAGGAAGGAATCAATCTGTACATGTTGATAGACTCACAAAAATGGTTGAAAGAAAAAGTTTTCCCGAATATGAAATCGGTTTATCACCCTCGTTTAAACCTGCTGATAGTGAAACCGATGGGCCAGTTTGTCCTGACAACTTCTCGTTGGGGGAAGAAACTTTTAGAGGACGAGCAGGGGTAAAGGGGTGGTTTCTTCCAGATCAAAAGATCCCTCCAAGAGATAACGGTCAGTTTACTGCTTTAGAAAGCGCTCAAAGTTCTCTGCCTGCCCAGCAGAATACCAGGAGTGTACAATATAATCTCCGTCCCAGGAGGCGCGGATTTGTGATTAGGGATTAAGAGAGATAGAATTTGTGACTTTTTTTTTTTTCATACAATTCATGCGATTAAAAATATAGAGTACATTTCTATTATATTGTATTTTTAATGTAGTTCGGTGGTATTTGATGTTTGTATATATGTACAATTCTTGTATATTTAAATGATATCGTATAAATGTTATTCTGTGGTATCCAATGTTTTAATATACGTCCAGTAGGTAATTCAGAAGATTAAAATTGAATGCATTTTAGTTATTTTATGTAACAAATATGATTTGTGATTTAATGTGAAATTGGGCAGAGCAACCTAAGCGAGTTAAATACATAAGAAATTGACTTTTTTTAATTCAAGGCTGGATATCTTTCATGATCATTCAAACTGTTATATTGATGTGAAGAAAAAAAAAATTTCTGTGAAATTTTTCTTCGTAGGAGGGGGATATTTATGTTATGTTATGATCTTCGATGTATGAGCCGAACTTGGGGATGTCCACTGGATGGTGAGAGTCGAGGCGAAAGGGGGTGGCGAATGGGGGTGCTGTTCCCCTGAATGACTTGCCAGAGCGGAAGAGAGGAGGAGAGGCAGAGAGTGCGAAGGACTGCAAATCGGTGAGGTCGCAAGAATAAGACTCGGGGGACAAAAACGAAAACTCCGGACGCGAGCCAGCGTCCATGCCGAGACAGTCTGATAGAAGTCCAACAGAATCCCGGCGAGTCGTCTCCTCTCCTTATCCGGCCTGCCCCGGCCTCGGCCTCTCACCATATTCAGGTATCCGGATCCCCAAGGTATAGCCGATTTGTTTTTAAACTGGACCCCACCAATAAATGAATATCAAGAAAAGGAGTTGATTATTTTACAAGTGCTAACCACTACACGACAGGAGCAACACAACGGGCTATTGGTGACGGTCCGGGATCAATCCCAAAGGGAAAGATCCGAGGACAACACCACGTAATTTTCAACCACGGTGAGATGACGAGGCAACACCTGAGCTGGCACCCCATTCTCCAAACTTCCACACCACGCCAACGTGAGGACATTTGAGGCCACGACAGATTTAACGTGCACCAGCCCCCTTTGTACACGACGGTGTTTGGCTGGATTCGAACTCGCAACCCTTCGGTTGCAAGTCAGTTACTTTTCCAACCGGGCCACCGCGGCCCTACTATCCATTCGGGGGGGTATTTCAATTAACGTCATACTGGAGCAACACAACGGGCTATTGGTGACGGTCCGGGATCAATCCCAAAGGGAAAGATCCGAGGACAACACCACGTAATTTTGAACCACGGTCAGATGACGAGGCAACACCTGAGCTGGCATCCCACTCTCCAAACTTCCACACCACGCCAACGTGAGGACATTTGAGGCCACGATAGATTTAACGTGCACCAGCCCCCTTTGTACACGACGGTGTTTGGCTGGATTCGAACTCGCAACCCTTCGGTTGCAAGTCCGTTACTCTTCCAACCGGGCCATCGTGGCCCTCTATCCATTCGCTATTAATGCAGGACCGTCACTTATAACCCGTTGTGTTGCTTCAGTGCGATGTTAATTAACTACCTAATCTAATTACCATCTTATTTGTGCCGGTAAAAGCTCTTAATTAACTTCAGATAGTCTATTATTATCGAGAGAAGGAAATGTTATTACCCACTTTCAACTGTTAGACCCTTTGAAAATAGACATTTCCGACTAATTTACCTGTTCGCAAAGCATGTTGATCCGGCGTTCAGACATTAATGAATGCAAACAAATTCTCACTTTGCCAATTGTTGCTACGAAACGTGACAATAACATTCCCTGCATAATTCGCCGATTTATAGTCGGCTAAGGAACAGCAGACAATATCGCTGCTAAAGCGGATTGTTATATTTCGTCTTGCGAAAAACGCTTGTTTCAATATTTGCGTTACTTTAACGTTTAGTCTTTTCGTGCAATTACATTATGTCCACATGTTCAGACCTCCAACTATCCAGATGTCTTGCTTAATTTTGTAATTTATTTAACTTTGTCGTACAGATAAGGTTGAAAACTAGCAGACCCGTGCATAATATTTGTCCAAAAGTTGTTTTTTTTAACTTCTTAAGGTATCTATCTGCCTGCCTTTAAAACATGAATTTTGGTCAAAATATCGAAGTTTCAATTTTGGTCTAGTATTGTAATCTGAACTTTTTTCTTTCAAATTCTGTTAAAATTTTGTTTCTAAGTAATTTAGAACTGGAGTTATGGCTGTTTTTATATTACTCCACAGCTGGAGTTCTTCATGTGTGTACATAAAGTTATTTTTCCATTTTTCTCAAAATTGATGTTTACATGTTTTTGCTTCACGCAAATTAGCATAACTCAAAAAGTTAAAGTTCAAATGCTTTGAAATTTTGTAGGCATGTTTCACAAATATATATACAGGGAATAGGCTACAGTCATGGTTAAATATTAATTATTTTCTGATTTACAGTCTTTTAATTCATGACTTGCGCAATAGTTTAGGGAACTTTTCAAAATGTTGTAATCGAGTTCCCATAACTTCAGATATATATGTGTGATCACCGTGATAATAGTCTATTCCCTGAAGAAGTTCATTATAAATATTATCAAATTTACAAAACAGAGATATAATGATTACTTTTGGAGTTATATCATTCTGCGTATCGGCATATTTTACTGTAATTTTTACCTTATTTTTCTATCTAAGCAATGAACGAATTATCATATGCTTATATTTTATATGCTGTTCCTAGTTTTATGTTGTGTTTAATCATAAAATTGAAGTTAGAAGTAAAAATTTAAGTAATTTCAAAAAATGACCCCCGAAGGCAGGCCTTAAATCTATGGTAGTCTTTTTCTGTTAATGTGGTTAAGTTAAATGTGGGTGTCAGTATTTCTATGGTGGAACGTATTTCTTGTACGTATTCGGAAAGTGCCGTCACTTGGCTTTGGAGTTCGGTAGGTAGATAGGCAAGTAGTTGAATTAACATCGCACTGGAGCAACACAACAGGTTATTGTTGACGCTCCGGGATCAATCCCTAAGGGAAAAAATCCGAGGACAACCGATTGTCATTTTGAACCATGGTCAGATGTCGAGGTGAGCTGGCACCCCACTCTCCAAACTTCCACACCAAGGACATATGTGATCACGACAGATTTACCGTGCACCAGCCTCCGCGTACACGACGGCCTTCGTCTGGACCTAGTTTCGAACTCGCAACCCTCCTAGTCCGCTGCTCTTCCAACTGGGCTACCGAGGACTCGTATCTGTTGGTATCTTTACATTTCATGCTTAGTTTAAATACATTTATAATGAATCTAAACATCGATACCCACATTTCATACCTTCAAATGAAATAGAAGTTAGTCATCAAACAACGTAATTTAACTTCCATGTTTGAAATACTTTTCGAGTTTTTTGGGGTTCTGGGATTGTTTAGAACTTCTGTCGACATGCAATTATCTTGCAGTGTACCCGTAATGTTGCGGCCACGTGTTGATTGTCCCAAAACGCATTGTCTGTTATTGAGTGATGGTGCTTCCTGCGCGCCGAGGAGCTATTTATCAATTCCCGCTTCCTGCTTTCGATCTGTTTAACAATCCCTATAAATAACCACCAGACGCTCCGCCTTTCAAATACGGATGCATTCTCAGTGCTTTTGCGTTGTTTATGCTATGTCTAAGTGGCTCAGTTGACAGATAACCACCAGAAGAGCCCGCGGCTCTCCTTCGAAGGACTTGTTTTTTTAACCCTCCAACTGTTTTGACGATATATCGCGCCAGTCGAGATCTAACCAATTTTGCTAATGACGAGGTATCCCGTCTTTAAGATCAAAGGGGACTCAAAATGTCCTCACGCCTGCATTACTTTTGTAAGACTAATAACAGATGTGCCAAGCGATTTTAAAATCCATCGAGCGGTTCGGGAGTTACAGCCTACGAAAGTTGCCAACTCGGGTAAAAAAAAAGCATTGAAAATCGCACTTTTCCCGATTTCTCCCGTTTAAATTGTCGGATTGGTCTGAAAATTGCTGTGCATATTCTCTGTATATCAAACATTAATCGTACCAAGCGATTTTAAAATCCATCGAGCGGTTCGTGAGTTACAGCCTACGAAAGTTGCCAACTCGGGTAAAAAAAAAAGCATTGAAAATCGCACTTTTCCCGATTTCTCCCGTTTAAATTGTCGGTTTGGTCTGAAAATTGGTGTACTTAACTTTTGTAAGACCAATTAGATATGTGCCGTGCGATTTTAAAATCCATCGAGCGGTTCGTGAGTTACAGCCTACGAAAGTTGCCAACTCGGGTCAAAAAAAAGCATTGAAAATCGCACTTTTCCCGATTTCTCCCGTTTAAATTGTCGGATTGGTCTGAAAATTGGTGTGCATAACTTTTGTAAGACCAATTAGATATGTGCCAAGCGATTTTAAAATCCATCGAGCGGTTCGTGAGTTACAGCCTACGAAAGTTGCCAACTCGGGTAAAAAAAAAGCATTGAAGATCGCACTTTTCCCGATTTCTCCCGTTTAAATTGTCGGATTAGTCTGAAAATTGGTGTGCATAACTTTTGTAAGACCAATTAGATATGTGCCGAGCGATTTTAAAATCCATCGAGCGGTTTGGGAGTTACAGCCTACGAAATTGCGAAAATCGTCTCAATACCTCGTGAAAAGCACGTTATTCACGTTTTCACTAAACCATACGCCATTTCGGCCCTAATTATGGTAGAAACACGTCCAAAATAGCTGTGCGTTTAGAAAATCTTATACTAAACGGTGTGAAAGTTTGGAGAGTGGGGAGCCCGCTCAGGTGCTGACCTCGTCATCTGACCGTGGTTCAAAATTACGTGGTGTTGTCCTCGGGTCTTTCACTTCGGGTTTGATCCCTGGACCGTCGCCAATGGCCCGTTGTGTTGCTTCAACGCGACGTTAATCAAAATACCTACTCGTCTTCCAGATATTGCATTTTACATCTGGTTCTTTTCTAATGACGAGATATCTCGTCCATCAAGATTTGGTCAGTTTTGCTAATGACGATATACCTCGTCTGGACAACCACCAGTAGGGTTGAAGCAGAGATAAAAATTACAAATATCTTCTGCCCTAATGATGATGGGGCCTGTCGTGGCTCAGTGAGTATGTCCACTGCGCTAGCAACCTGCGAGTTGTAGGCGGCGCAGGTTTGATTCCTCTCAGGTGCTTTCCTCCCTTTTCTCTTTTGTGTCAGTAATTTTAATTGTGTGTGCGTGTCTCTTACTTGATATTGTGTCTTGTGTTTGGCGAAGCATGGCCAAATATGGCCCTTGGGCCATAAACTCCAAAACCAACCAACCTTATGATAACGAACGTTTTGCTCCACTAAAATGGCCATCCAATATTTATTCAGTTTTATTACTTTTATTGATTACATTTTGTTTTACTTTTTTACTACCAGTTTGACTAAGGTTTCATCTGTTTATTCATCTGACATCTGGTATGGGGAAGCGGTAGCCCGGCGCGTGTAGGTAGGTAGTTAATTAGAGTCTTAAATCTGTCGTGGCTTCGAATGTCCTCGTTGGCGTGGTGTGGAAGTTTGGAAAGTGGGGTGCCAGCTCAAGTGTTGACCTCGTCATCTGATTGTGGTTCAAAAAGACTAGCTGTCGTTCTAGGATATTTCCCTTTGGGATTGATCCCGGCCCGTCGCCAATTGCCCGTTGTGTTGCTCCAGTGCGACGCGTTAATTAACTACCTACCTTACCTTAAAATAGTCCTTTGGAAAGATTCTATTGCTCCTGTCTTTGCAAAGATTCTGTTGCTCTTTTCTTTTTAATAGAATGGAAAATTGTAGGCGGCTTGGAATGTTTCTTTTGCTTTATAATTGTGCGATACGCTCACCAAATGTGGTGTTAATGTGATTTATATGTATGCTAACTACGTATTATGTGAATTTAAATATTTTCATTACATGAAAAATTAATGCGCATGGTACCAGTCAATTTGTGCTAATTTGCCAAAAGTTTTGACCGCTTTTTAAGTAACAACTTTTCACAACTTAATATATTTTTTTTTTACCAAACTTTATATATAGGCGTTTTAGTAGAAAATAAACAGTCCCTGCAAGTTTTATAACAATCAGATAACAACTTCAAAAGTTTGTTTTGAAAGTCCACTGTTCCCTTCATATGAAACTAAATGCTGAATAGATTTGAAAACATTTTGTCTTCCACTTCGTGTAACAAGCAAAGATCACTGAGCGACAAATTAAATCACTTAACCAATCTTCGTGTCCACGTTCCCAGGCGATGCATAGTTTCCAAATGTATGGCCTATTGTGTTTCGAATTGCTTTTATGAGCGTTATAATTTGTGATTTTAGTTCAATTTAAAAATAAATATTAAATTAACCCTCTTAACATCACTCAATTTCCGGGTAATGCAGCCTTTCCTTTAACTTTAACTTTTCCTTTAACCGCAATACACAAAATCACTAAATAACCGTATCGATTGTATTCATGGAGTTTTTCAGCATTTGGAAAAACTCCTTTCTATTGGAATAGAATCATTTGGGAAGATTCTATTTCTCATTTCTTTAGAACGGAATCATCATGGATAGGACCTATGGTTCTTTTCTTGGAATAAAATCCCTCACAATTCCTTGGAATGCTCATTTTCTTAGAATATTTTATTGGTCAAGAAAGTCAAAACTGGTCAGAATTCACAAGAGAAAGAATGCAGATAGCAGAACGGATTAGAAACCCGAGGGTTTCGAGTTCGAAAATGGGTCCAGCCAAAGACCATCGGGTACACGGGCTGGTGCACGGTAAATCTGTCGTGGCATCAAATGTCCTCACGTTGGCGTGGCGTGGAAGTTTGGAGAGTGGGGTGCCAGCTCAGGTGTGACCTCGTCATATGAACGTGCTTCAAAAATACGTGGTGTCGTTGGATCTTTCCCTTCGGGTTTGATTCCGGACCGTCGCTAATAGCCCTTTGTGTTGCTCCAGTGTGACGTTAATTAAAATATCTATCTACCCAAAGAGGGTTAATATATAAAATATTTGAAAAAATTCAAAATTTCTCCCAAATTTGCCCTCTTAGATCTTCCGTTTTAGGCTGAGGCTGCAATCTACTCTATTTAGAAACATATCATTGCTTGAAACGGAGAAGGTATGACAGTTTTAAAATAAGGAGTGCCTCATCACTCATACTTTGTCCATTAATTTTGAAGTCCCTTTATTCTCAAGGTCGAACCCTCTCCTATCCCCCTCTTCGTTTTCCTGGTAGCATCACTAACCAAATGCTGATCCCACTTTACTTCCGTTTTCGTGTTTGAGTTCCACTCAATCCTCAACAATTGAATCATTGGTCTTAATTGAAGTGGAGAAAAAAGTTCGCTGCTTATCACGACTGACGTTGCTATAGGTAGAGTTATGTGACCTTGAAGCGAGTATTTAAAAGTAATGGAGTATATTAACCCTCAGCAAACGAATCACCAGCCTCAATTAAAGTGGTGTAAATAAGCTGATGCGTCGATTTAGGTACGCGCTACTTTGTTGTAGAATAAGGTATAGTGTGGGAGCACGTGGTCTTGTGAAGCCTATTAGAATGTAATGGAGCAGTAAGAAATCACTAGCCTTAATTAAAGTGGACTAAATAAATTGATGCGTCGATTGTGGAAAACGCTACCGTAGATACAGTGTAAGGTCCTGAGGCGCCTATTTGAATGTAATCAAGCATAAACACCCAACAAAAGAATCATTAGCCTTAATTGAAGTGGGCTAAATAAATTTATGTGTTGATTTTGGTAAACGCTACCAGTGTAGGGGAGAGAGCGTAGGGATTTGAGGTGCCTATTTAAATCTAATAAAGCATAAACTATCAAGAAAAGAATCATAACCTAATTCAACTCTCAACAAAAGAATAGCTAGCCTTAATTGAAATGGGCTAAATAAATTGATGGACCGATTTAATTACCTTGGGTACAAAATAGAGTAGAGTGAAGGAATGTGTGCCTTGAGGAGCCTATTTAAAAGTAATTTAGTATTAATCCCCAATATAAATTGATTCCTAGTTTTAACTGAAGTGGGGCATAGATACTGATACATCGATTTTGGCAAGCGCTACCATAGATACAGAGAAGGGAGGGATAGTAGGGCACAAAGGAGCTTTTTTGAATGTAATCATGCATTAACTCTCAGCGAAAGAACAGCAACACTTGGTCTTGAGGTGCCTATTTAAAAGTAATGGAGTATTAATCCCCAATATAAGTGGATGCCTAGCCGTAACTGAAGTGGGACATATATATTGAAACATGATTTGGGTAAACGCTACCATAGATATGGTGTAAGGAGGGGAGGGATCATGGGGTGCCTATTTTGAATGCAATCAAGCATAAACTCTCTAAACAAAATAACAACGCCTGGCCTTGTATTAATTCTCAATATAAATGTATCCTTAGCCTTAACTGAAGTGGGGCATTTATATTGATACATGATTTTGTAAAGCATTACCATGGTTACAGAGTAGCGCAGGGTGAGGAAGAGTAATGTGCTCTTGAAGCCTCAATATAAACACACAATGCAGTATTAACTCTCAACGAAAGAATCACTACCCAAAAGGGTAAATATGTTGATACGTAAACGTTTCCATAGTTACAGAGTAACGTAGACTGCCTTGAAATACATACGGCAAATGAAAAATTCTTCCAATACCATCTCTCTGATGTCATGAAACTTGAAATATCTTTCGGATATTTACCGAAATATAAAGCCGTTTACAGGCAATAACACATGCTTCTCGAATGGGTGTCCTCGTACATTGTAAACAGCTCCTTTTGGCGTAGTTGCTAAAATCACCTCCTATTTTTAGTGTTCTCCCTGCTTTTTATCATCTGTGCATTCTTAGATTTATATTCGAACGTAAAAACCGTTCGAGTCAGTTCCTCTGCCGTCGTAAATGTAGCCCGAAGCTACGTGCGAAATCTGTCGGCGGCAGGTGAATAATCGTTTCGATGCGTGATCATATTCTGAAACTTATTTGTATTTGTTTGAGATGAGGGAAATCGGTGCTTGGATAGTTTAGCACAATATATATTTGTTAGATACGATTCCTTCAGAGGAAAGGAATGACACAGGCCATATGGATCACAAAAGGGAAAAGAGCTGGTTTATTGGAAACACAACACATATATATACAGATAGGATAGGATTGCAGCGCAACCAATAAGAGATTCATTAAAATGGACGGACGTCCAAGAAAGCTGTAGAACATTCACACATGCTGCCTGTAAAGACAGCTCTAGCAGCACAAAGAAAGATACAAAGACTTCTATGGGCGATTACATTATACAACAATATTCGAGATTCGAAAAACATTTAATGGATATGTTACCGGCAAAATTTGAAACGCCGGCATTGTATAGAATACCTAGGCATTCTACAGAATGACAAATGCTATTTAGGCAAAGTATGAAAAAAGGTCATGTTAAGGCTATTATTTAAAAACCGTTCATTCCTCAAAAATACAAATGTTATTTTGAAAAAATAATGATAGAGTGAGTGCCATTAAAAAACTTTTATTCAAAATACGTAAAAAAATAATTAAAGTTATACTAAACAAAATGTATGCTTTTCTTATTAAAGAAAACAAAATAAAATATGAACCTACTTGTTGCACCAAGGAAATAATTTTATTTTGAATTGCACTTAATTTTATTTCTTATAAAAAGAATCGGAGGTTTATTTCATACATTGCCGGTTTGTCACTTGTCATTCTATAGAATGCCTAGGAAATGTGTGAAATATTAATCGTTTCATACATTGCCGGCCAGTTTTCGGCATTCTATAAAATGCCTACTATAGAAGGCCGGATTTCAAACTTTGCCGGTAACAGATACAAAAATGTAAAATAGATACCGAAATGTGAGGGAAACTGACAAAAGACAAAACTTCAGGTTCAAAGCTCATAAAAGTGAAATATACTCATTAAAGGTGGGTAGAAAATTTACGCCGCACTGGAGCAACACAACGGGCTATTGGCGTTGGTCCGGGATCAATTCCGGGGGAAAGATTCGAAGACAACACCTCGTAGATTTGAACCGTGATCACATGACGAGGTGTCCTCGAATCTTTCTTTTCGGGATTGATCCCGAACCGTCACCAATAGCCCGTGTTTTACTCCAGTGCAACGTAAATTCAACTGTCTACCTACAAAATGTTTCTAATGGTTGAGCTATTGACTTTGTTTTCTTATGAACGCCATCGTCTCTAAATCCATTTATTTATTCAATTTGGAGATGGTAGGGAGGTATTTAATTAGCGTCGCATTGGGACAACACAACGGGATATTGGTGACGGTCCGGGATCAAACCCCAAGGGAAAGATCCGGAGACAACACGACGTAATTTTGAACCATGGTCAGATGACGAGGTCACACCTGAGCTGGCACCCCCTCACCAAACTTCCACACCACACCAAGGTGAGGACATTTGAGGCCACGACATATTTAACGTGCTCCAGGTCCCTTTTTACACGACGGTCTTTGGCTGGATCGAGTTCGAACTCGCAATCCTCCGCTTGCTAATCTGTTACTCTTTCAACCGGACTACCGAGGCCACCAATTTGAAGAATCACTCTTTATGTACTTCTGGACGGCCAATGAAAAGCGTAGTTTCGAACTCGCACTCCTCCGGTTGCTAATCCACGACACTACCATCTGGGCTACCGCTGCCCCAATACCACATGTGAGTTAGTCTTGTGTGGCCTAGAGAAGTCTAGATAATGTAGTCTCGTTGCTGAGGTGTAGTTTGTGTCATAGACGTGAAGTATAAGTAGACTGAGCACGGATTTTGAAATTGTATGTCTTGTATCTGGCGCAGCATGGCCAAATATGGCCCTTGCGCCATTAAACCCCAAACAACGAACCATCCCTTTTGGGATTGATACCGGGCCGTCACCAATAGCCCGTTGTGTTGCTCCAGTGTGACGTTAATTAAAATACATATTCTACGTGAATTTAATTAAAATTATGCGTGTGCAACGAGAACGAGAATGATTAACAGGTTTAATCACTTCCTCGTTCATTGGATCGATGGATCTGAATACGGTGAGTGCATTTGGGCAGCTGCACATGTGTAAACGACCCTTTATTCAAGAGACTTCTCCCATGTTTCGAAGGATGCGCTTCCAATGCAAAAATTGCCGGTCAGAACCGGATTTAGTTCATCAAACAGCGAAACAATAGACTTTTTACGTTCCGTTGAAGAAACGAAAAGGGACATCCGAACGACGCTTTGACTTTTCCATGTATTTTTTATAGGCCTGGCCGCTAACGCAAACACCTGTTGCGTCGACGGCCATGAATCATCATCTTTTATTCCCCGCCTGTGTTTGGAGGGGTTGTAAAGATGACTGCCGCTCGATCGATTGTCAATTATGAAACGTTCTTTCCCTTCGAATGCTTGACCATCGTTTGATGGCGCCGCCTGTAAAGTGATGTTTTTGCGATACGTTTGGAACCCGGGGGTTGATTTATTGCTGCAATTAAGGCAGTGTTGAGTGGCAACGGGATATTGTACGGGGTTTTGAAGGTGGTGATTCCATATTTTTTCTCGGTAAGGCACATTAAAAATATAAGGACAGATATACTTAGTACTTTCATAATCCATGCCTTTCGACTTATGAAAAAGTTAAGAGTAGGACCTGAAAATAAAGGGGGGGGGGAGCACGGTAGCTCAGTTGGTAGTGTCACGGATTAGCAACCGGAGGGTTGCAAGTTCGTTAGTTAAAAAAAAATTAATTCACATGCGGAAAGGAATTTTCAAGAAAAAAATGCGTTTGCTAGGAAAGCTCATGAATATAGTTTCAATATTATTTATCAGCCTTTTATAATAATGGTGGAATTCGGAAACATTGCATTCATGGTGCAAGAGTCAAAATAAGTCGTTGATAGGAAAACTGTCTGCAATAACACGATGTAAGTTTGTCATTTTTAGAGGAAATGAGTTTAAAAGCATTCACAATTGCTCACAATCAAAATCTATAATAGTCATCTCACTATCACTTTTGTAGTTTTGTTTTATACTATAGTGCAATGTAATGAAATGGATTATATGGATGGATAAAGAAAGAATGCGTACAATCGTGGCTTTAAATGTCCTCGCGTTGGCGTGGTGTGGAAGTTCGGAGAGTGTGGTGCCAACTCAGGTGTGATCTCGTCATTTGACCTTCGTTCAAGATTAAGTGGTGTTGTCCCCAGATCGTTCCCTTGGCGGGTTGAATCCGAACCGTCTCCAATAGCCCGTTGTTTTTCTCCAGTGTGTTGTGTCGCACCTTAACCGTCTGCATACGTCGGGGCAGAGTATCGTTTCCTTCTTTGGTTACGGCAGCCGGCCCAACGGCTTTACAAGCAACTTACTGAAACCGGCCGAAACGGCCTTTACAATGCTTTCCCCCAGGAGGTGAGGGAATATGTGTCGTCCCATTGTCACCTAATGTGCCGGTTTCTATTGTCGGGTCGTGGGTATGCCTAGAAGGGACAGATTCTTCCCGGGTATACTGAAAGGGCGGCGGTGACTTTTTAAGTGTATCTCTTTTCATTTACTCAACCTCTCAGACTAGATCAGCGTTTCTCAAACTGTGCTCCGCAAAACAATTCCCAATGCTCCGCGAAAAGGTAGGTCATGTTTAAAATTAAAATATTTTTACTAAACATATTTTAAAGTTTAAAATTAAAAATATCTTTTACGAAAAAAAATGGGACAAATATTTGAATATTATGACCTTTTGCGCTCTCGGTATGTAAGAAAAAAAATCGAGTATAAATCATTTATCACCGATCAGGTGAAACATTGACTATATAAAAAGGTAGTTCGTCATTCAATGTGTCAGTTTCTCGTCCTCCAGTCGACAAACAAATTTACGTCAAAAGGCAACACAGAACCAGACAACACGGAGCCGGACAGAGGCTGGACTCACTGTCTCCGCGTTTGCAGAAACAATTAGAAGCTTCGACACCTTTCCAGAATTATCGGAAAATTTTTTATTGCATATAAAACTGGTGGTTTACTCCTCAAATCAGTTGCATTTCAGTCAACATTCAGCCGAGAACCGACAAATTATAAAGTTCATTATATGTAATTTATTATTTTTAAAAATCAATTTTCCTTAGGTTCTCAGATTTTTCGTTTTGATGACAAAATATTTGTCCTGTGGAGGTTTTTTCAATACTAAATTAGTGATACGGGGAATAACGTCGATTTTCTTTCAATGGATCGCTGGCTGGAGACGGGGTCCTTAAAAAACATCAAAACTTTTGCCAAGCAATGGGGGGGGGTATTTCAATTAACGTCACACTGGAGCAACACAACGGGCTATTGGTGACGGTCCGGGATCAATCCCAAAGGGAAAGATCCGAGGACAGCACCACGTAATTTTGAACCACGGTCAGATGACGAGGCAACACCTGAGCTGGCACCCCACTCTCCAAACTTCCACACCACGCCAACGTGAGGACATTTGAGGCCACGACAGATTTAACGTGCACCAGCCCCCTTTGTACACGACGGTGTTTGGCTGGATTCGAACTCGCAACCCTTCGGTTGCTAGTCCGTTACTCTTCCAACCGGGCCACCGCGGCCCGCCAAGCAATGGGAAATTAGTGCAGAAAAAAAATTAAACGGTGAAAAATCTAATGTCCTGCAAGCTTAAATGACGAAACTATCTTGTATGGTCAATGCTATTTTGTCGTTCTATTTACTAAAAAAATAGTATATAGCTGCGAGATAAAATTTAGTGCTCCGCGTTGAATTTCCAATTTCAAAGGTGCTCCGTGACTGAAAAAGTTTGAGAACCTCTGCACTAGATGCTCGAGGATAAACAATTTTCGAGGCTCACCGTCGATAACCCTGGCATCTTTGTCAACGGGGAGATAAGGCTATTCACGCGCAGGTCTCTTTGTAGCACAGAAAGAGGGAATGGAAATGGGCTGCGTCGATTCTTCAGGAGTTTGTGGTCTAAAAGAATCCGAGCCTTTCCTATCGAGGGGACTTGAAACTCTGGCCGGTCCCCGTATCCAGAGGTTTAAATAAATACCTACCTACCAATTCAACCCGAGCAACGCCGGTGTATTTATAGTAATAAAGCTGTGAGAGTGCAAATGGGAAATGCGATGTGTTTGAACGAGACACCCGTGGTCCTTGTGAGGATTTAGCGATTTGTTCCTCAGAGCGTCACGGGATTTACGAGTCGTGTAATATTGCTTTCAACACACATAGTGACAAAACAGCCACATCGATTGGAAGGAAGACTCCGAGGAAAGATTCCATTGGTCAACGGCAAACTGGTGAAAAGTCATGCAGGGAACACTGCAGGTTGCAGAACGGGAATATACTTTCGGACCCCTCAAGGTGTTAATGCCAGCGGAAAAGTTGACTAAGCTGTCGCATACTGATGACAATCAATTCAGCTATCTTCATCAGTATGACGCCGAATCCTTTGGCCTGGAAAAATTGACATTAACCCATTCGGGCCTAATGGGCATATACGTCCCAGAGATTAGATTGGGTAAATAAATCCCACTTTTGAATGGGTTTTTACGTTTTCAGTGTTCTTAAGGAATTAGGGAATAAAAATATGACTAAAGAAACCTGGCAATACTTTCAGATTGCAAATGGCGGACTTATGGTTTTGAGCACGCCCATTCATTCTGATGAATGAGTGACCGTGGTTCGGAAACAAAAGGATGGTACAAAATTAGACGTTAGTTGCCAGGAAGCCATTTCCCACTACAATATGTACATGAATGGAGTTGTGATGAAATGGTTACTTTTTAGGGTCATGGCATAAAATCAGACAAGTGGTGGAAAACGATTTTTAGTTATGATTTCTGTTGTGAATGCATGGATTACGAAGTGTGATGTGGAACATAAAACAGAACCACTCTTATCATTCATGGTCCCCTTAGCTGAGCAACTAATAAATGTTGGAAGGGAGAAAGCAAACACAAAAAGAACGCGAAAGTACGGTCGTCCGTCAAAAAGAGCAAAAACTACTAAATTAAACTACTTTTCAGAGTTAAATTTTAATCATGCAAAAGTCGGGGCGAAAGGGTTAAATCTGTCGTAGACTCAAATGTCCTCACGCTGGCTGGTGTGGAAGTTTGGAGAGTGGGGAGTCTGCTCAGGTTTGACCTCGTCATCTGACCACGGCTCAAAATTACGTGGTGTCCTTGGTGGTTGATCCCGGATCCTCTCCAATAGCTCGTTGTGTTGCTCCAGTGAGACGTTAATTAAATACCTCCCGAAAAGGCAAGAAAATTTCGCAAATGTAAAAGACATGTGTCGTGTAGGGTGGTGCCGTTCACAATTCCACGTGCCGTAAGTGGTTCAGAAAGTTTCGTCACCGGGATCTGTTCTGAACACAAAAAGAACGCGAAAGTACGGTCGTCCGTCAAAAAGAGCAAAAACTACTAAACTACTAAATTAAACTAATTTTCAGACTTACATTTTAATCATGCAAAAGTCGGGGTTAAAGGGTTAACACAAAAATAAAATTGAAGAACTGAATATAATTTCCAACTCTGCGGTTGCTAATTCGCTACTTTTCCAATCTGGCTCAAATAAATGGGCATACTCAGAATGAAAGCTTTAATGACACAAAGAGATAGAATCATACCATGGAGGATTAAAATTTGATCCACCTAAAACTTTCAGGTTTCTCGCCCAGTTGGAAGAGCAGCGGATTAGCAACAGGAGGGTTGCGAGTTCAAACCTCAGTCTAGTCGAAGGATTCACGTTAAATATGTCGTCGCCTCAAATGTGATCACATTGGCGGGGTGTGGAAGTTTGGAGAGTGGGGTGCCAGCTCAGGTGCTAACATCGTCATCTGACCATGGTTCAAAACTACGATGCGTTGTCCTTGGATCTTTCCGTTAGATTGATCCCGGATCGTCGCCAATAGTCCAGTGTGCTGATCCAATGCAACGTTAATTAACTACCTACCTTATCAAAAACTCCAACCAATTTGTGTGCGGGGGGTGCACATTAAATCTGCTGTGGTCTCAAATCTTCTAACGTTGACGTGGTGTGTAAGTTGGGTGTGTGGTTCCTGTTCACGTGTCGACTTCGCTATCTGGCCGTGATTCCACATTACGAGTTCTTGACTTCGGATCTTTCCCTTCGGGGTGGATCCAGACAGTCGCCAATAGCCCGTTGTGTTGCTTCAGTGCGACGTTGATTCAACTTATAATACAGGATGGTTTGAATCGACCTCGCAATAATTTTGTTCTTTTATTTGAGTTTTATGACGCAAGGACAATATTTGGTCAAGCTTCGCGAAAACAATGTCAAATAAATAGACATACACACTTGAAATATACAGGGTGAGTCTAAATTGTTTTTACTAAATGAGAGGGGTGATAGTACCCATCCAGACGAGCCATAATTACCATGGAACATAGGGTCGCATTCCACTCTGAGAGGCAGAAAAGAGTCAAATTGGAATTGAACTTACAACAGTGTTGGGGAAGCGAATGAACTAAAGTTGCACAATCTGATTGATTGATAAACTCACAGCAAGTGCTCAAAGTGGCGTGTCGTTGCACAGTTCACACCGGCGAAGGAATGACTGGCTCTCGAAGATTCCTGGTGTTGTGTTCATTTCGTCAACACCGATTCTCGCTACGAGATCTTCAGCCACAGGCGTCTGGTACACTAAAGATTTTATGTGCCCCGAGAAGAAAAAGTCCAGTGGGTTGAGGTCCGGTGAGGCCAAGACACAGGTCCGCCACGTCCGATCCATCTTGCTTAGACTCATTCTGTATACTGATACAAAGAGAGAGAGAGAAATACATACAGGAAGGAGTCAAACCAGCTCCCCCTACAACTTACAACTTACTAACGCAATGAACAAGTCCACTGATCCACTGACCGTACAACAATCACAGCACACGATTCCTTGGCGAAACCGAACATGCAATTTTTCGATTGCATTTCGGGGCCGCGGTAGCCCGGTTGGAAGAGTAACGGATTAGCAATCAGAGGGTTGCCAGTTCGAATCCAACAAAGACCGTCGTCTACAAAGGGGGCTGGTGCACATTATATCCGTCGTGGCGTCAAATCTCCTCACGTTGGATGTTTAGAGATTGGGGTGCCAGCTCAGGTGTGACCTCGTCATCTGACCGTGGTTCAAAATTCCGTGGTGTTGTCCTCGAGTCTTCGGGGGTTGTTCCCGGACCGTCGCCAATAACCCGTTGTGTTGCTCCAGTGAGATGTTAATTAAAAGTTCCAAATTCCAGTGCAACGTTAATTAAAATACCTACCTACCGCGATCGCATTTCGGAATGGAATTTTTAATTAAAGTCACACTGGAGCAACACAACGGCTATTGGCGACAGTCCGGGATCAACTCTCAAGGGGAAAGAACCGAAGATAACACCACGTAATTTTGAACCACGGTCGGATGACGAGGTCACACCTGAGCTGACACCCCACTCTACAAACTTTCACATCGCTAACGTGATGATTGCATTTCGGAGATATTCGCGTCGAAACTTTTATAACGTCCTATCAGTCAGTCGAAATTTCAGTGCTAAAAACCCAAACAAACTACTTTTGGTGTCCCTAGAGTTGCTGTTACAGGAGAGTGAATTGCAACAAAATAAACCATCAGATACTATTGTTTGTTTAGCAGACTATGACGTTCAAAAGTATCACTGGAAGCTCATATCGATTGGTCTAAGCGCACGAAAGACTGAAATAGTTTGCTCGCAAATATTTGCAAACTACCTTACAATGGAATAGCATTAAGAAAATATTCAAACATTGTTTTTATTCACGTTTTTCTGCCTGTTCTCTATATAAATATTTACCGTTTGACCATTCCACTCCAAATTTAGTACACTTATTCTTTGAAACCCTGCGGGTAAGGTACGCTACATATTAACCCCCGTTCTATTTGTCTTGGGTGTGCAGAGGGGTGTAATGTCCCGTCATCCTGGACAGAGAACTTGCTAGGGGGCGCTCTCTCCCGGTCTGGCTGACGTCCAGATGACGTCAGATTAACATCTACAGGAATCACCTCTCAATATGACCTTAGCGGGTTTTTTTTGGAATATTAGAGTATGATACAAAATCTCAGATGGGTGCGATTGCTCTGAAAATCGCTCAGTATCATATCGTTTATGTATCCTAAATGCGGGTTGGAATTTTCAAGCATGAAGTGTAATTGCTTGAAACGTTGATCATGATATCGTATCAATGATTTGTCAACCTTTCATAATGATGGTGGAATACCGAAATTCGCATTCCTGGTGCAAGGAGCTACAAATAAAATAATATTGATAAGAAAAAAACTGACTGCACTAATACGATGTAAGTCTTTTTTTTTAGAAAATAAACTTAAAGGGCATTCACAATCACTCCAAAACTCAAAATCGACTGTTGTATAGTCATCTCAGTATCATTTTTTATAGGTTTGTCTTAGCTATAGTATGTGAAATGGAACTAAAGTAAATTGTAGAAGCTATAAAAATCTCAGATTTAAAAATTATTTTGCACTCGCTTATTTTTTCTTTATATTTTCATTTTCTGACTGGAAAGTTATTTATATTGGTTCACTTTCAATCGACGTTAAACCAAATTAAACCCGAGCAACGCCGGGTAAATTGAGCTAATTATTTATGTTTCGTAACAACTCCCATCGTATCCATAGACGTGAAATATATTATTAGTATATTTCACATAGATGTATTAGTATTGCTATTGAGAGGAGTTTAAAAAAGTGGGGCCAGCATGTCGACTAGTAGTCACGTGACTGCTCTGTGAAACATTGGCTTATTGTGGCCGGTTTGGCATCTCATAGCCTCGTTTGGCATCTTATAGCCTCGTTTGGCGATATAACATCGTATGACAGGTTAGGTTGAATGCGCATTTCTATGGAGTGGCGACAAAAACGGTGAAATCGCCAAAGTCTACTTCTATGTCGCGTGGACCAATCAGAGATGAATCAATGGATGGGCGTTTTCTCCCGTCCCGTGAAGCAATCAGATGATGAATCTTTGTTTCTACATGCAGACGAAATTAGTCTCAGGATCATGTTACTACTAGTTTTGGTCACGTGATCCTGGCACATAAATAGGGTTTCTATTATTCATTCTATTTTTATATTGTCTCTATGCTTATGAGTACGCATGACTATCCACTGGGTTCTCCTTCGCAAATGACCACCAGTTCGCCTCTAGTAGTACCGTAAAGGTCACTACTGGTCGGGCCTTTAATTATCTTATTAATTAATTGTAAATACGATAAAAATGCTTTTGAAAGGAGAAATTATGTCACCCATTCCACATTCGAGACGCCTGAATTTTTTTACCATTTAATTTAGCGCTCCCGGGATACCCAAGCGATCCTTTTTTTGCTTTTATCACTCTTATCTAATCCCTCATTTTCCCCTTTCACGACACTTTTTACTTGATGTTGTCCTGTTTGGTGCAGCTTGGCCAAATATGGCCATTTAACCTAAAAACAACCAATTAAGTTATGGATAACTGATTCCCAAACACGTTTTTGAATTCCCACTTCCAAGGAATCAGATTGAGGGTGGAGAAGGGAAAGGAGCAAAATAGGCGCATGCGCGATAGCATCGAGCTGCGATATAACGAGGGGATACTGTACTTCCACGTGGCTGCATCTCTCCACAGCTAGTCTGCTCTCATCTCCCTCCCATTGTCTTCTTCCCGGTGATGACGTCACGCGACCTTCCAAAGTCAAATCTCTCTTGGAGTATGGTGATTTCAATCTCTGATGGAACAGGGCACTCTTAATAGGGATTCTTCGCGGGTGTTTAATACTCGATTTGAATTAAATTTATTAGTCTATACAGGATATCTCAAAATGAACTATAACACACCAAGTGGTTTCGACGAAATATCTCGTCCATCAAGATCTGACCAATTTTGCTAATGACGAGATATCTCGTCCTCAGGATATTATCGATTGTTTGTGACAACGAGATCAAGATTTGGTCAGGTTTATTTTGACGAGGTACCTCGTCCATCAAGATCTGTTCAATTTTGCTGACTACGAGATACCTTGTCGAGCACTGGAGCAACACAACGGGCTAATAGCGATAGTCCGGGATAAATCCCGAAGGGCAAGATCCAAGGATAAAACCCTTTTTTTAACCACGGTCAGATGACGAGAACGTCACCCTGAGCTGGTACCCCAAACTTCCACAACATGCCAACGTGAGGACATTTGAGACTGAGAGATTTAACGTGCACCAGCCCCCGTGTACACGACTGTCTTTGGCTGGACCGAGTTCCGAATTCGCAACCCTCCGGTTGCTAATCCTTTACTCTGCCAACTGGGCTATAGCGGCCTCGTAAACTCGCTGGAACCGAGTTATATTCGCAAAATAAATAGACCTATGGCGATCGCCATATATGATTTTGCTAATAACAACCCTTTCCCCTGACGAGCTTAACCACCTTTGTACAAATGGATTATTCCAAGGTCAACTGTCTTCTTACTTTTGGAGGCGCTCTACATTCTGCTTTGTTGTTGACTGGCCAGTTCAAGATGAATCCTTTGAGCCAAATGAATGATGAAACGGTGGTTTGAGGAATGAATTGAGTAATGTCTGGAACGAAACTTAAGTACCCTAGCACAATGTCGAATTTTTTTTATTATCAATTATACGACCTTAAAGAATATGTATGTAAAATATTATAGTTGCAGCTACACATTATTTAGAGTTATTAAAATTTTTCTATCTTATAAGGACCGAAACCGAAAGCCATTTAACACTAAAAAGTGCTTTTTATCAGCTTTTATTTTTCATGACTACTGTGTATTTAAAATGCCAAGGATAAATGCCTAATTGATGTAGAGATTTGAAACTTTGTTAGGTGTTTATTATGATATATTTGATAACTTCGTGCATGGGAATAATCATTTGGAGGAATAGTTATTTTTTCAAAAATTGATGGAATCTAATGTGAGGATCTCCCGCCAACACACGGAGGAACGTTGGCCGGAAGGAACCTTGAATCCCCGAGGGGTGTTGGCAGGGGTGTCATAGAACGGTCATTCGGCCTGGAAGAAGTAGAATTGTAGGGGGTAGAGGGGTGTCGACAGAGGAGACGGGCGTTGTGAGGGTCCTTTCTGCTGTCATAGTGCGATATTGCTGTAAATATACGTATTTATTAACGTTATGTAAATAAATCCTGATGTTGTGAACTAGAAGCGATTTGGCGACATTGGTGGTTTGGCGACTTTCTTAGGTCGCCAAGAGAGGGTGTGCTCGACGAATTCGATATTGAACTGATTACTTCCTTGTTCACGCTCATGGTATGGTCCATAGCGAACTTCTTTGTTGTATCCCTTTTATGGTATGGTCCATAACGTACTTTCGTTTTAATAATTGAACCAGCTCATGTGAGCTAATTGTACCAGCTCATTGGAGCATCTTTGTTGAGTTTTCTAAATAAATAGAAAAACCAATTTGATCTTGTTGACCATTACACCTGATAATCAAGGACCCATGAAGAAGCGTCATTTTCTGGTAACTTATAAGTAGATGATAAAGAGCCACAAACACGCATAAAAACGTTTTACATCAACTATAACTGTTTTTTTTTTACTGTTTTTCTGTATTTGTTACAAAGTATTTGTAAAAATAAATAACAACGGTATATGAAATCCCATGCGAAAAATTGTAAGAGCGGGAAATTTAAATGATTGCAATATTTAAAAACAAATTGGATTTTTGAATTATTGCGAATGTAAAAACGATATTTTCTTTTGTAATGTGTATTGGAATAGGGTACACTACGTAGGTAATTAATTAACGTCACCCTGGAGCAATTAGTGGCGACGGTCCGGGATCAATCCCCAAGGGAAAGATCAAAGGACCACGCATTGCAATTTTGAACTACGGTCAGATGACGAGGCAACACCTGAGATGGTACCCCACTCTCCAAACTTCCACAGCACGCCAACGTGACGACATTTGAGGCCACGACAGATTGAACGTGCACCAGCCCCCTCGACGGTAATTGGTTGAATTCGAGCTCGCAACCCTCCGCTTGCTAACCCTTGAAAGAGTAGCGGATTATCAAAGGGTTGGTCGGTTTTGGGGTTTTATGGCGCAAGGGCCATATTTGGTGTACCATAAAGTGACACAAGACATACAATATCAAGTAATTCACACGCAGACATTGAAAGCTTTACTGACACAGAAGAGAAGAATACACTCAGGGAGGAATCGAACCTGCGCCTCCGACAACTCGAAGGTTGCTAGCACAGTGGGCTTACCCACTGAGCCACGACGGACCCATCAAACGGAGGGTCGATAGATCAAAACCCGACTCATGCAATTACCGTCGTGTACGTGGGGCCTGGTGCACTTTAAATCCGTCGTGGACCCAAATGTCCTCACGTTGACATGGTGTGGAAGTTTGGAGAGTGGGGTGCCAGCTCAGGCGTTGACCTCTTCATCTGATGTTCAAAATGACGGGGTGTCGTGAACCCTTCGATATTGATTCCGGTCTGTGGTTACTAGCCCGTTGCTCCAGTGTTCCGTTAATTCATCTACCTACCTCTAATGGCAGTCACCGCCTCTTTTTGCAGTTGAACTTAAAAAAAAAAAAGATCGAATGAATTTCCACCCTGCTGATCGATTCATCAATAAAATGACATCGATTCATTTTATTAGATTAAGGCCTCAATTCCAGAGAAATGACGGAGGAGCTTTGCGAAGCGGACCTGAAAAAGACCAAACCAACCAATGGAGATGAAATATAACCATGACACAAATGGCTGTGAGCCAGGAATTTCTTCCGATCGAATCCATTAAAAGTTAAAAACATAAAACGTTCAGCCTTAGGGGATGCAAAGATGGATGTGGATTGAGTGGGAACAAGTCCAAAGCAAAGAGAGATTGAGCACTCTAACATTAGGAAAAGATATTTATCTCCAAGATCTCATTTTGGACATATTCCCAGGACGGCTAAGTCCTTTAAAGAATCGAGTTCCCATTTTATTCTGTTGTATAAAGGAATATATTTTTCTAGCTCATACAATCACGTTACCCATTGTTTTTCACAATATAAATTCAAAGACTGAAGCTGAAATTCGATTTCACTTTTCAGTAACATTTGCAAACGAATTTCAGGCGAAATAGCTCCGTGAGAGGGTAGGTAGAATGGATCAAATTAATGGATCAAATCCGAATCAATCAAATCAAATCCGAAGGGAAAGAACCGAGGACAACACTACGTACATTTCAACCACGATGACGAGGCCACACCTGAGCTGGCACCCCACTCTCCAAACTTCCACACCACGCAACGTGTACAGCCTCCTTTTTACACGACGGTCTCTGGTTGAGTTCGAACGTGTTGAACGAATGGGTTGATCCCGGACCGTTGCCAATAGCCCATTGTGTTGCTTCAGTACGACGTTAATTAAATACCCACCTAATGGTATGGTATTTTTTAATTAGCATCACAGTGGAGCAACACAAACCTACCTAATGAAAAATCTGATTTTTTTTATTTACGACTTAAACTAGTGAAACCTACAAAAGTAAATTAGAAGTAGTGATTTTTTCGGTTTAATGGCGCAGAGTCCGAAAGAGAAAACAATCTTCGCCCAAACACAAAATAAAATAATAAAAACCATCTTAATACGAAATACAGAGTGTCCTAAAAGTTCCCGTACTCCAACTTTAAAAAATCATTTGCGCGTGTATTTTTTTAATTAAGCGGTTTTCATTTAGGCGGTTATGTGAACGCGCAAAACTCCCGCATTTGGGCGACGACAAATCCCCATTCATTAGTGCAAAAACCGTTACATTCTCAAATAAATTGGCGTTTGGTGTGCCGTATCACGCAAAAGGATTGTTGGGCCTCTGTTTTTCGAGTCAGCTGTCGATGACACTCTATACAGAGAACTTATCCAACAATTCGCTGCATTATTAGAAGTGAAATGAATGAGATTCTTGGTTCCAACAAGACGATGCCACCTGCCATACAAATCATGAAACCATGGGCATGCTTCAAGATTTTTTTGTCGATCGACTCATCTCAAGAAATCTTTGACCACCTCGTTCCCCTGATCTGAGCATCCCTGACTTTTTTCTGTGGGGATATTTAAAGAACAAAGTTTATGAAGATAATCCCCAAACAATAGATGATCTGAAAATTGCCATTACTCAAAGGATACAAGAAATCACTCCATGCATCTTGAAACGCGTTTCTAAAAATATGCGCAAACGACTTCAACTTTGCCTCCAAGAAAGGGGCGGACATTTTGAAAAATTATTGTAAATGTGAGTTCAGATTCTTTTCCTACGTTAATGTTAAAAGTGCTTTTCACCATGAGCATAAAAATAATTGTTTTAAAGTGTGTTGTTTTTGAATAATAAATTCACGAATCGTCAGTACGGGAACTTTTAGGACACTGTATTAAAAATAGAAAAATTGTATGCATATGATGAGTTCCGTCAACGTCAAATGTTTGTCAGCATTCATTTTGAATCATTCTCCGCATTAGTAAGTACTCTCCAAAGTAGATACGAACAAATATTTGCAAAGTAAACAATAACTTCACGATGACTCCATCTTTGAATTTGTTGTTTACCTTCTTCTGCGATACTGGCATTCAAACTTTATAATGGAACGGGAAAAAGCAGAGAAAAAGGAAGTCTTGCAATATTCATGAGTTACGGCAGTTTTCCTCGAAAGAACTCACGCAATGCTCTCTTGTTTATTTTTCCTTGAGAGTTTCGAAGTTTGTTTTTCCGCTTACGTCACCCGATCCTCAAAGTGGTTCTCAGGCACATTTAATTTTAAACGCGTTCATTAGCATAAATATTTCATGATAATTTGCCGAATTCGTTCATTGCTACTGGCCGTTTGCAAACTGGGTCGTATGATGAGTACGTAGATTTCATGGCGCAACATCCGAAATTGATAACGGACCGTCGTAGCCCGGTTGGAAGAGTAACGGATCAGCAACAGGAGGGTTGCGAGTTCGAATCCAACCACAGACCGTCCTGTACAAAGGGGGACTGATGCACGTTAAATCTTTCGTGGCTTCAAACGAGCTCATGTTGGCGTGGTGTGGAATTTTAGAGAGTGACAGTGCTAGCTCAGCTGTGACCTGGTCATCTGACCGTGGTTCAAAATTACGAGGGGTTGTTCTGGGAGGAGGGAGGTATTTCAATTAACGTCACACTGGAGCAACACAACGGGCTATTGGTGACGGTCCGGGATCAATCCCAAAGGGAAAGATCCGAGGACAACACCACGTAATTTTGAACCACGGTTAGATGACGGGGTTGTTCTGGGATCTCGGCCTTCTGAATGAATCCCAGACCGTCACCAACAGTCCGTTGTGTTGCTCCAGTGCGACACGCTAACTACCTATCTGCCTACGAACCTATTAAATACCTATCTACCTACTTGTACGGAAGGTAGCACTGGAGCAACACAACGGGATATTGGTGACGGTTCGGGATCAATCCCAAAGAGTTGGTTGGTTGTTATGGGTTTTATGGCGCAAGGGCCATATTTGGCCATGCTGCGCCAGACACAAGACATACAATATCAAGTAATAGACAAACACACACAATGAAAGTTTTACTGACACACAAGAGAGAAATACACCCAGGGAGGAATGCACCTGACAGGAATCGAACCTGCGCCACCTACAACTCGAAGTCCATTCCAAAGGGAAAGATTCTAGGACAGCACCACGTAATTTTGAATCACAGTCAGATGACGAGGTCACAACTTAGCTGGCACCCTACTCTCCAAACTTCCACGCCAACATGAGGACGTTCTAATCCAACCAAAGACCGTCGTGTACACCTTTGGGATTGATCCCGGACCGTCACCAATAGCCCGTTGTGTTGCTCCAGTGTGCCGTTAATTGAAATACCCCCGTCGTATACAAATGGGGCTAGTGCACGTTAAATCTATCGTGGCCTCAAATGTCCTCCCGGCGTGGTGTGGAAGTTTGGGAGTGGGGAGCCAGCTCGTCATCTGACCGTGGTTCAAATTTGTGTGGTGTTGTCCTAGGATCCTTCCCTCCAGGTTCGATCCGGGACCGTCGCCAATAGCTCACTGTGTTGCTCCAGTGCGACGTTAATTGAGATACCTACCTTCCCTGCACTTAATCGGAGATGGAAAGCCATGAGCAGTTCCCCTCCAATCCCACAACTCACGAGATCCGAGGATCCAAACCAGACTCCCATAACCCGCTCACCTCAGCTTCGTTCAAAATCACCAAACGCGAGTACCAGACAGATGGGACACCGAGTTCAATTACGTCCTCGCAATTAATCCGTCCTCCGACCGCAATTACCCGACACGGGACAAAGGGGTCGTAAACCAGCGGGTGGCATGTTTATGTGGAATGCCCCCACAATGGCGTTCGCGCTTCCGAGCTTTCGCTTTTTCCGAGGAAATCACTCACGGGAGGGAATATCTTCGGAACTGTTTATTTTTACTCTGTTCTGTGTCTCTTCTCTGCAGGTTAATGCGAGATGCTGTTATTTATCTCCAACGTCGTGACTTTGGAAAAGTAAACAGTTCTCTTAAGGTGTATGTATACACTAGAAATCACGAAAATGGACCGAAATATCGATCTATTTTTTAATAATTCGAAATAGTGTCCAACCCCTTAGCTTTCAAACGATACCAAGGTCTTGTAAATATTCGAAAGTTTTCAAGTTGCAATGGTTTGGGTTAGGTTCTGTCACCTTAGACAAACACGTTTCCTAAACTTTAAACTCGACTCTTCTTCTTAAACTCTTCTCTTTGCAGGTTAATGGGAGATGCTGTTATTTATCTCCAAGGTCGTGACTTTGGAAAAGTAAACAGTTCTCTTAAGGTGTATGTATACACTAAAAATCACGAAAATGGACCGAAATATCGATCTATTTTTAAATAATTCGAAATAGTGTCCAACCCCTTAGCTTTCAAACGATACCAAGGTCTTGTAAATATTCGAAAGTTTTCAAGTTGCAATGGTTTGGGTTAGGTTCTGTCACCTTAGACAAACACGTTTCCTAAACTTTAAACTCGACTTTTCTTCTTAAACTCTTCTCTTTGCAGGTTAATGGGAGATGCTGTTATTTATCTCCAAGGTCGTGACTTTGGAAAAGTAAACAGTTCTCTTAAGGTGTATGTATACACTAAAAATCACGAAAATGGACCAAAATATCGATCTATTTTTTAATAATTCGAAATAGTGTCCAACCCCTTAGCTTTCAAACGATACCAAGATCTTGTAAATATTCGAAAGTTTTCAAGTTGCAAGGGTTTGGGTTAGGTACTGTCACCTTAGACAAACACGTTTCCAAAAATTAAAGTCGACTTCTGAAGAACTTTTTTGCAGTAGGATGCTTCTTTCGAACAGTGATAACTCAACCATGAATTGATCTATTATAATTACTTTTGTGGTCATTATAATCTATATAATACAGTGGATGTTTTGTCCCTCAGTGGAAGTTATCGGTTATGAAATGAATTTTTAGTTGATTTTTAAATGTTGAAATTCCTGAAAAAATCTTGATGTTTTAGACTCAATGACTTAGTGTAATTTGTTTTTGTTTTTTACACTGGGATAAGAAAGGAGATCGTGTAATCGTGTATGGAGCAATTAAAACAGTTTCTTCCTATGCGTGTTTCTGGAATTCTTTATATCGTTGGTCGTAGTAGCATGGTTGGAAAAGTAACTGATTAGCTATCGAAGAAAGTTAAATCTGTCGTGCCCTCACTCTTGCGGGGTGTTTAAAAAGGCAGTAAATGCCTTAAAATGCAGTTCATCGCTATTTTGGCGGCGTTTAGAGTTAAATCCGCTCTGCGTTGACCAATCAAGTATCGCATATGAATTCGAAATTTATTCTTTGGAATTTTTATTGGCGAGGTTCTGAATTAGTATTCTAAAATAAAGTGACATCACCCTCGGAACAGGTAGAGAAAACCCATATCGGCCGCAGAAACAATTCCGCTACTTCGAAAAAGTTTGGCAGAAGAAGCCTTTCATAGGGACTATGGGTCGTGGTAGCCCGGTTGGAAGAGTAACGGATTAGTAGCAGGAGGGTTGCAAGTTCGAATCCAACCAAAGACCGCCGTGTACAAAGGCGGCTGGTGCACGTTAAATCTCTCGTGGCCTCGAATGTCCTCACGTTGGCGTGGTGTGGAAGTTTGGAGAGGGTGTGCCAACTCAGGTGTGACCTCGTCATCTGACCATGGTTCAAAATTACGTGGTATTGTCCTCGGATCTTTCCCTTCGGGTTTGATCCCGGACCGTCGGCAATAGCCCGTTGTGTTACACCGTTGCGACGTTAATTAAAATATCTACCTACAATAGGGACTATATTTCGTTTACAAAATAGAGTCAGTTCGTCAGAGAAACTGCAACTGGACTAGATAGAAATTGTGAGCGCGTGCAAATGCCCCGTGAACGAGCGTAAATAAAAACCTATGGTAAATTTTACTAAAAATCCATGGACGTGTAAATTAAAAAGAAGCACGTGTGGTGAAAGCCAACTCTGCAAAAGGCAGGGTACAGCTCTATTATACGCGTCGTTTGGTGGCAACGCTCTTGGCGCACTTTTAGTAGAGAGTTATGGCAGGTGAAGGTAACTCATCTTTATTAGAGTTATTTCCGTCTTTTACGTATTAGGTCGTTTTGGGCATATTTTCCCCCGTTAATTACTTTCCGCTAAAGCTTACTATTTTCCGTTCAAAAAACAATTTTTTTCTAAGAATTCGTTCCTTGCCGACATAAAAACTGCGCCAAGAGCGTTGCCATCAAACGAGGCGTATAGTACAGCTGCACCAAGGTAGAGCAGTAAACGGAAGTTACCAAGTGAAGAAGAAAAACGGATTGAGAAGAACGAGTTTGTGTGAAGATTGAAAAGAAAAGACTGTCACACACATCGCATTGCTAATCGACAGCTATCTTAACGAAACCTGATTCAAAACTGATCACTAGAAAAAAGAGAGTATTGGAGAGTTTCCTCTCCACCCATGAACTAAGTTCGAGACGACTCGGTTGGTTCTTTTGGGGTTTTATGGCAGAAGGCCATATTTGGCCATGCTGCGCCAGACACAAGACATGCAATATCAAATAATAGACATACACACATGAAAGTTTTTACTGACACAGAAGAGAGAAATACAGAGGCTGTTCGGACATTTTTTGAACGATTTTTATGAGCTGTAAAAAATTTTATGCTACGAAAGAATTTTATTTTCACAGCAGTTAAATTATTAAAGTATAACTTATCGTCTGTTAACTCAGAGTTTTGTTTACTTTCAAAATGGCGCTTTTAAATAAGCAATGGATGGAAGGCTGTGTTTCTTCTCTTTCCGAAGAGAATTATGCTTATTCAATTATTTGAAAACGCTGTAAAAGTCATGGTTTTTCGATATCTAAAGGTACGATAGGTAATATTATTAATGGGAAAGGAAAAAAAACGTAAAAGGGGAAAAATACATCCAAAAAAGAAAAAATTTCTGAGAATATTTGTAAGGTAAGATCTTTAATTTTAAAAGAGAATCCGCCAAGTCAAGGGACTATAGCAAAGTGAACGTGAGAACTTTCTCTAAGAGATTTATGATTGTTGCCGGTTTTGAATATAATGAAAAATTAAAAGTAAAAAGAGGGGGGAAATGTAAAAATCAACTCCCACATATTATCAAGACCATATTTCATCCCCACTATTCAAAAAATAAATACCGTATCTTTACCCACAGTGCCAACAATCAGTAGAAGTGCATCAGGGTAAAGCAAGCAGCCACACATCTAAATCGACTCTTAAATTCTTGGCAAAAATGGAACAAGAAACTGGTATCAAGTCCTTTACTAATATTCCTGCTAAATCTCCAGATGTCTCACCCATGGACTTTTGTGCTTTTGGACTTTTAAAAAGGGCATTATCCAAACGTCGACCAAAAACCATTCAAGGACTGGAAAACTGGAGCAAGAATAGGACAAAATACCACTGTCGATACAAAAAATGTCATTGTTATCATGGAAATGAAGGTGTAGAAAAATAGTTAACAATAAGGGCTATCAAATGGAACATTTAAAACACAAAAATTTTATGTAAGAAATTGAGCTTCAGTCCATTAAAATCGTTCAAAATATGTCCGAACAGGCTCTGTACACCTAGGGAGGAATTGAGACGACTCGGAGACTTATGTTTCAAAATTATGTCGTGTTGTCCTGGGATATTTTCCTTTGGGATTGATCCCGGACCTTCGCCAATATAGATATCTCGTCATTAGGAAGAACTGATCTTGATCTCGTCATCATAAAAAAATGGCAATATCTCGATGACAAGATATCAGCAAAATTGGTCAGATCTTGATGGACGAGATATCTCGTCGAAACCACTTGGAGGGTTAAAAATAGGTTCTCGAGTTGAAAGTCGCGATCCTTCCGAGGTGACACGGGGTCTTGCGTTTTCCATTCCCAAGGTCGAGTGGGAATCTGTGAGAAAGGCAGGGTGGGATCTATTTCGGTCGATCGTTTAATTCCGCGATGGGCGTCTCCTCCCCGCGTCTGTGATTAAGTGACATTTCACGCATACTCACGCGCGATCGATGGTGACACCGCGACTTTCATTGCGGCCGCCTCGTGGGACCCGCGTTCATCCAGCTGGCGACCGCTCCACGGTGGATGGTAGGTATTTTAGTTAACGTCCCACTCGAGGCAGCACGACGGGCCATTGGCGACGGTCCGGGATCAATCCCCAAGAACAACACCACGTAGTTTTGAACCACGGTCAGATGACGAGGTCGACACCTGAGATGGCACCCCACTTTCTAAACGTCTACGCCACGCCAACGTGAGGACATTTCAGGCCACGACAGAATTAGTGCAACAGCTCCCTTTATACAACGGTCTTTGGTTGGATTCGATCTAGCATCCCTCTGGTTGCTAATCCGTTACTCTTACAACCGGGATACGACAGCCCCGGTGGAAATCGTGCCTCATCCACCTGTTTTCTTTAACCCTCTGAGAGGTTCTACCGCATGCAAAACCCGCACTCGATGTTCTAAAAAATTGTTCACTTTCTTGATCAATAGAATCTTTTCAAAGAATTCTTTTCTAAGGAAAGGAAGAGTGGAAGTTTAACAAAGGATTCTATTCTAAGGAAAGAGCCAATAGAATCGTTTCAAAGGATTCTATTCTAAGGAACGAAACAGTAAAATCGTTCCAAAGGATTCTGTTCAAAGGAAAGAGCCAATAGAATCGTTTCAAAGGATTCTATTCTAAGGAACGAAACAGTAAAATCGTTTCAGAGGATTCTATTCTAAGGAAAGAGCCAATGGAATCGTTCCAAAGAATTCTATTCTAAGTAACGAAACAGTAAAATCGTTTCAGAGGATTCTATTCTAAGGAACGAAACAGTAAAATCGTTCCAAAGGATTCTATTCTAAGGAACGAAACAGTAAAATCCTTCCAAAAGATTCTATTCTAAGGAACGAAACAGTAAAATCGTTCCAAAGGATTCTATTCTAAGGAACGAAACAGTAAAATCGTTCCAAAGGATTCTATTCTAAGGAACGAAAGAGTAAAATCGTTCCAAAGGATTCTGTTCTAAGGAAAGAGCCAATGGAATCGTTCCAAAGGATTCTATTCTAAGGAACGAAACAGTAAAATCCTTCCAAAAGATTCTATTCTAAGGAACGAAACAGTAAAATCGTTCCACGGGATTCTATTCTAAGGAACGAAAGAGTAAAATCGTTCCAAAGGATTCTATTCTAAGGAAAGAGCCAATGGAATCGTTCCAAAGGATTCTATTCTAAGGAACGAAACAGTAAAATCCTTCCAAAAGATTCTATTCTAAGGAACGAAAGAGTAAAATCGTTCCAAAGGATTATATTCTAAGGAAAGAGCCAATGGAATCGTTCCAAAGGATTCTATTCTAAGGAACGAAACAGTAAAATCGTTCCAAAGGATTCTATTCTAAGGAAGTTGGTAGTTATTTAACGTCGCACTGGAGCAACACAACGGGCAATTGGCGACGGTCAGGGATCAATCCCGAAGCGAAAGCACCTCATCATTTTGAACCATGGTCAGATGACGAGGTCAACACCTGAGCTGGCACCCACTCTCCAAACTTCCACACCACCCCAACGTGAGGACATTTTAAGCCATGAAGGATTTAACATGCACCTGTCCCCACATACTTGACGGTCTTTGGTTTGGCCTAGTTCCGAACTCGCAACTCTCCGGTCGCTTATCCGTTACTCTTACAACAAGGCTATCTCGGCTCTTCTATTCTAAAGGCTTTTGGGGGTTTTACGGCAGAAGGGCCAATTTGGCCATGTTACGTTAGACACAAGACGTACAATATCAAGTAATAGACACACAAAATGAAAGTTTTGCTGAGACAGAAAAGAGAAATACACCCTGGGAATGCACCTGGCAGGATTCGAACCTGCGCCGCCTATAACTCGAAGCTTGCTAGCGCAGTGGTCATACCCACTGACGGGCCCTCTATTCCAAGGAAAGCATCAATAGAATCGTTCTAAAGGATTCTTTTCGAAGGAAAAGACCGATACAGTATTTCTGAAGGTTGAAAGAATTCACGGAATCTGTAGAAAGATGATTGTCTAATCCTTTAGTGTGTTATAGGTTAAAGACAACACTGCACAACTCACAAACTACAGTGTCCACGGAAGACCAGAATCCCGTCATTCGCTAATAAAAGAAATAGGCAAAAAAAGACGAATTTCTTTACTTAAATCTGAGCATGACGTCAGTTTTTATTTTAACGTCCTTGATTTTCACCACAAAAAGCCAATCAGGAAGTACTGATGCTTCACCTTTCACTCTTAAATAGTTTCTTACTATGATGGGGCTTCCCGTGATTCAATGGGTTCGTCCGGTGTCCTAGCAACCTACGACTTGCAGGTGGAGTACTTTCGATTTCTCCCTAAGTATATTACGCTCTCCTGTGTCAGGGGCCACTGCATCCCGGTTGGTAGAGTAATGAATTAGCAACCGGAAGGTTTCGAGTTCGAATCTAACCAAAGACCGTCGTGTACAAAGGGGATGGTGCACGTTAGATTTGTCGTGGTCTCAAAGGTCTTCACGTTGGCGTGGTGTGGAAGTTTGGAGAGTGGGGTGCCAGCTCAGGTGTGACCTCGTCATCTGACCGTAGTTCAAAATTACGTGCTGCTGTCCTAGGATCTTGACCTTTGGAATTGATCCCAATAGCCCGTTGTGTTGCTCCAGTGCGACGTTATTGAAACTATCTACCTACCAGAATTGGTCAGAGTTTATGGACGAGATATATCTTCGAAACCACCCCTTGGAGTATTAATGAAAGAATCCCAACATTTCATCGAGTTAAAATACGTATTTGCCCTGCAACATAAATTGCAGTCACTTTCACGTAAACTAAACGTCCATACATTTTGAGAAGATTGAAAATACTCGAGCATTTCGACGGTAAAAGCTTTCTTTTCCAATTGACAAACTACTGCTGATGTCAAAGCGAAATCGAAATAAGTGCGTGTATTTCTAAACTAATGAAAACCATTTAATTTCCTTTTTCAGGTTTCTTGAGATATTTGCTTGCTACATTCGGTTGACAAACACGTATTGTTCGATTGTACTTTCGTCGCCTTTGTTCGGTTAGAGGTTAGCACGTTCTTCAACAAACGGATCTTTTTTTTCGTATTCAAATATTTGTGATTTATTATATTCTAATGTAATGCGTATTCAAGGAAACGTTTCCACTGTAGTGAATGGACGTCAGAACAAAAAGGTTGCCCAAGGTATAGTCTGTTAGAAATGGCTGTTTTTCGAATAACAGTTGAAATAACAGTGTTTTAAAAATTTTCGTTAACAGTATATAACTTTACTGTTAACGAAAAAAACAGCTATCGATAAATGCTGTTAAGTAACTTATGAAAATGGACTATTATTCGAACAGCAGTTAAAATAACAGTGTTTTAAAAATAAGTTATATACTGTTAACGAAAAATAACAGCTATCGATAAATGTTGTTAAGTAACATGAAAATGGACTGTTATTCGAATCGCAGGTAAAATAACAGTATTTTACAATTAAGAGATACTGTTATCGAAAAATAACAGCTGTCGATAAATACTATTAAGTAACTTTTGAAAATGGACTCGAACTCGTTAAAATAACAGTGTTTTACAAATTAAGAGTTATATCCTGTTAACGAAAAAAAAAACAGTTATCGATAAATGCTGTTAAGTAACTTATAAAAATGGACTATTATTCGAATCGCTGTTAAAATAACAGTATTTTACAATTAAGAGATACTGTTATCGAAAAAATAACAGCTGTCGATAAATACTATTAACTTTTGAAAATGGACTCGAACTAGAATAGCAGTTAAGATAACAGTTTTTTACAAATTAAGTTAGATACTTTTATCGAAAAGATAATAACTATCGATAAATATAAGTAAATTTTCAAGTAAAATAGGCTATTATTCGGATAGAAGTTAATATCAGTGTTATTGCAAATTAACAGTTATATACCGTTTTCGAAAAAAATGACAGCTATCGATAAATGTTATAAATAACTTAAAGTAACTTATAAGTCAAGGAAGAATTTATGCAATTCAAGGTTTTTCAATGTAGTGAATGAGTGTAAAGACAAGAAGTTTGCCCAAAGTGGTCTGACTGCTAGAAATCTGTTATTTTGATAAAACAGTAAAATAAAAGTTATATATCAAGTTAACAGTTAGCAACGGTTATCAAAGATATTAACAGTTATCGGTAAATTTTAAAAAATAGCTTTCTTAAAGCAACACAATTTGTTACAAAAGTAAAAATAAAATTAGAGCATTAGATATATTACAAATTTGGTAAGAATAAAAGTTGAAATTACTAGCAATTTAAGCAATTGCTGTTTAAACAGTCTAAAAATTCCTTATCGTCGTAACTAAATCTAAAACTAACGTATGAGAGATTAAATGTGTCTGTCATCAATAGATAAGAGCAACAAAATCTTCAGATCTGTTCAACGCGGATCGACCATAGAGAAAGTATAAAAGTTGAGTGAACAATGGTAACCCTTTCAGCACCATGGATCATGTGACCAAAACTAGCAGTAACGTGACCCTTAGACTATTTTGTCTGCCGTGTGGAAACAAACATTCATTTCATTGGTCCACGGCCATCCATTAATTCATCATCTGATTGGTCCACGCGACATAGTAGAGTTTGGCGATTTTACCATTTTTGTCGCCACTCTGTAATTTAGAGAATTCACACATCTACCCTGTCATAAGATGTTAAATCGCCAAACGAGGCGTTAAAGAGCCAAATCGGCCAACCGAGTCAATTTTCCACAGAGCAGTCACGTGATTACTATTCGACATGTTGGTCACCCTTTTAGAAGCTTCTCCCCATAGCAATGCTCAGTCTACTTATATTTCACGTCAATGGGGTGGACCCATAAAAATTAAAGTTCACGAGAGTTCATTAGGCTGTAGAAAACCAGCTATTCATACTCTCTACTAATTTATATACCGTATTGTTAAATCCCGCATGGTATAAAATTTATATGCCGGTATAAAATTTATATACCGCATGTCATCAGCCAATAAGATTTCATTTGAATGGGTGAATAACGAAAATGTCTCTCAGAGGCTTTTTCTGACAAGTTTAATGAAGGTGACGTTTCTGCCGCAGAGAGAGCTTGTTGTATGCATTCCAAGCGTCTCTTGCCTTGGTTTTCTTAATATTATTTCAGCACTTCACCATTAAGAATTGTAAAGAATAAGTTTGAATTCATATACGATAGTTGATTACGACTAGTAAATTTAAATTTCATGACAATTTTTAAGGGGGCGCTTTAACCCGGTTGGAAGAGTACCGGAAGGACAATCGGAAGGTTGCAAGTTCGAAACTCGGTTCAACCGTCGTGTACACGGAGCTGGTACATGTTAAATCTGTCGTGGCCTCAAATGTCCTCACGTTGGCTTGGTGTGTAAGTTTGGAGAGTGGGGTGCCAGCTCAGGTGTTTACCTCGTTATCTGACCATGGTTCAAAATAACGTGTTGTGTTTCTCTGTTTCCCTTGGGGATTGATCCCGGACCGTCACCAATAGCCCGTTGTGTTGTTCCAGTGCGACTTTAATTAATAAACATTACCATTGCCATGAAGGATTTCTAATTTGCTTGTTCTAATTTGTTCTAATTTGCACAGCGAATTATTTATTAAATGCATGGCATCTATCACAAACCAATCGGAAAATGAGTTCTTTTAAATTGATGAATAATAAAAATGTCCATGAAAGGGTAGGTAGTTGAATTGACGTCGCACTGGAGCTCAATACAACCAGCTAATGGCGACCGTCCGCGACCAATCCCAAAGGGAAAGATTCGAGGACAACACCTCGTAATTTTGAACCATGGTCAAATGACGCGGTGAACACTTAGCCGGCATCCCACTCTGCAAACTTCCTCGCCTCGTCAACGTACCAAAGAATAGCGAACATTCTTACTGCACTTAATGGTATCTATTGACAATCGATTGAACAACACCTTAGCTGGCACCCCACTCACCAAACCTCCACACCACACCATCGAGAAGACACTTGAGGCCATGGCAGATTTAACGTGCTCGACGGTTTTTGGCTGGACCGAGTTTCGAACTCACAACCCTCTTGTTGATAATCCTTTACTATTCCAACCGGGCCACCATGCCCCTAATATAAAAGGAATCATCATTTTGCCATACAAACAGTCCGCCATTTCTTTTTGTATCTCCAGGGAAAAGAACGCTCCACGAAAGAATGAAAGAAGCTTTTTCGAAAATCATTTGTTCGAAATTTCCGTTTGGGAGAAGGGGGGGGGGGTTAAATTCGGAAACGGACGCCATTAGCAGGATAGAACAGGAAACGGGAGAAAAGAGTTTTCGGAAATCATTATTATTTTCCTTCGATTCCTTTTCTGCGATTCATCCGTCCATCTGTCCTTTACAAATCAAATCATCCTTCGTTTCTCTCCAGGGCTTTGGGGAATCTTCGCTTTTGTTTAATTGAGTTATGCTCGAGGAAATATTCTCGGGGTTCCATTCGGCTGAACCGTATTCGAATTGCTTTCACAAATACCAATGCAGGTTGCGTTGTTTTTTTCCCTCGAAAATTTTCGAACGGGAATTGAAAGAAGAGAAAGTTTTGGATTTCAGGGAGATACTAGTTTCTATAAATTGGTTAATTTGTTTTTAAAAGATGACGTCTGTATGATTTCAAAACCAGACAACTCCATTTTAGATTTTCATTTGAATATTTTTTGAGTATTTTGATTCAATAACCCTCCAAGAGTTTCAATGTAATATCTCGTCCCAGATCAATTTTGCACAGGACGAGATATCTCGAAGGGACAAAACGGCCCCATTACTCCAAGGGGTAGAAAACACAAATTGTTCTTGTCCAGAACTGGTGACAGTTTGGAACAGGTTTTTGTCTGGCCACTACTGGGTAGTTTTCGAAGCAAAGATAAACCTTAAGCAGTGTGTTAAGAAGGAGTGTGCGGTCAGGTAACGAGGTTAAACCTTCGACAAAGTTTGATTTAATTTGTTGCTTGAACGGACACATTTTACTATACAAGGACTAATTTACCCTCCCAGTGTTTCGACGAGATACCTCTTCCAAGTCTGGCCAGTTTTGTACAGGACGAGATATCTCGAAGGGACAAAACGGCCCCATTACTCCAAGGGGTAGAAAACACAAATTGTTCTTGTCCAGAACTGGTGACAGTTTGGAACAGGTTTTTGTCTGGCCACTACTGGGTAGTTTTCGAAGCAAAGATAAACCATCTCTTAAGCAGTGTGTTAAGAAGGAGTGTGCGGTCAGGTAACGAGGTTAAACCTTCGACAAAGTTTGATTTAATTTGTTGCTTGAACGGACACATTTTACTATACAAGGACTAATTTAGCCTCCCAGTGTTTCGACGAGATACCTCTTCCAAGTCTGGCCAGTTTTGTACAGGACGAGATATCTCGAAGGGACAAAACGGCCCCATTACTCCAAGGGGTAGAAAACACAAATTGTTCTTGTCCAGAACTGGTGACAGTTTGGAACAGGTTTTTGTCTGGCCACTACTGGGTAGTTTTCGAAGCAAAGATAAACCATCTCTTAAGCAGTGTGTTAAGAAGGAGTGTGAGGTCAGGTAACGAGGTTAAACCTTCGACAAAGTTTGATTTAATTTGTTGTTTGAACGGACACATTTTACTATACAAGGACTAATTTAGCCTCCCAGTGTTTCGACGAGATACCTCTTCCAAGTCTGGCCAGTTTTGTACAGGACGAGATATCTCGAAGGGACAAAACGGCCCTTTTCCTCCAAGGGGAATGAAGATCCAAGTATGAAAAACAAATTGTCCCTTATTCAGACCTGGTGACAGTTTGGAACAGGTTTTGTACCAGAGGCTGGCGACTGCAGGACAGTTTTCGACTTGAAGATCAACCATCAGGAAGGCTGACTCCTTGATATATTGTGTGTCTGAAAGGACAATAAAACCTTACTTATTAGAAGTCAAAGGAGTATAACTTATGTTGTTAAACATCCTATTGGTCAAGGTGTAATCTAAACCGAAGATTATCAAACGGTTTCCGCAAAAACGACGCCTTACGGATGGTGAAAACGGGCTTAAATTATATAATATATTATTATATAGGATATTAGGGATATTATATAGGATATTATATAGGAATTATATAGAATATTATATAATTATTCTTTACAACGGTTTAGTTTTGAACTTTTGACAAGATTGCTCAAAAATAATTTTGAATTTTAGATTTTCATTGCAAAGTATCATAAATATATTATATCAAAAAGATTTTTAAGAAACCGCTTCGGAACGAACACTAATTTCTTTTGTAAATCCATAAAAATTATATCCTTTTTTTGTCAAATCTGCAATATACTTTTTGAATATTTTTTAAAAATATATGGGCCGCGGTAGCTCGGTTGGAAGAGTAACGGATTAGAAAACTGGAAGGTTGCAAGTTCGAACCCAACCAAGGACCGTCGTGTACAAAGGGAACTGCTGCACGTTAAATCTGTCGTGGCCTCTAATGTCCTCGCGTGGGTGTAGTGTGGATGTTTGGAGAGTGGGTGCCAGCTCAGGTGGTTCAAAATCACGTGGTGTGGTTCCCAGACCTTTCTCTGCCGGTTTTGATCCCGATAGACCATTGTCTCTCTCCAATGCGACGTTAATTAAATTACCTACCTACCTTAAATATATATTTTGGTGAGCGGTAATTCCAGTTATTAGTTTATGTGTTTCCATGAAATGAAAAATCACTGGTCTAGTCCAGTCCAAACTATGTCACGTGACTGCTAGACATGTTGGTCACACGTTTCGAAGCTCTTCTCAATGGCAATACTGAGTCTACTTATACTTCACGACCAGACGACCCGAGTGGACACAAATCCCTGCAAGCCCAATCAAATGCCATCGCGTGCTACAAGAGCGGAAAGAAATGTCCTCTATTCAAGGCGAGGACCTTTTTTCCCCTTGGCCGGTGTCCAAGCGTCCGTCACCCTGACGACGGGAGGCTCTTTTTAAGCCTCTCCTCCACGCCCAGGCACTTAAGGGTGGTGGAAATATCCATTCACTCGACTTCGTAAAGTGCTTAATCTCCTGTCACGACAACTCTTTGTCTTGTTGGGAAGCGTGTGTGGAGGACTTTGATACAGTCCTTGTTACGAACGGACTGTACGGATACTTTGTTGGGTTGCTGCCGTAGGTACTCCAGATAAGGGACGCCGGAAGTACCATGGTACCGGAGCGCTAGAATGCCAATTTGTTCCTAGTTTTCTGGAGTTTGTATAACCCTCAAGTGATTTCGACGAGATATCTCATCCATCAAGATCCGACAAATATTGAAAATGACGAGACATCTCAAAATTAAGATATTACCGATTTTTTTATGATAACGAGATCAAGATCTAATCAGTTTTGTTCTAATGACGAGATATCTCGTCCATCAAGAACTGGTCAGTTTCCTTCTAATGACGAGATATCTCGTCCATCAATATCTGGTCAGTTTTCTTCTAATGAGGAGATATCTCGTCCATCAATATCTGGTCAGTTTTCTTCTAATGACGAGATATCTCGTCCATCAATATCTGGTCAGTTTTCTTCTAATGACGAGATATCTCGTCCATCAATATCTGGTCAGTTTTCTTCTAATGACGAGATATCTCGTCCATCAATATCTGGTCAGTTTTCTTCTAATGACGAGATATCTCGTCCATCAATATCTGGTCAGTTTTCTTCTAATGACGAGATATCTCGTCCATCAATATCTGGTAAGTTTTCTTCTAATGACGAGATATCTCGTCCATCAATATCTGGTCAGTTTTCTTCTAATGAGGAGATATCTCGTCCATCAATATCTGGTCAGTTTTCTTCTAATGAGGAGATATCTCGTCCATCAATATCTGGTCAGTTTTCTTCTAATGACGAGATATCTCGTCCATCAATATCTGGTCAGTTTTCTTCTAATGAGGAGATATCTCGTCCATCAATATCTGGTCAGTTTTCTTCTAATGACGAGATATCTCGTCCATCAATATCTGGTCAGTTTTCTTCTAATGAGGAGATATCTCGTCCATCAATATCTGGTCAGTTTTCTTCTAATGACGAGATATCTCGTCCATCAATATCTGGTCAGTTTTCTTCTAATGAGGAGATATCTCGTCCATCAATATCTGGTCAGTTTTCTTCTAATGAGGAGATATCTCGTCCATCAATATCTGGTCAGTTTTCTTCTAATGACGAGATATCTCGTCCATCAATATCTGGTCAGTTTTCTTCTAATGAGGAGATATCTCGTCCATCAATATCTGGTCAGTTTTCTTTAAAGGACGAGATATCTCGTCCATCAATATCTGGTCAATTTTCTTCTAATGAGGAGATATCTCGTCCATCAATATCTGGTCAGTTTTTCGAATTGCGAAACACCTCTTCTAAGGTAGGTAGGTATTTTAATTGATGTCAGAGTGGAGCAACACAACGGGCTATCGCAAAGGTCCGGGATCAACCCCCGTAGGGAAAGATCCGGTCAGATGACGAGGTCACACCTGAGCTGGCACGCCCCTCTCCAAACTTCCACACCACGCCAACGTGAGGACATTTGAGGCCACGACGGATTTAATGTCCTCAAACCTTCTTTGTACACGACAGTCTTTGGTTGAATTCGAACTCGTAACTCTCCAGTTGCTAGAATCCTTTGGAACAATCCTTTGAAGTCCAAATTGATTAGTAGTTATGCAGGGAAGACTGCAGGGTTCGAGGTAGAATCAAGCGTGTGAACCCCACAGGTGGTTAAAGTCTATTACCCTATTCCGAAACTCCCACAACACCACATGAATGCACAAACCCTGTCCAAGAGGATGCTGATTCCTCTCTCGGTGTATTTCTCTCTTCCGTGTGAGCAAAACTTGTATTGGATGTGTATATTTCTTGATTTGCACGTCGTGTCTGGCGCAAATATGGCCCTTGCGCCATAAAACCCCAAAACCAACCAAGAGGATGTCGCAATGGGTGTCTCACGCTGACGTCACCCATGGAGCAAGTGGCCATCGATTAGCCGAGCATCCGCGGTTACATGTGTTCGCCCGCAACGTAACATTACACCGATCTCGGTCTGTTTAATGTCGTTGCCCGGGCAACGGGAGTGAGTGACTGTCCCGCATTGATATTCGCACACAGAGCGAGGCTTCTTTCATCTCACCTGAGGGAGAGCCACCTGCAGCTTCCCCCCCCCCTTCTCCAGCGTTCGATTTTTGTTCCCGAATCGAATGAGCGGTTTCGAAAAGGGGGTGAGTAGTAGAGTGGGTGGGTTGGATGGGTGTCCCGAGGGAGTAGCGGAATGTGTTGGGGAACAAGGAGGATCTAGTGATGGGTAAAACTGTAGAGTGACTATTGAGTCAGGAGACTATAGAATTCAGGGAATGCCATTGTGGATAAATTTCATCTTCCTCCTTAAATGATTGCATTAGTATCGTGATTAGGACCACTCTTTCTTAATCCTCTAAGGAGCCGCGGTAGCCTGGTTGGAAGAGTAACGGACAACCGAGTTCTAATCCAACCAAAAGACCGTGGTGTACAAATGGGCTGGTGCACGTCAAATCTGCCGCGTGATCTCAAATGTCCTCCCGTTGGCGTGGTGTGGAAGCTTGGAAAGTGGGGTGCCAGCTCAGGTGTTACCTCGTCACATGACCGTGATTCAAACTGACGAGGTGTTGTTGGATCTTTCCTTTGGGTGTTGATCCCGGATCCACCAGTTAAAGGTGAACGATTATCACGTTGTTGAAGTGAAAAATAGCATACTTGATACTTGTCTATCCAGGCTTCTAGTCATATGACCGTGATTCTAAATTACGTGTGTTATCCTTAGATCTTTCCCTTCGGGATTTCCGTCGCCAATTGCCTGTTGTGTTGCTCCAGTTCGATGTTAATTGAAATACCTACCAATTCAATCTCTTACGTAACCCCTGTTGTTGCGCAATGCTTACGTAATTTCTTGTATAGAGCCCCCTGTCTTGCGCTGGAATCACTATTCATTCTGATGTACATTTTCAACCAGTCGAACACCAAGCACCGACAAGGCCTAAGCGTCGTCCATCGACAATCATCTTCTGAGTTGGTTACCGAACAAACATATTTGTCCTTTGAAATAAAAGGACTGTTCGTCGTGTTTCTTTCAAAATACACACAATCCGAGTAACTCCAGGTAACACCCAAAAGTACTTCAAGATTGAGAAGCTTTGCACTAATATATACAGGGTGATTCTACGGTCATGGGATAAATTTCAGAGGGTGATAGAACACAACGAAACAAACACTTTTCCCCATAGAATGTAGGGTCGCAAGTGCAGCGGTTGGCCGCTAGAGAGCGCAATCAAACGCTTGTATAAAAGCGTCGGCGATGCGAGGCCTGCATCAGGTGGCGTGGTCGACATTTTGAACAGCTTCTGTAATTGTGCATTTGCGTTGTACTTACCGACTGATGTTTGTACATGTTTCATTTCCATGTGAAAAGTTTCTCATGTTTTGTACATGTCGTTTCTTTCTTACCCGTTGTTCCTTGTACTTATCTCTAATTTATGCAAATCTAATTGTATTATTTCGTTTTGTCAAGCAGTTATTGATGTTTATTTGATATTAAAGCGTTGTTTCCATATTTCATGCCTCTCCTTTCCAACTTGCGTCGATCGTGTGTTTGTGCCGAAATGGAAAGCGCTCTCTAGCGATCCTACATACTATGGTGAAAAGTGTTTGTTTCGTTGTGTTCTATCACCCCCTGAAGTTTGTCGTATTAGTTTAGACTCACCCAATAGACATTTTATGGGCTATTATACAAGCGTTTGACTGCGGGGAAAAGTGTTCTATCACCCCCTGAAGTTTGTCCGGTACTTACGTATTAACGCCACTGCAGCAGAAGTTGCGCTAATGCGCCAATAAAGAGCAATCTTGTTGTTCGCACACAGCAACCCTGTTGTTCGCACGCGCACGCAGTTATCTTTTGGATTCCTTGTTGTTTGCTGATTTTTGACGCCATTTTTTAGTGCTACGAAAATGCGTATTTGGGATTTGCCAAAAACAGAACAAGATGCAGTTTTATTTTTTCAGGAGCGAAATATTTTACCAAAAAAAACGAAAATGTACCAATTCCCATGACATGAAACTTTATTTTGGTAAACGTAAGTTTTGGAAATGTAATTTAATATAATATCGGCCCATTTTCCACCGAAATCCGATTGACTACTTTGTTTTTAAATAAAGTGTTTTGAATTTTGAAAGTGTTTTGATTTTAAATAAAGTGTTTTATTTTATGATTTGTCGCAAAAATTTTAGGTGTAGATTGGCGGCACTTAAAAACCGCCAAATCTGTAGCTGCGGTGGCGTTAATACGTAAGTACCGTTTGTCCCATGGCCGTAGAATCACCCTGTATACTACTTTATTATTAGTCAACTGTTGCAATGGTTTCACATCCCTTGGTATCGGATTTGCATCCCACGAAAAGTATTGAAACGGTCAAACACGATTTGAAAGAATGCTGTGCGATACCCGGTTTTGATAGTATGAGTACTTCAAGAGTATCGGTCCTCGTAACCAGTACAAGCGGCTTCGTATCGAACTGTATCAACTTAGAATCGAACTAGCATCTCCTGGGGGAAATCTCAGCTCCATTCCACCTTATCTCATTATCGAATTTCACGGAACGTCTGCAACGATATCCACCGAAATGTATCGATTCAAAATATAGGGTGTCGAATTCACCACAGTAGGTTTGGTGACGAATTTACGAATAACGTTTCACACTTGTTCACCATAAGCGTCACTCAAGAGGTGCTAAATAACGTCGTCAAACTAGCATCGGATACCTCAATCTTGCTCGAGATGCCATTAGGCCGTAAGTTCTCTCTAAGTGCAGCAGTCAGAAGAGAACGAACTTAAGCCTTCTTCACTTCGCCCGGGTAATTAGGAGGGCAGAGAAAGGATGGTCTCCTCTTCGCCCCTTTCTTTGTTCAATCACTTGTGGAAGATCCTTCACGTAGCTAATTGGACATCGGGTGCCTAAGTAGATGAACGTGGAAAAGGGCATGAAGAGACATTCTTTTGTGTGCGGAAGTTTCCTCGTTTCTGTTTTTTTTTGCTTTGACTGTTGATCACTGTTAAGCGCCGCTATCATACACTAGAAAAGAAGTTCACTTTCTCTTGTGCCTTGGAACTCTAAATAGCTGTGAAAGCTTTTCGTGAATTATCTCTCTAACTAGACTGACCTTTTTAGATAAGGAACCGAGGTAACCCAATTGGAAGAGCAACGGATTGAGGGTTGCGAGTTCGAAACTATGTCCAACCAAAGACCGTCGTGTATGCGGGGGGTGGTGCAGGTTGAATATGCCGTGGCATCAAATGTTCTCACGTTGGCGTGGTGTGGAAGTTTGGAGACTTGGGTGCCAGTTTAGGTGTGACCTCGTCATTTGATTGTGGTTCAAAATTACGTGGTGTTGTCCTCGGGTCCTTCCCTTCGGGGGATGGTCCTTGACCGCTGCCAGTAGCCCGTTGTGTTGGTCCAGTGTGACGTTAATTAAAATACCTACCTACCAATCAAATGTTTTGCTTTATTTCTTGATCACTGTTGTCGCCAATGTCACCCACTTAAAAAAACTACCAACTTTTTTTACTTCATGGAACTCTAAAAATAGCTACGAAATTTTTTTCCTGCGTTATCTAATTGTAAAGGCCTTTGAGATACTACAAGGGGCTCTAGAATTCGCTTTTTGCTATTGGAGTGATTATTATCTTTTGCGTAGTAATCGTAACTAATGAGTGCCTATTGTAACACACCCTCAATTGTTCTGAATTGATTGAAAGATTGACCATCCATTGTTCATGAATATTCACAGCTTTAAATACTCAGAGTAATAAGTCAATTTATAAACCTCAGATCGCTAAAAATACCTCTCGGTCTCAGTAATGATCTCACAAAAACTCAGAAATCAATTCAACTCAACTCGAAACTACATCTCAATGAATAATTCTAAATAGAACTAAAGAGTTAAATACATTATGGGTGCCAATTCTGCGGTTTTTTATGATAAATACCAACGAAGAGAGCAGTACAAAAACTTAAGAAAATGTCATAGAATCACATAAGCACCATTTTGTTCTATGACTTTTTGCCATCTTTCTGGCAGCTGGAAAATTCCTTTTTAAAAAAGTCATTAGGCTTATTTGTAAAGAAGTTATCGAGGTGCTGTTTGACAGTCTCCAAAGAATTGAACTCCAGAGAATTTTGAAGTGATCTGAAGAGGTTAAAATCTGAGGGGGCAAGGTCTGGTGTATATGGGGATGACACAAAACATCTCAGCCATACTCAATATGTCTTTGACATTCTTTGTCATGCTGGAAGACAACACCTCGACGATTGGTCAGTTCTGGCCGCTTTGCTTCGATTTCTACTTTTAATACTGCCATTTGAGAACAGTATTTTTCCGAATTTATTTTCTGATTTTGTGGCAACAATTCATAATGAGCAATTCCTTTGTAGTCCCACCATTCACAGAGCATTACTGTTTTGGGATGCAGCCTGCCTTTCGATGTTGGGAGGTTCATTTGTCTTACCCCATGATCTTTTACTTGTAAGATTATTGTATAGTATCCACTTCTCATCTCCAGTATTGAGCGGTTTCAAAAAAGCAGCTTCATTTCGTTTCAGCAAAGAATCGCATGCCGAAATTCGAGCAAGCATATTCTGTTGTGTTAAAGTATGGGGTACCCATACATCGTAGCGAACGAAATACGACCGTGGCCGTATTTCACGTATGGACGAACTGGCTCAGGTGCTCCCCTGAACAACTACCGGAGTTGCTGTGGCAAATCGATATGATCCACACAGCTCATCCATCAAAATCTGGTATAATTGCTATCAGAAGCCGTCGTGGCTCAGTGGGTAACCCCACTATTCTAGCAACTTTCTAGTTGTGTGAGGCGCAAATTCGATTCCTGTAACTGCATTCCTCCCTGGGTGTATTTCTCTCTTCTGAATCAGTAAGTTTTCATTTTGTGTGGGCCTATTACTCTATATTATATGTCTTGGCCTAGGCCGTGGTAGCCCGGTTGGAAGAGTAACGGACTAGCAACCGGAGGGTTGCGAGTTCGAATCCAACCGGGCGTACAAAGGGGGCTGATGCACTTTAAATCTGTCGGGAGCTCAAATGTCCTCACGTTGGCGTGGTGTGGAAGTTTGGAGAGTGGGATGCTAGCTCAGGTGTGACCTCGTCATCCGACCGTGGTTCGAAATTACGTGGTGTTGTCCTCGGTTCTTTCCCTTCGGTTGATGATCCCGGACCGTTGCCAATAGCCCTCTGTGTTGCTCCAGTGCGACGTTAATTAAAATACCTACCTATGTCTTGGTCCGGCGCAGTATGGCCAAACATGGCCCTTGCGTCATAAAATCCCCAAAACTAACAAACCATCTGATCACTATCAAGATCTGACCAATTTTGCAAATGACAAGATATTTCGTCATTCAGACTGTTTGATGATGACGAGATCAGATCTGGTCAATTTTTTCTGACAAGATATCTCGTCCATCAAGATCTGGCCAGATTTGTTTCAAAATTGCGTGTTGTTGTCCTCCGATCTTTCCCTTCGGGTTTGATCCCTCTCCAATAGCCCGTTGTACTACTCCAGTGATACGTTCATTAAAATACCTACCTGGCCAGATTTGCTAATGACGAGCAAGCCATCAAGAGTGTGGAAACAATGAAGAAAATGTTAATCTTAAAATATTGTTCAATATAATAACCTCGTTTTGTCGCCTTGTCTCAATATTTTTATTTTATTCTCAGGAAGTGCTGCCACCAACATCGACGGACCTGTCGAAAATGGACTATCTCACAAAGAGGTATGAAATGTTTATAACTATTTTTTTTGCTTCTGATGTCGTTTTTATCTTTTATGTCTTGACCATAACACAACTTTTCATCCTTCCACAATTCCTCCATTTTTCCGTCCGTCATGTGACCGTCGGATCTTTCCCTTTGGGATTGATCCCGGACCGTCACCAATAACGCGTTGTGTTGCTCCAGTGTGACGTTAATTACCTACCTACCATTTATCAGTCAGTTCAACATTTTCAGAAACATATTTTAAGCCACCACATATACTGTGCTTTCAAGTAGATGCAAATCTGTCTTAATTTATTAAGGTAATCTACCTTTAAGGCTATGGTTGGAAGAATAACGGATTAGCGACCAGAGGGTTGAGAGTTCGAATCCAGCCAAAGACCGTCGTGTACAAAGGGGGCTGGTGCACGTTGAATCTGACGTGGCCTCAAATGTACTCACGTTGGCGTGGTGTGGAAGTTTGGAGAGTGCTGTGCCAGCTCAGGTATGCTCACCTCGTCTTCTGACCATGATTCAAAATTACGTCGGATCTTCCCTAAGGATTTGGTCCCTAACCGTTGCCAATAGCCCGTTTGCTGCTCCAGTCAAAGTTAATTAAATATCTACTTAACTACCTACCTACCACAACTGTTCAATTTCACTTCTAACGTCTTTACTTAACGTCTACAAATCTTGACGCTAATCTTCTATTGAGACTCATTTTGACGTCCTCGCCCTTTTCCCCTAGCTCGAGTTATACTGATTTGAAATTTGCACAGCACAGCGGAAAGTCCCCAAACTCCACTTCCTCTTCCGCTTATCGTGGCATGCAAACTCGAGGTCACTAACAAGTCTTTGTTCCTTCAGCTGTCGATTCTAGGTTGATTTGGTTAGCTTTGATAATATACAGCAGGGGTGTCAAACTGGCGGCCCGCGGGCTGCATGTGGCCTCCGAGGTAATTTTTTGTGGTCCACGATACTCTGAAATAAAATGAAAACAGGACAATGTTATGAAGAAAATAGCAGGGGGAGATCAAGGCAATACCGTACACACAATTTCGTCATGTTAAAAATGTGTGAGCAACTATTTTCGTCCATGAAATTAAATAAAACGTCCTACAGATCAAGATTAACTGATAAACATCTATCTGCCATAATGAAGATTGTCTGTTCTCAGTCTTTGAATCCAGATATTGGAAAACTAGTAGGAGGAAAGCGCTGGCAGTTTACGATAAAAAAAATTAATTTTAGTTCTATAAATACATTAAATTAAATAAAAGCAATTATATAGCAATATTATAAATTATTACCCTAAATTCACTTAATTACATAATGTGTTTTAATTATCCTATCCATATTCCTGTGAATCCTCACTTCAAAATATAATTTTAAGAAAATTTGTAATTGTGAGGTGGCCCGCTTGAATCTTACCAGTTGCATTAAATTGTCCGTGTTTTAATTGAGTTTGACACCCCTGGGTGAGTGTAAATTGTTTTTACAAAATAAGAGGGGTGATAGTACCCATCCAGACGAGCAATAATTACCATGGAACATAGGGTCGCATTCCACTCTGACAGGCAGAAAAGAGTCAAATTAGAATTGAACTTACAACAGTGTTGGGAAAGCGAATGAACGATACCAAAAGTTGCACAATCTGATTGATTGATAAACTCACAGCAAGTGCTCAAAGTGGCGTGTCGTTGCACAGTTCACACCGGCGAAGGAATGACTGGCTCTCGAAGATTCCTGGTGTTGTGCTCATTTTGTCTGCGGCAACACCGATTCTCGCTACGAGATCTTCAGCCGAGTCCACACGTACACTAAAGATTTCATGTGCCCCCATAAGAAAAAGTCCAGTGGATTGAGGTCCGGTGAGGCCAAGCCACAGGTCCGCCACGTCCGATTCATCTTGCGTAGGAGATATGCTGTAACGTCCCACGATCCTGAACACGGAACTCTTGCTAGGAGGCGCTTTCCCCCGTTCTGGCTGCGCAGATGACGTCAGAGTACAACGGCAAGAGTCGCGGGAGTTTGTTTTTGTTTTTTTTTCTAGAAAAAAGGTGATGAAAATGGCAATCGAAGGGGTGCGGTTGCTCTTTCGCGATGTGTCTCGTCTGTGAAATTTTAAACTAGCTTTGTAATTTGTATGTAAATATTTGTTGATAATATAGAATTAGTTTGTTAAAAAGTGGTCTTGCTTTTATTGTGGATATGGTACAGACCATGAGAGTGGTGGCAGCAAGTGGATGCGAAATCCGCGTTAGTTAATTTTGATTTCAACGAAGCTACAGTTGTGACGACCGCCAGCGCGTCTGATGAGTGGCTGTATTTTTTTTAAAAGGGTAAGTGCCAATTTACCAGAATTTTGTTGTACATGTAAGAATCGGTGCTCACCGAAAATGCATTTGTTTTAGTTAACTGAATTGTAGTTCTTATTTTGAGTAAACATGGTGTTTAATGTTAGAAACGACCAGTTTCTGTTCAGTAAAAAAAAAATCAACCTGATTTTCTTGTGTGTAAATCAACCGTTCCTGGTTTGGTTTGAAGTCGTCCTGACTTATTGAGTTTGAAACGTCCTGTTTCTGAATTGAGGTAGAAGTCATCCTGACTTGATATTGTCGAAATCAACCGCTCCTGTTTTAATTTAGGAGTCAACCTGACTTGTTTAGTTTTGAAACGTCTCGTTTCTGTTTTCGTTTTAGAAGTCGCTAGACTTAACTGTGTTTTGAAACATCCCGTTTCGGTTTTCTGAGTCAATCCTGACTGGCGTTTAAAAGTCATTCTGACTTGCGAGAAAGAAAATAGAACATCAGTTCGATCTATTTGTGTTGTTTAAATATTATATTGTCATTCTAGAAAAATTTATATTCATTGTGTAATGATTATATTGATTGATTGATTTTGATAACAAGTTATGCATATTGTACTCAAATATATGTTTACGTTTCTAATGCAAGAATACGATTTTTAGCACTGTTATAATTGGTAAAATCAATTTTGATTTGATTTTGTGTGAAATTTTTGTCTTTCATTTTGGAACTATCCTAGTTTTGCTTTAGTGTAGAGGTATTGCACTGAACAGTATTTCGTTACAGCTGAAAACGAAAGTGCTTTTGAAATAAGAATATTATTGAGTTTTTGTGTTTGAATTGTCATTTGAGTGTTATGATCATTTGATAATTTATTTGAGCGAGTGTAGAATTCAGTTATTTTTTTTAAGGAAAAAGAAAATAATATATGATATTTACTGTGAGATTTAACGAAAAGATTTAGTTCGTTTTACTATTAATCATATCGAAAGTAGAATTGATTTGTTTTGTATGAGTTAATCATAGTGTTTATTTTAATAACTGATTTTCAGTGTTTTGTGTGCTTTAAGAGTGTGGATTCTGGGTTCTTTTAGAATTGTATATTGTTTTGGTATTGCAATCATGGCTTTCATTGCGCAAGCGAAAAAACAGGACATTGTTGTTCTAACCGAGGAGTTAGGTTTGAAAGTAGATTCGAATTCTACTATTGCAAAGATGAAGACAGAAATCATCACGTCTGATGATTACGACGAAGAATTCGTTAAATCACTTCTGGAAAGGATTAAAACCGAACGGCTTCAGAAGGAGAAAGAAGAGAAAGAAGCAAAAGCTCAGAAGAGAAAAGAGGAATTGGAAGCTGAAGCTCAGAAGAGAAAAGAGGAATTGGAAGCTGAAGCTCAGAAGAGAAAAGAGGAATTCGAAGCTGAAGCTCAGAAGAGAAAAGAGGAAATGGCGTTTGAACTGGAAAAACTACGTATTGAAAAGGGAATCATTCCTGATAATTCAATTGAAGCACATCCACCAAGGAGAAAAATAGAATTGCATCATCTAATGCAAAAGTTCGATAGTAAAGAAGGCGATATTTCCCTGTACCTAGTGATGTTCGAAAGGCAAGTTCGACGCATAAAACTTGATGAATCTGAGTGGGTTTCACATTTGATTGGCCTCTTGCCAAATGAAGTATCCCAAATTATTGCAAGGGAACCAGAAGAGAAGGCAGAAGATTATTTACATGTGAAAAATATTCTTTTGAAGAAATATAAGCTGAGTCCTGAGAAATTCAGACAGTTGTTCGTTAAACATCAGAAACAGAACGACAAGACCTGGGAAGAATTTGTTGATGAACTCCAAAACTATTTCGAAGAATGGATAACTGGATTAGAGATAACAACCTTTAACAAATTGGTAGACCTGATGGTTACCGATCAGGCTAAAAAAAGAGTACCGGCAGAATGCCGAGAGCATTTCATCGATGAATGGAGTAAGATGACGTCTGCCAAAGAATTTGCTCTAAAGATGGATGAGTACGAAACCGTAAGAGGTTTTACGAAGAAGAATTTCGGGAACACTCCGAAACACCAAGAAAAATCATTTTCAAATTGGAAACCTAGGAATTCCGAAGCACCAAGGCACCATTCAAATTGGAAAAATAAAAATCAAGAAAACCCGAAGGAAGTTAAAGGAGAACGTATGGATTCACCGAAAGTAACACCTTCGCCTGCTGCTTTTGAGAGACGAACAAGAATTCAATGCTACGAATGTCACGGTTTGGACCACATTAAACCGAACTGTCCTAAATTGAAGAAAAGACCCGAAGCGGCTTCAGAGCAAATAAATAGAATTGTCAGTAGTACCGAAGAGGACCTGATGAGACCACACACTTGGGAAGGATGCGTAAATGGAATTCCCATGAAAATTCTTCGTGACACTGGATCGACAATCGACCTTGTTGGCCGTAACCTCATTCGTCCTGAGATGCTGACAGGTGAGAAGGTTTGGGTTATTCAAGCCATTGACAATACTCCAATCTGTTTGCCTTTAGCAGAGGTGGAGCTACAAGGAAAGTTCGGGCATGTTATAACCAAAGCCGCAGTTGTCTGTAGTCCCTCAGACAAAGGAAGATATTTGTTGGGGAATGGAACGGCTACACTTCTGGAAAAGATGAAGGTGGTCCATGCGCCATATCAGGTGAACGCCATTAAAACACGTGCTCAAAGACGAATCGCTCAACAAGAGGAAGAAAAAAAGGAAGACGTGGTAAAAGAGGAAGAAGTAATTTCGGTTCCAGAAATTGAAGATGACATCGATATCGACGAAGACGATTTTTTCTCTTTCCCGCCGAACGAGATGGAATCTTGGGAAGGTCTTGAACTTCTGAAGATTGATTCCAAGACGTTCGTTGAAAAACAAGAGGAATGCGAAAATTTGAAACCTCTGAAGGAGAAGGTACTAAGTCAAGGTACTGATAAGACCACAGGTGAATACGAAATACTCCCCAATGGTCTTCTGGTGAAAAGAAAGATTGATAAAATGGGAAACGAAAACATTTTACTAATAATTCCAACTCAGTATCGTGGAAAACTGATGTCGTTGTGTCATGAAGGTACATCAGGTCATTTGGGAATGACCAAAACAAAGGACATTCTTGCAAGGCATTTCTTTTGGCCTAATTGCTTCAAGGAAGTGGATAATTTTGTACGAAGTTGTGACAAATGTCAGAGAGTTGGAAAACCGAATGACAAAAAAAAGGCTCCTATGAAGTTGGTTCCTGTTGTACAAGAGATTTTTTCAAAGATCAACATTGATGCATGCGGACCACTTCCGGTTACTCCAAGTGGAAAAAGGTATCTGATAACAGCCATGTGTCTATCTTCCAGATATCCTGATGCTGTTCCCGTGGAGAATATCACTTCAACTTATGTTGTGGAGGCACTCATGCAGATTTTTAGTCGGATGGGATTTCCGAAGGAATTGCAACACGATCAGGGTACTTCCTTCATGAGCGAGCTAACTACAACCTTCGTAGAGAGATTTGGAATAAAAGTGATTCGAAGTTCGGTCTATCATCCTCAAAGTAATCCTGTCGAACGTTTTCACAGGACCGTCAAAAGAATTTTACGAGTCCTATGTCTTGAAGCTGGATCTGAGTGGGAACAAACAGTCTATCCTGCCTTATTCGCCTTAAGAACAGTGACCCACGAGAGTACTGGGTTCACGCCTTCTGAATTGGTTCATGGTAAGAATTTACGAACCCCTTTGACGCTGTTGTTCGAACAGTGGTTGAACCGAGGAGATGACGGAGGAAATCCAGTGACCGAGTACATCTTTTCGTTGATGAACAGAATGAAACGTTGTCAAGAACTAGCGGTGACCAAGGTAGAAGAGTCACAGATGAAGAATAAGACATGGTACGATAAGAAGGCCATAAAGAGAGAATTCCAGGAAGGAGATTTAGTCTTGATATTTGCTACGTACAAAGCAAATAAGTTGAGTCCGCATTGGAACGGACCAGGAAAAATCCTACAAAAAATTTCTGAGACGAATTATGTAGTTGAATTACCAGGGACAAAAGACAAATCTCAAGTATACCATATTAATATGCTTAAGCCGTACTATAAGAGGCTGGAACATATGAACCTTCTTCTGGCTGAAGAGGATTGGAAGACGGTTGAAGATGATGTCGAGATCCCGTACATGGATCCTAATCCAAACATTTTTGACGTCGATGAATACGTTCACGAGAACAATCTTGAATCGAGATTGGATACAAGGGAACTTTCACAGCTCAAGAATCTCATTTGCAGATATGAAAAATGTTTTACCAACATACCAGGCAAAACTGATCTTGTAACTCATGACATTGAGCTAAATGAAGACAAACCTGTTTTCTCCAAGCCTTATAGAAATTCTCCTAGGCAGAACGAAATTTTGAAGGCAGAAATTCAGAAGATGTTGGCTATGAAAATCATCGAAGTGGGGTTTTCTGATTACACTTCGCCAATGATTTTAGTGGAGTCTCCCGGAAAGGATCCAAGACCATGCATCGATTACCGAAATCTGAACAAGGTAACGAAGACAAAGTATTTCCCTTTGCCGAACATCGAAGAAAGAGTCGAGACAGTTGCTTCTGCAAAATTTATCACCGTGATCGACCTTTCGAAAGGATATTGGCAGATTCCTTTGACTAAGAATGCGCAAAGACTAGCCACTTTCGTGACAAATTTCGGAACATACAAGCCCTTGAGAATGCCATTCGGGCTTAAGAACGCCCCATATGAGTTCAGTAAGATGGTTGCACAACTCTTAGACGGATGCGAGTCTTTTGCGGTACCTTATCTAGACGATATGGCCATATTTTCTAATACCTTCTCAGAGCACATCAAACACGTGGACACCGTGCTCCAAAGAATTCAAAAGGCGGGTTTGACGATCAAACTGTCCAAGTGTAAGTTTGCTCAGAGTCAAGTAAAATATCTTGGACACGTGGTGGGACAAGGATGTCGCTCACCAGCGGAGTTAAAGATCGAGGCAATAAAGGGTTTCGCTCGACCGACGACCAAAACTGACATACGAGCTTTTCTGGGAATCTCTGGATATTACAGCCGTTATATCCCCATGTTCTCGTCGGTTGCTGCACCCTTATCAGATGCTCTAAAAGGAAAGGACCGAAAGGGAACCATCAGGTGGACTCCCGAGTGCGAGGAAGCTTTCTTAAAACTCAAAGAAGCTCTTGCAAGTTATCCTGTGCTGTACGCCCCGGATTACCAACGGCCTTTCATCCTGCAGACAGATGCTTCCGATCGAGGAATGGGAGTTGTTTTGACTCAAATCGCAGTTGACGAATCAGAACATCCGATCATCTACCTGAGTAAGAAGTTCACCAGCGTAGAGCAGAAGTATGGAGTCAGCGAACGAGAATGCGCGGCAATTGTGTTTGCCATCCGGAAATTGAAATGTTATCTCGATGGACAAACTTTTGTTATTCAAACGGACCATAACCCATTAGTGTGGCTAAATGCGAACGCTAGCTCTAATGTTAGGTTAATGCGTTGGTCTTTAGCTCTACAAACTTTTAATTTCGAGATAAAGCATCGTCCAGGCAAAAAGCATCAAAATGCCGATGCATTAAGCAGACTCCACACTCCCAACCATATTGTGTAATTAAGTAATTGATACATGTAGTCATTTTTTTGTATTTATGTTTTTTGTATATTTCTTGCATAAAATTTTATTTTGTAAATGGTGTCAGTACCCTGAATTCGGTGATGCACTGATTCAGTCTGGTAGGTTGGTACTGGCCCCCCCTTTGTGTGAGCACTTCTACTCATTACTTTTCATTTTTTTTCTCGAACTTTTCTTCGATCGAGATCTGCAGAAAAGTTTTCCAAGAGGGGAGGAGTCTGTAACGTCCCACGATCCTGAACACGGAACTCTTGCTAGGAGGCGCTTTCCCCCGTTCTGGCTGCGCAGATGACGTCAGAGTACAACGGCAAGAGTCGCGGGAGTTTGTTTTTGTTTTTTTTTCTAGAAAAAAGGTGATGAAAATGGCAATCGAAGGGGTGCGGTTGCTCTTTCGCGATGTGTCTCGTCTGTGAAATTTTAAACTAGCTTTGTAATTTGTATGTAAATATTTGTTGATAATATAGAATTAGTTTGTTAAAAAGTGGTCTTGCTTTTATTGTGGATATGGTACAATGCTATGTAGGCAGGTCAGGTACAAAACGACGTCAGAGGCGATGACTTGTTCATGCTCGACGCGTTTCAACTTTACTCCTTTCTGCCTCTCTGAGTGGAATGCGACACTATGTTCCAAGGTAATTATGGCTCGTCTGGATGGGTACTATCACCCCTCTTATTTTGTAAAAATAATTTACACTCACCCTATAGAAATTATTAGACCAGACGCGATGCCCACTTGTTGGTAACGTTCAACTTACCGCAATGGCTGGATTTTTAAGATGTATGCAAGTCAAAAAAATTCTTTGATGGAGGTAGGTGTGGTAGGTATTTGAATGAACGTCACACTGGAGCAACACAACGGGCTATTGGCGACGGACCCGAAGGGAAAGAACCGAGGACAAACACCACGTAATTTCGAACTGTGAGATGACGAAACAAATGTAGAAAATGTTCTGTTTGTAGTCTCATTAAAGTGTTCGTTGGAAATTTGCCGTGTAGAATTTATGCGTTGCTATGGAAACGAATCACGTTCCTGGGATTTCAAAATTGAAATTTTGTGTCTGAGAAATCTGGATGGAAAAATTCAATTAAAAACTCCTCGCCTCATAGAAGAATAAATTAATTACTCATTGCTTCAAACGCAGCGATGGGAGTAAGGAACAAACTAATCCTTTTTAATATGCGTAAACGTAAGTCAGATTTCTTTTCGACCCACAAAATCGTCTGCGAATTTAATTATGTCGTTTTTTCTCCTTTTCCAGTGTTTTACTTGTTCCATGCATACACTTTATTTGATTATATTATTAAAACTAATCCCTAAAATAACTGGCGGAGTGTATAAAAACTTCATTTCTATTCGTCGTCTGACTGTGGTTCAAAAGCAAGAGGTGGTGTCATCGGATCACGGGATTAAATAGATAGATGGTCGAATTTACGTCGCGCTAGAGCAACACAACGGGCTATTGGCGACGATCAAACCCGGAGGGAAAGGTCAGAGGAAAACAACTCAAAATTTTGAACCACAGTCAGGTGATGAGGTCAACCCCGTGAACAGAAAACCCATTCTCAAATTTCCGCGCCACGACATTTGAGGCAACGACAGATTTAAAGTGTATCAGCCCCCTTTATACAATAGTCTGGTTAGATCGAGTCTCTAACTCGCAACCTTCTAGCTGGTTATGTTCGACTCTTCCACCTGAACTACCATATCCCCTTCGGGATTGATCGTCGCCAATAACCCATTGCTCCGATAGAAGTAGATTGAGCATTGCTGATATGAGCTGACTGAGCAAATATATGTAGACTGAGCATTGCTGATATGAGCTGACTGAGCAAATATATGTAGACTGAGCATTGCTGATATGAGCTGACTGAGCAAATATATGTAGACTGAGCATTGCTGATATGAGCTGACTGAGCAAATATATGTAGACTGAGCATTGTTATTGAGAGGAATTTCAAACAGTGTGACCAACATGTCGACTAGTAGTCATGTGACTGTTGTGTGAAAAATTCACTTGGTTGGCCGATTTAGCATGGATCGCCTCATTTGGTGACATAACGTCTAATGACAGGGTAGACGTGTGAATGTGTCTTTCTATAGAGTGGCGTCGAAACGGTGAAAGTGGAACAAAATCTAAGTCGCTCGGACCAATCAGGTGATGAATCAATGGATGGGTCTCTTCTCCCATCCCGTGGTCCAATCAGATCAGTTCGTTCCCGCCCGGCAAACGAAAGCAGTCTAATAATCACGTTACTACTAGTTCCGGTCACATGATCCTGGGCACATAATAAGGTTACCATTGCTCATTTCTGTCTTTATATTTCCTCTATAGATGCTCCAGCTCAGCATAAATGCCTACCGACCTACCATCAAGTACACTGCTGGCCACCCAAATTGCAACACCAAGAAAGACAAGAGATATCACAACAAAATTTATTTTGTAGATAACATGTTGACCAAGCATCAAATGATTAAATTTATAGACTTCTGTGAAGTGTGGTTCCTGCCAAAATCAGTAGCCAGAGTAGCCGCCATTGTTGGAGATCACCGCTGCCACACGCCTCGGCATTGATTCAAAGAGACTTTGGATGTGTTCTTGGGGTACAGCAGACCAAGCAGCTTCCACACGTTGCCAAAGTGGATCTGGTGTGGCAGCTGGGGATGTATTCTGGGTCAATCGTTGAGCAACCATGGACCACATGTTTTCTATCGGCGAAAGATCCGGAGAGCGAGCTGGCCAGGGAAGCAATTCAATCTGGCGATTGACGAAGAACCCTTGGACAATGCGTGCCACGTGTGGTCGCGCATTATCCTGTTGAAATATGGCTGTGGGCAAGCCCTGAAGGTAAGGAAGGACAACTGGCTCCAACACCTCGGAGATGTAGCGCTGGCTGTTTAAAGTACCGGCAATGCGTACTAGAGGAGTGCGAGAGTGATATCCAATACCGCCCCATACCATAATACCCGGTGCAGGACCAGTGTGGCGGTGCATAACGCAGCTGTTCAGCATCCTCTCTCCACGGTGTCTCCAGACTCGAATCCGACCATCGTGGTGTTGCAGACAGAAGCGTGACTCGTCAGTAAAGACAATTTCATTCCATTCTGCCGTCCACATCCTTCTTTCATCGCACCATTGGCGGCGGAAACGTCTGTGGTTCTGCGTCAAGGGTAGACGAAGCAATGGACGTCTTGCGGACAGACCATTCTGCTGTAAACGGCGTCGAATGGTACGCGCAGACACTGGATGATGCGGTACAGACTGAATGTGCTGTGCTATGGTTCGTTATGTGGCTGAGCGATCCGTCACTGCCATACGCACAATATGCCTGTCATCACGTGAAGTGGTGCACTGAGGTGGATGCGATCGAACACGTCGGTCCGTCGTACCCTCCTGCATCCAACGATCACATATCCGCATTACAGTTGTTTGGTTTCGTCCAACACGACTACCGATTTCCCTGAAAGATAATCCACAATCTCGGTAGGCCACTATTCTTCCTCTGTCGAACTCGGATACTTGATCAAAAGATGATCGCTGTTTTCTACGAGGCATAATTGATCGTTTTTTTGAAAAAACCACAAGAAAAACACAATTGCCGTACTTGAAATCGTCGAAATCTCCAAGCCTTAAATAGCGCTTTGAAGTGGCTCCACAAGCGCGCGCGATGTGCGTCTGCGCTGAAATTCTAATCATTTGCATATCTCACCTCCGCTAATGCATGTTGTAAATTTCATATTATTTGCATGCTTCCTTCAGGGTGTTGCATTTACGGTGGCCAGCAGTGTAGATAGTTAAGGTAGTTAAATAACGCTGCACTGGAGCAAAACAACGGGCTTTTGGCGACGGTCCGGGATCAATATCAAAGTTAAAGATCCATAGGCAACACCTCGTAATTTTTTACCGTGGTCAGATGACGAGTCTTAGTTGGTATCCCAATCCTCTAATTTCCACACCACAACAACGTGAGGACATTTAAGGCCACGACAAATTTATCATGAACCAGTCCCATGTACATACGTTTGGTTACACGGAACTCCCTGCAGTTGTTAATCCGTTACTTTTCCAACTAGCCTACGTATGTATATCTACCAGAAAATGAGTTTGTAACTTATGTTTAAGACTGCGTTGCAGTTTTGGAAGCGTAAATAATTGAATTACTTTTTGAAAACGGAATTGACTAATGTAACCTGATTACAAGCAATCAAATCATTTGGAAATCAATTGGCCTCGAAGGGACTCCAAATAATGTCCCCTTAAGACAATTGTCATATGTGGCCCTGTGTTATGACTGTACTGGTAACTACATCCCTGGAGTCACGGTAGCCCAGTTGGAAGTGTAACGAATTAGCAACCGGAGGGTTGTGAGTTCGAAATAGGTCCAACTAAAGATTGTCGTGTACACTGGCTGGTGTACGTTAAATCTGCCGTGGCTCACGTAGGCGTGGTGTGGAATTTTGGAGAGGGGTAGCAGCTCAGGTGTGACCTCGTCATCTGACCGCGGTTAAAAATTACGTGGTGTTGTCCTCGGATCTTTCCTTCGAGATGGATTCCGGACCGTCGCCAATAGCCCGCTGTGTTGCTCCAGTGCGACGTTAATTCAACTATTTACCTATCTACTTCACCTAAACGTTTTGCAGAAAGGCATATATCCCCTTGTTGATTTGAAACTGTCTATCATCTACCGTGTCTGAGGTCCTCAGAGCAACATCTTTCTGTTAAGCCCTCATCGAAAAGACCGTAGACCAACCAAACCAAATTCAGTACAAACGAACTTGTACAAGTGCACTTTCGTTCCCTTTCTCCAACGAAACATGACCTTACAGACTTAGTCTATGGTACATACAATAGGCCGACCAGGAATAAGCAACAACAATGGAAACTCTGCGTTTAGAGAAATTTTATAGTCACGAAGCCCTTTTGGGGACTTCATAAAAAGTTTTACATCAGATGGAGTCTTGAGACGAAACAAACGTCTACCCATAAACATAAACAAATTGTAAACAAGTCTAGAAGAAAATATCTCATCGTTGCTTTGTAGACTTCTGTACCAGGACATTTAATGCTTTCGGTTTATAGGTTTTACCAGATTAACTAAATGGCATAACCTAGCATCATGAAGCTCTGTTCTGGTAGGAAAGTAGATTATCTTGGAGAAGTCTATTCTCACAAAGGGTAGTAAGAGAAAAGATCTGCCTTAGGGGAAATCATAAATAGCGGTTATCATATAGGTGGTTATTTGTTTTGCTAACTCGTAATAAAAGCTATCACCGCTATGTCTACTCATAAACATAAACAAATGTAATAAACAAGTCTAGACGAAAAAATCTCATCATTGCTTTGTAGACGTCTGAACCAAAAGACAAGTTTCTGTTTAGAAAATTTAATACTTTCGTTTTGCAGGTTTTGCCAAATTAACTAAATGGTATAGTCCAGTATCATAAAGTGCGATTCTGGTGAGAAAGTAGATGACCTTGGAGAAATCTATTCCTACAAAGGTGCAGTGATTCGTGCAAAAGCTGCCATACTGAAAATTACGATAGATTGCTGTAGGTGGTTATTTGTTTCGTCAACTCGTTGTCACTGCTATCGCTTCCAAAACCGAACGTTATACTCGAAGCCAGAATCTGCTCTGTCTGGACCTCAATGGCTGGAATGCATTGTTTGCGTTTAATCTTCCCCAATCGAATGAACAGACTCATTCAAAACCACGTGATTATAAATGTTAACTCGCTGAAGCCGGACTATAGTGGACATACACTTATGGGATATCATATTATTATGCGCGTGATATTCAATATGAGAAAGAGCCATGTGACTAATTTAAGGGTGGCATTCTATGGTGACTACTTTTGATATTATTGGTCGTCAAATCCTAGACTAAGTATTGCCATTGAGAGTATCTTCAAAAGACGTGATCAATAAGTCAGCTAGTAGTCACATGACTTGTGCAGTGGAATATTGACTAGGTTGATCGATTTGGCACTTTATCGCCTCATTTGGCAATATAACATCTTATGGCAGGGTGGGTATACAGGGATAGGTATGCGTATTTCTATAGAATGGCAACAAAAATGGTGAAATCACCAAAGTCTACGACTATGCCACGATCAAGCAGTAAAGTCGCCAATTGTGGAAACGTTTTGTTAACATCAACGTAAAGTCACGTACTCATTCGCGAATTGTAACGTGCAATGTAATTGCTTTATATGTGGACGGTACTCACCTTGAAACACAAGCAGTCGAATCTACACTGAAGGTCTTGAAAAACTGGTAAAGACCACAGAGGAAATATAAAAGTAGTGTGAGCAATGGTAACCTTTTTATGTGCCCAGGATCACGTGAGCAAAAACGGTGACCCATAGACTGCTTTCCTCTGCTGGATGGAACCTAACATTCATCATCTAATTGGTCCATTGATTGACCATCTGATCAAGACTATACTAAAAGTAGCAGACTTTGGCGATTTCACCATTTTGTCAGAAATGCGAATTCACACACCTACCCTGTCATAAGAGGTTACATCGCCAAACGAGGCGATAAGATACCAAATCGGCCAACCAAGTCCATATTTCACAGATCAGTCACGTGATTACTAGTCAACATGTGGATCACACTTTTGGAGCTCCTCTCAATAGCAATGCTAAGTAGACATTACACGCTTGCATTTCACGTCTATGACACAGACGAGCCTATCAAAAATACGTATAGCAACGCCACCTATTCACGTCACAGGTTGCCGTCAGTCTTTCTAGATCGCAATACTACCTTCCTTTCATAGTCCTGATCTGACAAATTGTATTTTAATCACGTGATGTTGAACGAGTCTATTCGCTCAAATAGGGGGAAGGTTTAAAGTAAGCAATGCGTTTCCACAACTGGCGTCTTCAGTTTATCCGACTCCGAGTTTATCAAACTGTACCGGAGCGATAGCAGAAATCAAGAGTTGGCGAAACAAATAATCGGCCATCTATGGCGGTCGCTATCTACATCATCGACCTTCTAATAAAATAGACAGAACATGTCGGCATAGTGATTGTCATAAGATCTCAGAAGGGTAAGTTACGTGGACTTACGAATCGAATTGAGCCCATTGGTAATCGAAGCACATGCCAGCATTTTCCAATGACGCTGTATAACCACTTTAACCAATTGATAATTTGTTGCACATTAGGAATCAATCCTTTTCCCACACTCACGTGACAGATCTTCAAACCGAGCGACTGGGAGAAATATCATGAAGCTGCGCGCACATACTCCGTCTATTTCATTGGAAGGTCGTTGCAGATTTAAATCGATGATCCAGAAGGGAACTCTCCCTAGATCATCTGCCTTCTTTACTGTATACCGATGTATGGGGAGTGCAATAAATGATCTCTGCATTGCGTGTGCTTGTGTTGATTGGCAGGGTGAGGTGGTGGAAGTGCAGCGACTGGCAGCAAAGGTGGTGGAGAACGTGGTGCAGCGGGCGTCAGAGGAGGCAGAGCAGCGGAGCAGCCCTGCCAGGCAGCCGGCCAAGAGAGGTTGCGACCTGCCGGTGAGTGCCTCTTTCCCTCCAACACTCCTTGTCTGTCTGTCTCCTTGTTCCTGTTCACCAGATCCTTCCCCATTCTTCCGCTTAGTTTCCATCAGGTCCGAAATCTCACTTTTCTTTTTCTATTTCTTTGTCTCTTCTATTAAACTAACAATATTTCATAGAGGCACTGACAGAAGTGTGAGGGTTTCTTCAAAAACTATATGACACATACATTTATATTATCGGTTTACCCAACTGAAATACAATAAAACAAAAATTTTAAATAGTTTTTAGACCAGAATGAGGTGATCTGTTGACTTGCAGTCTCCTAAGTCTTTGCTTGAAAGTTATATTTCTTCTTGAGAAACGCTAAGTGAACATAGGTAGTAGAATTCATTTTTAATTTCTTTGCTTCTTTTGTTGGACTAACATCGTTCTTTGTGGAACTACAAAAGCTGTTACGGATTTATACATACGTTGTCTTAATGATATATAAACATCTAAACCTTTATTTACTAATGGAATTAGTATAGACGAACTTTACTGATGAAATTAGGATTAACTAATGAAATTCGGATTTGCAAAATAACCTATCACAGGTATCTCAGTCGGTGAGTGCCTCTGGCCTCATTCTAATTCATCTCAGTCCTCCCGTTCTCTAGACCATACCCCATTCCATCCTACCTCTTATATTAGAAGTCTCTTCCTTTTCGTCTCTGTTTCTTTTGCTACACTAACAATTTTTCATAGAGGCACCACAAAAGCTGTTGGTATTTTTTGGTTCACGAACAGTTTTTATACGATTCATAAATAAGTGTATGCATTCCTCTAGTTAATAATTTTAAAATTTCTACGTACAGCCGTCAACTGCGCCTAAAGTATGTAGACGTACTACGTACTCAAAAGTGCTTTGTCGGATGGAGTTTGTCTATACCTGGGAATACGACCGAGAAAAGATGGATTATAGAGTGAATAAAAGAAAAGCATATGCAAGATTGTATTGCACGTATAAATAGACATGGCCTGCTTGTTTGTAATGTCTGAATTGCTCTTTCAGAGGCTTCCGACCATACAGATAGACACTGTCCCGTCACCTCCCTGGAGTCCAGTTGAACTCTCCCCAGTAGACGACGAGGAAGAGGAACCCATAGACGAAGAACAGATAGACATACACTTGGAAGAGGAACAAGTGCGTCTACTCTTATCTTATTTTCTTCAACTGCGTTAGTTTCCGACCCGAAAGTAGACTTTTAAATTTTTCCTTTAACCAACCAAGTGATTTGGACGAGATATCTCGTCCATCGAGGCCTGACCAACGTTGCTAATAACGAAATATCTCGTCATCAAGATATTATTAACTTTTTTTATTATGAGATCAAGGTCTGGTCAGTTTTCTTCTAATGACGAGATATTTCATCCTTCAAGATCTCGTTAGTTTCTGTAATGACGAGATACCTCGTCAGGACTAACTACCAGGAGGGTTAACGGCCTTTTGTTGATAAAACTTGCGAACTTCCTGGACTAACACCATCACATGCAATCGTCAAGATCTCTTGTCATTAGAAGAAACTGACTAGATCTTGATCTCGTCATCGCCAAAAAATCGAGAATATTTTGGTAACGAGATAACAAAGTTTGGACAGATCTTGATGGACGAGATATCTCGTCGATGCATCATGGCATGTGAGGACACCTGCCGACCACCTTAAAATCGCATGGCACAGGAACATTGCGTGTAACAAGGGCTCGAGGGTCAAAGTTATCGGCATGGTGAGATTCATACAGAATCACCAGGACTTGATTATCCCAAGAGACTAAAAAACTTTTTTGCATGTTGTATATACAAGGTGTCCCAAAAAGGTTGTTCCGCAATTTATCTTTTTACCATTTGGAGATAGGTAGGCAATGTAAATTGCAAAAGTGCACCAAATAAGGTAAGTAATTAAGATATGTGAATAAAATTATCACGTGATAACAATTTAAGCGGATACAGTTTTTAATTTGTATACAACCCCTCTAGATAAAAATCCGAGATAGCAGAAACGTTCCTTACCTGCATCCCTATCGTTAGCAGAAAACTGCATTTCTGTAGGTTGAACAGTAACAGAGGCATAATGACGCAAAAAAGTTGACTTATACCGCTTGTACACAGCTGTTCAAGTAGTCAGATTAGGGACCGTATACACATTGATAAAAAGCATTTTTTTTTTCGGTCAGAAAGTGCAACATTGTGCAAAGTAATGTAGTATTGCAACTGCAGATGAAAATCGCAATAAATAATAGTAGACAATGTAATCTTTAATAAAAATATTGTAGAAAAAATGGTTTAAATAAAAATAAAAGGAAATTTACAACTACAACGCATGTTCAAAATGTTTTCCATCTGCAGCAATGCAGAACTTAGTTCTTCATTTTTGGCCATGGGTCAGTTTCCGTTCTAAATTAGATACGTCCCCCTTAAAATGGAAACTCTTGTATCTCCGTTACTATTCAACCTACGCAAATATGGTTTTCTACTAACGATAGGGATACAGGTAAGGAACATTTCTGCTATCTCGGATTTTTATCTAGAGGGTTTGTATACAAATTAAAAACTGAATCCGTTTAAATTGTTATCACGTGATAATTTTATTCACATATCTTAACTACTTACCTTATTTGGTGCACTTTTGCAATTTACATTGCCTACCTATCTCCAAATGGTAAAAAGATAAATTGCGGAACAACCTTTTTGGGACACCCCGTATACAAATGCGCTCACGCATTTACCCTGCTGATCCGGCGATCAATAGTGTAAAAAAATGTTCGAATATATTCAACGACTAATCGAATTGCAATTTTAGCCAGCATTTTACCAAGTTCATTGAATAAGTGCTTGAGAGGGTTAAATATGTTCGAATTAAGCCTAGTGCGTTCATTTAATACAACACATAAGCTTAAAGGCAGAGTAGTCACACAAAAACTTTTAGATATAGCAATAAACAAAATCATTTTTCAATCTGTCCTAAGTGACTTGAGTTCACAATCCTCTACTTATTACAGACGTAAAATATAAGTAGACTGATTATTTTTATTGAGAGGACCTTAGAAAAGGTGACTAGCTGTCTGGCAAGTTCGCCATTTTTGTCGTCACTCTATAGAAATGCGGATTCACACATCTATTTTGTCATAAGGTGTTATAGCGTCAAACTAGGTGATGCCAAATCGGACAACCAAATCAATTTTCCACAGAACAGTCACGTGATCGAGATCTGGTCAGTTTTTTCTTATTGATATGTTGGTCGCACTTTTTGAAGTTCCTTTCACTAGCAATGATCTCTCTGTCTACTTATGTTTCACATCTACTATGTTTCACATCTAGTTTTGTAAATAAATTTACAAAACGAGTGAATGGGTCCATTTGGCGCAAAATCACGTAATATTGACATCCGAAATATTATCGTTCGCTTTTTATGCTCCTTCTGCAAAAGTAGTGATAAGTAACATAGACCATTGTTGGAATTAACCATAGACATTAAATATAAGTAGGACTGAGCATTGCTATTGAGAGGAGCTTCCAAAAGTGTGACCAACATGTCGACTTGTAGTCAAGTGGACGCTCCGTGAAAAATTGACTTGGTTGGCCGATTTGGTATCTTATCGCCTCATTTGGCGATGTCACATCTTATGACAGGGTAGGTGTGTGTTATGCGCATTTCTATAGAATAGTGACAAAAGTAGTGAAACCATCATAGCCTACTACTATGTAAAGAGGACCAATCAGATGATGAACCAATGGACGTCCGTCCCTTTTATATTGACTAGCATTTGGCGGTATAACATCTTATGGCAGGGTAGGTGTGTGGATGTGCATCTCTATAAAATAGCGACAAAAGTGAAATAGCCAGTCTACTATTATGTCACGGGCACCAATCAGATGGATCAATGTATTGAGCGTCTTCTCCCAACCCTTGATCCATCAGACGATGAAATTTCGACGAAAGTAGTCTGAGGTCACGTGACTACTAGTTTTTGTCACACGATTCTGGGCACATAAAAAATTACTCTTGCTCACTTTACTGCTATATTTCCTCTATGTTCTAGCATTGGCTAGTCAAGAGGAATTAATAACAACAGAGGTTAATCAAGTCGTATAGGTATCTTTCGTACCTAGTGATTTTTAGGTGTGTAAATCTCATTTCTGGGGCAACCTGATATCTTTGAAATTGATTAGTTTTTATACTTACGTGTCATTTTCTCCCGTTTTCAGCCTTCTGAGCCTTTGTCTGAAGAACTCAGGGAATCTCTGAGGAGTTTCGTGGAAGACCTTCTGTCCAGAGCCATGGTGATAGCCGAGAAAGTAAGTATGCTTTCCCTGGTAGCTTTTAGCTCAAGCGGCTCAAAGAAATACTCACAAAGCTGAGCCATATGAGGTCCATCCTCGCTAGTGCAGTCCTGTCGAGTCCTACTGCGTATGTACTTACTAAACAAGTCAATCAAAAGGAGGCAAGGCCGCATAGAAACAACACAAATGGCAACGGTCCGGGATCAATCCCGATGGAAAGGATTCGAGGACATTACTTCGTCATTTCGAACTACGGTCAGATAATGAGGTCAACACCTGAGCTGGCGCCCTACTCACCAAACTCCCACGCCAGACCAATGTGTGGACATTTGATACCACGACAGATTTGACATGCACCAGCCATCACGCACACAACGGTATTGGATCTAGTTTTGAACTCGCAACTCTCCGATTGCTAATCCGCTACTCTTCCAACCGGGCTAATTCGACCCCTATCAAAGAAAGGAGATTGTACAACTTTTTAGCTTTCCCTGTGGATAGGGAAACACATTTTGTTGAACATTTAAGTCTTTTTAATCTTTCAGTAGATTTTAAATCCAATTCTAAGTAGCTTTTTATCTATCATTCCTTTTAAAATTTATAGTTTCGCATATTTTAAGGTTTTTAACAATCGCCTATCATTGTGTGTGAAGTTTGGAGAGTTGGGTGTCAGCTCAGGTGGGACCTCGTCATCTGATCATGATTCAAAATTTACACACGTGGTGTTGTCCTCGATCTTTCCCTTAGTGATTGGTCCCGGACCGTCGCCAATAGCCCTGTGTGTTACTCCAGTGCGACGTTAATCACCTATCTACCTACCTCGATCCCTGTTTACGATGTGAGTACGTCTTGAAACAGAAACAATACTGGGGTATGCATGAAAGCGTTACGACTAATAATTTCAGAACTAGGAGAAACATTCAGAAAATAAATATAGCATCGTGTAGGCAAAATATGTCCATATAAGACATGACCTTCGCACTGGGTAGGCAGGAGCACTGACCGTTGGGTGGGGGTCCTCAATGTGTCGAAATTCTACGGTGCTTTGGGCCAGTGTAACTTCGGATTGGTTGGAATGAGGACTGCGTATAAGTGCTGTCATTCGAAATCTACGCTAATCAATAAAATTATTTTTCGATTTTAATATTAAACTTCACTTAATATTTTTTCACAGTAAACAATCGTTCAAACTTCCTATGCCTGCTTCATTCATCCCACAATCCAACATCAGGCCTGAGTGTTCACGTCAGAACCACGGTTTGTTTTCCTTTCACGATATTTTTTTACTTGACGTTATCTGTCTTGTGTTTGGCTCAATTTGGCCAAACAAAACGCGGTCCTTGCCCCATAAAATCCAAAAACGACCATCAACCAACGATCTCTTTCTGCTTTCATCGCACTACTGTGTTCCTCAATCCCTCTTTTTTCCCTTTTTCTTCTTTACGCGACATTTTTTACTTTGCGTTACCTGTCTTAACCCTTTCGGGCCTAATGGGCATATACGTCCCAGAGATTGGATTGGGTAAATAAATCCCACTTTTGAATGGGTTTTTACGTTTTCAGTGTTCTTAAGGAATTAGGGAATAAAAATATGACTCAAGAAACCTGGCAATACTTTCAGATTGCAAATGGCGGACTTATGGTTTTGAGCACGCCCATTCATTCTGATGAATGAGTGACCGTGGTTCGGAAACAAAAGGATGGTACAAAATTAGACGTTAGTTGCCCAGAAGCCATTTCCCACTACAATATGTACATGAATGGAGTTGACCGCTGTGATGAAATGGCTACTTTTTAGGGTCATAGCAGAAAATCAGACAAGTGGTGGAAAAAGATTTTTAGTTATGATTTCTGTTGTGAATGCATGGATTACGAAGTGTGATGTGGAACATAAAACAGAACCACTCTTATCATTCATGGTCCCCTTAGCTGAGCAACTAATAAATGTTGGAAGGGAGAAAGCAAACACAAAAAGAACGCGAAAGTACGGTCGTCCGTCAAACAGAGCAAAAACTACTAAATTAAACTACTTTTCATAGTTAAATTTTAATCATGCAAAAGTCGGGGCGAAAGGGTTAAACCTCCGTAAGTTTGTGAAGTGGTTAATAAACCTCTATGTGGTTTCTATTTATATCCACTTAGAGGTATATAAACTTAGGGTATATAAACCCCCTCATATCTTAACCTCGGTGTCACTTTGTCTTACAGAAACTCCAGTTCGTTGGTCTGGACGACGACGACGAGGATGAAGAAGAGGAAGAGGAGGCAGTTGGTGGTACCGAGGTGGAGGAGGAGGAGGTGGCCAGCGAAGGTGGCGAGAAGGAGGAGGAGGTGGACGAGGAGGAGATAAGGCTGGCGGCGGAGAAGGTGGTGGAGGAGGTGCTGTCCAAAGCGACGGAAACTGTCTCGGAACAGTTGGAAAGGGACATCTCCGGAATGGAGTTTCCGGTACAGAGTACTTTTATTTCCTCTTTGCACGATATGTCCTGTGTGTGTGTGTGTCAACTCATTCGAAATTAATGTCTGTCACCGAGGAACAATCGCGAGAACTGCTCCCTACACCAAGTCTGGGTGGTGGCGGTCTCTATAGAAACAGGGCTCGTTCATTTTGAAAAGTGTGACTCTCGGAGATGACGCGTGTAATTTTATTTTTTGTTTTCGACCAAAGCAGTGGAAATAAGTACTAGAACAAATATGCTGGAACAAATCTTCACGGCGACAAGTAAAAATCTTAACAAACATAACAAACTGTCACTAACCATCCAAGTGATTTCGATCCGATATTAGCTCATCAAAATCTGAACAATTTTGTTTTAGGCGAGGTATTTAGTCCATCAAGGTATTACCGATTATTGGATGATGGTGAGATCAAGATCTGGTCAATATTTCTTCTATTCACGAGGTAACTCGTTCATCGAAATCTAGTTAGGTTTCTAATGACGAGATACCTCGTCGAGACAACCACCTGTGCGGTTAATGCTTCTGGTGGTTTCGAAGAGATATATCGTCCATCAAGATCTGACCAATTTGTCTATTGACGAGATATCTGGTTATTAAAGTATTGCCGATTTTTTATGATGATATCAAGAACTGGTCAGTTTTCTTCTATTGACGAGATATCTCATTCGTCGAGATCTGACAAAGTTTGCAAATGACGAGATATCTCGTTATCCGAATACTGCCGATAGGTGGTGACTGGAATGGTGACGATATCTTGATCTGGTTAGTTTCTTTTGATGACGAGATATCTCGTCCATCAATATCTGCTCAAGTTTGCTAATGACGAGATACCTCGTCGAGACAACCACCAGGAGGGTTAACAGGATATCTAAGACCTATCAAATAGAAGCAAGAGGTCTTTTATCCAAAGTAAGAGGCTAGGACCTATCACGTTATAAGGGGAGCTTAATACGCTCCCTCGCAATCAAAATAAAATGCGATTTTAAAACGGCCGTAAGAGCCACATCTTCTTTAGTTGCGTACAGGCATCACTACCCTGAAGTACCCAAGTGATCTTTACGCCCTTTCATTTTTACCCTCGCGTACCCTTCTGCTTTTTGCTTTTTCCTCCGCCCTCATTGGGTTGTCTGTCTTGTATTTCGCGCAGCTTGGCCAAATATGGCCCTTGCCACCGTAAAACCAGAAACAACCAACCGATTCTAAAACGGAAAGAACAGTCCAACATAAAGTGTGGGATTTTGCAACTTTGGTACATTCGTTTTTGAATTTCAATTTTTAACTCTTCGTTTGTAGATTTTTCAATTATGATATATTGCTTCCTTAACCCTCCCCCCTTATTTCCTTTGGGGCCAGCATCGCTTCCCAAGATTCCCGGTGTGCCCACAGATGAGTAGTAGCACCCATTTTGAGAAACTATGACCTAGTTCATAACTGTATTTACTTAAACTGTAAATTTAGTATTTATAAAAATAGTGTATACCTCTGTTATAAAACTGTATATTGTGCTTTATTCGTATTTTGAATGTCAGTTTCATAGTAGGCATGATTCAGTGATGCTTCCGAACTAGATGTGGATCGCTTTCGTATTTAGAACGTTTCTGCTTTTGAATGTTGCACATTGATGTTATTTCTTTGTTTGCATGGTTGTTGCTATTATTTCATTAGTTATTTCCTCATCTAGATGTTGATGTCAGTAAAAAATGGTATGGTAGAATTTGCAAATGAGTGTTCTTGATACGAATAGAATTCGGTAATTTTGAGACAAATTTCATTGAATCTAGGTTGAGTTCCTGAAAACAACATAAATTGGAATACTTTTATTCACATTCATAGATATTCAATTAATTAAATAATTTTCATATGCTTTAGTGTATTTTATTTTTGTGGAATTGATACTCTCTAAGACACTTCGGTAGGTAGTTGAATTTAAGTCCACTGGAGGGCGACACATGGTTATTCTAAGACACTTCGGAACATTTTTCCATTCGTAAAAATTTCATTGTAATTTTGTATTAAAAGTATACAATTTTTACAGGCTCTAGATTCTGACAAATAATTAACATACAACAGCTTGTGTCTGTTATTGAAAGACCTAAATTTCAATTTTAACCGTTTTTAAAATTATACAAGCTAGGTATCAATATATTATAACTATATTTTTAAGAAAAATAAATGAATGAAATTTTCACGAAACATTAAATTTCTTTGCCCAATGAAATGTGCTGATGAAATATAAATGAGTAGTTGACACAATTTTTAGATAAAACGCCTAATACGAGAAAAAAATCAATGTTAAAAGTTGAAAATATAATCAGTTTACAAGAGTAAGGATTGAATCGATTTGATTATGCACTTTCCATTATCGTGCTAAGGAAAAGTACTTATTCAATGATTCGAACTCTTGGATTACTTCGAAATCCAATTTAATATTTTCCTTAAAAATCCATTAAAACTTATTTTCGTCGAATTCTATTTTCTTTTTCGAAATAGAATGTTCTTTTTCTTTTTAATTTTTGTCATGATGTACGTATCCTTCTTTTGAATCATGTATTTAGATAGTAATGTTTCAATTACTTTTTGTTGCTTTTAACTAAAAGGCGTATTCTCTCTTTCAAATTGTAAGGTTATATATGTATGTAGATCTTCGGTTTCTTTTCGCAAATCTGGTCTTCGATATGATTTCGGGTTTTTTTAGTTATATAGTAGAATTATATTTTTTGTTTCAAATTAAAATTTCGTAGTTTATTTTCATTTTAGGGTGCTGTGTTTTCATTTTGCTTCATTGTTTTTAAGCATATAGTTGAATTCCTTTTTTTATGTAGTAGAATGTGGTAAACATTCCGTTTTTATTTCGTTGTTGAAGACACCGGATTTAGTTCAACTATACATTCAAATCGTAGCGTTTCAATCTCTATTTGTGGCTATTTCTGACAGTCTTTTTCTAATTTTTTAAAATTAGAATGCCGTATACATCGTTGTGTTGTTTGGTTTATTCTAGTTGCCTTTTATTACCATAGAGAACTCCATTTTTTATTACAAATTAGGATATGGAAATTTTTTTCAATTTCCTTTTGGAAATACGTGATCATCTATTCAACCATGAATTCAGGTGTTAATATTTCCATCATTTGCTTGCTTTTAATTATACAGTCAAATCCTTTTTAAATTAGAACGTATATTATTAGCTCTCCTTTAAAAGCGAAACGCAAAATCTATTCAATCATATATTCAGATCGGTGAGTTTCTATTACTTTTCGTTGATTTTAATGATAAAGTCGAATTCCATTTCTTCAAATTTAAATGTTGTTTAATGTGTGTGATTTAGTGTTTTGTGTATACGTAGCTTGTATTGCGTTGTGTTTTATTTCTTTTGCTGCTTGTTATGTTTTGTTGAACTCCACTTTTGTTTCAATTAGAATGTTGATTTTTTTAATTTTTAATTTCCCTTTGGAAAAAAAATACACGGCCATCTATTCAACTATGGATTCAGATAGTAATGTTTCTATTATTTGATTACTGTAAATTATATAATCGAATTCTATTTTTTTAAATTAAAATGCAAATTTTCGGTTCGTTTTAACTCGAAATACAAAATCTGCTATGTATTCAGATCGTTATGCTTCTATTTTTTTCGTTGATTTTTATAAAACAGTCGAATTCTATTCTTTTTAAATTAAAAAAATGAATTTTTCTTTCATTTCATTGTGGAATGTATGGATCTTTTTGTTCAATCACATATTAAGATCGCAATGTTTCTATTATTTTTTCCGTTGATTTTAATAAAAAGTTGAATTATATTAATTTAAAATTAGAATATAATTTTATTTCATTCCATTGTGGAATACATTGATCTTTTGTCTGACTACATATTCAAATCGCTATATTTCCATTACTTTTTACTGCTTTTGACTTCCCTCCCCGCACGTGTCGCCATCTGTCGGTGCATGAGACCGTCCCGTTTATTTTTGCTAGCAGAAAAATACCGCATTTGTTCTGCATGTCGTCTGAAGCCTCACGCATGGGAAGCAAACTGATCGGAGGACTGCATCGGGGTTTGTGTTGCAGGGGCTCCCGAGCTTCCAGATCGACACGGTGGTTTCTGCACCCCCGAGTCCAGACGAGGAGGAAGAAGAACATCCCATGCATTCCAAAAAATGGACCTTCACCATGGAAGAGGACTTGGAAAGTTCCAAGCCGGACGCCGCCCTCGCAGAGGGAAAGACCGCCCATCTGGTACAACTCAACTACTCTCGACAACTACTCAACAACTCAACTACTCTCAACTACTCCACAAACAAATACAAAAGAACTCTACCGCACTGACAATTTCTTAGACTCCCTCGTTTTAAAGTCTATACTTTGTTTCAGGTCAAGCAAATACTGAGGCATCGAATTTAGATATTTGAAGCATCCATCATCAAATTATAATTCTTAAATCGATTACTTATTGTTGACATAAACCGATCATTTGTCCGCTAGGTCATTAGACCACGTGCTCTCTAATCTTTTCCACGGGACAATTTAATGATGCCTTCCTTTCACCATTAATATTATTTAACACACACAAACCGCTGATATTACTTACTCTAAATTAAAATCCCATTTCACCATGGAGTTATTCCGTGGTTGCTGTGAATAGATGAAAATACAACAATCGAATCAAGTTTCTAGTAGTACGTTTGTTACAAAATTTGTGTCGTTGTGTAGTAAAGAAGTTTACTTTCTTATCAGATCACATAAGCCTCTATGACCTACCGAAACGTTTTTTTAACAATTTCTTACTTTCAACTTTAATATTTAATTCAAGACAAACCTCTGTTGTTACTCACTCTAAATTAAAGTTCTTTTTCACCATGAAGTTAATCCATGTTGTGAATAGATAAGAAAATAGTCTAATCAAGTTTATTGTAGTACGTGCGTTGCAAAATTGTGTCATTACGTAGTAATGAAGTTTCCTTTCTTGACAGATCGCATAAGCCTCTATGACCTACCGAAACGGGTTTTTTTAAAACAATTTCCTACTTTCAACTTTAATATATTTATTTAACACAAACCTTTGTTATTACTTGCCTTAAATTATAGTTCCATTTCACCATAGAGTTATTCCGTGTTGATTGTTAATAGATGAAAAGAACGCGCGATCAAATCAAGTTTCTAGTAGTACGTGTGTTACAAAATTGTGTCGTTGTGTAGTAAAGAAGTTTACTTTCTTGACAGATCACATAAGCCTCTATGATCTACCGAAACGTTTTTTTTTACAATTTCTTACTTTCAACTTTAATGTTTAATTCAACACAAACCTCTGTTATTACTCTAAATTGAAGTTCTTTTTCACCATGAAGTTAATCCATGCTTGTTGTGAATAGATGATAATAATATAGTCTAATCAAGTTTATTGTAGTACGTGTGTTGCAAAATTGTGTCATTACGTAGTAATGAAGTTTCCTTTCTTGACAGATCACATAAACCTCTAGGACCTACCAAAACGTTTTTTTTTCACAATTTCTTACTTTCAATTTTAATATATTTATTTAACACAAACCTCTGTTATTACTTGCCTTAAATTAAAGTTCCATTTCACCATGGAGTTATTCCGTGTTGACTGTTAATAGATGAAAAGACAACGCGCGATCAAATCAAATTTCTAGTAATACGTGTGAAAACTTACGTGTTACAAAATTGTGTCGTTGTGTAGTAAAGAAGTTTCCTTTCTTGACAGATCACATAAGCCTCTATGACCTACCGAAACGTTTTTTAACAATTTCTTACTTTCAACTTTAATATTTAATTCAAAACAACCTCTGTTATTATTCACTCTAAATTGAAGTTCTTTTTCACCATGAAGTTAATTCATGCTTGTTGTGAATAGATGATAAGAAAATAGTCTAATCAAGTTTATTGTAGTACGTGTGTTGCAAAATTGTGTCATTACGTCGTAATGAAGTTTCCTTTCTCGACAGATCACTTTCGAAGAGGCTCCAGAAGACGTAAAGGACGCAGCTTCGAACCTCATAAAGGAGATTGTCGGCAAAGCCATCACCATGGCCGAAGAGGTAAAGGTCTATATTACTTATACCAACATTTGAATTGGACTTTGAAGCGACCCTCATCATTTTTCGTCTCACCCGTCTGCTTGAGCCGTAACACTAGTTGACTGTAACGAACCCTGCTGTAAATATTTGGTAATGTAGGAAGATTTAGCAACCAACTTGTTTTACATCATTTATCTCTTGGCATAGCTAATTGATTGTGCATCCAAATACAGGGAGGTGAACTTAAAATGGGACGAGCCAAGAATTCCGTGTTCATCGATATGTGCAGAAACCATTCATGATTAATATTACTTACTGCATGTGAGAAACTTTGATGGTAATGAAAGGTTAATATCAGCAGATTTGTGTTACTTTTAAATGATGCCTCCCATGCAGGTGTATTTTTATATTCACCCCAATTTCGCAAGTTTCGTCGTTGTTCTCCAAAGATTTGGAATGAAATATTCAACACTAACTACACAAAACATTTTTCCATTTATTTAAGTAAACTAAAAAACATATTTTTGATGTAGGTAGGTAGTTGAATTAACATGGTATTGGATCAACACAACGGGCTATTGACAGCAGTCTGGGATCAATCCGAGGACATCTCGTAATTTTGAACCACGGTCAGATGACGTGGTCACACCTGAGCTGGTACTCTCGAAACTTCCACACCAAGCCAACGTGAGGGCATTAGAGGCCACGACAGATTTTACGGGCACCAGCCCCCATGTACATAACGGTATTTGGTTGGGTTCGAACTCGCAACCCTCCGGTTGCTAATCCGTTACTTTTCCAACAGGGCTTCAACTGCCCGATCATACCAAAAGACAACCTCATCTACCTTCACATTGGAAGATCACCTTGCCTCATCACTATTTATGAAGAACGTAAATAAGGATTGTTTGTCATTCTAATGCTATACAGGGTGAGTGTAAATTGTTTTTACAAAATAAGAGGGGTGATAGTACCCATCCAGACGAGCCATAATTACCATGGAACATAGTGTCGCATTCCACTCTGAGAGGCAGAAAAGAGTAAAGTCGAAACGCGTCGAGCATGAACAAGTCATCGCCTCTGACGCACACTTTTCCAGCACGGTCCGGCACTTCTTGAATGCCACATATCCCGCACGATGGATCGGACGTGGCGATCCTGTGGACGATCCTGTGCCTCACCGGACCTCAACCCACTGGACTTTTTCTTCTGGGGGCACATGAAATCTTTAGTGTACCAGACGCCTGTGGACTCGGCTGAAGATCTCGTAGCGAGAATCGGTGTTGCCGCAGACAAAATGAACTCAACACCAGGAATCTTCGAGAGCCAGTCATTCCTTCTCCGGTGTGAACTGTGCAACGACACTTTGAGCACTTGCTGTGAGTTTATCAATCAATCAGATTGTGCAACTTTTGTTCATTCGCTTTCCCAACACTGTTGTAAGTTCAATTCTAATTTGACTCTTTTCTGCCTCTCAGAGTGGAATGCGACCCTATGTTCCATGGTAATTATGGCTCGTCTGGATGGGTACTATCACCCCTCTTATTTTGCAAAAACAATTTAGACTCACCCTGTATATTGAGATCACAGGAACTTTGGATCTCTTGATCATGCAGTAGTCGGAAAAACAACGAAAGTGTCTCTTATTCTGGAAGCCATTAACAATAACACCTAAAAATCACAGAAACATTGTCAGAGCTGCCAACACCGTAGAACTGTTAGCGGAATTTCAGGGTGGATAAACCAATGCTGCTATTTTCTTTTAGTTGGAGCGGTGATTTCCAGCCCTTTTAATATCATGGCACAGATTATTAAGGGCCGCGGTAACCCGGTTGGAAGAGTAACGGATTAGCAACCGGAAAGTTGCGAGCTCAAATCCAACCAAAGATCGTCGTGAACAAGGGGGGTTGGTGTATGTTAATCTGTCGTGGCCTCAAATTTCCTCACGTTGGAGTGGTGTGGAAGTTTGGAGAGTGGAGTGCCAGATCAGGTATGACCTCGTCATTTGACCGTGGTTCAAAATTACGTGCTGTTGTCCTCGGTTCTTTCTCATTCTCCTTGATCGCCGACAGTGGCCAATAACCCGTTGGGTTACTCCAGTGCGACGTTAATTTAATACCTAACTACATGGCACACATTAACTAGTTATTAAAATTCTGGGCGCAAGAAAAATATATTTTTTACCCATCTGGCATAAAACAAGTACAATTTTGGTTTATTTATAAAAATGAGCAACATTCTACCTTTTTCCTCCAAAGTAGGTTTTTAAAAAATCGTTTTGAAACAATTTATTTAGGAAGGTATTTTAATTAACGTCGGCACTGGATTAACACAACGGGCTATTACAATTTATTTAGGATCCTTCACAATAAAAAATTAATTATTATTATCAAAATTACTAATACGGGTATTGAAATTATTTCTGAACACACTCATCAAAAGATCAAAACTAAATCCTTTGAACTTGCTGAACTTTATATTCAGATTTGGGGGCTCAGTAACTCAGTTGGTAGAGTCGCGAATTTGCAGCAGGAGTATTGCGAGTTCGAAACTTTATCCAATCGAAGACCGTCGTGTGCGTGAGGGTGGTGCACGTTAAATCCTTCGTGACCTCAAGTGCCCGTACGTTGGCTTGTTTTGGAAGTATGAAGAGGGGTGTCAGCTCAGGCGTTGACCCCGTCATCTGACCATAGTTCAAAATGACGAGGTTCTCAGATCCTTCCCTTCTCGATTGATCCCAAACCGTTGCCAATAGTCCGTTGTGAGGCTCTAGTGCGAAGTAGGGGTGTTGCCGAATTTGGACCAGTCCAATTCAAGTGACTGTCTAATTTCTTCGTCGTAAAATATTTCGAATCAAAATTTATGTCTCTTTTCTGGGCTGATGTGACAAAAGAGGACATATTGGACATTGGTCCGAAAGTGTTTTGTTAATGGTTGTAATGTTCTGGTAGCCCTATTGATTTTTCAGTAAATACCATGAATAGGCCTAAGACACCAATAGCTTTGTCTTCGAGTGATGGTGAAAGCAGTATTGATAATTCTGTTGTTGATAATATACCTCAGAAAAAAAGAAAATATTTAAGGATATTCTTCACGAGTTTCCATCTCCACCTACACAACATCCAATGAGGTACATCGTCTTCTTAAACTGGAGAAATAGCCCAGAAAGAAGTTGTAATACCAAGTAGTCGTCAGAAATTGAAATAAGAACAAGAAAAATTAATAAAGTAAAATATCCAAATGTTGGATTCCGGACTTTTAACATTTGTGTAACTCACTTTTTAATATGTATCAAATCATACATTTTACCTTTTCCTGTGGATAGGGGAAACTCTATCCGTATTTTATTGAACACTCAAATCTTTTTAACATTTTAAGGCCAATTCTATATGGAGTTTTTTAACACACCTTCTAAACTGCATCGCTTCACCCATTTTATCATCAGTGTGTTGAAAACTGATTTTATTGGATAATACTTAATCTTGTGTATGGGGCAGCTTATCCGATATTGGACATTGCGCCATAAAATCCAAACCAACCAAACACTGGAATAAAGTGAAATAAAAACTAAAACTACATGTTTTTGTAGTTCTGTATCTATCTATGTGTATTATATATATTGGGTCATCCGGAAAGTTCTGCGGGTTTTTTTTCAAATCGAAGCGCGCTTTCTTATTACTATTTTGCTACCGCTGATAAGGAGTCCATAATTCTAGCCTGTGTTGTGGCGCAATTTTTGTTTCACTGCAGTGCTAAGAATGGAGGACCAAAAAGTTCATTTTCGTCATATTATGCTCTTTTATTTTAAGAAAGGAAAAATCCTAGTCAGACTGCTCGTAAAATTTGTGCCGTATATCGACAAAGTGCTGTTTCTGATGACACAGTTCGAAGGTGGTTTGTTAAATTTAAGCGCGGAAATTTCAGCCTCGAAGATGATGCTCGCTCTGGACGACCATCCTCTGTAAACGAGGACCTATTAAAAGATGCTATATATATATATATATATATATATATATATATATATATATATATATATATATATATATATATATATATATATATATATATATATATATATATATATATATATATGTGTGTCATAATAACAGATCCTATAAGCCTGCAGCCGTGACGAGAGTGGCAAGAGTGGTGTAAGGCAACCGGAGAGAATGATCCATAGATATTGAGCGTAATGCAGATTCCACAACAATTCTTTATTATTTCAGTAGACGAGTAGTTACATCATGAGGTTGTTGAGGGTTTGGAGTTTGGAACGGCTCTGAGGACTCCTTAGCCCAAGAGGCTCGTGAAAGAATAAATAGTTTACAAAAATCTCGCTAGAAGGATTAGGATTAGGAAAAATATTATTGGACCAGGGGATTTAACACGAAAGTTCATTGGTAGAAGTCGTGGTTTTACGAAGGGGAATGTGATCTCACATATGCGATTTGAAAGCAGGAGAGTCCTTGGGAGGTCTAAGCTAACGAGGCGGCTTGAGTTGAAAGGTGAAAGGCAAGATATTGACCACTTAGATAGGGAGACAAAGACTGGGATAAAAGGGAACCGCTAAGGGGTGATCTGTAGTGAAAATTGTACTTAGGGGGTTAGTTTTAGGTATCGTTTCATATATATATATATATATATATATATATATATATATATATATATATATACAGAGAGAGGGAGAAATTCATTAGACCGAAGACACAATTTTAATATGAAGATTGTCCCTGTTCTAAATTTATTTTTCAAAAATAAGATACATCATTTTGAAGATATTAATAGTAACATTTTTTCCACTACTTCCTTTTTTGAAAATACACTACCTGACATTGAAAATGCAACACCAAGAAGGAGTTGGCAGAAAGTGATGAAATTTGGCAAACAGAGAGAGACAGCAACGAGCAATAAGTAATCTTTATTGCAACATTATACACCTTGCCACTGAGCAGCAAGAACGTCTAATCAGTAGGTTGTAGGACCACCGATACAGGCAGCAACACGTCTAGGTACAGACGCAATGAGCGTGCGGATGGTGTCCTGAGGGATGGATGCCCATTCCCTGTCAACCATTTGCCAGAGTTCGTCTTCTGAACGGGCTGGTGGCAACGCATGCAAGCGACGTCCAATGACGTCCCATAAATGTTCAATAGGTGAGAGATCAGGGGCGAGAGCTGGCCAGGGAAGCACCTGGGTACCTTGCAGGGCATGTTGGCTGAAGCGTGCCGTGTGCGGCCGGGCGTTATCCTGCTGGAAAATGGCATTGGGCACCCCTCTGAAGGAAAGGTAGTGTCACCGGCTGCAGCTCGTCATCCACATATCGTTGGGCCGTCATAGTGCCCTGAATACGGACCAGAGGTGACCTGCTATCGTAGGCGATGGCGCCCCAAACCATTATACCGCGTTGTCTCGTGGTATGGCGTTCCACAGATGCGGTCAGATTGGCCCTGTCATCACGTCGGCGCCAGACTCGTACACGGCGACTGTCATTGCTAAAACAGGAGCGTTGTTTAGATCTGAGAACGCCACCCTGTGCCATTCCGTCGTCCACGTGGCTCTATCCCGACACCATTGCAAACGGAGACGTCTGTGCTGTTGGGTCAATGTTAGTCGTCTCAACGGGAGCCATGAGTGCAGGCCGCCAGCGATCAATCGGCGGCTAATGGTCCTGGACTATATGGGAGCATCAAGGGTTTCCTGCACATGCTGCAAAAGGGCGACAGACGTGGCTTGCGGGGCCGCCGATGCTTGCCGGCAGATGCGTCGGTCCACGCGTGCTGACGTCACTCTGGCTGCACCGGAACCCCTCAAACGTGCCACATTCCCTTGGTCCAACCATCTGTGCCACAACCGGTGCACCGTGGACGCGTGTAGGTGGGTGTCTGCTGAGATTTGACGTATGGACCAACCTGCCCTTCTGAGGCCAATCACCATACCCCTCGTGATGTCGTCTGTTTGCTGGAACTGTCTTGATTGGCGGCGTCCTGGTATTCTCCGCTACTAGACGTTTCCTCTGAGACACAAAAACAAATTGCAACTTGATTTACCTGGTAAACAGAGCGGCGCGAAACTGACCACTTTTGCAGGTTCCTTCCCTGGTTTTTCACTCGCCGTGCGCGGGACAGCTGCGCAGTTTGCATCATTTACATATCTCGGTGAGCTGCGTCTACCCTGTAAATTTCATCCAGTTCTGCACACTCCTTCTGGGTGTTGCATTTTCAATGTCAGGCAGTGTACTTCTGTATCTCTATATATTAAAAATATTTAGGTAGTCCAAATTAGGCAACTCTTCCCTACATTCAACTCTACCTACTTACCTTCCCTTTTCAAAATTATAGCGCTTTTTGGGGTACAGTCCCGAGTGAATCATCCTGTATTATCTGTAGTATCGAAGATAAGATAGTTTATGGTGTATACTATTATTCATCTCAGTGCTTTTTATTCTTGTATTATCTGCTCACTAAACATTGAAGTTTTCTCATAATTGTTGATATTTTGTTTCTCTCTTTATAATGCTGTTTCTTTTTCTCTTTACAGAAAGCCACACCCACCGTTCCTTTCAACTTCGGTAAGGAACTTTGTGACTTATTTCGAACAGTTTTCAACATTTTGTGTGAACTTTGTCATGTGTTGCTCCACCAGTCGAAACGACTTGTTTTGTAAAATGCAATCCAAGGACGCGGAATGAACTGTCATAATTATAATGGCCAGTAGCGAACATTGACGACTAGAGATGAAGGGATTCAATACATCGCAAAACAAATAAGTCCTATGTTTCGCTTTATACAACCTTATAAGTCAACTCCACTCTCCCTTGTGGTAGCCCGGTTGGAAGAGTAACGATATGTATGTATTTTTTAATTAACGTCGCACTAGAGCAACTCGAAGAGCTATTGGTGACGATCCGGGATCGATAAAGGGAAAGATCCGAGGACAACACCACGTAATTTTGAACCGCGGTCAGGTGACGAGGCAACACCTGAGCTGGCACCCCGCTCTCCAGACTTCCACACCACGCCAATGTGAGACCACGACGGATTTAACGCGCACCAGCCCCCTTTGTACACGACGGCCTTTGGTTGGATTCGAACTCGCAACCGTCCGGTTGCTAATCCGTTAGTATTCAAACCGGGCCACCGCGGCCCTGGAAGAATAACGGATTAGCACCCGGAGGGTTGCGAGTTCGAATCCATCCAAAGGCCGTCGTGTACAAAGGGGACTAGTGCACGTTAAATCTGTCGTGGCTTCAAGTGTCCTAACGTTGGCGTGGTGTGGAAGTTTGGAAAGTGAGGTGCCAGCTCACACAGGTGTGACCTCGTCATCTGACCGCAGTTCAAAATTACGTGGTATTATCCTCGGATCTTTTCCCTTCAGGTTTGATCCCGGACCGTCGTCAATAGCCAGTTGCGTTGCTCCAGTGCGACGTTAATTGAATACCTACCTACCATTCTCCGTCGTTTCTTCTCCGTCGAAACAATGCAATACTAAGTAATTTCATCTCCCTAAATTAAAAAGAAGCCCAAAAGACACAATTATGCCCAAACTTGGCAATTTAGTAATGGATGATCCAAACGCTGTTAGACCGTGGTTCAAAATTACGTGGTGTTGTCCTCGGATCTTTCCCTTTGGGATTGATACCGGACCGTCACCAATAGCCCGTTGTGTTGCTCCAGTGTGACGTTAATTGAAATACCCCCCCCCCCCAAACGCTGTCCTATAGCTTTTTAGGCAGTCTCTTATAGAGGCCAAAAATGAGGAGAGAATCGTCGACCTGCACAAGGAGTCACTGCGCATAATATCTGGACTGCATCAGTAACAAGCCTAGGGTCAGTAAGGAGCATGGGGTAAGGGAGAAGAGTCTGTGCTGGCCATTTGTACCGGGGATGGAATGGTGATCCGAATCGGTTCCTAATTCACTTGGAGATGAAGACTATTCACTTGTAGGGAGATCCGAGTATCAGTAAGATTGCATTGAACAACTGTAGATTAGCTCTTTGGTTGCACACGTGGTAGGTAGTTAATTAACGTCACACTGGAGCAACACAACGGGCTATTGGCGACGATCCGGGATCCACCCCGAAGGGAAAGATCCGAGGACATCGCTTCCTAATTTTGAACCATGGTCAGATGACGAGAACAACACCTAAGTTGGCACCTCTCTCCAAACTTCCACACCACTCCAACGTGAGGACATTTGAGGCCATGATAGATTTAACGTGCACCATCCGCCACATACACGACGGTCTTTGGATGGACCGAGTTTCAAACTCGCAATTCTCCGGTTCCTAATCCGCTGCTCTTCCAACTGGGCTAACTTGTTGCACACGTGGAGACGAACACTCGATAAACGAATTTCTACATTTATTAATAAACTATGGAGGATGCAAAACTACAAAGAACGCTCTGTTTTACACTCCTTAGATTCTACCAAATTCTACATTTTTTTTTCATAACTTTCCATATCATGATTACAGTTTACACGTGCATAATTAAAAATAAGTTCCCTAATTTCATGGTTTGTGCGTGCTTAATAAATACAAGGATATATCAAAAAGTAAGGTGAATTTGTCTGTAAAACTCAGAGTTTTGTGTAGCTAATTAATTTTTTTATATGTTGCAAGTACCAAGGTGATAGAAGTGTGACGGCTTCTAGAAACTTCTACGTCAACCCGTCTGGTGCTTAGAGCCAATCAAAGATGGCGCATCGACTTGAGCATTACTCCAAGGAGGAGGTGGCATTCGTTTTTTATGGGCCAAGGGGTAAAAACATGTGATATTCATCAATAATTGTTGGAAGTCTATGGAGAGAGTGTTATGTCGCAGAAACAAGTGTACGTGTGGTGTAACGACACGAATGTGGCTGTCGTCGATGCCATGATTCGTGGAGACAGAAGAGTGAGATTGCATAATATTGCAAATGCATTGAATAGCTCATATGGTTCAGTGAGCAGTATTACCATTTTGGATTACCATTTGTTTGGCCCCTGAAGAAACACCTCCGTGGGCAGCGTTTCCATTCACTGGAAGAGGCACAACACTTACCTGGTTAGGGAACCTGGAGCAAGATTTCTTTGAAAAGGGCATGGATGATTGGGTGGAATAAATAATAATTGTGGAATACGTTGGAATAAATGCTTAGACCACTATGGTTCCTTTGTCAAATGATAGTGTGATACGATGTGTCAAACATAATAAATTTTCATATATTTATCTCTCTCTCTCTGCACGCGCGCGTTTTTCTGTCAATTAAAAATTCACCTTACTTTTTAATACTCCTTTGTATAATACCAAAACCATCGGCCTTCTAATGAAATAGACGTAGCACGTGCGCGCAACCTTATGTTATTTCTTCTGGTCGCTCGGTTTGAAGATCTGTCACGTGGTTGTGGGAAAAAAGCATGAATCCAAATGTTGGGTAAATTATTGATTGTTAGAAGTCGTAACCAAGCGTGATTAAAAACACTGTCTGCCCTTCGATAGCCAATCGGCCCAAATGATGCGTAAGCCCACTTACCTTTCAGAGATCTTACGACAGTGATCCGCCTATTGCTCTGTCTATTTCATTAGAAGGCCGGTGATAAAGAAACGAAAACGTTTACCATTACGCTGGTAACATTTGCACGTGGATAGTAAAAATCAAATTCAATGAGCATTTGTACATGCTCACACACACCATTTAATATCGAACTTCCAATGAATTGATTGGCTATCGAAGCGCAGACTAGTGTTTTTAATCACGCTGGATAACGACTTCAACCAATCAATAGTTAGTCCCACAAGAGGATACATGCTTTTTCTCATAACCACGTAATAGATATTCAAACCGATCGATCGGCAAAAATAACAAATCTGCAGGCATGCTCTGTCTATTACTATTTCATTAAATGGTCGATGTCATTAACCAATCGTAGTAAGAAACCTTTCGAGGGTAAAAGAGTTGGGGATCAGCATTCCCCTGGGTTGTCTTTTTGCGGTTTAAAATCAAGGACATTAAAATAGAAACTGACATCTTACTCAGATTTACGTTTAAAAAAATCGTCTATTTTGCTTCAAGATTGATCAATTTGCATGTTTTCAGAGCGGATATATGCATGCGAACCCCTCAGAAGGTTGAAAGTAACAAAAAAAATTCTGCTTAGCAGATTGAGTATATCGTAATATAATTGTCTAGGCAGTTAATTTAACATAGGGTTCAACAAATTTTCCATATTCATAATTCTGGATCAAATTACTTGAAACTAGACATAAATTCGAAATTAGGCACCAAAATTGGGTGTTGTCTTTAAAATTATGGAGCCCGTACGCAATATATGAAAACGACTTATTTAGCAGATTTTATGCAGATAATAAACCTGAAGTCCTTGTATGTGGACTTCAGGTAATTCCCTCTGGAAATGCAGCTAAGAACAACATTCTGTATTGTAACCACAGATTCACATATGCCGACATTCAACAAATAATTTGTGAATATTCAACGAACATGTCGATGTGTCAATTCGTGGACACAACAATGTTCTTAATTGGATTTCAAGAGGGTAAATTCAAAGGTCCACATACCGACCCAAGAGATTAAAATGAATCCTTGCAACTAATTACATGAATTTTTTTTCTCATTCCAGAAGACGTTGATCTAATGAAGACCTCAGGACCTTGGTACATTCGAGTCCGTGAAGCCCTCCTACGAGTCCTGCGCAGTGCCTGCTTCTGCACCCCCAGACGAAGCGATTCATGAGCCCCCCCCCTCTGTCAACTAATCCCCTCCACAACTAGGACCTCACTGTGTGCAACCTGCTGTGGCACCCTCTGTGCGTGCCTCCTCTTCCAATGTGTGTTCCACGTCCTTCGGAACGTTGTCGCCATTTTCGATTAGCCTGCATGTCTGGACTTGATGGTGGGAGAAAGCCACTCGGCGCCATTTTGGATGTACAGTACTAATCCGTTGGTGAACCGGTCCAGCGCCTTTGATAGCTGTTCCCCAAACTTTGTATTGTTTTCTTAGTGTAATAAATACGTTTACTGAAGAGGGAACAAAGGAATCTCGACGCGTAGAATGATGTTCAGCGCTCGTCAATTGTTGGTGTCCAGTACTAATCAATTGGCAATGTTCAGAATTAACCAATTGGTAAACTGACTCAGTGTTTTTGATGACTGTTCTATAAACTTTGTATCGTTTTCTTAATGTAATAAATACATCTTCAGAAGAGAGGGAACAATGGAATCTCGGCCCATAGAATGATGTTCAGTACTCGTCAATAGTTGATGTCCAGTACTAATCAATTGGTGATGCTCAGTACTAATCAATTGGTGAACTGACCCTGTGTTTTTGATGGCTGTTCTATAAACTGTGTATCGTTTTCTTAATGTAATAAATGCATCTTCAGAGGAGAGGGAATAAAAGTATCTTGGCGCATGGAATGATGTTCAGTTCTAATCAATTTGTGAACTGGTCCAGTTTTTGCTTGCTGTTCCTCAAACTTTTAATCGTTTTTTACTGTAATAAGTACTTTTTGGGAAGAGAGGAACAAAGGAATCGGCGCTATTCGGAAATGGGAAGAATGGGTCGTCATTTTCTATTAACCTCCATGTCAGAACTTGATGGATTGAAGTCCCTCGGCGCCATTTTGGATGTACAATACTAATCCGAGCAGTCAATTCATTACTTGTTCTCCAATAAAAAAATTTTAATTCTGCAATTGCTAATACGTTTTATACATGAAAAAAATATGTTTTGGGGAAAAAATGGTCAGAATCTTGATTTCACTCAATGTCATATTGATGTTTAATTCAAATTAATCAATAAGTTAGTCTTTAGGGACTGATATCAGCTGCATAAATAATGTTTGCAAGCTTTGTTGATGTAAGAAATGTTTCGAAAATAAGGGATCAAAGATTACTATCCTGCGCCTTCTTAGATGTTCAATGATGCTGTGTTAAATTAGAAAATGGATCTCCAATGGCTGATACCAGTTCTGTTAAGTGTCAATTTCATGTATAGTTTACATGTAAAATACGTTTCAAAATTGTGAAAACTTTCATGTCGTATTGGATGTTTAAGAGGTGTTAAATAGAAGAGTTAAATGATAGAATGTCTTCTCTACAGGTAGAAAAACTATACTCTAAGAATCCAAACACATGTTTATTACCATATGTTTCAAAAGTAAATAAGTTAGAAAATTGAGCAGTCGTTGACACCATATTGGGTTGGGAATACCCGTTGACTAGAAGTCAATTCACATCTAGAAACCGATTTCCCTGTTCTTTAACAATTTAATCGATATTTTCGAAAAATTATGAGATTGCTTTGTTTCGAATTGTTTCTTAAAACTCAAAATATTTTACACTAAGAGTTTGTAATTAGTCTTAATGTTTCTTGGCAGCATCTATTCAAACAAATCCTGATTTTATGCTTAAAATGGCAAATAATAAGAAATATGTATAATTTTGAAGTGTCTTCTTATTCATGATCTGAGAATATTCTAATCATACAAGGTTTGGTTTTGTTTGTCCCCTACGATCATTTTTTGCTACATAAAGGCTAACTACCCTTACGAAAAATATATAGAATTCTATAAAATTTTGTAGAATTCTATAAAAATTTCTATGGAACGCGTTCTATAGAATTATGGCCCTCTTTTCTATAGGTTCTAAATTAACCTATACAGACATCTCTATAGAATGTCTGTAGAATAGAATACTATAGAAGCTATAGAATACTATAGCTCGTTCCCTATGTTTTACGACTTTACTTTTCTATAGAACTTCTCTGTAAAAATACATTTCTATAGAATCAGAGCTTGTTTTCTCTATAGAATTCTATGAAACTATAGAAAATTTTCGTAAGGGTAGACCAATCATACAAGGAGGAATGAAAATTCTTAAACAAAGAATCAAAATAAATCTGTATAAATGCTTGTTTCAAAGACAGACTGCAAGGCAGATAAAGTGTTTGTGAGTATTTGTTACAGCTTAAATGTACAGCGTTTTGTGTTTGTCAATTTTGTACGAAAATATGTCCCCTGTTTGGCTGAAGAGTGTGTGAGCAACCTACTCAAGATAGCTGTAACCGTAGATTCAATCCGTTCGAATGTTCTGTGTTGTTAATGTATAAATGGAGTGTCAATGTGTTTCTGAAATAAGTCTCAGAGAAATAACAGTGCTAAAATTAGTTTTAGAAAGTGTCGGTTTCCGTCAATTAGTAACGAAACATCTAAAATAATGGCCTCACTATTTGAACTTTTAACTGGAATTTTGTTTGCTTCCCATGATTTTCTTTCATTAGACATTTCAAGGTGCGGCTTTGATATAAAGACTTTTGTGGCAACTCTTTTGGCGTGTTTTTAGTAGCGAGTAATTAGAATTATGGCAATCGGGCGATTATTTGAATCTTTTATTAAGTTTTATAAATCATATTTCAGATTTTATCATGCCAAAATAACTCTAGTTTGATATAATTAATTTTTATAACATTCATATTATATAGCCTTGTTCCATTAGACTTAAAATAAATAAATTATTCAACTTGGACAAAACAATATTTTAGAAAAAGTAGATTTTTGCATTAAAGTAAATACTTACCTAGTAGTAAGGACAATCAGTTGGATTGTTTTATATCTTAAAATAATTCGTTTCGTTAATGTTTTAACTATTTTCAGGTAAGCCTAAAACGGTGTTTTTCCAAGAAATTCTTCCTTGGCGACATAAAAAGCACGCCAAAAGAAAGAAAAAAGCGTTGCCACGAAAGGTCTTTATATCAAAGCTGTACCCATTTCAATTGCTCGTGATTATGTATGTTTAGAATTTGAATTCTAATTTGGCTTGAAGGTACTTTTATACAGTGATGAAATTGTTATGACAGCTGTTTTGAACTATTTAAAGACTGGTGTTTTCCAAAGAAAAAAATAAGTATCAGTGTGACCCCCAAATCTATGTGTAATATTTGAAACTGCTACTTTTTAGAACGACTTAAAAGTTTTAGTTTTTGTGTTTTTCTGGAACCATTTGTGAAACTATGTTGGTTCAGCTTTAACTCGCGAAACAGTCTCACTCTAAGCACGCCCTTATATTGTTTCGATATTAATCTATACATCGGCTGTATCAAAATTATCTGAAACGGTGTTCTTATACGCCATTGTTTCCTCTGGAACAGTTTGAAAAACTCTCAAGTCTGCTGCTTTATTCACGAAACAGTTCAGCTTGAAGCATGTTCCAAGTTTGTTTGTGTCACTGTCTCGGAACATGTTTCTAAAAGGCAGTATTCCCATAGATTACTGGAATAGTTCAACTTGGAGCATATTTCGATTTTGGTCACCTCATTGGCTCTCAAAGAGAAAAAGAACAGGGATTCGAACCTCTCTCTTCACAGTCCTGACAAAAGGTGACTTTCCGAATTGCAGTCTTGGAGCATGTTTGAAACCTGGTGTTTTCATCAGAGATCGGCAAAACTGTTATTTTACGATGGGAAACTGTTATTACGTTTTCATAACAGTTATTATAAACAGTCAACATTAACAGTTTTGTTATCAGTTAGCAACTGAAGCTAACAGTGAACAACTAATATAAACTGGTAAAATTGGCATTAATTTTAACATTTACAAACTGTTTTAATTAAATATTATGTGACATTAAATAATGTAGTAATTCCAACTTTTTATATTAATCAATATTTTTTATAAATTTCTGTCACGTCGCGTTTGTGAACTGTAATTCTAAATCCAATGAAATTATCGTTCTACGAATCAACTTTTATTAAAAAGTATTTACAATTAAATACACAACAGCAACAAACAAAACGAAACGTCCCATGACATTTAAACGACAAGAATGAATGCCCTATGGCTCTATTTCTAAAAAACGAAACATTAGAACTTCTATTATCGTTTGCAAGACTAATCGTGTTCGTTTTACCAGACTCTCTTAGGAAATTCTGTCACATAAATAATCTAGACGAGAATATCTATTTTGAGTTGTAACAATTTCAATGACAATTCAATTTAAATTGCTTCACCTGCTAACCCAATAACTTTTATCGACAAATTGTTGATGCTTTCGATAACACTGTTCGCGAACTGTTATTTTCTAAGAACACTGTTATTTAAACTGCTAAATAACAGACCATTTCTAATTTTCATAAATTTCGTTTTAAACGTATTCCGAAGCTGGTGTGTTCATTGGAAATGACAGAATTCAAAAATATTTTGGCGAAACTGTTCCAAAAGAAAACAGTTTCTGGGAACATGTTCCACGTGATAAAATTAGGGTTGTAGGAACGTGTTCTGAGAGAATCCCCTCAGTGTGATTCTAGAATTCCTCTTTAGGAATACGTGTCAGTAACCCTTAGCATGAAAGGTGTAAATAATGAAACCTGATCCATTCATTGTAATGAACAATAGATGTGCCTGAATGTTCCGTTTCATTGACAACTGTTTGTCAGCATTTGTTAGAATATTTCTATGAATAAAAATATGTCCACTACATGTTTCAATTTGAAATAAAGTCTATCGTTTCTTATTGTTTGGTCTCTCTTTTTAAAAAAAGCGATGCTTCTCTAATATTAAACATGACAGAAACAAAAGACTACTTGTAGTTTTGTCTCACTAATGGTTGATTACATGGTTGGGTTTCATTTCGCAAGGGCCATATTTCACTTGGCCACACCTGGCCCTTGGGGCACAAAAGAAAATTAATTATTCGAAGGTCCGAAATTATGTTGGGACCGCGGAAGCCCGGTTGGAAGAGTAACGGATTAGCAACCGGAGGGTTGCGAGTTCGAATCCAACAAAAGACCGTCGTGAAACATGGGGGCTGGTGCACGTTAAATCTCTTGTGGCCTGAAATGTCCTCACGTTGGAATGTTGTGGAAGTTTGGAGAGTGGGGTGCCACCTCAGGTGTGACCTCGTCATCCGACTGTGGATCAAAATTACGTAGCGTTACGCAGTCGAGATCGGTCCTGTAATACTGGTTTACTTTATCGTTCGACTGTTCCTTTTGCTATTGTATATTAAGAAAACATATATTAAAAGTATTTCGTCACTGGTTAAAATTTTGTATAAGATAGTCCTAAACCTGACGTTCTTTAGTTAATTCAATATATTATATTTTTTTCTTTAATATTAGGTTTAGGGGGAATTATGTTAAAGATTTAATAGCAGAAAATAATTAAAACTTCCTTTTTCAAATTTAATGAGGTTAACACGAGTTGGAATGATTTGAAAAATAAATTCACATGTTTGGAAATGATTGCCTCAATAAATGTTTAACTGATGCATAAAATAAAAATAGTGAAAACAGATAAAAATGCGTGCTCAAATCAAGTCCAGTTCACCGTTGAAATTTTTTATTTATATTATGGATCCTTAATTGCTTATGTTTTCGTAAACGGAAATTTATTTCAGAACAATTACGCATAAAATATTGACATGAGAAGTTATATATATATACTGTTTACAAGATGGAAGGTAACTTTTTAAACCATATATTTGAAGTTAGCTATTTCGCCCAAATTTAGTAATCTGATTCAAAATCCAAATAAGTTACATTCGTATGTTTATATATGGATCTAAAATTTTGTTTCAAAGTGATCATGTACAATAAATAACTCTTGACAATTTTTTATGATTTTAAGTGTGTGCCAAAGTTCTTTGCGGGATTTTTAATATTAAATTTGCATTTCTTGTGCGTGTGTGAAATCAATATTTTATAAATACGAAAGATAAATAAGAAACAGTAAACTTATAAAAAATTTACTGTCATATTCAACACATTTTAAATCCACTGAATGCAACTCATATAGAAACATATAGCCATTTACTGATATTTAAATATTATGTTTTGTTATTAAAGCTTCGAGATTTTTTACGTTGAAATTTTTCCATCGTTTGTTTTCCACGTGATAAAATCTTATTTTTAAATATTCAAATAAGACAGCTTTTGTTAGCAATAACCGGTAGTTTTCAAGAGGAGATTGTTCTAATGTATGTTCATATAATGAATCAAAGATGGTATTCATTTCTTGCACAGTTTGAATAATGAGTTTATGCATTGAATTCTTTTTTAATGTATTAATTGAAGGTACTCCTTCATGCTTTATATAAGCCAAGCACCCCCAAATTTTTCTACAAGAAAACGTTTTGTTTCGAAATACTTGGAAACATTTTAAGTATTTACATAAGAACCGAATAAATGAATTTTTAGCAAGCACACATCTTTACAACTTCTTATTACAAGTACATATAAATTGTTTTACTCATAGTTTAAAAAATCATAAATACAAATTTATTTTATCGTCTGAGGGACAATACCTTAAAAACTTAAGTTATCACAAATTTTATGCTATTAAAAAACAATTTTTTTTTTTCATTTAAAAATTTTTTTAGAAAATAAATGTTTCGCTTAATTGAGTAGCATGTTTTATGTGTGCATAAATTTTCACAAATATATTTTAATTCGTTCAAATACTCTATTAAAATAGAAGAAATCAAAAAGTGTGTCCTTTTTACAGGTAGAAAGCAAAAAAGAGAAGGATGTCATTTCATTGTGGAATGTGTTTTATCATCACCACATTTATTTATCGATCTAAACACTGTTCAACACGTTCAAAAATATTATTCGAAATAATCTAATTCAGTATGACTTATGTCAAGAATAAAAAATATAAGGAAGAAAGATAAAAAGTTTAAAAGTGAAAAATAATTAAATTTTAATGTTAGGCTTATTTAAATACGAAGCAAAAAAAATCAGGGTGTCAAGTAGATGCTTTTAGGAAAGGAACTTTTCAAGCTGCGTAGATTTTTTAGAACTAGTTTAAAATAAATTTAATTTCGTTCTCTAATTTTTTGCTTTTTCAATTTGCTATACATATTGTGTGCTTCATTAACAAAAATTAAAATACCTCAAAACAGGTAGACAGTATTTCAACTTCCGTTCAAGCACTGTTTTTCATTTTCACATAAGAGAACGTCAATTTGTTTTTCGCCTTTCCAGTAGAAAGTTATTGCTCAAGGGGAATTATTTAAAAGAAAAGCGCTCTTTAGTCAAATGCAGTTTTATAATGAAAGGTTTTACACATATTTTAAAACATAAATAAAAAGATTCCCTAAAGCGCTTAAATGTGGATCACATTTATAATACGGTCTAAGAAATGCTTTCTATTTTTAACAAATTAATTTTATTTAATATAAAATTCTTAAGTTTCCAAATTTTATCTTTTATTTTAATTATTATTCTTATGTAATTCCACAGATGGGTGAATACAGAACAATTTTGCTCAGGAAGAAATAACATGTTATATTCGAAATAATCTAATTCAGTATGACTTATGTCAAGAATAAAAATGTAATGTACTCAAGTTCAGTTATCAATTTATAAAATTTTATTCGCGTAAGACACGAGGGGAAAACAGTGTTCCTAGTTGACGTAAAAAAATCATCGCCAAGACAAAATGATTTCATACAAGTTTTTAAAGTTCGGCTTATTATTTTTAATAATTTAAGCCCTTATAGAAGCACAATTTACAATAGCAAGCAGACTCGAACTCAGTTATCTTATTTTAAACATTATTTTAGATATATATAGATTGCAAATTTATGAAATCTTTTTTTTATAGAATGGGAAATGGGACCACAGATTGTATTTATTAATTCCAAAGGTAAAACATCTATTTTTACCTTACCAGCAAATATTGAAAACCCTTGAAACAAATGCAAAATACACGTAAATCGTTCACCTGTGAAATGTAATGTCTCCACATAGAATAAATTAGGTTGGTATTTTAATTAACGTCGCACTGGAGCAACACAAAGGGCTATTGGCGACGGTCCGGGGTGAAACCCGAAGTGAAAGATCCGAGGACAGCACCACGTAATTTTGAATCACAGTCAGATGACGAGGTTACATCTCAGCTGGCACCCCACTCTCCAAATTTCCACACCACGCCAACGTGAGAGTATTTGAGGCCACGGCAAATTTAACGTGCACCAGCTTCCTTTGTACACGACGGTCTTTGGCTGGATTCGAACCCGAAACTCTACGGTTGCTAATCCGTTACTCTTCCAACTGGGATACCGTGTCCCCTTTAATAATCTGGAATTACATCCATATACACAGCACCATAGAACCCCATGCTAGCTTTCACTTTCAATTCATTTGCTATGGGAGAAGGAATGAGCAAACTAATGAGCGTTGGAGGTAGGTACTTAATTAACGTCGCACTGATGTAAATCAACGGGCTATTGGCGACGGTCCGGGATCAGTCTCCAAGGGAAGGAACTGAGGTCAATACCACATGAGCGTTGGAGAGAAGAGTCTAAGTATCACTTTAACTACTGGTTTTGGTCGCATGATCATGGGGACATAAAACGGTTGCAATAGCTCACACTACTTTTATATCTCTTCTATGATGTGGACCTTCCCTTCTGGTTTGATCCCGGACTGTCACCAATAGCCCGTGGTGTTGCTCCAGGAACGTTAATTAAAATACCTACCTACCCAATGTGGACCTTCCAGCCAATTAATGCTAGTGAATTTGAGTGGTGGGAGTAAAATCTTCGCATTCCGGCTGGTTTGTATCTTCTGAAAATTCCTCATATGCAGCCGCGATAGCCCGGTTGGAAGTGTAACGGATTAGCAACCGTAGGTTTGCGAGTTCGAATTCAGCCAAACACCGTCGTGTACAAAGGGGGCTGGTGCACGTTAAATCTGTCGTGGCCTCAAATGTCTTCACGTTGGCGTGGTGTGGAAGTTTGGAGAGTGGGGTTCCAGCTCAAGTGTTGCCTCTTCATCTCACCGTGAATTACGTAGTGTTGTCCTTGATCTTTCCCTTTGGGATTGATCCCTGACCGTCACCGATAGCCCTTGTGACGTTAATTAAAATACTACCTACCTGAGAGAACCTTGGAACGCTCAGCTCGAATAACTTATACAACCAGTGTCAGGTGTTGCCTCGTCATCTCACCGTGAATTACGTGGTATTGTCCTCGGTTCTTTCCTTCTGGGATTGATCCCGGACCGTCACCAATAGCCCGTTGTTTTGGTCCAGTGTGACGTTAATTGAAAATACCAATACCGTACAGCCAATGCGATTTATTCGCGTTTACGAACGAGCCCCATAACCGTAGAAAGTTTATTTCCATTTTTTCTCGGATCGTTCTAAGGATGTATTGAAAGGAAAATAAATGATGGATTCAAATATTTTTATTATTTTTTGTTGATGTATGACTTCAAATTTGTTTGGTCTGCTGTGAATACTGCACATGCAGATTTTCTTGCCCATTGATTACCATCATCAGTGAATTTTTGTGGTTAACTAGAAAAATCGTCTGCTTCCGAAAACGGATTGAAAGTCTTGTTCTCATGAAATTTTAGTGCGATTTGAGGTGAATTGCCTTGACAAGATTCTCTGAAATGGGGTTTTCGACGGAACTCCAGGATTCGTTTTCGCACGAAGCGTTGGTTGGTCTCCAGGATGCGGAATTGAAACTTTTGGAAAACATGCGAAAGTGCGTTTTATTGCGAGCTAAATGCGATCGGGAGTATGCCGCTGCCTTGACCACGGTGAGTGTCCAAGCTCAGAAACTGGATCAATCCAAAGAATTAGAAGGCAGCTTCATTGCAAGGGTAAGTTTGAGCTGATTGACAGGGATCAATCATTTCTGAATAGAAACTAAAACGAAATAATCTTTTAAATGTTATAAATTGCAAACTATGTTTATTCTTGAATATGATGTACAACTTTGTCATGGTAACCAACTCCGGAGTCCGAAATGCGGAAATAGCCTGTATATATATCATAATAACAGAAATTATAAGCCTGCAGTCATGACAAGAGTGGTATAAGGCAACTGGAGAGAATGATTCATTGAGACTGAATGTAATGTTGATTTCACAAATGGAGAGGCAGAAAGTTCTATAACAACAGTTTATTTCTATAACAAATAAGTAGTGACATAAGGCATTGAGGTTGTTCGGGGTAGGGTGTTTGGGAATGCTCTGAGAGCTCCTTATTTTAAGGGGCTTGTGAGAGAATGAATAGTTTACAATGAACTCCCTAGGGGATACAGATTTAGAGAAAGATTATTGTACCAGGGAATCTCAAGAAAATTCATCGATAGAAGTCGGTGGTTTAACAAGGAAATAATATGTTCTTCCACAGGCTACTTGAAAGGAAAAAGGTCTGGGAAGTCAAGGTTAATGAGATAGCTTGAGTTCAAAGGTGAAAGGGGATGGCAAGATATATTGACCACATGGACAGGGAGAAAGGGGATCATTAAAGGACTGATCTCTGGTGAGAATTGTACTTAGGTGTTAGTTTTAAGTGGTGTATATATAGTGGTGTCTCCATCCTTTCTTTTCACTATAACATGCAATTGTCTGTTTTGCATTTGGCCTAATATGACCCTTATGCCATAAAACCCCATCACTCAACTTGATCAGATATTCAATAGCAAACTTTATTGCTTCGATTTCGCCATCAAAATGAGAAGTGTTTTTAACTTAGGGCTGAAAATTATTTGTTTTGTATTGTCTTTGTGGAAAAGAAACATCAGCCAATGGAGTTGACTTATTAAGTTGTCTAATGCTAAGCATAAGACTTTGCTTTCCATTCAATCTCGGCATCCTCAGTTATCAATGTTACCTCAGCTACTGGAAAATAATAAATTACCAATTAATGCTATTTGTTAGAAATGAAAAACTCTTGCTTACTTAAATTTACTCTGATAACTAATTCTCTTATTTTAAGTAAAATGATATATAAAAATTTAAGGTAATCTCATTCTGAGATTTTAATTTATGATTCATAGTGATTGAAACAATGCTTTATATTTTGTTGTTTGATGTGCCTATTTATGTGAAGTGACAACGTGAAACCAAAAGTTTTAATTTCCAGACATAAAGTTTATTTACTTCACATATCAAAATTGAACAAAATTTAAATACTGCAATGGGTCTCCTTTAGCCGATATTTTTATTTGCAACTGTTTAAGATGCAGCATGATTTTTACTATTTAAATATTTTATTAATGAAAGCACACAGGAGTGATTAGCAGAAAAGTTTATTAGGCAATGCATAAATGAGGACATATACTATATAGATGTAGTTTTACCTTACAAAAATATTCAAGTTTTGATTTGACATACTATACAGAAATACAACATTCGTATGAAGATCCTTCAATTCACATTGTTGAATTTGTTTTTGAGATGCATTTTAAAAATATAAATATAAAAAACGAATGAAAATGTTTTAGTATAGATAAAAGGTTTTGTTTTGTTAAATTTGGATTGAGTCAAAGTTGCACTTGAGGACCTGAAAGGCCACTGGTTTGCACTTGGTTTTCAAAATGTTTCATTTGGAGAATATTCTCAAGTGACACCAATTTCGAAGTTTTGGTGCCCAATCGTGTTGACAGTAATTGCTAGATTGTCGTGAAAATCTTCTTTAGCACTGACTTTGAAGAGAAACTTTGGCATACAGCTTTGATATATACTTTTGTGGCAATGCTTTTGCCGCACTTTTTGTAACGTGTTGTGGCAGGTAAAGGCAACCATGTTTATTAGGATTATTCCTGCTGTTATGGCAACCTTGTTAAGCAGAAAGTTAAAGTTTTCATTTAGAATATTCTAGAATGTTCTTTTCATTTCCATTAAATTATCCTTTGATTCCATTTGTTCTTTAAAACTGATATGGTTTCATCATTTCTAATCTGTTTTGCATTCATAGAATACTTTTATTTGCTCCTTCATGTGACCAAATTTCCCAAATTGCGTTTAGTTTTAGTTGATCCTTTCAATGAATAGTATGGTGCTGAATGACATGCAACATCAACTGGACTTTTAGTTTCCATTACTAATCTAACCTAAAACTTGTTGTGGAGGGGGCCGTCATGGCTCAGTGGGTATGTCCACTGCACTAGCAACCTTGTTGGCGGTGCAGGTGCCATTCATTGCATTTCTCCCTGGGTGTATTTCTCTTTTCTGTGTCAGTAAGACTTTCATTCTGTGTGTATGTCTATTACTTGATATTGTATGTCTTGGATAGCATAGCTAAATATGGCCCGTGCACCATAAAACCCCAAAGTACATGTTGTGATTTTGTTTCAGTTCATCTGCTAAATGTAGATATCTATTGGATCATCAGTTTTTATTAGGTGCTAGCTACTGCAATAAGATAATTCTTATTTTCTTTATGACAGTAAATTTTTTTTAAAGGAAAATTTAAAATATTACACTTTTATACTGCAAAAAATCCCCCAAATTTGCTCCTTTTAATCTGCTATATACTGTACCCTATTAAGAAATATAGCTTGTCAGACAGACATTCAAATTCAAATTATTTTTCAGAAAATTGCAATTTATTGATTGCTGAAATGAACCTGTAGCTTATTTTATGTATCATTCACAATATATATAAGCACTGTTTTATAGAAATTATTTACAGTTGGTGGTTTTTATGGAAAACCCTGATACATTTTTCATATTTTACTGAATATGCTGCTGCCATGGTGGTCTAGAGATATGATAAGCAACACATACCTACCCCAATATTTCAACACATAGCTGGGTAGTGCACAGATTAAACATATTAGTTGGGATATATTAAAAACAAACTCTGAGTGAACTCGAAAATAACTGCATATATTGTCAAAGTAAATAATTCACTTTCAAGCAAAATTGTTGAAAAGAGCAGACTGAAACAACTGAAATGTTAACTTTATTTCTAATGTCAGCCTTACTACAATTTTAGACTGATGATTTTTCTAATTTATGTATTCATTCATTGATTTAAAAATATGTCATTTTTTTAAATTTGTGTCCAGAAGAAAATTTACAATTACTCCTCTTGGAAAATATTCTCTGAAAGATAGTTACTGAGAAATTTGCATTTATAAACTTTTTGCTTGTAACTCCATATTACAATTGCATCCGACGAAAAAAATTAGAGAAGTTTTTTAAAAAATTGAACCCGAAAATCATTTTTACTACAATAACTGTGACACAGCATAAACTTAAGTACTGCCATGTTCCAGACTAGACCTGTGATCGCTCTAGTCAGGCCATTTAAAATCGTGTAAGTAATCTCAATGATTATGTCTGCTTACAGGCCTGGTATGCCATATCTGACGAAATGGAAACCACAAGCAGGATAATCCGAAGAAATGCAGACAGTTTGACCTCCTCGACAGTGGAGTCCATCAACAGCCTGATTTCTGAGAAACGTGCTTTGAAGAAAATTTACATGGAAGAGCATGACACTCTAAACCGAGAGATGATGAGAGTAAGTATTGTATTTTTCATAACAATAGGATGAATCTACACTTTTCATGCCTAAACTTTTGGTCATTGGCTTGGTAGCCTGTAACATACTTTTGTATCATTTTTCCACATTCAAATCACTTCACTGCAAAGCCGCATCTGAAACCTTACTGTACCTTCAGTTGTAAAAAATCATTGCAAAATCATTACAATTATACAATAGTAATAATGGCTTCCTAACTACCAATTATATTATTTGTATTCCAGTTGCAAAATAGTGTGGATTCCATGAGAACAGAATATGAAAAGCTTCTGGAGACTTGGAAAGATGCGAAATCAAAGTATGAAGAGCACTACATAAAAGGTATGTTCCTAAAAAGTATTTGTTGGGTTAATTTAATTTGAAGTTATAATTCTTTTAAACTTTCTGTTTATTCAATTGTTTACTTTTAATAGAGGATCAATTTTGCGTTCTTTTATTATGTTAAAATATGTATTAATACCCGTGTTTCATTTTCGTTTAAGAGGAACTGGAAGATAATAATTTTTGTATGTAATGCATATTTTTTACAAGTCCTAACAACCTTCTCTCGGTCTGGCCATTAGAAAAGCATTAAAAAGAATTTCACCTTTGACCCACAGTAGAGGAGAGCTGACCTTGTAACTCATTATTTTTGTTGAAATCGGCACTTTAGGGCAATTTTTGTCCCAGTAGATGTGTTTTGTCTGGGATTTTTTACCATTCAGGGAATGGGGGATTTATTATATGGCTGACCACTAGGAGAGGCTTTTGTTTTGTGAGGATTTAACGTTTAAGGGGTTGGGTTTATTCTGGCTATATTGCTTTAAAAGGGTAAGGACAAATCCCTAGTGCCTGCCATCATTTCCCCCTTTTTTCACAAAAATATTTTAAAAAATTGATTAATCCTGTGTGCTTAAAACCTAAAAAAAGCTTAAAATGTTTATTTTGCCTTTTATTTAGGTCCCTATATTATGTTTAATTTATATTGTATATCCCAAATAATATAGCCCTTAGGGACACATCTCCTACAGGTGTGTATTGTCAGGTTCGATTCCTCCCTGGGTATATTTCTCTCTTTTATGTTAGTAAAACTTTCCTCGTGTGTGTTTCTATTCCTTGATGTTGTATGTCTTGTGATCGGTGCAGCATGGCCAAATATGGCCCTTGTGCTTTAAAACTCAACCAACCTTCAGGTGTGTACTGACTTCATGGACCCAAGGTACTTTAGTTATCTTTTCCCATGGGGTTTACTGTCATGGGTGTTGTAGGATGCAACACCCTCCAGGGATACCCAAGTGATCTTTTCCAGCTTTAATCCCTTTAATCTATTCCACTATCCCACTTTTTTCCCTTTTATAACAGTTTTTGCTTGAAGTTGTCTTGTATTTGGCACAGCTCGGCCAAATATAGCTCTTGTGCCATAAAACAACCAAACAAACTTGAACAAAATAATTTCTTAAGGGGAAAAAATACCCTTTGTTTTGAATTCAAAAAATTTAATCGTAACGCCATTTCTTCACTTTGTGACCTGCAGCAACCATGATGTTGCACCCAGACTTTGGCTAGGATTGTAAATGTAACAGGTCTGCTATGAGCTTACTAATTTTTAATTTTGTACTGAAAATTTCCAAATAAAGTGTCAGTCCAGAAAATATACAAGATAAATTTTAAAAGTAACCGTTTTTAATAAATATAGCATCTATATTCTATAAATGCATTTCACAGCTCTAAATGAAATAAAGTTATCCAAAAATATAGCAGCATTTCGTTTGCTTTTACTGGTCAATTCTTATTTCCAATAAAAATCATGGCCAAAAAAGCACACCTCAGTCATGTTACCACAGTTACATTCTGAACGTCTACTTCAATTTCATCTCATACAATCACTCAAAGATGATTCTGCATTTGTTTTACTCTAAATCTGTTTTTGCTCATGTTTTCCTTTCTGCACTGATTTCTATCCACCAGATTTCTCATTGCTTTGTGTAGACTGCTGAAGAATTTCAGTATAAAGTGGTGAAATCTTCCGTATAGTTTTAGCAATATTATGCAGCCCCATCCCATAGCTCAAATCAAGCACATTTAAACTTAGCAGCAAAATTGGTGAATGAAGTCTAATGGTTGATTTTTATATTGTTTATATCTTACTATTCAACAATAAACAAGTAACATCGATTTCTGTGCCATGTATGTTAGTGAAATAATGTAAACACAAATGCTTTGCTTTTCGTAGGTAAAGGTGCAAAAAAAGTAGAAGAGGCCAAAGAGCGTTACCAAAAAGTTGCCAAGAAGCTGCATGTTCTGCACAATGACTTTGTTCTCACTCTGTGTGAAGCATCAGAATACGAGAGGCATTTCCGCACCACCCTGGTACCTGGTCTTTTGTTTTATCAACAGGTGGTGATGGAAGACTCAGCTGAAACATGGTAAGCAGTATTAGTTTTCTTCATTCTTGGTGTTAAAGTGGTTTTTCTTTTAACTGTCATAGAAGCATACTTTCAGCCAGAAAAACCATTTGAAATGTATAATTTACTTTTCAAGGTCCCTTCAGGGGAACATCTTGAGGTGTGTATTGGATTCACGAACCCGAGGTGCCTTAGTGATCTGTTCTTTTCCCATGGGATTTACTGCTTCCGGTAAACATAGGGATTCCAACCACAAATGCCCAAGTGATCTTTCTATACTTTCCCTTCTCCATCCTTTCTTTTCACAATTGCTTAACATTGTCTTGTGTTTGGAGCACTTTGTTCAAATATGGCCCTTGACCAAAAATCCCAAAACTAATCAACTTTACTAGGGGACCGCTGTAACCAGGTTGGAAGAGTAACGGATAAGCAACCTGAGGGTTGTGAGTTCGAATCTAACCAAAGACCATCGTGTACAAAGGAGGCTGATGCAAGTTAAAACTGTCGTGACCTCAAATGTCCTCACATTGTCGTGGAGGTTTGGAGAGTAGGGTGCTAGCTCAGATATGACCTCGTCATCTCGTGTTGTCTCGAGGAAAAAGAATAGATCACTAGTGTACATTAAACTCATCATTTTATTAGGATTATGGCAACCTTGCAAAGTTAAAATTTTCATTTCCTGCCCCTTTTCGTTTTTGAATGTTCTTTTCATTTCCATTTTAACGTCCTTTGATTTCATTGGTCCTTTTGAATTTTTTCCAATTCTTTTCCGTTTCTTGTAAATTTGAAGAATTAAAACTATCAGTTTGTATTTTAAACACGGCACAATGCAGTCACCTTAGGTTGTATCATTTCTTGCTGTTATTTGATCTCATCAATTTTCGTTAATCATCTTTATTTATTTTAACATGCCTTCTGTATTTAGTGTTGTAGATAAGTGACAGGGTGTTCTTTTGCGAAATTTGAAGTTTAATTTTTCTGGTGTTCAGGTCTGGTCTGGTATTACTTAAGGAAATGAAAGAGTTGCTAATCGTTTATTCGTTGTTTTTTTACTATTTAAAAATTTATTTTAGTTATTTTTTATTGTTCCCACTAAGCCTAAAACAGTGTTTTTTCTAAGACATTCTTTCCTGGTGAGAAAAAGCACATGAAGAACTATGCCATCTAAAAGTCTTTATACAGACTGTACCCATTTTGGTAGTTTTATATTTTGTTTCAAACATTACACTTCGACGATACATTCAACATCATGAATGTAAGCATTTTTGTGTCCCAGAAATGTCAATTGATGAGTTTCTATTCTAAGTTGACAATATGTAGAGTGAGAACATTTTATTTCCAAAAGCATTGATTTTATGCCAAAGTTGAAATCTTATGGAACTAAGCCAAAAGAAATAACCATGCTCAATTTTTTTTCTTTTAACTCAGGAAAGCTATCTTGCAAGAGTTCTTCGAAATCATCGATCCTCTTTCAGAATATTTCCAAGCTGTCCATTCGAGAATTGGCAAAAGTATTGAAGTCATTGACAGCATAGATGAGTACAATGATTTTATTCGAAAAAATCGGTAAGTAGCCAATATTCTTCGTTTCTATCCTGCTAACTGATCTGAAATATTCATGCCAATTTCACTTTTTATCCCACTAAAAGTTTGGTTCCATATATCCAATGCCCATGAAATGGTTTAAAAATCACTATCTTAAATTCAGAAGGGCTGACTGATGTTCTCCATAGAGGAATGTTGGCTGGAAGGAACTATTTGATCCTTGAGACTGGGGTGACCTTGGACGATTGAGGGGGTCGTATGAAGCGGAATTAGGCTTATGGACACCCAGAAGAGAGGACTTGTCGAGGACCTTTGATGTCATGTCCTTGATTTGGAATGTTGGCATGTATTTTGAATGGTAAATACATTGTACACGGAATTTATGATATCCAGAAATGTTAAATGTTTAAAACACACAGAAGAACTGTCATTCCTAGTGGTAGTAGCACTTATGAAAGAAAAGAACTGTGTGACTACAACCATTGCAGATTTTCTACAATTGTTACTGATTTTCACCTTTTATTATGGTGAATAGATGGATATTATGGAAAATCTCACTTGACGATAAAATGGTATGATCATTAAGTTGGCAAACTTCTGTCTTACCTACCTTACCCTATTTTTTGGATGGCTTTCATCTTTTACAGTGAATGCAGTCAGTCTAGGCAACTTTTCATTTTCTATATTGAAAATATTTTAAGCTATAGTGAAGTATACATATTACAGGGCTGTCAGTCAACATTTTACTACTATTTACTACTTAGTGATTAGGGGTATTTTAAAGTAAAGTCGTCTAAAATGTTCCTGTTTTCAGAATTTTGGCGACTTTTCATTTAAGTTCACCCAAGATTAATGAAAGTTTAGTCCTTTTTTTAAATTAGTGGACAGAAAAAATACTTTAAGGATATTCCTTTAGGGAGAAAATTTTCTGAGATGCCAATATTGAAGTTTTTGTACCAGTCGTGGCAACCATGAAAAGAAAACATCAGAATCTTTAAATTTCTAGGTGAGATTTTCAGCAACTGTTTCATACTTAATTATCGCATTTTGTGTTTCAGTCGATTCATTTTGGCATCTCTGCAACTAAAAATTGCTACTAAAATAGGGTTTAAGAAGAAACTGCTACTATATTTAAAGTTCATGCTACTATTTTACAAGTGCTTTGGTTGTGGTAGCCTTGATATCACTAAAAATATTTAGATTAAAATAATATTGATGTCACAGTTTGTGTTTACTTAGGATTGTTTCACTTTGTGTAAACATCCTAATTACTGAAATTCTTTGTGTCATATTGAAAATCAATCGTTTTATTCCAGATACAGTCGACCAAAGGTTGTCATCTGTAAATTCTGCATACTCTGTGAACCAAAAAATACAGAATAATCGTATTTTAAATCTAAAGAGTTAGCAACTTTTGCATTTGAGTCATGTTTTGAACAATTCAATACATTAAATTGGGATGCTAAACACAAATATTTCTGACTGAGTTCGTTTGACTCCAGAAGCAATTGCAATGATTATTGAGTTTGCGAAACAAATAATTTTAGGGTGTTGCTGTGAAATCACCACCCCTAACTGTAACCTAAAGGCTGCAGAGGTGAAAAGAAGACTTCTGTTAGTGCTTGAGGCAGGGTGGATGGTGGACGTGCTGTTTCCTGCTTTGTCATGCTATTCTTACATTTTTCGTTTCATTTATAAATGCTAATTGTACTTGATTGTAATGTCCTTGTCTACTGTAAAAATAATCATGTTCGTCCTTAAAAACTATATGAGGCTTGTTGGACGAGTAGCAAATTGGCAACCAGAGTGTTACAATTTTGAAACTCGATTCAACCAAAGTTCTTTGTGTTCATGTGGGGCTGGTGCACATCAAGTCTGTTGTGACCTCACATTGGTGTGGTGTGGAAGTTTGGAGAGTGGGTAGCCAGCTCAGGTGTTAACCTCGTCATCTGACTGGTTCGATGAGCTGTTGTCCTCAGATCTTTCACTTCAGGATTAATCCCGGATCGTCGCCAATAGCCTGTTGTGTTGCTCCAGTGCAGCGTTAATTCAGCTACCTACCTTAAAAGCTATGTTTTTAATCTGACACCATTATATCATTGAATCAGGAATTCTCTAACAGTTGCCATGCATGGTTTTGTTTATGGCAGCCCTTTCCCCTGACAAACTACTACCTTCCTAATAATAGACTTCTCTAAGGTCATCTGTCCTTCTCATTGGAGCTACATTATAACACAAGTGTATCATTTCTCAAAATTTATGAGCCCAGTTGAAGAACTAGTATTTCAGCTATAAATTACAGTAAAAGGCAGGAGCCATTGTTCCTCTTGCAATGTTTTGTTTGTTTAAACATGCGGTTAGACTGGCACCATAATGACTGATTGCAAGCTATTTTTTTCTAGTGGACTGATAGAGAACTCTTGAGCTGGCACTGTATAATGCTATGAGCTGGACTGCTCATTTTTGTCTCAGATCTCTTGTACATACATATATATTATTAAATAAACTTGAATATCTGAAAATATTGGAATTTGGATATATTTCTTTACTCTGTGTTCAACCTGTCCAACCAATTTCGTAGATATTTAAAAACATTTCTGTTGAAACGGAAGCAGTTGGCAATTCCGTCGAGCTGTCTGTCCAGGGGTACGAAAACAGATCACTAGGCTCGGTTCACCACGCAACGTATCGCGACAATAAATTCAAATTCTTCTGCAACTTTTGTATGGTTGCAAAAATGGTTTTTGTCATTTTTGTAATACTAGCACGGCACTTCAGCTATGACTCTCAAGAGTTGTTATGCCTTACAGGTCTGATCCACTGGTGCCATTGGTCTTCAAGTACGATGGCTCTTTGCTGAGAGATATAACTGGACCTCTCAGACCGAATGAACTCATAGCTGATGACTTCACTACTGATGTGCTGCGAGAAAAGTACTGTAATTATTTCTTTCCAAAGCATAGTTTTTTGACCAGTTGGTTATTGGTTAGTACACTTGGTACACTTTTTTTAAAGACCCTAATTGCCCAGTTTGCATAGAAATGTTTCTTATTCCATTTAAGTTTTAGTCAGTCATATTTTAAAATACATAATTTTTCATCTATTTTAAGGTTTTTAACAATCACCTACCATTCTTTGTATTGAAAACATTTCATTCCCTTATTCACATTTTTCAACTAGTAAATGTTTTAAACACAGCCTTTGTTAATAGCATTTGAAAACATAACTTTTAGATTACTGTTTTATTACTTTGGCTGGCTGTTTTAGCTTTTTTTTATTGGGTATGTTAAATATTGCGTTTGGCACAGCTTGTCCGCTAACAGACTTAGTGCCATAAAACTCAAACCAAACCCTAACTGCCAAGCCTATCCAGAGGGTGTAAGGCTACATGAGATGCAGTTGGGAGGACATTTCCCATAAGGTCCTTAGCCCAACTGGACAATTGATACAGAACAATACAAGTAATGTTACATAGACACTGCATCCTGCAGGACAACTTAGAGGCTAGTTATTGTGAAATTTACTAAGTGAGCATAGAAACATGACAATGAAAGCATAAGTATAATAATGAAACATGCATACATATATATATCCATACATACAGCATATCTATACATATCAAGCAGAGTTGGCATCTGTCTGTTCTCTATACAAATCTACACCAGATTTGATATGCTTATTCTTTGGAACCCAGCGGGTAACGTAAACTACATATTAACCAACGTTCTATTTGTCTTGGGTGTTTAGAGGGGTGTAACGTCCCATCATCCTGGACAGAGCACATGCTAGGGGCACTCTCTCCCAGTCTGGCTATGCAGATGACTTCCGAGTTAACATGTACAGGAGTCGCCTCTCAAGATGACCTTGTAGGTTTTTTAGAATCTTAGTATGGTGCATATAGGTGCTGTTGAGCTGAAAATCGCTCAGTATCATATCCTTTATGTATCCCATCTGTAAATTCTTAAACTGTAGCTTTATTATTGGAATGTAAATTTTTATGATAATATAAGATTATTTTTACAGAAAATGGTCTTTTTTTATCGTCGATATGGTATACAGGGGGCTAAAAAAATCCTCAGGAATAACATTGCGTATTTATATGATCCATGTCAGACCGATTCACACTCAATTTGGTACATTCATCTTGTAGAATTCTACGGGACACATAGGCTATATATTAACTCTGTATGATTTGTCCTGGGTCTGCAGGAGGACTAAAAACAATTTGAAACCTTCACAGGAATAATATTGAGTATTATTATAATGAATTAAAAACAATTCAACCTGAGCAGTGCTGTGTAATTCAACTAGTACATATATATAACCGTCAGAATTTTATACAATGTTTTTGGTTAAATATTTGGAAATTTTTATACAGTTCATCACAGTGTATAGAGATTGAGTTACCTACAATATTATTCAGCCATGTGTGTTTTAAACTAACTGTAGATTCTGTTAAATGAAGATGTGTGTATTTGCATTTAAATAGTGATCTCCCTCACCAATTATACCGCAAGAGCATCGTGGTGTATTTTTTATGTGAAATCTTGATAAGAGTAAATCTATTTGTAATAAGAGTAGAGGTATTGACAATGGGTAAGGACTTGGCTCTTTGTCCTGCTGTTGCTAAATCCCAATTAGTTTACCATTGTGCGGTTGGGCTTCCTTGTAGATATTTATTGAAATCGGAATAGGTACACTTGGTTGCTTCTGAGATACTAAGTGCCATCATTTTGGTTTGGGGGTAGCTGCCCATGGTAATGAAAAATCATGTTGACCTGTCATGTTTGCACAAAAATACCCTAATACCTATTTCATGATGCATTTTACCATATGGGGGGTACTGTAGCCCTGTTGGAAGAGTAAAATATTAGCGACTGGAGGGTTACAAGTTCGAATCCAACCAAAGACCGTCGTGTACAAAGGGGGGGGGGCTGGTGCACATTAAATCTGCCGTGACCACAAATGTCCTCATGTTGGCATGGTGTGGAAGTTTGGAGAGCGTTCAGGTGCTGGCCTGCCATCTGACCATGATTCAAAATTACGTTGTGGTGTTCTTGAATCTTTCTCTTCGGGATTGATCCCAGATAGTCATCGATAGCCTGTTGTATTGCTCCAGTGCGACTTTAATTAAAAATACCATACCATACCCATGTGTGAGATCAATTTTTAGTACAGGTTTCCCACTCGCCTGATTTTTCATTTTAGTTATTAAGGGCCTTAAAAAAACATAGTATTTCCTGAAAGTCCTTAAAATTCTTAGTAATTTAAGTCTCAGTTTTTACAAGAATACCACATATTTTATTTCTTGCATTCAAATCCATCAGGGGAATATCTTTAGGTGTGTATGGTCTTTACGAATCCGAGGTACCATAGTGATCCATTCTTTTCCCGTTTACAAGGCCTGTCGTGGCTCAATAGGTATGCCCTCTCTGCTAGCAACCTGCAAGTTGTACACAGCACAGGTTTGATTCCTCTCTCGGCGTATATTTCTCTTTTGTGGCAGTAAAACTTTCTTTGCATGTGTGTATGTTCATTACTTGATGTTGTCTGTCTTGTGTCTGGTGCTGCATGGCCAAATATGGCCTTGCACCATTAAACTCCCAAACCAGCCAACACTTGAGGTTTACTGCCTCTGGTAAACATTCACCACCCTGGGAAGTCCAGGTGATCTTTCTCTTCCTCCCCTCCATCCTTTCTTTTCACAATAACTTGGCATTGTCTGTCTTGCATTTGGCGCAGCTTGGCGAAATATGGCCTCTGTATCATAAAACTCCAAAACAACCAACCTACATTCAAAAACCATGATCAAGTGTCATGAAACGTTATGGCAGTAGCATCCTGGATACTAGGTTTATAAATTACCAGCATTCTCAATACCAGTAAATTACTCATAAAAATTCATAACATATAAATTACCAGCATTCTGAATACCAGTAAATTACTCATAAAAATTCTCAAAACTGGTGTTTGGTTCTACTTTTTCATAATAGGTGGCATTATTAGTACATGATTATACAACTTAAATTAGATACTAACTCTGTTCGATGAAAGATATATTTTCTACGGTGATATACAGTTGAGACCTACTTTTAAGGAAGTATGTATATAAACTGCAGAAAGGAAATCAAAAAGTATATGTAATAGAAGTTGATTTATAATGAAAGTTTTAAAAGTTATCTTGTAAAAAATATACTTATGTTTCAACTCTGAAGATGTAGTCACTTTCTCAAACAAATCATGAGTCTTAAAAATAGCTTTTTGTGGATGTAGCATTTTCTCACTGATGTTTATTTTACCCTCCTGGTGGTTGTCTCGACAAGGCATCTTGTCATTAGAACAAAACTTACTAGATCTTGTCGTCATAAAAAAGCGGCAATATCTTGATGAGATATCTCATCATTAATAAAATTTATCAGATCTCAATAGATGAAGTCTCGTCAAAACCACTTGGAGGGTTTGACCTCACCTTAAACCTCTCAGCAGAAATCTTAAACCTGACAGCATAATGTCCCATTCTAATTAAGCTGACCATTATTAGCTACCTCCTACATTCACCATTTGATTCACAACTGCAAATTAATCTATACATATAAAGCAGAGTTGGCATCTGTCTGTCTCTCAGTCTTCTCTATACAAATCTACGCCGTTTTGACCAATCTACAGCAAATTTGGTACACTTATTCTTTGGAATCCTGCAGGTAACGTAGGCTACATATTAACCCCTGTTCTATTTGTCTTGAGTGTGCAGAGGGGTGTAGTGTCCTGTCATCCTGGAAGAGCACTTGCTAGGGGCGCTCTCTCCTGGTCTGGCTGTGCAGATGACATCAGAGTTAACATCTATAGACGTCACCTCTCAAGATGACCTTGGAGGGTTTTTTAGAATCTTAAGAGTGTGGTTGCGCTGAAATCGCTCAGTATCTATCGTTTATGTATCCCGTCTGTAAATTCCTTAACTGTAGCTTTATTATTTTTGCAGAAAGTTGTGTTTTTTATCGTCGATATGGCATAGGAGGCTAAAGAAAATTCAAAATCCTCATAGGAATAACATTGCGTATTTATACAATCAATGTCAGACCAATTTGCACTAAATTTGGTATAATCATCCTGTAGAATTCTGCGGGACACATAAGCTGTATTTTAACCTTATTTGATTTGTCCTGAGTCTGCAGGGGGCTAAAAACAATTTGAAATTTCCAAGGGAATAAATAATATTGAGTAATATTACGATGAATTATAAGCAATTCAACCCGAGCAATGCTGGGTAATTCGGCTAGTCTAATAAAATTATCCAGGTTTAATTGAGTCATACACTTTAAACATAATTTATATATATAATTTCAGGCAATACCATACATAATACTCAGGCTGAATTTTATGAGTATTTGAGAAACTCATACTGTGAATTACAGTGAATGAAGGCCTTCAAAAATAAAAAATTACAATTCCTATTTTATAGGCATAGGGATTTTGAAACAAAGTTAAGAAGGTGCGAAAATGAGCTTCAGAAGAAAAATGAAGACCTGCAGCAGTATGAAGATGAAATTAAGCTTTCTCAATTTGATGACCGGGATTGTGCCAAGTATGTCCCGTTTCCCACATTTCTATTAATATATCCACGACTTAAGTTAACTAATAAGACTACAGTGCAGATTTGCACATCATTAATGTGGTTTACAGTTAGTTTGGAAATTTCTAAAAAAGAAAACGCATTACTCAGGGAAAACTTAACCTAAGTTTATAACAGAAATACAATTACAACCCTGACGCTATCCAAATTTTTATTTTCTGACTGTTGTGTGTTGCTTATTATATCTTGGATGTGAACTTTCTCAATTTGATGACTGGGATTGTTCCCAAGTGTATCCTGTTTTTTACAGTTTTACTAACATATCCACAAAAGACTTTAGTTAATTAACAAGACTACAGTGCAAAATTGTAATCATTATTGTAATTTGTGGTTGGTATGAGAATTTCTAAAAAGGAAATGCATAACTCGTTGGGAGAACTTAACCTACTTTAATTATAGAGATCCAATTACAATCCTTGAAAACGCATACATTTTTCTTTTTTGACAGTTGTGCGATGTCTCTTATGTAAACTTTCTCAACTTGTTGACTAAAATTGTGCCAAGTATATCTTTCTGTTTTTCGCAGTTTTATTAGCATATCCAAAAGACTTAAGTTGATTAATAAGACTGAAGTGCAAATTTGTAATCATTAATGTAGGGTCATTTGTAATCACTTGGTCTAGGGTTTTCTAAAAAGGAAACATTACTCGTCAGAAAAACTTAACCTACGTTTATTATAGAAATGCAATTACAATGCTGACAACTGGCATTTTTCTTTTCTAATGTTTTGAGCGTTTCTTATTATTTCGTAAATATTTTCATGATTTTTCCTTGGAGGTTGGCAAATAAGGTTAAAATCAGAAAAGTATGTGGGAAATGGTAAGCAGAGCACATGAAAGGTGCATCATCTGCAAATTCAGGTGATTCTTAGTTTTCTGGGAGAAAAATATAATGGCATTGAATCAGTGAGTGTGCCTGGGGATTTGATCAAAGAATGAATAGCAAATATCAATAGTGTGTCATGGAAAGCGTGTTTGGGGTTTTCGTTAGCTATTTCCGAACTGGTGGCAATAAATCCTATAATGACGACTCTTACCATGATTGCCAGCATGTAAATTAAATGCTGTTATTTCTATTAGTTTTTACATATAAAAAAGTGGCCACTTGGAGTTCAAAATTGGTTTGAATTGCCAAAATACGATTTCAATTTACTTAAATTTTAAATGCAAAGGGTTTTTATGATGAACATTTTTACATTAGTGTTAATGCTAATTGTTATCGCTTTCAGTTCCAAAGTGAAAAAAAGAGCTGTGGATATTTTAGTAAAAGACCTCAGCCACCTACAGTGTGTTGAGCACATCTTAAAAGTTCAGTTACATCTAGTCAATTTTGCCTTATCCTGTCTTTCCAACGAGACTCTGGTGAATTTCATGAGCGAACTGCCCAACCCGAGGGAAACAGATGACCAAAGAGCAGGCCCCAAAAATAGCACAAATGACCAGGTATTTATTTTTGGTGTTAGTTATTGAATATTCTGTTGCACTTGTATACTTGCTCAAAGACATAATAAAAGTCTAAAAACTTTCAAAAGTGACTAAGGAAGAATACAAGATTATTAAACTGCATACATGCCGACTCTTCTGAATTTTTCCTGAAGTCTTCCTTTACTAGTCTTGGTTGCGAGTTCGGAACTCAGTCCAACCAAAGACCATGTACGTGGGGGCTGGTGTGCATTAAATCTGTTGTGACCCCAGATGTCTTCATATTGGCGAGGTGTGGAAGTTTGGAGAGGGGGTGATAGCTTGGGTTTTGAACTCGTTCATCCGACCGTGGTTTCAAATTACGAGGCATTGCTCTCTGGTTTTTCCCTTTGGAATTGATCCCAGACAGTCACCAATAGTCAGTTGTGTTGCTCCATTGTAATGTTAATTCAACTACCTACTCACCTTTACTAGTCTTGAGTCTACTTTTTATTGCGATCTTCCAGATGGAAGATCTAAATAAAAAAAGATGATGATGAAAAGATAGATGAAATGTCTTCCGGGTTTTCCTTTTCAATGTGGGAAATTTTCCAATGACACCAAATTCGGCACTACATTGAGACAATCCATGAATAACAATGCAGGAATCAGGTTGCTAGAAAGATTCGTTTGAGGCAAGTCGACTTAGGGAAATGGGATTTCACACATATCCTGTAAGAATAGCCTGGAAGTGTGGTTTTATTTTTCATTGCAGTACTATGGTACTACTCTGTTGACTCGATTTTCCTAGCATTAGTGAAACCACTAACTTGAGACTTTTTATGGAATTTTAGCCAGTATGTGGGTAAGACATATTTTTTATTTGTGTTTTGTTTAGCATCTTTTTAATTGTAGTTGGTAGAAATTGTTAGTAGTCACTATTATGACTTTTGTTTTTATGCTGCTAAAAATCTTCTGGATGTTTTTCCTGTTGGTTAGCAGGTATGAAACTGGACTAGCTATTTCGGCAGAACATGTTTCATCAACATGATAAAATTAAAAAACCAGGATAACTTGAGTTTAAATGCCAACTTTAAACAGTGTTGCATATCTGCCAAATTTTTCAAAAGTACTCTGAAAAAAAAACATTTTCCCCCAGTCTTTCGGACAGAAAAAAGATTTTGCAGATTTTCTTTAGGTAGATCATTTTCAAGTGACATCAATTTCCAAGTTTTGGTACCAAGCTGGTGCAACCATGAAAAATGCATTGGAATCATTCACACTAATTTTAGGACTACAGAGGAGGTTTTTGCTACTTTTTCAACCTAGGCGACTAGTTGTCTTTTTATGCAAAATTTCCTGTAAAGCTATTAAATTCAAAATTTTGGCGACCTCTTTTCAAAACTCACCAAAGGTCAACGAAAATTAAGTACCCTTTAAAACAAATAGAAGAAAAAAATATTTTTTGGATTTTTCTTTAGAGAAAAAATTTACCATGGGACAATTTCGAAGTTTTGGTGCCAAACCATGGCACCATGAAAGAAAAACGTCAGAATCTGTGGTTGCTAGATTGTCATAAAACCTCATTAAAATGTTGTTTTTTTTCTTGGAGAATGTTTAGAATTTTAATTTCTTGGTGAGATCTTCAACGTCTGTTTCAGACATCACATTGATGTTCAGCCGATTCATTTTGTCTGAGCAACTAAAATTGCTACAAAAATTGGGTTTAATTGGAGAATTTGTTGCTACTATTTAAAAATATATTCTATTGATGCTGCTATTTCACAAGTGCTTTGGGCTGTGGCAGCCATGTAGTTTTCATGAAATACCCATAAATATGCCTCCAAAACATCCAAGAGGATTATTTGCTCATTTTTTGCATATATTTTTGTGTAAAGTATCTCTAAATTGAATTCGCAGTGTTAACCGCCACCAAAGATGTAACAGTACAGTACTGAGTTTATTTTTCTGTTTTGAAATACTTTGAAAACCTTATTTGATGCTTTTTATTTTAAGAACACTTTCTAGGCATTTTTCATTTTTGACAGTTGCACCTTGGTTTTTGTCATAAAAATCTTGCAGGTGTTTTTTCTTGGAGATAGGAAGGTATGGTGTTGTCTGCCACTCACTGTTCTAACTAAACCTCTTCACGCCATGGGTACAAAAGCAGGAAAATACTAATTTCTATCACTAGTGTAGATATGTAAAAATAGATAAGGCTTCTCTAATGTTAGACCCCTCGGAGCACATCTTAAGTTATATACAAGCTTCACGAACCCGAGGTACCCTAGTGATCTATTCTTTTCTCATGGGTTTTATTGTCTGGTAAAAATGGGGATTGGGACCCCAGAATGCCCTAGTGATCTTTTTCTTTCTCCTTTCCATCACTTCTTTTTACAATAACTTGACATTGTCTTGTGTTTGGCGCAACTTGGCCAAATTGTTAAGTTCAAATTTGAACTTATAAATTCACCAAGACGCCAAGATAAAAGATCATGTTTTTATTTTAAAAGTTCGTTCTGAACAGTAAACATATATCATGGATCGAGCATGACTGAAGAAGTGAGTTGCAGAAACAAAAATGTCAACTTAAATACACAAAAATATAGTTATGATAACAGTTAAACTAATTTTATGCAAGAAAAATGGGATACTCCGCTCTCATTGGTTACGGTCGATGACGTCACTAGTAAAGGGGAGTGGTTATGGTTTTTCCCGCGAAGTTTGTTTTAACTGGTGTGGCCACACCTCGCCATCTGGGCGAAAATTGTTTACTAGTAGAAAAGAAAAACACCTCTCTTGGGCAGACATTTTACTTAAGGAGAAGGACGTGGGAAATTCTAGTAAGTACTGACAAATTATTTACATATACTTGTCTAACACAAATATATGGCCCTTGCGCCTTAAAACCCCAAACCAACCAACTCTAATGTCTCGTATATTGAGAATGGATCTCGGAGATTGAACCACTTTCGAATGTTGAAAATCAAACTCTTGAGAAAATTCCAAACTAAGTGGATCGATAGTTGATTTGTTAATTTCTTTGATTTTGACATAACATATCTGTCCCTGTAACAGGATTCAAACGAGCCTTAAAAGAAACCTGATTTTTTATTTGAGCTTTTATGGGCTCTTAAAAAGCTTTAGTTTTTACAAGAATACTGCATATTTTATCTCACTTGCATTCAAAAAATTTTATATTAGTCATATTTTGAAGACTTATCTTTTACTCAAATTCTTTGAATAACCTTTCGTACAATTTTGTTTCATTTAGAGGGAAGAATTCAATGCCACTTTAAGCAGGAAATCAAAAATTATCATGGATAAATTGAAGCTGCCCTTTTATACATTAAAACAAAAACATGTAAGTATATGTTTTATTTAACTTTTTAGTATTTTATTATGTGCAAAAGAATTTACTTGGATTATTTCCATTGTGGGTTTTCTTTTAACAATGTTTAATTACTTTCATAAGTAACATATATGTATATCATGCTATTACTTCCAACATTTTAATTGAAAGCTGAATTAAAACAACTGTTAGGCATGCTATTGTCTTCTAATTTTGATATTTCCATTGATTTTAATGTTTTTACAATATCCAAAATCGGAAACTTTTTTAAAAGTAATCCATCTAAGGTGTTGTAGATTTACTTTTAAAAAGAGGAATAAAAAGTGTTATAGATTTTTATTATTTTGCATAACTGTTTGGAACGAAATGTGGTAAAAGAAAAAACAATAATACTTTTCTTAGAAAATTTCGCAGCTGTGGAAGTCAAGATGGTGAAAACATCAAATTTCCTTTTTTGTGTAATGTGTATAAGATTTTTATTTAGGGCTTGCATGATTTGGCAAATTTCATTAAAAATAACATAAAATGGAATTTGTTTTCCACTGTTAAGAACATCGTAACTTCGTTTATCGACAGTTAAGGGGTCATATGAATCAAATTCAGTAAATTAAAACGACATTTTTGATACACAGTTCTGAAAACGAGCATCACCTAAAAGTTAATTTGCCTCAAAACTTAAGTCTTACTGATGAGATGCAATGGGAGAAAAATCATGTGGTTTGCCTGAAGTTTGCATACTCTCAACTTTGTGATGGTCTTTTTGAAACCATCTGCCTAGCCATGTTGTAAAATGTTATTAACATTTAACACTGAACTATCACAGAACCATGCTGATGATGGGAGGTATATATTTGAGTGCTAGACAAATAAATCTGTTTAATTGTTGTCATAAATTCTCTTGCACAAAAAAATGCACAATGTATACAAAAAATCTTTTTAAAATGATGAACATCGAGTGAATTGGAATGTGCAGGGTGTTTCCAAACTTATGGTCATTGTGCATGTATTTAAAAAGTTTTACAGACTAAAAAAATTTTGTTATTTAGATTTTTTAAACCTCCAAGTGGTTTCAACGAGATATCTCGTTTCTAATGACGTCAATCAAGTCTCATCATCAAGACATTGCTGAATTTTCGTGATAACGAGATCTAGATCTGGTCAGTTTTCTTCTAGTGGTGAGATATCTCATTCGAGATCTGGTCAGTTGTGCTAATGACGAGATACCTCATAGAGACAATCAAGAGGGTTAAAGATGAATCATGAAATCTAGTTTTGGCAGTTCAAATACTACTGTAGTTCTGTGAGAAAAATGCCCTTAATGGATATTAGAGGAGAAATGCTCAGCAAAGCACCACTAAATTGTTGTTTTATGATGTTGTGTACCCTGATTTCAAAATATTTTTCTTAATAAAAATTGTACTTTTGTTCATCTTTAGGTTACTCCCTGTCCCCCATCTCCCCCAAATAGAGATTTCCTGGACAACGTTGTCGAAAATGAACATGGGTCTTTTCGAAGAGTAAGAACTTTACTTGCTGTGTCTTTGCTTATTGTTGACTTTCTCTTTTGCTACCTTAAATCATATTTTGTTCTTCAATCAAATATGTCATTTCCTGACTGGGCATGACTGTGCCCACTTGTTTTATTGCAATATTGTTGACTCCTGTATTTTATGTAACCATAGACAATCCATGCGGCCTCAACACTTAGACACTCCACTTGATAATTGTAGTGATAGGATACAAAAGTAATGAGGGGCCTGATGGCGAATGATGTAAAGTCAAGTGCCTGGCATTTGTTTCATTCATACATATTTTGACTTCAGATACTGATATTGGCGTCGTCTTCTGACAATTTTGACTATTTACCATGGAAAATACTAGACTTTCAAGACAATTTGATTTCAAGTGATTCTGGAGACATTCTCGTAGACTTGAAGTATGCATAATAACCTTCAAAGTTCACACGTAGTTTGCATTGTTCATAGCCTTTTGCATATAGAATAAGTTTTAAAGAGAAGGGCATTGAATTAACATGAATTTGTTATGCTGTTTATTTTTATCACCTCATTCTTAAGTTCTGTGCTCTGAATATCATGATTTTTCAATGGCTTTTTCCTACTAGAACCAGAGATTGTGGTGGGGTGTATAGTTGAATTTTTTAAGATGGTACAGAATTTTCACATTATCTCTTTTGTATAGAAACCTAAACTAACTGAAATTAGATTGTATGTAAATAATCAATTATATAAAATAGGCATAGGTAAATTTTCCAAGTCATTTCTTTCAGTCATGCTGATTTACTGAGGTATCTTCTCATGCTTGCTCAATATACATGCCGAGGTACTGTTATCCCATTTAGTAGCACTCCTTAATTGTTGTAGCATAAACCTAGTGTGCTGTGACCCCCTTCCCAAGTTTAAGGTCTGCGGTAGCCTGGTTTGAAGACTAACGGATTAGCAACCAGAGGATTGCGAGTGTTCGAAACTCGATCCAAACAAAGACCATTGTGTACATGGGGGAGCCTGTTGCATGTTAAATCTGTAGCGGCCTCAAATGTCCTCTCGTTGGCGTGGGGTGTCAGCTCAGGTGATGAGCTCATCATCTGACCGTGATTCAAAAGTATGAGGCTGTCATCAATACCCCGTTGTGTTGCTCCAGTGCAACTTTAATTCAACTACCTACCCCAGTTGAAAACTACTACCCTATTGTACTTTACCAAATGGTATTCATTGTAGAGTTGTACTCTTTAATTTTACATTTTAGTAACTACATTATACAGCTGTAGTTCAATTTTTCTCAGAATCCCCTGAATGTAGCAGGTACTGAATTGATAGATATAACACCAGTTGATTGAATGCCATTTGTTCTGAGACCATGTGACTTCAGTTAAGAAATAAAATACAATAGCGATTCTCTGTTTTTGATCTATTAAATCTGGTATCATATGCTTCAAAAATGCCATCTGTGGACAGCTTACTTTTATTTACTCTGATCATGTCCACTGGTTATTCAATAATGTAACTGCTCTGATATATTCTATGTATCTAAAACTACCCCATGGTAATAAATTTTTTTCTTTGCTTTGTATATACCATTTTATTGAAGTTAAATTATTCTGTTGGTAGATAAATTCTAGTACCATGTCTTCCATATGATTCTGTTGGAATTCATTTTTCTCCTCAACTCCTTATGTGAGTTGCAGGCAGTGCTGATTCGATTCCTCCCTGGGTGTTTATCTCTTCTATGTCAATAAAACTTTCCTTGTGTATGTATGTTCATCTTGACATTTAGCTCAACATCAAATATAGACCTCGCACCTAGAACCCCAAAACAACCGACCAACAACCCTCAATCCCTTCAGTTTTACAGCCACAACTTGTCCGTTTTTGGACCTTGCGCCATAAAACCCAAACTACCTGCCTGAAATTTAACAGAATAAAAAATCTTAATCTAATCCTCAAAAGTATTGCATGATTCTTGTTGGGAAAATGTAGCATATTAATGGCACAAACAATTTCAGGAAATCAAAGATACCACCTACCAGAATGAGGAGTGGTTCCATGGAGTTCTGCCCAGAGAAGAGGTCATTAGGCTGCTGGTGAACGACGGAGATTTTCTGGTCCGCGAGACTGTTCGGAATGACTCTAAGCAATTAGTTTTGTCTATTTGCTCCCAAGGTTATAAACATTTCATCGTACACATGACCAGCGATGTGAGTATTTTTTATTTCTCGAATTATTGAAGTAATGGTTTTATATGCTTATTTAGTTGGGTTCCCATGTCTATGGATAATACAGTGCTTTTCCCTATCTATTATATGAAACTCATAGATAGTACCAGGGCTGTCACAGGCAACTGAATGACAACCTTTTATTTTTCAACCTTGGCGACTATATTAATCCAGGGCTTGCCACACTCGACTAAAAGGCGACTTTTTGCTACTATTTTTGAACCTAGGTGTATCTTTCTAAGCTAAATTGTCTCAAAAGCTATTAATTTAATAATGTTGGTGACTTTTTTGAAGATTCACCAAAGGTCAATGAGAATGTTGTCTTTTTTTAACTAATAGGGGACAGAGTAAAATATTTTCCTGTCTTTTCTAGGGATAAAATTTTTCAAGGGATGCCAATTTCAAAGTTTTGGCGCCAAGCAGTGGCATCCATGAATGAAAAATATTGAAATCTGGTTGCTCGATTGTCATGAAAATCTTAAGAAAATATATTTTTAATGGCAAGATCTTCAGCGTCTATTTCAAACTTAATTAGCTCATTTTGTGTTTTAGCTAATTCTTAGCAACTAAAATTGCCACTAAAATAGGTTTTAAGAGTAGACTTTTTTGCTACTATTTTTAAGAATTTATGCTACTATTTCACTAGTTCTTTGGCTTTGCGAGCCCCCGGTATCTTTTTAAGCAAAATTGTCACAAAAGCTCCATTTCCAAAGTTTTGGCAACTGTTTTTGAAAATTCACCATGGGTCAATGAAAATTTCCTTCCACTTTTTAACCAAAAGCATGAATCCGTGTTTCAATCACGAATTCGTGCTTTCTACTTCATGGAAAAATGTATTTTATGACTACCCTACTGCACTTCAATGGTATCAAACATTTTATAGGTTTAGCTTTCTGATCACTTCAACAAGGCCTGCGTGTGACAAAGCATATAGTATTTAGTGTAATGAGACTAACTTTTTTGCAACTGTCGTGTACGTGCGGGTTGGTGCACATTAAATCTGTCATAGCTTCAACTGTCCTCACATTGGCATGTTGTGCCAGTTTGGTGGAGTGCTAGCTCAGAAATTATGACGTGGCATTGTCCTCGGATCTTTCCCTTCATGACTGATGCCGCACCGTCACCAATAGCACGTTGTGTTGGTCGAGTGTGATGTTTATTCAACTACCTACCTAAATTTTTTACTACCACTTGTAAGAATTTAAGTTACCAAAGCTTCTATTTCACAAGTGACAGTCTTGTAATACTTGGCATTGTCCTCAGATCTTTCCCTTCATGACTGATCCCGTACCGTCACCAATAGCACGTTGTGTTGGTCGAGTGTGATGTTTATTCAACTACCTACCTAAATTTTTTACTACCACTTGTAAGAATTTAAGTTACCAAAGCTTCTATTTCGCAAGTGACAGTCTTGTAATACTTGGCATTGTCCTCAGATCTTTCCCTTCATGACTGATCCCGTACCGTCACCAATAGCACGTTGTGTTGGTCGAGTGTGATGTTTATTCAACTACCTACCTAAATTTTTTACTACCACTTGTAAGAATTTAAGTTACCAAAGCTTCTATTTCGCAAGTGACAGTCTTGTAATACTTGGCATTGTCCTCAGATCTTTCCCTTCATGACTGATCCCGTACCGTCACCAATAGCACGTTGTGTTGGTCGAGTGTGATGTTTATTCAACTACCTACCTAAATTTTTTACTACCACTTGTAAGAATTTAAGTTACCAAAGCTTCTATTTCGCAAGTGACAGTCTTGTAATACTTGGCATTGTCCTCAGATCTTTCCCTTCATGACTGATCCCGTACCGTCACCAATAGCACGTTGTGTTGGTCGAGTGTGATGTTTATTCAACTACCTACCTAAATTTTTTACTACCACTTGTAAGAATTTAAGTTACCAAAGCTTCTATTTCGCAAGTGACAGTCTTGTAATACTTGGCATTGTCCTCAGATCTTTCCCTTCATGACTGATCCCGTACCGTCACCAATAGCACGTTGTGTTGGTCGAGTGTGATGTTTATTCAACTACCTACCTAAATTTTTTACTACCACTTGTAAGAATTTAAGTTACCAAAGCTTCTATTTCGCAAGTGACAGTCTTGTAATACTTGGCATTGTCCTCAGATCTTTCCCTTCATGACTGATCCCGTACCGTCACCAATAGCACGTTGTGTTGGTCGAGTGTGATGTTTATTCAACTACCTACCTAAATTTTTTACTACCACTTGTAAGAATTTAAGTTACCAAAGCTTCTATTTCGCAAGTGACAGTCTTGTAATACTTGGCATTGTCCTCAGATCTTTCCCTTCATGACTGATCCTGTACCGTCACCAATAGCACGTTGTGTTGGTCGAGTGTGATGTTTATTCAACTACCTACCTAAATTTTTTACTACCACTTGTAAGAATTTAAGTTACCAAAGCTTCTATTTCGCAAGTGACAGTCTTGTAATACTTGGCATTGTCCTCAGATCTTTCCCTTCATGACTGATCCCGTACCGTCACCAATAGCACGTTGTGTTGGTCGAGTGTGATGTTTATTCAACTACCTACCTAAATTTTTTACTACCACTTGTAAGAATTTAAGTTACCAAAGCTTCTATTTCGCAAGTGACAGTCTTGTAATACTTGGCATTGTCCTCAGATCTTTCCCTTCATGACTGATCCTGTACCGTCACCAATAGCACGTTGTGTTGGTCGAGTGTGATGTTTATTCAACTACCTACCTAAATTTTTTACTACCACTTGTAAGAATTTAAGTTACCAAAGCTTCTATTTCGCAAGTGACAGTCTTGTAATACTTGGCATTGTCCTCAGATCTTTCCCTTCATGACTGATCCTGTACCGTCACCAATAGCACGTTGTGTTGGTCGAGTGTGATGTTTATTCAACTACCTACCTAAATTTTTTACTACCACTTGTAAGAATTTAAGTTACCAAAGCTTCTATTTCGCAAGTGACAGTCTTGTAATACTTGGCATTGTCCTCAGATCTTTCCCTTCATGACTGATCCTGTACCGTCACCAATAGCACGTTGTGTTGGTCGAGTGTGATGTTTATTCAACTACCTACCTAAATTTTTTACTACCACTTGTAAGAATTTAAGTTACCAAAGCTTCTATTTCGCAAGTGACAGTCTTGTAATACTTGGCATTGTCCTCAGATCTTTCCCTTCATGACTGATCCTGTACCGTCACCAATAGCACGTTGTGTTGGTCGAGTGTGATGTTTATTCAACTACCTACCTAAATTTTTTACTACCACTTGTAAGAATTTAAGTTACCAAAGCTTCTATTTCGCAAGTGACAGTCTTGTAATACTTGGCATTGTCCTCAGATCTTTCCCTTCATGACTGATCCCGTACCGTCACCAATAGCACGTTGTGTTGGTCGAGTGTGATGTTTATTCAACTACCTACCTAAATTTTTTACTACCACTTGTAAGAATTTAAGTTACCAAAGCTTCTATTTCGCAAGTGACAGTCTTGTAATACTTGGCATTGTCCTCAGATCTTTCCCTTCATGACTGATCCTGTACCGTCACCAATAGCACGTTGTGTTGGTCGAGTGTGATGTTTATTCAACTACCTACCTAAATTTTTTACTACCACTTGTAAGAATTTAAGTTACCAAAGCTTCTATTTCGCAAGTGACAGTCTTGTAATACTTGGCATTGTCCTCAGATCTTTCCCTTCATGACTGATCCTGTACCGTCACCAATAGCACGTTGTGTTGGTCGAGTGTGATGTTTATTCAACTACCTACCTAAATTTTTTACTACCACTTGTAAGAATTTAAGTTACCAAAGCTTCTATTTCGCAAGTGACAGTCTTGTAATACTTGGCATTGTCCTCAGATCTTTCCCTTCATGACTGATCCCGTACCGTCACCAATAGCACGTTGTGTTGGTCGAGTGTGATGTTTATTCAACTACCTACCTAAATTTTTTACTACCACTTGTAAGAATTTAAGTTACCAAAGCTTCTATTTCGCAAGTGACAGTCTTGTAATACTTGGCATTGTCCTCAGATCTTTCCCTTCATGACTGATCCCGTACCGTCACCAATAGCACGTTGTGTTGGTCGAGTGTGATGTTTATTCAACTACCTACCTAAATTTTTTACTACCACTTGTAAGAATTTAAGTTACCAAAGCTTCTATTTCGCAAGTGACAGTCTTGTAATACTTGGCATTGTCCTCAGATCTTTCCCTTCATGACTGATCCTGTACCGTCACCAATAGCACGTTGTGTTGGTCGAGTGTGATGTTTATTCAACTACCTACCTAAATTTTTTACTACCACTTGTAAGAATTTAAGTTACCAAAGCTTCTATTTCGCAAGTGACAGTCTTGTAATACTTGGCATTGTCCTCAGATCTTTCCCTTCATGACTGATCCCGTACCGTCACCAATAGCACGTTGTGTTGGTCGAGTGTGATGTTTATTCAACTACCTACCTAAATTTTTTACTACCACTTGTAAGAATTTAAGTTACCAAAGCTTCTATTTCGCAAGTGACAGTCTTGTAATACTTGGCATTGTCCTCAGATCTTTCCCTTCATGACTGATCCCGTACCGTCACCAATAGCACGTTGTGTTGGTCGAGTGTGATGTTTATTCAACTACCTACCTAAATTTTTTACTACCACTTGTAAGAATTTAAGTTACCAAAGCTTCTATTTCGCAAGTGACAGTCTTGTAATACTTGGCATTGTCCTCAGATCTTTCCCTTCATGACTGATCCCGTACCGTCACCAATAGCACGTTGTGTTGGTCGAGTGTGATGTTTATTCAACTACCTACCTAAATTTTTTACTACCACTTGTAAGAATTTAAGTTACCAAAGCTTCTATTTCGCAAGTGACAGTCTTGTAATACTTGGCATTGTCCTCAGATCTTTCCCTTCATGACTGATCCCGTACCGTCACCAATAGCACGTTGTGTTGGTCGAGTGTGATGTTTATTCAACTACCTACCTAAATTTTTTACTACCACTTGTAAGAATTTAAGTTACCAAAGCTTCTATTTCGCAAGTGACAGTCTTGTAATACTTGGCATTGTCCTCAGATCTTTCCCTTCATGACTGATCCCGTACCGTCACCAATAGCACGTTGTGTTGGTCGAGTGTGATGTTTATTCAACTACCTACCTAAATTTTTTACTACCACTTGTAAGAATTTAAGTTACCAAAGCTTCTATTTCGCAAGTGACAGTCTTGTAATACTTGGCATTGTCCTCAGATCTTTCCCTTCATGACTGATCCCGTACCGTCACCAATAGCACGTTGTGTTGGTCGAGTGTGATGTTTATTCAACTACCTACCTAAATTTTTTACTACCACTTGTAAGAATTTAAGTTACCAAAGCTTCTATTTCGCAAGTGACAGTCTTGTAATACTTGGCATTGTCCTCAGATCTTTCCCTTCATGACTGATCCCGTACCGTCACCAATAGCACGTTGTGTTGGTCGAGTGTGATGTTTATTCAACTACCTACCTAAATTTTTTACTACCACTTGTAAGAATTTAAGTTACCAAAGCTTCTATTTCGCAAGTGACAGTCTTGTAATACTTGGCATTGTCCTCAGATCTTTCCCTTCATGACTGATCCCGTACCGTCACCAATAGCACGTTGTGTTGGTCGAGTGTGATGTTTATTCAACTACCTACCTAAATTTTTTACTACCACTTGTAAGAATTTAAGTTACCAAAGCTTCTATTTCGCAAGTGACAGTCTTGTAATACTTGGCATTGTCCTCAGATCTTTCCCTTCATGACTGATCCCGTACCGTCACCAATAGCACGTTGTGTTGGTCGAGTGTGATGTTTATTCAACTACCTACCTAAATTTTTTACTACCACTTGTAAGAATTTAAGTTACCAAAGCTTCTATTTCGCAAGTGACAGTCTTGTAATACTTGGCATTGTCCTCAGATCTTTCCCTTCATGACTGATCCCGTACCGTCACCAATAGCACGTTGTGTTGGTCGAGTGTGATGTTTATTCAACTACCTACCTAAATTTTTTACTACCACTTGTAAGAATTTAAGTTACCAAAGCTTCTATTTCGCAAGTGACAGTCTTGTAATACTTGGCATTGTCCTCAGATCTTTCCCTTCATGACTGATCCCGTACCGTCACCAATAGCACGTTGTGTTGGTCGAGTGTGATGTTTATTCAACTACCTACCTAAATTTTTTACTACCACTTGTAAGAATTTAAGTTACCAAAGCTTCTATTTCGCAAGTGACAGTCTTGTAATACTTGGCATTGTCCTCAGATCTTTCCCTTCATGACTGATCCCGTACCGTCACCAATAGCACGTTGTGTTGGTCGAGTGTGATGTTTATTCAACTACCTACCTAAATTTTTTACTACCACTTGTAAGAATTTAAGTTACCAAAGCTTCTATTTCGCAAGTGACAGTCTTGTAATACTTGGCATTGTCCTCAGATCTTTCCCTTCATGACTGATCCCGTACCGTCACCAATAGCACGTTGTGTTGGTCGAGTGTGATGTTTATTCAACTACCTACCTAAATTTTTTACTACCACTTGTAAGAATTTAAGTTACCAAAGCTTCTATTTCGCAAGTGACAGTCTTGTAATACTTGGCATTGTCCTCAGATCTTTCCCTTCATGACTGATCCCGTACCGTCACCAATAGCACGTTGTGTTGGTCGAGTGTGATGTTTATTCAACTACCTACCTAAATTTTTTACTACCACTTGTAAGAATTTAAGTTACCAAAGCTTCTATTTCGCAAGTGACAGTCTTGTAATACTTGGCATTGTCCTCAGATCTTTCCCTTCATGACTGATCCCGTACCGTCACCAATAGCACGTTGTGTTGGTCGAGTGTGATGTTTATTCAACTACCTACCTAAATTTTTTACTACCACTTGTAAGAATTTAAGTTACCAAAGCTTCTATTTCGCAAGTGACAGTCTTGTAATACTTGGCATTGTCCTCAGATCTTTCCCTTCATGACTGATCCCGTACCGTCACCAATAGCACGTTGTGTTGGTCGAGTGTGATGTTTATTCAACTACCTACCTAAATTTTTTACTACCACTTGTAAGAATTTAAGTTACCAAAGCTTCTATTTCGCAAGTGACAGTCTTGTAATACCAAATGTTATACACAATGTGATGTTTATGTATCATGGATAAATGCTGTAGAGTTTAATTAATAATTTATGCCTAGGACATTACTTATATTAAATAAAGTAAATGTATAATATATTACACTGCATATCTTTGATGTGCTGGAATAACAGTACAAGTCAGTTGTGATGTGCACAATTTTCTTGGTACGAACAGTACAGGTAACTTAATTTTGTCACAGGGCCGCATCCAAAATTTTTCCTAATTTCCCCTTTAAAGTTGTCAGACATAAGAACTGATTTTATAAATTCATTCACAATATGGAATATTAAATGGGTTTTTTTAATTCTCCTAAAAATGTCATTTGTCATTAGGTTTGAAGAGATTTATTCAATTTCTTTTTGGCTGTTTACAGAAATCTTGTAATATATTTCCAGAGAATTGATTACTTATTCTAAGCCAGTGGTTGACATTGACCCCCAGGGGCCAATAGAAAAACATACATCATTCTTGTACTGTTATTCCCACCCATCAAAGATTTGCTAAGCACTTCTATTCACATGAAAGTAAAAGGTTTTAATGTTTAGCTTATTCTTCAAGATTAGTGAACAAATTTAGTACATTTGAATCATGTAGATTTAAGAGATGACTGGATGCAAACCATGTTCTTTAAAGAACTGAATGAGCAATTTAAAAGTATTGTTACACATTGTACAATTAAACTTTTTCTTATGCATGTATTTTCGTTAAAATACTACTGGATTAACGGCACGGTCTATGTCAGCTACAGCTGCAGGTCTTCTGGGCATAGAATATGTCATGTGGGTATTAAGAATGTGAATATGCAAAGTTTAGGTTTGAAGAGATTTATTAAATTTCCTTTTGGCTGTTTACAGAAATCTTGTAGTAATGTGTTTCCAGAGAATGGATTACTTATTCTAAGCCAGTGGTTGATATCGACCCCCAGGGGCCGATAGAAAAATATTCATAATTGTACGGGTAATATTTAATTCAGTTAACTTGGATTACCTCCATCCTGAATGACCATGCAATTAAGAGAGAATTCTGTGTCGATTTAATTCTTAATGCTGAAACTTACTCATTTTGAACCCAACATTGCTAATCTTTTCAAGAGTCATGAGTTCACATTGACAATGTTAGTAAACTGTATACTAAGTTAATAAAAGTTTTATTTTCATATATAAGGAAGATTTTATTATTGTTATTTTGTTATCTAAATTAAATTTTATACATTATTTATCCCTCCTATGAAATATGTAATGTTAAGAAGGATGTCAAAAACAAAAATGTATCTCTTTAAGATACGCCAATATAATAATATATGCTATATTATATATACAATAAACATTAACTGTAAAATAAACAATCTAAAAACTCACATAAACGTCTTTTTTGCTTATCCTATTATAATTACATAATAGTAAAATATAGGGGGTCGATAAGAAGTCAAGAAACTCGAAGGGGTCAATGGTCAAAGAAGTTTGTTGATCCCTGTTAGAGGGCTGAGAATGGTCTTGTTGACAATGGTACGAGAAGTAGCTCTTGTGTGGCATGAGATCAATGCTGATGTTTCCTGTGAAAGTCAAGTCGATGTGCATATTTCCCATCGTGGTTGGCAATCGCAAAGTCCGTTCAATTGAATCTTTATGAAATCGAGCACATGTAGATTCGTTTGAGCGTTGATATTAAAGTCCCCCATAATTATCTATGCTCTGCCCTGGACATTCAGGGCTTGTTCGATTCTTTGTGACTCATTCTTTCTTGTTTGCGTTTTTTTAACCTTTAAATTGAAATATTGAGACATTTCAGAAAGTTCTCAACTATTCCACAAATCACAACTAATCAAGTTTTGTCACACATTTTTTCGTATATCGATAGATCTTGCTTAGACAAAATGAATGACATGTGATACGCAATACTTGTTATCACTTCGTAGTTCCGATTTGTACTAATTTTACTGCACACATTGCTCACTATTGTGTCATCTGACCTTGAACTCTATTTCGGTAGACTGGACCTTCCTCTCTTCAACTAAGTTGTTATATTTTTTGCTAGCTTTTGTAGTCATCAAATTATTGAATACTGATGTACAGTTTTTTTGGGACGCACTAACTTTTACCTATATATCCAGTACTGCAACGAAACGATTGGCGTATTCTGGGTCAAGACTGTTAATATAAAACATTTATTCTGCTGAAATTTTATGTTATTAAAAACTTGTTTATGATTAACGAATGAATATTTAGCTGATTTACTTAAGACATGTAGATTACCATTCAGCATAAGTTATATTTTACAGCGAAAGTTCAGGTTTGAAGGTCCCAGCTTCAATACCATTCAAGAACTAATTATGCATCAGTTCCAGTCTGGTCAACCCGTGACTATGAAGTCAGGTGCCATCCTGCGAAGGCCCATCCCACGAGAGCAGTGGGAACTCAACAATGAAGATGTCGATTTGATCGAAAAGATTGGATCTGTATGTTATTGCATTTTCTTGTTGAATTTAAATAACATAAATTGTTAAAACCAAATTACTAGAATGCATTCTGAAGATTTCAATTAATTTTGATTATGTTAATTTTTAAGCCTCTAAAATCACTGGAGCATGAATTTCAACAGTTGTACAAAAATTCAGTTTTTAATTTATTAATTCAGATAGACTTTTAAAATCATTAGACTGAATTCATTTTCTGGTAGATGAAATATTTTGTTACTGTAATTCAATTTAAGTAGACAATGCTAATTTTTGAGCTTCCATAATCACCAAAGCACAAATTTCAAAGTTCTATAAGAATTCAGTTGGTAATTCTTTCATTTATTAATTGCTATACATTCTGATAAACATTTTGAATTGTTAGATTAGTTCATTTTCTGGAACAGAAAAATTAAGTAATTTCAATTTACCCATAGACAGTTATATATTCTGATAAACTTCTAAAATCGTTAGACTACTTCATTTTCTTGAACACACACACAAAAATTATGTCAATTAATTTCAATTTACCATAAGCCAATGTTGATTGTTGAACTCTCAAAATCACTGAAGCACAAATTACATCAGATCTACAAGAATTCAGTTATTTATTGGTATGAATTCAAATGAATATTTGAAATTATTAGCCAGGTTCATTTTCTGATAAATAAAATATTGATTGTGTGTAATGTATTGTTACTTTTATTTAAGTGGATGCAGTCTTTCCCCTGTTTTCAAATTTTCCCATTTCGTAGGGCAATTTCGGTGATGTGTACAAAGCTCAGTTAGTTAACTATCCAGAGGAAGTGGCAGTGAAGACGTGTCACGTGAATCTCCCTGATGTTCAGAAGCGGAAGTTCTTGCAAGAAGGTCGCATCCTGATGGATTACAACCATCCGAACATCGTGAAGTTCATTGGTATATGTGTTCAGAAACTGCCTTATATGATAGTCATGGAACTTGTCCCAGGTTTGTTTGCTTCACACACAACTTTTATAGTAGTTGCAAACCGGATGTATACTTGCTAAATCTTCCAGGAAACAACTTTTTTTCTGTTTTTTTGAACGGAAAAAATATCTTCTAGATTTTTCTTTTCAATGTAATAAATTTTCAAATGGTGCCAAATTCAGCTTTTGGTGTCACTTCATGGCAATCCACGATGGAATAACCACTCTACCAGATGGAAGAAGTGTATTCTGGATTTTTCCTTCAAGATTGAATTTTGAAGTGATGTCAATATCCTAGTTTTGGTATAAATTTTCCAGAAAAAGTTTAACTGCTTATTTTGGCATGAAGTTGGCGCCATTTTATGTAAAACATCTCAAAATTGGTTTCAGAGTTTGAACTGACGCCAAGCATATAACAGGACTAGAGAGCACTGTTATTTGTTCTCCTACAAATTGATTTCTTAGAGCCCAATTTGTCACTAACAATTATTTTTTGAATTATTTTCATTTCTGACAGTTGCACATTGGTTTTTATGTAGAAAAATCTTCCAAATATGTTTTCTTGGAGGTTGGCTGGTATGCTGATGCATTTACTTATAGTTAGTTCCCTTGCTATAACAATTCATCATTATATCCTGCAGTTTTTTACGTATCCCTGATGAATGAAGCCATCATCATTGTGTGCCATTGTTCGAAAATGCTTGTAAAACTTGAAATCTTAAATCTAAACAGGGGTTACACTTCATGAGTGGTGCAAGCCAGATTACGAAGATGATTGAGAAAGTGGGCCACATCTATTACTTTGAAGAAGAAGGAAGGTGTTAGAATGAAGAATGGGCAACAATAATAATTTTTAGGGGGAATAGTGTATTAAACATCAATATTGGCACATTTTGTTTTTTCATTACCGAGACTGACAATCCTGTTGTAGAAATTCTCAAGATTTTCCGCAGACTTTAGTTTTTCAAATTAGCCCACAACTTGTTGTACACCTCTGATCTAAGGAATTGAATGTAGAATAGGAATTGAGTGTTCTCCAATTTTTTCAATGCCAAATGAAACAAACAAAATCACAATAACTTATGGATCTTGGACCACTGTAACCCAGGTGGAAGAGTAGTGGATTAGCAACACTGGAGGGTTGCGAGTTTGAAACTCAATTCAACTAGACTTGTGTACGTGGGGGCTTGGGCACTTTAAAACTGCCATGGCCTCAAATGTCCACATGTTAGAGTGGTGTAGAAGTTTAGAGAGTGCGATGGACAGGTTTAACCTCATCGTCTGACTGTGGTTCTAAATGATAAGGTGTTGTTATCTCTCACTTCAGGGTTGATCCCGGACCGCTACCAATAGCCCGTTATGTTGCTCCAGTTTAACGTTAATTCAACTTCTATCCTACCTTAAGAATTGCAAAGAATGAAGGTTGAAAGGTTTTGCCATTGATCTGTGTTTAACTTGGTTTTACGCAATATTAATTAAAAAAGATCATTAATATATAATTTATGCCTTTTTATTTCTTCTAAGTTCTTGACTATGCCAGTCATATGTTGGATTTTATATGTGTTAGGAATTAGGCTCACAAGTATGTATCATAATATCTGGTCTATGTATAATCACTCACCAAGTATCTACTGAGAACTTGATTTTATTTATCTGTTTTCTGGCCATTAACCAGACATTTCATAAATTTAATAATTCTGTCTCTTGTGGCAAATAACGACTGTTAAGTGACAAACCAAACCATAAATTTAATGAACTTCCACTCTATAGTTTCACTGAAATTCAACCAACAGTGATCAAATCTTAAAATAGCTTCTGCATGTCCAAATGTGACCCTTGCGCCATAAAACCACCCAACCAATTTAAAGAGCATCCTTTTATTTTTTACTCAACTCAACATTGCTCACATTCTAAGAGGTTTTTATTTCCAGGTTGTTTTTTTATGTAACAAAATGCATTTCCAATCCTTGGGAAAAAAGACTGGGCCCATCCTCAAACTTTTTTCTGACATCCTAATTTATTAATATGGAAAAATTTATGTTTTGACTAGAATTCATAAGGCTTTCTTAAATAAAATATCGAAATGTTTATTACCAATTGTTTTTTTAATTACTATCCCTTACTCTTTCAGGTGGATCGCTATTGAACTATTTACAGAGGCACAATGAGAGCTTGACCCAAGACCAATTGCTTTTGTTTTGTATTGACGCTGCTTCTGGCATGGAGTATTTAGAGGGCAAAAATTGTATTCACAGGTAAAATTAACATTGTGTTATGACATCAAGATGTACAAATAATCAATTTCCAGAGCTACAGACATTTTTTGCTATTATTTTTCAACCTTGGTGACTAGTATATCTTTTTCAGTGAAACCGTGTTAAAAGTTATCTATTCAAAATTTTGGTGACTTTTTTTGAAAATTCACCAAAGGTCAACAAAAATTTAAATTCAAAAGGACACCTTTTTTTAACTAATAGTGAACAGAAAAAATATTTTAAGGATTTTTCTGTAGGGGAGAAAATTTTCGTAGGGACGCCATTATAATTTAATTTTTATGTTTTATGCACTCAAGCCCCTGTAAAATATCTTCAACATCTACACATGATTTTAACACTTCTTATTGCAAGCATATTTCTATGAGAATCAATTAAAAGATTTTTCTCTAATATTTTTTCATGCTATGCATATCTCCATAGCAGACATTGGTGCCATGCTTAAATTAGTGCAACTTTTAACTAATAAACATTGCAAGCTTGTTTGCAGGTGACTAAAAGTTGACTTTTTGCTACCATTTTTCAACCTTTTTGATTAGGGTATCTTTTTAAGCAAAATCGACTCAGAAACAACTAATTTCAGAATTTTTACTTTTAATTCACTAAAGGTCAATGAAAATTCTGTTCTTTTAAACTTACAGCGGTAAAATATTTTTCAGATTTTTCTGTCGTGAGAAACTTTCAAGTTTGGGCACCAAGCTGTGGCAACCATAAAAGGAAAACATAGGAATCTGGTTGCTAGATTGTCATGAAAACCTTATTATAACAAAGTATTTAATTTTTTTAAATAAATTTATATTTCTTGGTGAGATCTTAGATGGAGAGGATAGGACATATCACTTTCGGAGCACTCGCTGCAAATCAGCTGCTCGCATTATAATTAGATGAAAAATTTAAATAAAGACTAGTAACATAAGGGTAGGTGAATTTTAAGAAAATGTTGATCTAGGGGACAGAAGAGAACTTAAGTGCTAAAGGAAAACCATAGACCCTGCTCATTCATAAAAGATTGGAGGTCACCATTCCATCTACTGACCGTGTGCTTAGGTTTTAGGTAAAAGAATATTTATCCAGAGATGTATCCCTTAAACTGCTGCACACTTGCACAAAAGAGCATCATCATTAAATACAAAAGGAATAACGAGATCTTCAACTTCTATAACATACTTTATGAGTGCATTTTATGTTTTAGCCTATTCATTTTATATATGAGCAACTAAATTGCTACCAAAGTAGGGTTTAAGAGGAGACTTTTTTGCCACTATTTTTAAAAATTTATGCCACAAGTACCACTGTCTCAAGTGCTTTGGCTGTGGCAGTCCTTTTGTTGTCAGTTAGTGTCTGATCTCTCAACTTAGTACTAGATTTTGCCAGTTTTCCCTTTCAGGAACTACTCTTGGTAATTAAGATCATTCAGAAATTTTAAATCAGTAATCACTTTTTATGTAAAATAAATACATTACAGTTTGTAACTTTTGTGTTTATGGTATGAGGCAAAACAATATTTATCTGAATCATTCTGCATTATTTAAAATATTGTTGCCTTTAATATATGTAATTTTCATGTCATAAACAATGTGATGTTTCCATAGGGACCTGGCTGCTAGAAATTGCTTAGTCGACTTGAACAATGTTGTCAAGTTGTCTGACTTCGGAATGTCCCGAGAAACCTTGGAGTATGTTGTGACAGATGGAATGAAACAAATCCCCATTAAATGGACTGCTCCTGAAGCTCTGAACTATGGTAATGGAACTATGCCCAAAAATTCCATTTAAAAGAATTGATCACAATGAAAAGCAAACAGTGGAAAAGTTTTCCCAAGCTATAGACAGCCTTATAATTTTCGTGTCAGTAAAACTTTCATTGTGTGTCTATTACTTGATGTCTTGTGTCTGGTGCAGCATGGCCAAATATGGCCCATGAGCCAAAAAACCCCAAAACTAATCAATCAAACCCATGATTTCTTAGTTTTGACTGCTTTATGCAATTTGAATCCAGGTATTCCCCCATTTGAAAAAGTAAGTCTTATGCATTATTAAAGCTTTCAAACCTTTTAGCCAATACATGCCAGAAATTAACTATATCCTTTTACAACTCACTCCTACCATCACTAACATCTCCGATGGTTCAACATCATTTTAACATGTCTTCGCATCGGCCATTTATGTCTTATGCATAGATTTTTATTGGTTGGGGAAATAGTGCCAACATTGCCAGGAACTGCTCTCCATCAATCATATTTTAACTTCTTGAACAAAACTAGACATTTTTACCAATGCTTTTTTAATACTGCATCCCCAATTTTATCGGACTTGTTGGATCACCCTCCACATTCATCACTCTTTATCTTTTTGCATCACTCGGGATTTTCATCACATTTATAATCAACATCTTTTAGTTACATCTGATTTTCAATTTTAATAACCAACTAAGATGGGGGATACCCATTGTAAAAACTGCCTTCAATGCTTTTTTGTCGTTCTTTATCATCTGCATATACATTACCAGAGTGATACTTCTTCATGGGTCCTTGATTAATATTTTTATTTACATTTCATTAATAAGTATATTTACAGCAATATCTTGCACTATAACAGCGAAAGGACCCTCACGCATCCGTCCTCTACATCTGCTGGTCGAGCCCAGATGACCTTTCAAGGGTACCCCCACCAACATCCCTCGGGGATCCAATGGTTCCTTCTGGCCAGTGTTCCTCCGTGTGTTGGCCGGAGAACCTACACCCATCTTAGCCCTAATTTTTATCATATCTTAATCTCAAGTTCTCATGCTTTTTATCCCCATAATTTGTTTTGTAAATTGGGTTTGATATTTAGTCATGCATTTATTTCCATCCCATGTGTTTTATTGATTCTATGTTTTCTAATTCAGTTTCTTATTTTTGCATTTAGGTATTTATACCTCTTTATGTGATGTATGGAGTTATGGTATATTGATGTGGGAGATATTTTCCCTGGGAAGTGTCCCTTATCTTGGTCTATCAAATAATAAGGCAGCAGACCTAGTTGAAAATGGTATGATTTTAATTCATTGTGTCAACAGGATGACATGCATGTGTCAGTATGAGTGCATTGTAAAAAATTACTGCATGAAGCAGGATTAAAGTGTTTAATGTAACCAATTCTATGTATGCAGTTTTGATGAGTAATTTTGTGTATTCATTTTTAATTTTCTTAAAAGTGTAATATTATTCTTTGTAATTTTGTACTTCATATTACATTTCTTGTACTTCTAAAGCTGACTTACTATCTGACCTTCTGGAACATTAATTTGTGAATCAGACTAGGTAGAGGTTTTGATGAATCGCTAGTGAAAAGTATGCGTAAACAATCTAAGTCATGGATATTCTGTTAATATATTTACCTGACTTAACTTGACTAACTGTTAAAATTGTATGACATACTTAAACTGATGTACTCTTAATGACTAAAATATTTTCTATTATATACAAACATTGTTAATAAAATGTTTTCCTATCTACATATCGTCATCTTACAAGTGAAACGCTCCAAATCAAACCATCCTCCTCTCTCGAATGCTCCCGAAATTAACCGTTTCTGTCTCATTCACCGTAGGCTATCGTCTGCATGCCCCAGACAACACCCCACCTGCTATTCACGACCTCATGATGAAATGCTGGGAGTACGAGCCCCAGAAGCGGCCACATTTCACAGAGATCCACTCGTCACTGAGAATCGTGGCTGCTTCCGCACAGAGGGAGGACATTGTGGAGATGTAGCTGAACTCACCCAACTCAACGCTGTTCACTGAATGGGAGCAACTTCCGTGAAGGAAAATTTATATGCTTGGATTTTTCTTTTCTAAAAAAAATTTGAAAAACTTTGGTGTTTTTAGATAAGCATGGATGGAGCAGGGGGCATGATATTTTAACGGTTAAATAATTGGAGTTTGATAGAGCACATATATAAGAAGAAAGAAACAAGTACAGAATTTAAATCTTTTTTGTGTTGACTTGTTTGTGTTAATTCAAAAACAGCATATTGGAAATTATACCTTATCTCCTCAATATACACTAGATCTTGCCTCTCGGGGCAGGAAAAAATATAAAATTCCCGAGTACAATAGGGAACCACGGTAGCCTGGTTGGAAGAGTAACGGAGTAGCAACCGGAAGGTTGCAAGTCTGAAACTTGGTCCAACCAAAGACCATGTAAGCGGAGGCTGGTGCATGTTAAATCTGTCACAACCTCGTACATCCTCACATTGGTGTGGAAGTTTGGAGAGTGGTGTGTCAACTGACTGTGGTTCAAAATTACAACCTCTGGTAAACATGGAGGTCGCGATCCCAAGATACCAAAACAATCCTTTCTCTATGTATACTTTCTCCTCTCCTTCCTTTCTTTTCATAATTACTTGAATTTGTCTGTCTCGTGTTTGGAGCAGCTTGGCCAAATATGGCCCTTGCACCATAAAACAAAACCAACAACAATCTATGATCTAATTTTTTTTAAATGGCTCTATGCTGGAAAATTAATGTGATGAAATAGAGACTGCTAGTCCATTCTCAAATTTTGCCTGTATATTTACCAGGTCAGTTGACACTTTGCCATCTGACCATGGTTCAAAATTTTGAGGTGTTCTCGGATCTCTCCCTACAGGATGGATCCCGGACCATCACCAATATCCCGTTGTGATACTCCAGTGTGACATGAATTCAATTACCTACCTATATATTTGCATTCAATACCCTCTTACATGTTCCTTTTGACCTTCATCGATATTTACCAACTTCAAGAATTGGTTAATAGATATGCTGTTGATGAATTTGCAAGTATATAAGTCTGTTTAAAATCTTTTACAAAGCTAATTTCTATAGCTATAATCTAATTGTCCAACGTTTTATCCTGTATGAAACTAAAAGTTAGTTTCATAAAGGATAAAATCCTTTATCATGAAATGGAAATAAAGGATGAATCCTTTATGAATGGATAAAATGTTGGGCAGCCTGGGTAATTTTATTTATCTTTTCACTTTATATACTAAGCATGTTTTTTAATGTTAAGTTTGTTTTTATCATCACTATGTTACTGGTAACAATAGATGTTCCTCGCCCCCTGCAATGATGTCTACAGTAGGTGCTTTTAGCTGTGATAATAAACATTGATAAATGAATAGACTGAAGAGAAATTAAAAGAAAGATACCCAATTCATTGCAGACAGTCAAAAGCAAATTACTATCTCAAACCACAAAGTACCATTTGTAGTTGAAAATATTTTGTGGGAAAAGTATTTTTATAATTCAATCTAGTACAAGTGCCAGTTGAAACTGTTAGTAAACGTACCGGTTCCTATCGCTCACAACTTGTGCATTTGGCCTGGTTATGCAATTGAAATTGGTCTTTCACCACTGCAATGGTACTCTTTTAAATTCAACCATGCTGGTTTGGTAGACAAGAGGTAGTGCTCTGGTCTTCGGTTGTGTGTTCGAATCCCGGTCTTGGCATGGATGTTTTTAGTTCTTCAGAATCCTATTAAACCCTGTGAGTCACAAGATTTCCATGTACTATAGTATTGCTTTTATCCCACACACATAACAGGGCTGCCACAGACAACTATTTCTAAACCCTAGCGACTAGGTGTGTCTAGCAAATTCGTCTCAATTTCTCCTATTGTCCAAATTTTAGCGACTGAAAATTCACCAAAAATCAACAAATAGTTAGTCCTCTTATTTTAACTAATAGCAGACAGAAAAAATGTGGATTTTTCAGTGAGGAAATTTTCCAAAAGACACCAATTTCAAAGTTTTGGCGCCAAGCCGCGGCAACCATGAAAGAAAAACATTGGAATCTGTGGTTGTCTTGGAACCTTACTGAGAAAATATTTAGTGTTTCACTTTTAAAATTGTAATTTCTTGACGAGCTCTTCGATCCTTGTTTCATATTTAATTAGCACATTTAGTCCTTTTTTAACTAATGGCAAACAGAAAAATATTTGGATTTTTTCAGTGAGGGAAATTTTCCAAAGAGATACCAATTTCAAAGTTTTGGCGCCAAGCCGCGGCAACCATGAAAGAAAAGCATCGAATCTGGTTGGTACATCGTCTTAGAAACTTTACTGATAAAATATTTAGTTTTTTTTTTTTAATTTCTTGGCAAGCTCTTCAATGCTTGTTTCGTATTTAATTATCACATTTTGTGTTTTAGCCAATGCATTTTGTATCTGAGCCACTAAAATAGGGTCTAAGAGACTTTTTTGCTACTATTTCCCAAATACTTTGGCAGTCCTGACATAATAATAACTAACTAACCACATTTATTGGTTGAACAAATAATATTGATCAAGGAGGTCAAAAGTTATCCAGAGAAGACAGGTTGCAAAAACGGATATATGCATGAACCCCTCAGAGGGTTAATTTTGTAGGTCCCAGTCTGTTAGCTGTATGTAGCAATATATGACCAGAGTTACAAAACAAATTCAACCACTTTTGAATTAGAAATGTGTAGATGGTAATTTTTTTTAAAGTAAAAGTTTTTACCTGAATTTTTTTAATGGGCTAATTTTTATGAAAAATTTGAACTCTTGTTCCCAGTTTTTGTGATATCAAACAATGATAGCTGAGTGAATTAAAATATGTTCAATGATGTTTTTTATACACTGCAATTTAGGTAGACTGGCACATCAGCGATATTGTTAAACATCATTTTGTGCCAAAGTTGTCAAAAGCTCATTACTAAATTGACGAAAAGAAATAAATCGTACATGATTTATACCCTTTCACCATTGTTCATAAGGCACACTGGTTGAAAATAGCTGTCTTAGAGCAATAACCAGTCTTGTGCTTGTGTCAAGGAAAATATAAAAAATAAAAACTTTTGATTTTTGTATTTCGGAATTTGTTTTTAATCTGTCCTGGTAGGTGATTTTGTGCAGTAGTTTTTATTACTTTTCTCTTTATTTTATTTATATCAATATTTTTTCGTTTCTTTTTATGTAACCTTGCAGATCTTGGGTTATCCAGTCCTGTCAATAATTATTAAATGAATTCAAAGTTTATTTTACAAATAAAACTAAGCTTGACGATTTAAAGCATTTGCTTCAAGAAATTTGAGCAGAATTTAGAACAAATGTATTATTTGAGTACTTTCATGTTGTTTCCATGTGTGCTGAACATACATGTAAAATGAGAGAAATTGCACCTACTGTATATATTCATTTTCTAAAGAATTTCGTTGGGTGAAAGTGTGTTTTAAAAGCACCAGATATTAACAAAGAAAAAATATTATCAGATTTTAGCTTCTAGAACTTTATATGTTTACTTTTTATTAATATTTAAGATGAATTTGAATTGTTCATGTTATATTGGTTTCTGACTATAGTCAATTAAAATGTTTATGTTTTTATTAATCAACATATATTTTTTTTTACGCTTCTATAGCATCAGTCATTGTTAATCATACATTTAAAGTTCTTTTTGATAGATTTTACGAAGGAAATTATTTTATTGTAAATATTCGTTTAGTTCATGCATTTAAAAATTGTTTGTCGTGTGATGCATACTATACAAACATTAGAGATAAGCTTTTAAGAACATTTTTGTTTGTGTTCATTTTATTAATATTCGCTTTATTCTATATACAATTTATGTTCTGTTCTACTTTTCTATGAATTTAAGTGTGTGTATACAAATTATTTATGTGAAAGTGTTTCTGAAAAATTATAGGTGATGTTGAAAATTTATTCTGTGAATATGTGGCTAGTCAATATATTACTGGTGTATATTCGAGCATTAAGAAATGTGTTTGTATTTGGATATTCTATCATTCCCTTTAACATTTTATAACCTATATAATTCCACAAATGATATCAAAATCAATGGCTTAGTGTAAAACTGTTTTATAACAGATTCCATAGAAAGAAGCAATGAATTTATAATTGTTTACTATGCTGTAAAAGAGCTACAGAATTTGATATTGGGTATTGCAAATTCTGAAATTGAAGTATTATTCTGTTTACAAACTTTTCTGTCAAAATATTCCTTTTCTCATCTTCCATACTGTTTTGTGCTCACTTTTGTACATTTTACATATCACTTTTCAGTATTACAGCATTCGTATTGCGTCTTGTTTCACCGTCGGACTCGATTCTATTTTGATTGACTCAGACTTATCTCTGTTCAGTAAATAGCCAGTTTACAAATGTAAAAGAAAATGTATCTCACTTGTTTGTGTCATATATGACGATCTCAGCTCGCGTGGCTGCTTTTGCTCAATATAGATTCAAATTGTTCAGTGCCTAGCTCCCAGATGTCACTTGTATGCCTTCTGAAATGCAATGTAATTGTAATAATTCCCCAGTAGCCGTCCTCGCATGTAGCAGTAGCCCCCATCCTATACTTTATCAATAAAAAATTTATTCCACTGTCATCAGTAGCCATCAAACTGGATGAAAGTTGGCTGTGCTGGGCCTGCCACAGGCCATTTTGCTACTATTTTTCAACCTTAGTGACTAAGGGTATTTTTTTTTAAGTAAAATCGCCTCAAAAGTTCCTGTTTTCAAAATTTGGGTGACTTTTTTTGAAAATTCATCAAAGATTCTCTTTTTTTTTTTAACTAATAGTGGATGGGGAAAAGATTTCCAGATATTTTTAGGGAGAAAATTTTCCAAGGGACAGCGATTTCGAAATTTTGGTGCCAATCCATGGCAACTATGAAAGAAAAACGTTAGAATCTGTGGTTACTAGATTTTGCCATAAAAACCTTGTTAGGAAAATATTTAATTTCAAAATTTAAACTTCTTTCAATGTCTGTTTCATTCCTAATTAGCACATTTTGTGTTTTAGTTGATTCTTTTTGTATCAAAGCTACAAAAATAGGGTTTAAGAGGAGATTTTTTTGCTACTAATTCACAACTGCTTTGTACCCTGCAGTTTAATAAGTGTGGTGTTGTGCTTCATTTAGATTAATGTTTTGAGATATACCATACTGAACAAATCGTACTAAGGCAGCAGAATTCGGGAGTTCATGCTTTCAATAGTGTGCATGCGAGTTTTCAGAAGCAAAATCTTTATTAGTGGATTGTATGATATTGTATATATTAGGCTTCCAACTACCCTGCGAGAATATTCCTCAGTCAGCTCTGAGGGCATATGAATGTGACGATATATGGATTAAATATGTACTAATATTAAAATATAGTGTAAAAAACTGAAGTTTTTATTAGTCTGAGAAAGGTGTAGACGTTTGTCGGGCTTTAGGTATGATAGGGAAAGAGAAGCAGTGAATTTAGTGAAAAACCCTTTCTCCTCTCGATCTTATTTGTTTTCTTTTTCACTTTGCTTATTTAGTGATTTGTTTAAAAACAGGAAGGCTGGTGCCTGTTTTACTGAGCTGTTCCAGATGAACTCATGGTTTCCTGTGTCATCACACTTATGACCCATTCGATTTTGATTAAATTTCTATTCCTACTGCTGACTTAAGACGCTCTTGGATTTGCATTTTCAAACCCTGATTAATGTATATCATGCTCAAAGACAAATAATTTTTTAGTACAGCCTTTTATCAAATTAGTTTCGCAGTCCTGTGTCAGACATTGGAATTGTCGGTCAATTCCCATTACAACAATCAACTCATCTTGCGTAATAGTGGTTATGGCCAGAAGGAACTTATTTTTACATGGCATGTCTATAGGCCTAGGGGCTCCCAGGAGTTGGCAGTTGAGTCATGTGGTCTTGTACAAATCTATTAGTTTGCAGCAGGTATACAACTCAACTGCAGACCAGAAATCGCTCTCATGTTCTAAATGAATTAAAATAACCCATTGTGTTGCTCCAGTGTGACATCAATTAAAATGCCTACCTAAATTAATTAAAATAATGTTAAAAACTTCTAAGTCTATCATTCGGCTCCAAATGTGATAGCATTGATAACGAGTTGGCTGGAGAGGAAAATATCCACTGCAATCGCCATTCATGCTATTGCATACAGCATCCTTCTCCTAATGTGCTTTCACAACTATTTAAAAGTCAACTGACCCATAGACTGCCTCCTCGCGGGAGCCACACTATATAACTGAAGAGAGCCTGGGAAAATTTGTGGTATGGATTTGATACTATCATGCTTTATTCAGTAATAGGCATGACAGTTATCACTGAGATGGTGATATTCATATGAGAGGGTATAATGAAAGGCAAAAATAATATAATTATAAAGGATTCAGGGAACTGCATGACATGTATGTAAAACCACCTTTAAATAATTCTATTCTCTTTCGTTACTTTAATCGAACAAATTTACAACTTACAGTATTTCCTAAATAATAGCCAGAACATACATATCTGCACTTGTCAATTATTTATTTCATTTCATTATGGTTATTCGTAAAGAGTGGAGTACCTACTGCAGTTTTATCACTAAGCTAATGATACGATTGCTTTATTTGTCTATGTGTGATATATTATACAGATTTTATATGAACTTTTATGGATTCGATTTGTTTTCTCGTAATGTGTTTCTAATCTTTTATCGGTGTTTAATTGTGTATTTGGAGTCACATTATTATGGATATTATATTGTTTTAAACTCTTGTTGCTCAGTTTTTAATGTAAAAATCGATGAACTATTTTTCCCGATTAGGTCGAAAATGTTTTGAATTCTCTTAGTTTATAAACACAGGGCTGCCACTGGTGACTAAAAGGCGACTTTTTTACTACTATTTTACAACCGCGGCGACTAGGACTATCTTTTCTAGCAAAATCATCTCGAAAGCTCCTATTTTCAAGTGTTTGGGGGACTTTTTTTTTTTAATTCGCCTTTGGTCACAACTCAAATTTAGTCCTCTTTATAACTAATAGCGGATTGCCGATGAAGTCTTGGAAAAATTTCAGCTTGAATTGTTGAATTCAAACGATTCTGTATAGTCAGATGAATACTTGCATGGACATTTTTGTATGACCTCTATTGAAAACTGTAGCCTAATTTATTGCTCTAACGTTGCATCACTTACGAAAAGAAATCTGTCGAGTTATGAAAGGCTGGAGTAAAAGCTTATGAAATTTTTTATCCATTTAAAGTTTTTATTATATGAGCTATTCAGAATGAATTATTTAAAGATTTGTATAGTTAATTGTATATTGTTAATTCTTAGTGCTATTTTAATTTGTTTTCTAGGTGTCTAATCAAATAAAATACCCACCTGTTTCATCTAAATGAATTGTATGTGTGTAAGCTGTATAACTATTCATTCGTATGAGTGCTTTTGTAACAATGCATGATTCATTTTCTGTTTAAATGAATTATTAATAATTTAAATTAAGGTAGCTGAAACTGTAAAGTCATTCCCTGAAATGAGAGAAAGTTTGATGCGATACTATTCAATTTTTACTGTCACTACTTTAATATCAGTCTATATAATTTTTTATGAAACTGGGTGTTGGATATATTACTGAGCTTTAGTAATCAAAGTTTGATAAATTAATTATCTTGATAAGTTATCATATATGAAGGTTATTAATAAAACATCATTCCAAGAGTTTGCAGCTTTAAAAATATTGACCAAACCAAAGCCTTTTTTTTCTAGTTTATCTTACTGATTTTTATGATTGCATGAACTTGTTATTAAATGAGATTTAATGTTTAGTTCCTTTCCTATATAGAATGCATTGAATAATAAATGTATTTTAGAGCTTTAAAGGTCTCTGTTAGGTTCTGTTTGTAAGTGTCTGTTAGGTTCATTTGTGTGAACGATTAAGTATTCATAATTACGTGTAAATACTTGCTAAACTAATTTTTTTGCATGCTTCATGCTGTTGTGTGTTAGAAGTATTTTTATATCAGAGTCTATTGCTAGTTGTGTAGAAATAGCATAGCTTGAGCTTTAGGACACTAGCTAAAAAGTACTCAAAGTATCAGGCCTTAATATTCTATTTATACATGCCTTTTGAATTGTTGCATTAGGCTTTTGAATTTTTGTGGGTAATTGACTTTTAAGGTGAATTCAAATGGGAAGTGCAAGGCACAAAGCGACACACGCAGACCAATCAGAGCGTTTTCACCGCTTGCGCCGGTATCCCTAATTGGTCTGACTACATACTTGCCAACTGCGATATAATCTGTTTTACCTTTACTGAAAAATGTGCAACACCAGCTTCACTTAGTCAGACAGGATTCAGAAAATACTTTGGTCATAATGTAAGACTTTGCAACGTGAGTAGGGCTGATCCAAATTTTATTTTAAAATGCAGATAATGAACTGTTGGAGTTACCGAGGACAAACTATAATGCATAACCCCATCTTTAATGTCTATTATCGTTTACAATGGGCCCAACAGGTATGTGAATTCCATAGACGTGTCAAATATAACTCGACTGAGCATTGCTATTGAGAGGAGCTTAAAAAAATGTGACCAACATGTCGACTAGTAGTCGCGTGACGGCTTTGAACAATTTCGCCTCGTTTGGCAATATAACATCTTATGGCATGGTAGAAGTGTGAATCTGCATTTTTATAGAGTGGTGAAATCGCCAGTCTATCAGATGATGAATCAGTGGATGGCTGTCTTCTCCCGTCCACCAATCAGAAGACGAATGCTAGGTTCCACCCAGAGGACGAAAATAGTTTAAAGATCACGTTACTAGTTTTGGTCACATGATCCTGGGCACTTGAAAAGGTTACTATTGCTCAATCTACTTTTATATTTCCTCTGTTTAATACTAGACCGTCGCTATTCGCCCGTTGTGTTGCTCCAGTGCAACATAGATTCATTACCAAATTCAATGTTAGGAATGCAAGAATGCTTTTGAAAAACTCGTTATATAAAATAATGCTTATTAAATTAATAGAGTTTTAGATTAATCGTTACGAAACACGAATGTACTTTGAAACTGACGAAGGATAGCTATTTTCGAGAAATAAGATTTGAATATTTGATTTATTTTTCCATTATAACATTTGATAAACACAATCTTTGTGAAATGATTTTTGCGCTCGAATCTTCCGAAATAAGTCTCTTTTTTTTAAACCTACAATAATCACTAAATCAAATCGTAGGTTTAGAAAGACATTAAGTGAAGCATTTTTAAAACTGCATTGAGATTCAAAGCTTAATATGGTATAAAAATTGTATTACGTTATTGCCCCTTCCCAAATGAAATTCTGTCTTGGTAACATTGGGTTAGCCCATCCTTTTAGAGTAATATCGATCAGTTCATTGTTGCAAAGTAGTATTCAATTGGCTTTTTAAAAAGGAAGTTTGGGAATCAAGTTCTTATGTGATGCTGGCCATTGCGCCATAAAACCCCAACCAACTTATGTGGGGTGCTTTGAACCTGTGCGTGGTAGATGTTGGCATGTATGTAGCAATTTCTATTTTAAATTTTGAAATATCTATTTCATTTTTCGCATATTCAATTAATATGAGCACTTTGTATTCGATCCCGGTGGAACAATTTTTTTTAAAATCTTTTAGTCCAAATGGCCCTGCTAACCAGCTTTTAGAACAACATTGCAATTTGTAACTGCGGTGTATCAAATTATCAATTTGTAATTTGATGCACCAGTCTGTTTTGCGTATGGCACTGTTGCGTATCTTGCCATTTTAGCATGCTTTGCCACGAAAGCTTTCCAATTTTCTATCTTCAAAAATTGTACATCTCTTGTTATCCAAATGTTTTCTTGTGACTCAATGTGTATTGCTACTAGTCTATTGGATTTATGTATTCATCCCAGTCAAGGGGTTCTCTAAGCATTTTATGTTAGTTCCAAGTTGTATTTCCTTCGTCCCCTTCCCTCCAAAAATGCATCATGGATCTTTGCTTTTAGAGATGCCAAATTGTTGTCCTCGTAAGTTCCCAAAGCTTAAGGTTGCCAGCACATTCTACCACAATAAGCCCGTTTCTTTAAAAGGCTAAGATTGGGAGAAATGTCACAATCAATTGAACCTTAAAGAAAGTTACCTCAAACTTTTTATTCCTCAAACCCTTGCCAGTTATTTAAGAGATGAATTCATTCACAGCTTTTGACAGTGATCTACTCTTGAGTGGAAGCTCAATTTGTACTTAGAGCTAATGCATGTACACAATAGCAGACATATCGGGGGCAGTGGTTCAATACGACCATCACTCGAAGAGACTTGGCCCCTCCTACGTAACGTGGGTGGTTCAAAATTACGAGGTGTTGTCCTCGGATCAATAGCCCGTTCTGTTGCTCCAGTGTGACGTTAATTAACTACCTACCTACGTCACGTGGTACTGAACTTCGACCTTCTAGTGAAATAGACTGAGTGAAGTTGTCAAAAGTGTGTGACCCAAATTCCATTCCAATGAAATAGAACATGTGGGGGAGTCGCTGTCGTAAGATCTCAGAAGGACAAGCCACACGAATCGCCTTGGGCCGTTTGGCCATCGAAACGCAGACTAGTAATTTAGAAGCCATCTAGGGACTGCTGATGCACCATCCCTTCAGTCTCGAATGGTTTCTTAATGACTAGTTAATGGCGTTTGGCATGTGCAATGGGTACATTCAGCGCATACTCTGCTACCATTCTTCCTTCTGAAGCTAACATCCAGTCCGATAGTATGCGCAGTGGGTCTCTGCGCACGGTCTATCATTCTCATTTCCCCGTCTTGGGGAGAGACAGTGCTTGGATCATCCACTCTGGGTTGCTAGGATTGGGCATAATTGCTCTTTTTTTCAACTTAGGGCTAAAAATAATTAGTGTTTGGTCTGTGGAAAAGAAGCACGAATGAATCAAATGTCAGGCACTTGACTACTTGATTCGCGTCTGGCTTTCCAATACTTCTGCACTCTAAAATTCTCAAGTGCGCGTGTCTAAATGCTTAGCCACAATGTGTACCACATTACATAAAATACCAGTCAGGAGAGTTAACATTATTACAATAAAATAAGTGTGCACGCAGACAGTCAGGAAACGAAACTCGGCTACTAAAGCATTCCATGGAGAGTCTGGAACGATTCTCCAAGATTTGTCCTTGGCAGCATTAACAAGTCTAGGCGGTTTATGAATATCTCAAGTTTCGAAGTGTGAAAAGGCAGAGGGTTTTAGGCTTTTGGGTGATCTTGGTTCCCTTGGCGAGATAGTCCTCTCATTTCCAAGTACGTCACAATGAGCCGGAACCCACTGAAGCACCAGCTAGCTTATCAAAGATTTTTTTTCAGAAATAGCACTTGAACACGGAGACAAGACGGATCAAAATAAATAAACAGCAGTTAATTAGGCTGTGAAGTTAAATCTCTTGCCTTTCGATATCTTTGAAAATGCCTCCCGACAATTTTGGGCAAACCCAAGATGGGTGGACTCCATTTCGTCACCACCTCCACACAGGACACAATTTGAACTGTTGAAAATTTTGAATCTATGCAGGCGTTTGGTTAGGTAGTCATACCCAGTCTATCTGAAAGCAGCAACAGTATCTCGAGTTGACGGAATTTTAGAAAGTGTGACCCTTTATCTTTGATTTCTTCTATCTGCCTAGCTTGGGAATTTTTTTTCCCAACTTTGTGAAAGTTGCAAGGGAGTTGTCTGCATTGCATAAAACATCGAATAGAGTTGGCTTGTAGGGTCGTCAGCCAAGCATTAGATTTTTTAAAATCCAATTTCCAGTTATTAATGTAACGCTACGTCTTACAATAATCTCCGCTGAGTACAATTGCGAATTATTATTTAAAGTAGAGCACGCATAGTGTATATTTTGGAATTGCTTTTCCTTTATATATTGTGGCATGGTCCTCCTTCCTGTCTTTTATGTGCCAAAATATCTCGTTTGCTCAGATCAGGAATCATGATTGCCTTGAAAGCCTCCCTGTGAGGCCTATCTGAAGTGTACAACGTTCATGATGCTGAACTTTCAGTGTTTTCTACGATCTCTAATTTCTGTAGTCTTCCAAATTGATATATTTATCCAGCACGCTTGTATATATTGCACTAATAACAGAACTTGTGCTCTGAAGCAGCGACGCTACTTTCAACTTTAGGATGTGTGGAGATTTCGTTTCTTTGTACAGCGAGATTTTCACTCTTAAGTACCAGGTAAGGTGTCATCAGAGCCGGCCTTACGAAATGGGTGGGCCGAAGATCCATCTCAGGGCCCCACAACGCGGTCCAACCAAGGACTTGTATACGCGGTGGCTGGTGCTCGTTAAATCTGTCGTGGCCTCAAATGTCCTCGCGTTGTGTGGGAGAGTGGGGTGCCAACTCAGGTGTTGACCTCATCATCTGACCGTGATTCAAAATTGCGAGGCGCCCTTGGATCTTTCCTGGGCCGTCGCTAATAGCCCGTTCTGTTGCTCCAGTGCGACGTTAAGTAACTACCTACCGATACAGCCTACCCAATTTTTTTAGGGTATGTAGTTAACTTACTTAATTTTGAATCACGGTTAGATGACGAGGTTAACACCTGAGCTGGCATCCCACTCTAAGCTTCCACACGACGCCAATGTGGGGACCTTTGAGGCAGAGATATTTAACGTGCACCCCTTTGTAATCCTCCGGTTTCTAATCCTTTATTTTCGGCCCAGTTTTTTTAGTGAGTACTAAAATTAACCGCCGGCAAAAACTACACAGTTCGAAGAAACAAAATTTCGTGCATCGAAACAGACTTCACAAATTAGATCAGTTATGAATTAGCGATTGTTCGTTAAAGCATTATTGTCTGGTTTAAATGTCTATTCACTATTAGTATATGCTTAGCTGTTGTGCAGATCTACTCTGGGTCTTAAGTAATAGATTTTAATGTTCTAATTTATTGCTTGTAAAAAGATCACTTTTATAGGTATCAGTTTTGAAATATTGCAGGGCGTTCTCTTAAAAATTATACTTAGAGGATATGATATCAAGAAGTTCGTAGAAAACTGTCTTTTTTTGTGTGTGTTTTCTAATGTAAGAATTTCTAGTTTTCTCCTTCCTAGGAATTGAATGCTATTATTGTTTATTACTTTGGGGATGTGTGATGCAAATCTCTTAAATGTGACTTAATTAAATGTTATATGTATTTATATTTGGAAATCTTATTTACTGTACACCGATTTAATTTGTTTGGTAGCAACGTTTTATAAAGTTTTTGAATGATTGGAAATTGCGACAAACGCTTAAGTAACGAAGTCTTAAGTGTTTCTTTGTTTACCAAAAGAAGATATATGCAGATAACTTCCATGTATGATGTATTGAAACACATAATAAAGATTTTTTTGACTAAAATTGCACCACTTATTTGTTATTAATTTGTTAAGTATCACAGCTGCCAATTCTAGTGGCCCGAACTCGGTAGGGCCCCTTAATGGTTTTATGGAGGAGCCCTCTCAAACGGGAGGAATAATCAATGCGTGTCTAAATACATTGTGGGCCACTGTAGCTCAGTTGGAAGAGCAACCAGAAGGTGGCAAGTTCAAAACTAGGTTCAACCGTAGATCGTGTACGCGGGGGCAGGTGCGCGTTAAATCTGACGTGGCCTCAAATCTCCTCACATTGGCATGGCGTGGAAGTTTGGAGAGTGGGATGCTAGCTCAGGTGTTGCCTCGTCATCTGACCGTGATTCAAAAGTACTTAGTGTTGCCCTATCGGGATTGATCCCGGACCGTCGCCAATAGCACGTTGTGTTTCTCCAGTGCGAAGTTAATTATTTATTTATTTTATTTATTTATTTCAATTAACGTCACACTGGAGCAACACAATGGGCTATTGGTGACGGTCCGGGATCAATCCCAAAGGGAAAGATCCGAGGACAACACCACGTAATTTTGAACCACGGTCAGATGACGAGGCAACACCTGAGCTGGCACCCCACTCTCCAAACTTCCACGCCAACGTGAGGACATTTGAGGCCACGACAGATTTAACGTGCACCAGCCCCCTTTGTACACGACGGTGTTTGGCTGGATTCGAACTCGCAACCCTTCGGTTGCAAGTCCGTTACTCTTCCAACCGGGCCACCGCGGCCCGCGAAGTTAATTAACTACCTACCTAACTAAATATATTATTTAGTCAAAACATTACCAGGGATTCCACATCCTTTAAAGTGGATCCCCTTGGGGTCCCCCAAACCTGAGGGGTGAGTATATAAGTAACCAAATATGCTGGGTGACTAGACCTCGCTCATTAACCCTCGTCGTGGTTTTACGAGATCTCGCCAATTTACTAATGACGGTATCTAGCGGGTCTTACTAATGACTGTGTATACCGTCAAGTGGGTCTTACTAATGACAGTATATATCGTCAATTGGGTCTTACTAATAACGGTATATATCGTCAAGTGGGTCTTACTAATGACGGTATATATCGTCAAGTGGGTCTTACTAATGACCGTATCAAGTAGGTCTTGCTAATGACGATATATATCGTCAAGATACTGCCGATGTTTTGATGATGACGAGACTAAGATCTGGTTATATTTCTAATGAGATATTTCGTCCATTACGATCTGGTAATGATTTCTAATGACAAGACCACCAACAAGAGGGTTAAATCGTATGGCCGTTTATATGGAGACATTGGGCCCCATGGGTTGGTTGGTTTCTTGGGGTTTTTATGGCGCAAGGGCCATGCTGCCAAAGACACAATATCAAGTAATAGACACACAATGAAAGTTTTACTGACACAAGAGAGAAGTGCACCTGGCAGGAATCGAACCTACGCCGCCTACAACTCGAAGGTTGCTAGCGCAGTGGGCATACCCACTGAGCCAAGACGGCCTCATAGGACGATGATATTTGTAGCAGGGCTGCCACAGGCGACATTTTGCTTTTATATTTCAATGTTGGCGATTAGGGGTATTTCTTTATTGCAAAATCGTGTATAAAGCTATTTTCAAGTAGCCCCCTTTTTCAACAAAAGGCGGAGTTTAAAAATATTTTTCTTCTGAGAAAATTTACCAAAGGACGTCAATTTCGAAGTTCTTGCTTCGCACTGGACAACACAACGGGCTATTGGCCACGGTCCGGGATCAACCCCCGAACCCCTTTGTAAACGACGGTCTTGGGTTGGATCCGAACTCGCGACCCTCCGGTTGCTAGTCCGTTACTCTTCCAACCGGGGCCCGAAAATGTAATTAAGAAAATACGTTTTTAATTTTGAAATTTAAATTTCTTGGCGAGATCTCCAGTGCCTGTTTCACACTTATTCAGCGCATTTTGTGTTTTAGTTTATTCATCTTGGGTATCCGAGCATACGTGGTGTTGTCGCCGTGTCTTTCTCTCTGGTATTGATCCCGGACAGTCACCAATAGACCGTTGTCTTGCTCCAGTGCGACGTTGATTAAAACACCTGCCTACCTACCTGTATCTGAGCAACTAAAATAGGGTATGACTGCTACTATTTTTTAAACAATTTATGTTATTTCACAAGTGGTTTGACTGGCAGACCTGTTCTTGCTACTTAAAAATTCGATTTGATCTGAAGTATTCCGAAGTTAATTATTGTACTTCTACTTTTGTTTAACTTATTTTTCTTCCTTCCCTTTTGACTTAAGTAACCTTGGGCTGTAATTGACTTGCTCCTTTTATCGGATTTTTTCTGTGTTGTTACGGCGACAAGTTAATACGAATAAAGCCGATCATGGACAGGTGAAATCTAAATATACCGTCGGTGGATTTATGTGGAAATCGATCCACAGAAAATCGGCTTTCGTCAAGAACAGGTTTATCTTTTGAGATTAGATCTTTCCGGTTATATGAGTATTCTTTCAGGTGGTATTCATGATTGCGTCGAGATTTGGACGATTTTACGTCTCTTTTTGGTAAAACCAAACAAACCTATTCGAGTGAATGTTTCGCAAAAACTATGCTAATTTTTAGTACCTTTGAGCATTTCGAATGATTTGTACCCAAAATTACATTTTTTAGGTTTTAATGACAAGGCAATTTTGAGATCGTTTCGCATGTTTTCGGAATTTTAAGGTTGGTAAGTATGTAAATTAACGTCGCACTGGAGCACCACAACGATCTATGGGCGATGGTTCGGAATCAATCCCGTAGGGATAGATGGACGTCTCGTAATTTAGAACCACGGATGACGTCTCGTAATTTAGAACCACGGTCAGGTGACGAGAACACCTGAGTTGGCACCCTAGACTCCAAATTTCCAAGCCAACGTGAGGACATTGGAGACCACGACAGATTTAACGTGCACCAGCCCCAGTGTACATGATAGTCTTTGGCTGGACCTAGTTTCGAATTCGCAATCCTCCGGTTGCTAATCCGTTGTTCTTCCAACTGGGTTACCGTGGCCCTTCGAATGAATGTTTCATAAAACTAAACTAATTTTTTAAGTGTTAGTATTTTGAATGATTTTTACGTAAAATGACCTTGTTTTTCAAGGAACTTTTGAGATTATTTTGCACGTTTTCGTTATTTTCGGGAAAAAGTGGCTTTGAATGAAAAATTGAAAAAAAAATTTTTTTTCAAACAACTTAAAAGAAAAATTTAAAATAACTTTATCGTATTACTGCAGAAAAGATTTTGAATAAAAAGTTAGGCAACCAGAAAAATCGTAAAATCTTACGCGATTAGTCCCTGTCTAGGATTGCTGTCTAGGTCTTGGTGCCTGCTGAAGAATTTGTACAAGACCAGATAGAGCTCATGGTGTATATATAGTGAAATCAAAAACTCAAAAATATATCTTTTTTAACGACGAAATCATATCCCAAACAGAAAATAATAGCCACTGAAACAAATCAAATATTGCAAACAAAAATATTTTTCAGGTTATAAATTTGAAAAGTAATTGCTACACTGCGACAAGTAATGGAGAGCCTTAACGAAATTTAAGAATATTAATTTAAGAATACCAAAATATTTTTTAAAAAATGAAGCGGTATTGATGGATCAGGGCGTCATCAGAAATGATGCCGCGTCTGCGACATCATTTCTGATGACGCCCCGACGCGCATGCATGGACAGTACTGATTTTTGGCTTCTGTTTGCCTGTTTACACCCTCTGTATTTTGGCTTTTAAGCCTTCTGGCTTTTTACTTGTCTTCATTTTTAGCCTTCTGGCTTTTTACTAGTCTGCATTTTGGTACTATAGCGTACTAATATTTTGTATGTTTCATTTTTTTACCATCTATTGCAAAATCAACCTTTTTTCGCACAGCTGTACGTTCCACCTACCTTATTGTACCCCTACTTCCTCCTACCTTACATATAGTATTCACCGCCTTGAACACTCTACCAGACGTTATATTTTAGGTGAAAAACTGACCTTTCTTAAAAATCTTACAATTTGAAAAATGTACACTGTTTCCAAAAAACTTAAAAATCGACATATGAACAACTTTGATTTGGTATATGAATATGGTAAAAAATATTTTTGTTGAAATATTTTTTACCATATTCAAATAAAAGAAAAGTACAGTATTTATTTTTTAACGAAAAAGAAAAATTCTGAAATTTTGCAGTTTTTGCAATACAAACAATTAACTATATATTTACAATGGTTTGAAATATATATATAAACTACGACATTTTTACAACTGTAATATGGAGTACTGTAAAAAATATGATGTATAGTTAAATTAGTGTGTTGTGTGTGTTTATACTGTTTTTATAATCATATTTTTTGAGCATTTTCGTCGTGATTTTATCATAGTTCGGATGAAGCCATCCCATGACTGACATTTGTGACTTAATCACCAATTTTATGCATCTTTTGACGACCTGTGTGACAAGGATAGCGAAGAAACTGACAAGTTTGTGTAGCTGAGGAATTTGTACAAGACTAGATAGAGTTAATCGTTTGTAACATTTGTTAAGATAGTGTGAGCTACTTTATCAGTCTTTGCAATTATTCATTTTGGTGAAATAAATCGCATCGAAGTTTATTTTGGAATTTGAAACAAATATTTTTTCTTTAGTCATTCTCTCTAGCACTGGAATGCTTGATCCCAGTTAACGAATGTGGTGACATTCATCACTGATCAAAGAGCATAGACATAAATATCAAGTAATAGACAGACACAATGAAAATTTGTCTCAGAAGAGAGAAATACACCCAGGGAGGAATGCACCTGACAGGAATCGAACCTGCGCCGCCTACAACTCGAAGGTTGCTAGCACAGTCCGCATACCCACTGAACCACGACTGCCCGGCATATTCTCGTGGTGAGGTATGCATTCTGCTGAATGATTGGATGAATAAGTTTTTAGTTCGTCACACTTAAATAACGAGGATGCATGTATCGTTTTAAAACATTCAGAACTCCATATTTGCAGGAAGGATAATACTTTTTCACATACCACATTAATGCATAAACCCCTAAAATACATTCTGAAATAATTTTTAAGTTCAATAACGATTCTTTCATATAATGTCTTAGGATGTGATTTGCTTTTGTCGACCATCGAGCTTGTAATAATTCTGCAGGTTGACAGTTAGCTAAATTCGGAGAACATTTTTCAAACGATATAGCTTTCCAAATTTTGTATATATATCGTTAATCTAAAATTATATCCTGTTGGTTGGCCTCGGATAGATCGCAAGAAATTTGGTAGTATCACGGATTAGCAACCGGAGAGCTGCGAGTTCAAGACTCGATCCAACCAAAAACCGTCGTTTACGTGGAGGCTGGTGCACGTTAAATCCACCGTGGCCTCAAATGTCCTCACGTTGGCGTGGTGTGGAAGTTTGGAGAGTGGGCCGTCATCTCAGGTGTTGTTCTCTGCTCTTTCCCTTCGGGATCGACAACGGACCATCGCCAATAACCCATTGTCCCTCCCCTCTATATGGGCTTTACACCTCACGGTGAGCCGAGGGGAGGTGAGTCTGGAATAACCCATTGTGTTACTCCAGTGCGACATAAATTCAGCTACCTACTAAACTAGCTTTTTGGAATTCCAAAATCATACACGCAGCTGCATAAATATTTTGGTGGAATTCAAATATTATAAGGACAGCTACACTTGCAATTTATTATTAATTGAGATAGTTTTCCAGAGAGAGGCACCGAAAAATATTGTCTTTGAAAAGGCAAGTAGGTATTTTAATTAACGTCACACTGGAGCAATACGACGGGCTATTGGCGACGGTCAGGGATCAACCCCCGAAGGAGAAGATCCAAGATCAACAAAACGTAACTTTGAACCGCGGTCAGATGACGAGGTCACACTTGAGCTGGCACCCCACTCTTCAAACTTCCACGCCAACGTGAGGACATTTGAGGTCACGACGGATTTAACGAGCACCAGCCCCCTTTTTAAACGACGGATTGGATTCGAACTCGCAACCCTCCGGTTGCTAGTCCGTTACTCTTCCAACTGTACTACTGCGGTTTTCTTCAAGATGCCAAACATGTCCAACGCTGAGTTTTTGGCCACTAGGATTGTGGCATTGGATTGATATAACCACAATTCAAAAACGATCGAATCGAACATGCGACGGGTGAGAGGAAGGAAGAATACTGAGTGAATGCAAAAGAGGTTAAGGTAAGAAACTTGGGATTCCTGAAAAACCTCTTTTTTACTTCCTGCTTCCTTTCCAGGTGAAAGTCGAATGCTTTTTCTCTTTGAACTGCAATAATTTTCGATTTTAGTTTTCATTTCTGCGCGAAAAAGGGATGTGTCATTGGCGAGCTCTTGGAAACCGACGCGTTTAAAGAGAATTTTATTACTGAAACTGAATTACCTGGAATACATTACACCTTCTCGAGGAAAATGGCACTACTCTGAAATGCGGTGGTTTTATTTTGACCTAGAACTACGTCTTTTTTGGTATCATATAAATGGTATGATAAGCGGTTCGCAACAAGAATATATATTTAAATCTTGCGTTAAATTCAACGTAGCTATTTTCGAAACAAAACTCCGATTTGCTTTTTTAAAAATGCTTATTTTTTGTGAATGAATATCTCCTCTAGGAATCTGGTATCTTTTTCTGGTCTGCTCGCCGGGTAAACTTATTCGGAGTATCGCATGCCATCTGCGGGTCTTATAAAAACATTTCGGGGGCCGTATCTCGTTTTCGGACCAGGTAAACCTTTTCAAAGGGCGTATCTGAACTACGGCCGGTTAAACCTATTTGGAGGACCTGATAAAAAAACATTTAGAGGTATCTAGACTGCAGGTCGGATACCCCTATCAGGATGGCTATATCTGGTGTGCGGGCCAGGTAAACCTATCCGGAGGGCAGCATCTGGAATACGGGTCGATTAAACCTATTTGGAAGGTCATATCTGACCTGCGGGCCAAGTAAACTTGACCGGAGGGATGTATCTAGACTGCAGGCCAGATAAAAACCTATCTGGTCTGCGGGTCAGGTAAACATATCCGGAGGATGGTATCTTGTATGCGGACCTGAAAAAAGCATTTCGAGGGCTGTATCTCGTCTTCGGGCCGGGTAAACCTATCCGAAGGGACGTATCTGTACTGAGACCGGATAAACGTGTTCGGAGGGCCATACCTGAGGGCCAGGTAAACTTGTAAGAGGGGTGTATCTAGACTACGGGGACGTATCAGGAGGGAGTATCTGGTTAGCGGGCTTGAGATCAATATCTGTTCACTACAACTGATTTATCTCAAGATTAGTCTTTTATCTTACGCACAGTTTTCTGTTGATGGTTACACCTCATAGCAACGAGAACAGGTTTTCCTCAAATAGCTAATAACTACACTGCTGGCCACCGTAAATGCAACACCCTGAAGGAAGCATGCAAATAATATGAAATTTACAACATGCATTAGCGGAGGTGAGATATGCAAATGATTAGAATTTCAGCGCAGACGCACATCACGCGCGCCTGTGGCGCCACTTCAAAGCGCTATTTAAGGCTTGGAGATTTCGACGATTTCAAGTACGGCAATTGTGTTTTTCTTGTGGTTTTTTCAAAACAACGATCAATTATGCCTCGTAGAAAACAGCGATCATCTTTTGATCAAGTATCCGAGTTCGACAGAGGAAGGATAGTGGCCTACCGAGATTGTGGATTATCTTTCAGGGAAATCGGTAGTCGTGTTGGACGAAACCAAACAACTGTAATGCGGATATGCGATCGTTGGATGCAGGAGGGTACGACGGACCGACGTGTTCGATCGCATCCACCTCAGTGCACCACTTCACGTGATGACAGGCATATTGTGCGTATGGCAGTGACGGATCGCTCAGCCACATCACGAACCATAGCACAGCACATTCAGTCTGTACCGCATCATTCTGCGCGTACCATTCGACGCCGTTTACAGCAGAGTGGTCTGTCCGCAAGACGTCCATTGCTTCGTCTACCCTTGACGCAGAACCACAGACGTTTCCGCCGCCAATGGTGAGATGAAAGAAGGATGTGGACGGCAGAATGGAATGAAATTGTCTTTACTGACGAGTCACGCTTCTGTCTGCAACACCACGATGGTCGGATTCGAGTCTGGAGACACCGTGGAGAGAGGATGCTGAACAGCTGCGTTATGCACCGCCACACTGGTCCTGCACCGGGTATTATGGTATGGGGCGGTATTGGATATCACTCTCGCACTCCTCTAGTACGCATTGCCGGTACTTTAAACAGCCAGCGCTACATCTCCGAGGTGTTGGAGCCAGTTGTCCTTGCTTACCTTCAGGGCTTGCCCACAGCCATATTTCAACAGGATAATGCGCGACCACACGTGGCACGCATTGTCCAAGGGTTCTTCGTCAATCGCCAGATTGAATTGCTTCCCTGGCCAGCTCGCTCTCCGGATCTTTCGCCGATAGAAAACATGTGGTCCATAGTTGCTCAACGATTGACCCATAATACATCCCCAGCTGCCACACCAGATCAACTTTGGCAACGTGTGGAAGCTGCTTGGTCTGCTGTACACCAAGAACACATCCAAAGTCTCTTTGAATCAATGCCGAGGCGTGTGGCAGCGGTGATCTCCAACAATGGCGGCTACTCTGGCTACTGATTTTGGCAGGAACCACACTTCACAGAAGTCTATAAATTTAATCATTTGATACTTGGTCAACATGTTATCTACAAAATAAATTTTGTTGTGATATCTCTTGTCTTTCTTGGTGTTGCAATTTGGGTGGCCAGCAGTGTAGGTTAATCGCTGTTAGTATCCTGTATAGGTGGCATTGATACTTGATGGGGTCCATTCGGACAGGAGTGGATTGATACTTTTCTACTCTGCAGAAACGCGAGTATACTTTTCTTTTCATTCACAATAAATACTTCACTGAATGAAGGTGATTGAACATTGGTTTTGGTACGCAATTTTTGTTAACATGGAGAATTATTCGCCTGAGTTGTTCACGGACTTCCGTCAATTCCTTTAAGTATTTGTACTTCAGGCTTCCGTCAATTCCTTTAAGTGTGTAAAGCTCAAGGTTTCCGTCCATTCCTTTAGGTACTCGTACGTTCAAGGTTTCCGTCAAGTCCTTTAAGTATGTCCTTCCTATGCTCATGGCTTCCGTTAATTCCTATAAGTATTCGAATTAACGGAAGCCATGAGCATTAAAGGACTTGACGGAAACCTTGAACGTACGAGAACCTAAAGGAATTGACGGAAACCTTGAGCTTTACACTTAAAGGAATTGACGGAAGCCTGAAGTACAAATACTTAAAGGAATTGACGGAAGCCTGAAGTACAAATACTTAAAGGAATTGACGGAAGTCCAAAGCATTATACACTTAAAGGATTTGACGGACATTCTGTGTTGGCAAATGCTCGTTGTATTGCTCCAGTGCGATGTTAATTAAAATACCACCTTACCTACCTGTTATATTGCATCCCGAATGCCACGGACAGCTCAGTAAATAGAGCTCAATTATAGTGAACATCGGAGCTCAATTAGTGAATAACGGAGAAGCTGTGGTAAACGTTATTATCTCAATAGTTTGACCTTAAGATAGAAACATTACCGATGTATTCAGAGGTGGTGTTTCGTGACGACGCGATGCGTTTGCCTAGTGTGGCATAAAAGATGTGAAGACATAAATGTTGGTATATATTTGATACCGGCGCACCGGGACATATCTTCTTTGTTTGTGTACGGGTTCACGAACCCGAGGTACCCTAATGATCTATTCCTTCCTCATGGGGCTTACTATCTTTTAAAAACGCGGGAGTGCACCCAAGCGATCTTTTCTTTCTTCTCCCCCGTACCACCTCCTTCCCCATTTCATGTGTAATACTTGCCCTTGTCTGTCTCCTGTTTGGCACAGCTTAATCAAATATGGCTGTTCCGTAATGACGGTAAGTGGCGCTCTTGCGCCAATCAGTTGAACTGCAACAATTGAAGCGTAATGACTCTAAGAATCTTGGCCGCGAAATGAAACGGAATTTTATTGCAATTTTAGATGTCACCTTATTGAAGTTTTTGTTAAGTTCTTTTCTCTGTGAATGTATTGGAACTGGAGGTAAAGATGTCGAATCCGGGGCATGTTTGTCGCCAAATCAAGATGGCGTCCAAAGCCAGTATGGCGGCCATCTTGGCGATTCGATTTGTTATATTCTGAAGTGAAAATGAGGAATGCACAATTTCGTTAGAAAAAAAACGGACTTTCCTTCGTAAAAAACAACTTTTTGCATAGGGTTGCCATAAAGCTGGTTCAAAACACCAAGGTTACTATGTTTGGCGATAAATCGCTAGGGCCACGGATTCGACATCACCAAACTGGATTCATGAATCTTGACTCGACTTATGAAAATTTGCGACCTATGGCACTTGAAACATCGACTCTTGAAATCATTAGCTCTTCTTTTAGAGCTGGAGTTACGAAAATTGTAACTAAAGTTGATAATTTGCTCGTAATTTCTGATTTAACCCTACAAAACATACAAGAACTGAATGAATATTTGGAAATTTTAACTGACAAACATAAATCTTTGAAAGAGCTTGATAAAGATATCGGTATTCGCATCACTGACACAAACGGATATGAAAAGGAAATAAATGTCTGTGAAGAATATAATGAAAAATTAATTTGTTGTAAATTGAAAATTACTAATTGTCTTAAGAAATATGATATAGGAATTAGAAGTTCTTATACACAAGTTGATACGAGTACTGAAAATAATTCCTCTCAGTGTGTAATTTCTAATTCGCCAAATGTTTCTATTAGACTTCTTAAATTAATTCTAGAAAAGTTTGATGATTCTAGCATGTGGCCTGAATTCTTTAATATATATGAAAATTCAATTCATAATAATCCAACTCTATCTAAAGTGGTAAAGTTTACATATTTGAAATCTTTACTTGTTGGAGAAGCACTTGTGTGTCTGGCTTCTGTCTTACTGAAGACAACTATGATAGTTGTTTAATATTGTTGAAAGCGAGATATGGAAAGTTATTATATATGAATAAGTTATTAAATTTAGAACCTGTTAAATATTCAAATACTGTGTATGGAATGCGTAAGCGTTATGATCAATTAGAAATCAGTTTTAGAAATTTAAATTCACTTGATGTAACAAGTGGTAGTTACGGACATTAATTGAATCCAATTATTCTTAAATTACTTCCACAAGATTTAGCACAAGAGTTTCAGAGAAAACGCACTTCTAAAGAAAACTTTGAAATAACTGAACTAATTGAATTCATCAAAAATACTAATTATAATAATTCAAGCCCTCAGCCTCTGCTTTTAATACATCAATAAAAACGTTTTGCATATTCTGCAGATCTAATGAATATGTGTCCGCCGAATGTTTTAAATATTCCGATGATCAGAAAAGACAAGTTAAAGAAAGAAAGCAGGTGTTACAGATGTTTCCTTAAATCTCATTTGTCCGTCGATTGTAGATAAAAAAATACAACCGTGTGAAATTTGTAATGGTAAATATCACAATAAACTCTTTTGTTATATTAAATCTAAAGAACAAAAATAGTTAGAGCCTGAAAATAAAACTGTTGTGTCAATATCGCATTGTAATATTCCGAAGTCTAAAAACAACGTTCTTTTACAAACATGTTCAGTTATTGCTCAATCCAAAAATAAATCTAAAGTGGTATGACTTTTAATTGACTCGGGAAGTGAAAGGGAAGTTTCATAACTAAAGATTTAGCTCGAGAATTAAAATTGCAGATCACATTCGAAGAGAATGCTTAACAATTTATTCATTTGAAAGGCGTCATGGAAATCAACAAGAGTTCGAAGTATTTAGTCTGCGATTAAAAAATAAAAAATGACGCTCGTTCCAGCATAATGGTAGAAGTTCTCGCCACAGATTTGATTTCCTGTATAGCTCGCTGTTCAAGGTCCCTCCAACTGTCTAAACATTCAAGAATTTATGAGTGAGCTAGGTTGGGAACTGTCCGATTCGAATCATAGTAATGAAAAAATAAGTACTATTTTACTAGAAGCTGAATATTTTTTGCGTGTGCAAAATGGTCGTGTTACTCAAGTAGATGATTTTTGTTTCGCCAACTATTTTCGGTTTAACTTGAATGGGCAAAGTCGAAAAAAATAATACTAGAATTAATGCGTTATTTTTATCTAGTGATGAAGCAAAAACATTTGACTTGCTGTCCTTTTGGAAACTAGATTCAATAGGCATTGAAGATAAAAACGAAACATTTTCTGAGACTGATTTAAATACCATTAAATCTTTTAACGATAATTTGAAATTTAAGGATGATCGATACGAAACAAAACTTTTGTGGAAAGAAAATAAATCGGAACGTTCAGATATTTTTTTGTTGCTAAACAACGATTTCTTGTACTAGAAAATAAATTAAAAGGAAATTATATCTTATATAATGAATATGATAATATTATTAAAGAACAAGCTGATAAGGGAATTATTGAAGAATGTAAGTTTGTTGAAAATGAAACTAGTTGCTATTATATCAAACAAATCAACAACAAAAAGGATAGTTTTTGATGCTTCATCGAAAGCGAAAGATGCCAAATCATTAAATGACTGTTTGATATCTGGCCCAAATTTAAATCCCAACCTGTTGGATGTAATTTTAAAATTTCGTATTTACAAAATTGCATTTTGTTCCGACATAGAGAGGGCTTTTCACCAAATTCAAATTGCTGATGAAGATAAGAATTTTTTGAGATTCTTGTGGTTTGACAATTCTTCTGACACAGTTTAAGTTTTAAAGTTTTTCGAATGTGCCGAGTAACATTTGGTGTTACAAGTCCATTTATTCTTTCCGTCACTATTAAGCATCACATAAAAGGTTACGAAAAGGAATATAGTGAAGTGGTTGATATGCTTGATAAATCCTTATATGTGGATGATCTGATCTACGGACCAGACTACTGATGAAGCTTTCTCATTGTCTACTACGGCAGTTAAAATACTTGAAAACTCTAGTATGAATTTAAGAAAATTTGAATCTAATTCTGTATCTTTGAGAAGCAAATGGGAAGAGAAAGGAATAATTAGCAAGGTATTGGTACTTGGTATTGGTACTTTCAATTAACGTCACTCTGGAGCAAGACAACGGGCTATTGGTGACGGTCCGGGATCAATCCCATAGGGAAAGATTCGAGGACAACACCACGTAATTTTGAACCACGGTCAGATGACGAGGCAACACTGAGCTGGCACCCCACCCTCCAAACTTCCACACCACGCCAACGTGAGGACATTTGAGGCCACGACAGATTTAACGTGCACCAGCCCCCTTTGTACACGACGGTGTTTGGCTGGATTTGAACTCGCAACCCTTCGGTTGCTAGTCCGTTACTGTTCCAACCGGGCCACCGTGGCCCAATTAGCAAGGAAGACAGCTTAAATCAAAAGACAGTAAAGGTTTTGAGAATAATCTGGGATTCTGAAGAGGACGTATTAAAATTAGATGTGCAACAACTTTTACAATCATTAGATTGGCAAAATATTACAAAACGGAAAATATTACAGACTGTGGCTAAAATATATGATCCCGTTGGATTCATTGCACCTTTTGTTAACAGAATAAAATTCTTGTTGCATGAGTTATGAGAACTGGGCATTGATTGGGACACAGTTTTACCCATAGATTTAAGTGAAAAATACTTAATATCCCACTTGAGAAATTAACTTTGCCTCGTTTAGAACTCATGGGGGCTATTATTGCCGCAAGAATTGTTAAATATTTGATGAAATTATTTGGTATCAGTGAAGATAATATATTTTGTTTTAGTGACTCTCATATTGTACTTCACTGGATAAAAGGGGGAAAGTAAGCAGCCACCATACTGCATTCTATTGAGACTTATTCTCTGGAAGATTTGTTGGCTAGGTCGGCAAATTCTTCTTTTTTTTATTGTGGGGAGGTATTTAATTTGTTTGCCCGTTGTGTCGCACTGGAGCAACACAACGGGCTATTGGCGACGGTCCGCGATCAAACCCGAAGGGAAATATCCGAGGACAACACCTCGTAATTTTGAACCACGGTCAGATGACGAGGTCACCCCACTCTCCAAATTTCCACACCACGCCAATGTGAGGATATTTGAGGCCACAACAGATTTAACGTGCACCAACCCCCTTTGTACACGACGGTCTTTCGTTGGATTCGAACTTGCAACCATCCTGTTGCTAATCTGCTACTCTTCCAACCGGGCTACCGTGGCCCTTTATTATGGTGAGCACTTGTAAACGATCCCCCTTCCCTTTATTGTGGTGTGCCCAGCACTTAAATAAAGTTTCCTTCACTTTATTGTGGTGTGCCCAGCACTTTGGAAAATATCCCCTTCGTTTATTGTGGTGTGCTCGATGACTTTTGTCGTGGTCTGCCCAGAAACTTTTATTGTGGTGAGCGATTTTATTTTGGTGTGCCCAGAAACTTTTATTCTAGCGTGCCCGGGACTTTTTATTGTGGTGTGCTCGGGATTTCGAAATATTTTCGGATTATTTTTTATTGTGGTGTGCTCGATGACTTTTATTGTGGTGTGCCCGGAAGCGTTTATTGTGGTCTGCCCCAAAACTTTATTGTGGTGAGCAGAGACTTATTGTGGTGTACCCGGAAACTTTTATTTTGGTATGCCCAGAGACTTTTATTGTGGTGTGCCCAGAACATTTTATTGTGTTGTGTGTTCGGGACTTTTTTAACAATGACTTCCTTTCAATAATAGCCAAATTCTACTTAAAATTTGTTTTATTCTAACTTACATGCAGGGCCGCGGTGGCCCGGTTGGAAGAGTAACGGACTTGCAACCGAAGGGTTGCGAGTTCGAATCCAGCCAAACACCGTCGTGTACAAAGGGGGCTGGTGCACGTTAAATCTGTCGTGGCCTCAAATGTCCTCACGTTGGCGTGGTGTGGAAGTTTGGAGAGTGGGGTGCCAGCTCAGGTGTTGCCTCGTCATCTGACCGTGGTTCAAAATTACGTGGTGTTGTCCTCGGATCTTTCCCTCTGGGATTGATCCCGGACCGTCACCAATAGCCCGTTGTGTTGCTCCAGTGTGACGTTAATTGAAAATACCAATACTAACTTACATGCAGCTTTAAATCAAATATTTGTAAATCTATATAAATAAGAATGTAGTGTTTGTTTGGCTAAAAATGTAAGGGGGTAAAAGAAGTTCAAATAATGTATTCACTAAAATAAAATACGCTTTATCAAATATATAAAACATTCCATTGAAATTACACGGGAAAACGGACAGACAGACTTACGCAACCAATTCAGTCACTAAATGAATGCAAGTACTCACAGTAGGCAGTTTCATGAAAATATTAAACCATTCGGACGTAGTACGGGTACACACACAGACAGATGGACAGACAGACATCAAACGCGCAAGAAACGGATTTAGCATCAGAAGGGCCTAAAACGGATAGACAACTTGAAATGGGTCGAAAATAATCACTGTACAAACACTCCATTTTTATTTATATAGATAAAAAATCATCTCTGTCGCATCCGACAATAGCATTGACTCTGTTGAACTTGGCAGCAATGCTGATTGGTAGGTAGGTATTTAATTAACGTCGCATTGGAGCAACTCAACGGGCTATTGGCGAAGCTCCCTAACCAACGCTCCGTAGGACAACACCACGTAATTTTGAACCACGATCAGATGATGAGCTGACACCCCACTCTCCGAACTTCCACACCGCACGAGCGAGGACATTTGAGGCCACAATGCACCAGCCCCCTTTCTACACGACGGTCTTTGATTGGATTCGAACTCGCAACCCACCTGTTGCTCCTCAGTTACTCTTCCAACCGGGCTACCGCAATGCTGATTGGGGTTGAAGTAAGCGGTCAGCGTACTCAAAAAGCATCGGACCAGAGAAAGGAACACATCGCTTTCGAAAAATTTCTATGGAATGTGTTCTACAGAAACCTATAGAATTATATGGCCAGTTTTTCTGTAAGCTCTATAAAGTAACCTCTATAGAAAATGTCCGTCTCTTAAGAATTCTATAGGAGCTCATCTTTTGTTTCACGACTTTACTTTTCTGTAGAACTTCTCTAGAATTCGGGCTGCGGTAGCCCGGTTGGAAGAGTAACCTACTAGCAACAGGTGGGTTGCGAGTTCGAATCCAACCAAAGACCGTCGTGTAGAAAGGGGGCTAGTGCGCGTTCAATCTGTCGTGGCCTCAAATGTCCTCACGTGGGCGTGGTGTGGAAGTTTGGAGAGCGAGGTGCCAGCTCAGGTGTGACCTCGCCCCATCTGACCGTGGTTCAAAATTACGTGGTGTTGTCCTCGAATGTTTCCCATCGGGTTTGATCCCGGATCGTCGCAAACAGCCCATTGTGTTGCTCCAGTGCGACGTTAATTAAAATACCTACGTACCTCCCTGGATGTATTTCTCTTTCTGAACTTTCCTCGTGCGTGCATGTCCATTGCTTAATGTCTGTCTTGTGTTTTACGCAGCATGGCCAAACATGGGCTTTGCTTCTCTAAAACCCAATCCAACCAACCAACCTCAGTACTGTGTGATACCTATCGATACCATATCTTGAATACGTGGCTGTGATACTTGAGTCGTTGTTTGGCAAAGGAGAATCACTTTCACAAGATGGGAATCCTAACGGTCTCTTGAGGCATGTGGATGGTTGCGTTTCCCAGACCACCGAATGAATTCACTGCTTTGGCGCGTCCCGAAAGTGGTCACAACAACAGTATGTTTCTCACGCGCAGGGTTGTTCCTTCTTGCTTCACTTGCATCTCCTCATGTCCTTGACACTAACTCGAGGAACGTAGCCTGGTGAAAGACGTCTGGCTTAAGGTATCTGGTTGATAGGTAGGTAGGTATTTTAATTAACGTCGCACTGGAGCAACACAACGGGCTATTGGAGATTGTCCGGGATTAAATCTGAAGGGAAAGATCCTAGGACACCACCATTTAATTTTGAACCATGGTCAGATGACATCGTGAGTGGTTGAGGAATGCCCTATAGCAGGGGTGTCAAACTGGCGGCCCCCGAGGTAATTTTTTGTGGCTCACGATGCTCTGAAATAAAATGAAAACAGGACACTATGTTATGAAGAAAATAGCACTTAGGGGAGATCGAGGCAATACCGTACACACAATTTCGTCATGTTAAAAATGTCTGAGCAACTATTTTCGGCCTACAGATCAAGATTAAGTGATAAACATCTATCTGCCATAATGAAGATTTTCTGTTCTCAGTCTTTGAATCCAGGTATTGGAAAACTAATAGGAGAAAAGAGCTGGCAGTTTCCGGTAAAAAAATTAATTTTAGTTTTATAAATACATCAAATTAAATAAACGTTTACATAAAAGCAATTAAATAGCAATATTATAAATTATTACCCTAAATTCACTTAATTACATACTGTGTTTTAATTATCCTATCCATATTCCTGAATCCTCACTTCAAAATATAATTTTAAATTTGTAAATGTGATGTGGCCCGCGTGAATCTTACCAGTTGCATTAAATGGCCCGTCTTTTAATTGAGTTTGACACTCCTGCCCTATAGCGTCGAATGGAAATTGTCCTGGGCAATGATTTCTCGCCATGCTTTAGCGCTGAATCGCCTGATCATAGAGCCATTTAAAAAAAAAATTAGATCTCCATAGATCATTGTTTCTACGTTTTTTGGTGCAAGGGCCATATTTGGCCAAGCTGCTCCAAACACTAGACAGGCAAATTCAAGTAATTGTGAAAAGAAAGGAAGGAGAGGAGATAGTATACATAGATAAAAGATTGCTTTGGTATCTTGGGATCGCGACCTCCATGTTTACCAGAGGCCAGTAAATTCGGATGTCGAACGTCGGATTCGTGATGCCTGTACCCGTCAACAGCCCGTTGTGTTAATTGAAAAATACCAATACCTGTACCCGTACATACCTGAAGAAGATGTACCTCGAGGGATTGCCACCCGTAGGGCATGAATGTAGGGTCGGTAGTTGAATTACGTCGCACTGGAGCGGCACAACGGGCTATTGGCGGCGACGGTCCGGGATCGATCCCGAGGGAAAGACACCTGAACTGGCACCGTACTTCTCCAAACTTCTACACCATGCCAACATGAGGTCATTTGAGGGAGCAACAGATTTAACTTACACAAAGGTCTTTGGTTGGATCGAGTTTCAAACTCGCAACCGTCTGGTCGCTAATCCGCTACTCTTCCAACCGGGCTACCGCGGCCCTAAGAGAATGAAATGAAGCATGTGGAATAATATGGATGTCGTGACAGGGATGGATGGAGAAACGGTTTAAATTGTGCAAGACTTGTTTCATTTCAATGGTTTAGTTTTCAACTTTAGACAAGTTCAAAAATAATTTTAATTTAATACCGGTAATACCGAATATTATTTTTCAATAGTTTTATTATTTTTATTGAGTACTTTAAATCAATTGTTTCAAATCAATTTTTTTATATTATGTTTGCAAAATCATATTTTTTAGAGTTGCCAAAAAATATAATATCCTTTTTTGAGGGTGGAGAACCAGGACGGGCTATTGGAGGCGGTCCGGGAACAGTCGAGAAGGGAAAAACCCACTTAATTTTGAACCTCGGTCGGATGATGAGAGCAAAACGAACTGGCCCACCACTCCCCAAACACCACGTTTCGTACAATCGATAAAACGTCTCAAGGCGGGTTTTACAAATCTACTCTTTCTTATTCGCTTATTCCGTGGTTACGATGATTGTCCTTCGATCTTTCCCTTAGCGGTTGATCCCGCCAATAGTCCGTTGTGATGCTCCAGTGCGACGTTAATTAACTACTTACCATCCGCTTATTCCATCGAGGGGTTGGGTTGGGTATTTCAATTAACGTCACACTGGAGCAACACAATGGGCTATTGGTGACGGTCCGGGATCAATCCCAAAGGGAAAGATCCGAGGACAACACCACGTAATTTTGAACCACAGTAGAGTTACCGGCCCGTATATGCGGCGGAAGTGACGTCATACCACGTGACCAGAAGTGGGCGGGACCAAGTGACGTCACACCTCGTGACAGGAAGTGGGCGTGTCTGAATAACGTGTGACGTATTGTTTGTTTACATTTTTGGACTTGGAATTTTTTTTTGTCATCGACTTCGTGCAGGCGTTGAGTTGTTTCAAGATGGCGTCGTTTCGTTACCATGGTGATGAATCACTCGTAGTGCCATCTGGTGGAGAAATTCGAAACTCTATTATTTTTAATTAAAAAGGAATTTCTTGGATTCGAACCCGGGACCATAGGATCCGAAGTCAAGCGCGCTATCCGTTAGGCTGTAAGAGAGTTAACTTAAGATGGTGAATTATTGTAGTGTTGGATTTTTTCTCTCTTTTGGACTTGTATTTTTTCTTAGTATTAGGAATGCGTTATTTTTAGAAAATGGTTTGAATAATTGCATAGGGGTTTTAATAAATGCTTTTTCAAAATGACTTATGGCGCCATCTGGTGATTTTAAAAGTAATTAATCTAAGGAACGAATTGATTTCTTAATGTTTTTACTTTATTCATGATTAGTGACGTCAGTGTGTTTACGTTTGGGACTTGGATTTTTTTTTCCTTCTGAGATTTCGATGTGACGTCACGATTATGTCCATCGAGCAAGTCTGAACTTGAAAAAGTCTACTCACAATTCTTTATGTTATGAGTATGGTAAATTGTTTACAGATCGTGAAGGCTAGGCATATTTCCGTCGATTGGAAAACGAATTAACGTATTAAAAAAAGACGAAATTTAGAAATTTTAGGTCAAAAATATACTGTGCCTTGTCAACTTGTAGCATACGAAGACGAAGGAATAAGCTATACTTTTAGCGGGTCTTCTATTACAGCCAAGCCTTGATCTCCTAAAGTATTGGAAATAAAGGGAGAAATGGAGCGAATAATTGGTGCAAGATTTAATTTTGAGTTGGTGAAGCGTTATAAAGATGGTAAGGACTGCATAGTTGCGCCAATAAAAACAACGAGAAGGACTTGGAACTTTATGCACCCATAGCGTCTGTTTCATTTGGACAGAAAAGGCAATTTGTGTTTTCTAGAAAGAACTACAATTCTTTAAAAATTGTTCTGGAAAATGGAAGCTTGCTTGAGATGAAGTATCAAACAAACCAATTTTGGTTTCACAGCTTGCCCCGTGCATTATGCCCTAGAATAAATTTAACGTTTCGTAGAATTCTTGTATAAAGCAGCGATAAACCACTTATGTGCCCCCGAACTAGAACTCAGTGTCGTACACTAGACGATATTTGGACAAAGTTGCAATTGATCTTTGCCTTTCAGAATAGTATTTTTATAAATGCTTACATCTCGTTTTTAAATAAATTTTTAGCGTGTCTTACCACATATACTGTATTTTGGATTATTTGGTTTTTTTATTACATGGTTTCATAAATTTTCTTTTAAAATGCAAGATCTGAAATGAAATTTTTCTTTGCTATATAGATTTATGTTTTTTTTAAAGTTAGATGTATTTACTCAAAAATTAATTATACATACATTAGATGCTATAAAACCTATTTTATAGCAGAAATTTTGTTTTAAATAATATACACTTAAGTAAGAGTAAAATTTTTGAAACTTTACGAGACAAATACTATGAATATGTTTTCTTGTACATTTGAAGAAGTTATAATAGTATAAAAAAAACATTTATTCTATAAATCTAAATTAAAATGTTATTTTTTAATTAATCTTTCCTTGCATATTATTTTTACTTTGAATAAATCTTCATAAATTTTAGTGATTTAATTTATATTATATAGATTTACAAACCTGTTTTTGGATGAAATATAAGGATTTAATATTTTAAAAATTAATGTTTTTACTTAAAATTAATTATATATTAAATACTATTACACATATTTTTAATGTTGAAGATTTTTAGAAAACATTTTACAATTGAAACATATACATTAAATATTATGACAAACACTTAAATGCAGATCCATAAGGGAATATTGGAAATCTTTTTAATGCTTACACCTTTTCTATTCTAAATAAACTTTTGCTTGTCTTACCACATACACTGTATTTTGGATTATTTGGGTTTTTTTATTACATGGTCTTATAAATTTTCCTTTTAAAATGCAAGATCTGAAATGAAATTTTCGTTGATTTTAAGATTTATGTTTTACTCAAAAATTAATTATACATTAGATGCTATAGCACATATTTTATTGCAGGATTTTTTAATATTATACACTTAAGTGAGCGTAAAATTTTTGAAACTTTACAAGACCCATATTATGGACATGTTTCCTTACACATTTGAAGTAGTGAAAAATAGTATTAAAACCCTTTATCCTGTAAAATATAAATTAAATATTATTTTTAATTAATTTTTCCTTCCATATTATTGTTTACTTTAAATAAATTTTCATTCATTTTAGTGATTTTTAGAAAACGTTTAACAATTGAGAGAGAGAGAAATATATACTTTAAATATTATTACAAACATTTAAATGCAATTTGCTTTCTATTTTTTAATTTTACAATTGAGACATTTTTAAAAGTTTGGTTCTTAAAGTGCGTTTTATGCATAGTAAAAAAATTATTATAAAAACCTGTAAGAGTAAAAAGAATTTTATACATTAATTTGAAACTTTACAAGACCCATACCATGTTTCCTTGCACATTTGAAGTAGTGAAATATAGAATTAAAACCCATTTGTCCTTGAAGATCTAAATTAAAAGTTCTTTTTCTTTAATGCTTTTGCAAACCACACATTTTACTAAATATGAACTTCCTTTTATTTATTTGAAATCCTTATGCACATCGTACAATTTAAATTGCACAGCAAAATACCAATACTGTACGAAGCTATGAAGTATTTTACAAGATACTTTGTACTGTTTTCTTAATTTTAAGTGTTCTACATTGCTATATTAAATGGATAGTAAGTGGGTTTTCTGTTTTTGAAAATAATGTGTGCACATCTGTGCTGCTAAGCAAATTAACTTTTGCCCTTTTCTTGATATTAAATGCATAATCTAAATATTTACTCACACCGCTGATAGTTTTACCTATGAGTAAAATTAAATAATAGCTGAAAATTTTAAGTATTAATGTGAATTTTAAAATGAACAAAAATTATTGAAATAATGGATTAAATCTGAATTCTATGTATTCTTAAAACAATCTCTGCAAATCCAGCAGACAATTCTTAAACAGATTGAAGGAAGCTACATGGAAACAAGGTAAATTATAACACTTTTTAATAGTAAAAACATTATGATTAATATTTTTTACAAAAATAATACTTTGTAGTAAAAAAAAAGAACTTATTTTTACATACTTGCATTTTTTTAAGAGACACATATTTCCGACAAGCCAATTATTCAATGCCATCACCTCAGCTATGGGGCAATGCAAATTATTTTTGTGATGACCACATTATAGTTTTTGGATATCTTTGTTGCTACTTAGAGCACATAATGCATAGAATTTGGGACACCCATATTGTTCCAAGTTGATATTCGGAATATTCAATGCATCTAAGCGTTTCTTTTCCACACAACCACCTTTGTAAGCAATTAGGTACTGAGTGGCCCTCTTGGTCTGCTCGTACAATTCTAAAAGCTTAGTCTAGACTTTCTAAGGGAGCACAATTTGCTATGTCATGGAAATGAAGTGCACATACGTAATTTTTAACATATCACAGTTGTACGATTTTGGCACTAAGTTTATGCTCAGACGATAAGTGAAAACGAATACTTGAAGCTACTTGCGATTTTTACAGCATTGTATACGTATTTACATACTAAGAAACTTTTCTTGAGTCTGAAATCCATCAAAATCCACAATTGCACAAATATTAAGCATTGCTATTGAAAAGCGTTAGCTGTTCTTGGAAAAATAATTGTAAACTGGAGGCCACGAAGAACTGGACTATATAACACCATACACTTACTAATCATACTAATCAGTAAAGTTAAAATTTATCTTTTGCGTTCCATTGTTACTCACAAAAGATAAGACTAAGTGAAGAATGTACATACTCAGAAAACATGTGTTTGTGATAATGCACGAAATAAAATTTTATGTTGTAATACAAGATTTTAACGAAAGGATATACTTAAATGTGCGTGTGATTTTTTTTACTCTACCACGTTTATGCGCTCTGAATGCAATTCAATTCTACGACTAAACTTGAGCAAGAAAAAAAACATAACCAAATATAATTTATAAGATAAACGTATTTTGACTTTCTTTAAAATGAGAATTTTAAAGTATACTGAATTCTCTTAATTCTGCAGTTTTATTTTTTCTAAAATTACATCAACAAATTGAATTATTTATTTGTGGGCACACACAAGTCTTTGCCTTTGTTGAAAGGAAACTAGTATCTCTGACAAGTATCAGATTTTTAAAAATTGAGTAAAAGAACCTTTTTTCATGGGATTTAACTCAATCTGCTCCATAATTTTATACTTAAAAGTAATAGAGCATAATATAGTTAAGGAAAATGAATAACCATTATGCAAATTTGAAGCCAAAAGTTCCAAGAATGTCTATGCGTCTATCTACGTTTAGAGATTGGCCAACGCACAGACGTTGACATTAGGGACCTAGCCAAAAACGGACTGTATTATACCTGTGTCTTGGACGTGATCAGGTGCTATTGGTATGGCGAAGGGCTTGAAAAATTGGTAAAAAGAAGATGTAGTGAGATACAAACCCAAAGTTTTATCCAAAATGTTTGGTAGCCCATAGATGAAATTGTACAGGTGCTGGATGAAATCAACAATAATATCAATGGTTTTATAAAAAAACGATGTATAGCTTTACCCCTTGTAGCGTCTTCACGCTATGTGGTGGGAAATCGTATAAATGAGTACTAATGGTTGTACTGCTTTCTGGATTATTTAATAACAAAGAAATATCTCCAGTTACATGAAATATGTACAGTACAGAAAACAAATTTGCCCGCAACGGGACTTAAAGGCGGTACCCTTTCTGGGACCTCTGAGAGACACTCCCAACACCGTTGAAGGTCTAGCGCCGTCTGCCTTCATCCTCCCCGGACTCGGGTCGGCAAAAGGCGGTGGGGGACGTCCTCTCGTCCCCCATTGGTCAAAGTTCTCCTCCTGGTGGATTTTTCTTTTTTTTTCTCATGAGTTCCAGAATGTTCGGGCGCCGCCGAGACGAACTGTCCCCGAATTTCTTCAAAACCCTGGGAGCGTCGGTAGAGATGAAGGGGCTTCGGTTCCCATTCACCTTTTGTGCCCCGGCACCGAACCATGGCTGCTGGGCTGATCGGCGCCTCCATAGTCTGAAAGGGGAGAGGAACACCTCCGGGAAAAGGAGTGTAAGATGCTTCGTCACAACTCCTCCCCCCATAAAGACGAAGTTTCCAAGGTAACCTGGAAACTTCGGCTAAACCTGAAAGTAAGCCCATCTTAAGATAGTCCCCTGAGAGGCATTCACCCGAATCCCCGGAATCCTCAACTCATACTAAACATTGAGTTTTAACCAAAATAACATGCTTCGGAAATACAAATTTGGGTTCCGAAACTAAATCTCAGTTGTGCGATCTAGTGACAAATCTTTACATACCAACTAACAAATATTTACATTACATAATATTAACGAAAATAACACCTAAAAATACAAGTAAAAATAAAATTGATGATGTCTTGGTTTTGGACACCTTCCTAAATTTTCTGATTTCCAGCTCTACTGAGACCATCCGCGTTGCCATTTTTGCTCCCCGGCTTATGTCTTACCTCAAATCGGTACTGTTGTAGAAACAGGGCCCATCGAGTTAAACGACCATTCGTCCCAATCATTTTATTCAGGAAGGTCAGGGGGTCGTGGTCCGTCTCTATAACAAAAAGTTGACCGTCCAGATAGTAGTGGAGTTTCCTTACGCCATATACGATGGCTGCGAGCTCGCGTTCGACCACTGCGTAGTTTCGCTCTGCTCTCGAAAACTTCTTACTGAGATAAATTATGGGGTGCTCATCCTCCCCGATCTTTTGGGACAAAACAACACCCACACCGGAATCGCTGGCATCCGTTTGCATCGTAAACTCTCTCGAATAATCCGGAGCATACAAGACGGGCTTGGTTACTAAAGCATTCTTCAGTGCCTCGAAAGCCGCCTGACACTCCTCATTCCAATCTACCTTCTCTTTCCGGTTTTTCCCTTTCAATGCATTTGTTAAGGGGACCGCGATGACGCTGTAATTTTGGACGTACTTGGCATAATAGCCACTCAACCCTAAAAACGACCTAATTTGCGTCTTCGTTGTTGGGCTGGGGAATTCATGAATGGCCCTAATTTTTGCTTCACTAGGGGAGCGTTTGCCACTTCCCACTTCGTGACCCAAAAACCTAACATGGTCTTGCGCAAATTTGCACTTAGAAGGCTTTACAGTAAGCCGTGCCTCTAACAACCTATCCAATACCGAACTCACATCCTTAACGTGATCTTCGAATGTTTTTGATTAAATTGCAATGTCATCAATATAAGGAGATGCAATTCTCTCCAAACCTCCCAAAACCTGAGCCATTAGCTTGCAAAAATAAAAGGGAGCGTTCACCAGCCCAAACATCATCTTTTTGGGAATAAACGCTCCAAATGGCGTCACAAAAGCGGCGTACCTCTGCGCACTTTTTTTCAAAGGAATTTGAAAGTAACCTTTCGTTAAATCCATCACCGTTATATAAGGTGCGGCACTAACCCGCTCTACCACCTCTTCTATATTGGGGAGAGGAAACGACTGGATTCTGGTAATGGCATTCAATCGCCGGTAGTCCACACAAGGACGTGGTGGTTTTCCCTGACTTTCTACCAGAATCATGGGCGATGCGTAATCGGACTGCCCCACTTCTATCACCCCTAAATCCAAGAGTCTTGTAATCTCCTCCCTCAAAATTTCTGTTTGTCTAGGAGACATGCGGTAGGGCCTAGCTCTAACGGGCTCACTACTGGTAAGCTCGATATCCATCTCTAACAGGGGCGTAGAACCCGGGTCCGAGGAGAACACCTTGCTATGATTTCGCAACATGCACCCAAAACTCCCTATCTGTTCCACCGTTAACCTTTCCACCAAAGCGCTCTCTCTTATCATCTCCTGGAGATCAAATTGAGTAGGATCGGGTAAGGTATTTCTGCCTCCTGCTCCACCTCTTCACTCTCCTCGTCCATTATCAAATTAACACATTCGGGTCGCTTGAAATAGGGCTTTATGAGGTTCACATGGTATATTGTGGATTTATCCCTTTTCTCTGGGAGGTCCACCAGATAATTTGTATCGGAGATTTTACTGGTCACAGTCCCTGGCCCTATCCAGTTCACTGCCATCTTGTTTACCTTCGACGTGGACAATACCAGCACCTGATCTCCAACCCTAAAAACCCGCGATACGGCATTCCTGTCATACCACAATTTTCGTTTGCTCTGCTTGTCGGTCATTTGTTCGGCCGCAAGCTCCATCCATTTTTTTAGCCTATTGGTTATTCCCAAAATATACTCGACTACCTTTGGATCTGAGTTATCCGGCTCTAACCAATTTTCAAAAATCAAAGTCTGGGGGATACGAAGATTCCGTCCGTGCACTAATTCCGCCGGGCTTTCGTGAGTAACAGTTCGAAGAGCAAACAAAGCCGCTGGCAAATTATGCTCCCAGTCATCTCCCGTCTCCAAACACAACACTTTGAGAACCCTCTTAACCGAGGAATGAAATCTCTCAACAGGGTTGCTTTGGGGGTGGCACACTGAACTGTGAGTCACATGAATCCCGAATCTTTTAAAAAACTCTGATGATAAAACACTGGTGAAGGACCTTCCCAAGTCGCTTTGGACTTCTTTAGGAAATCCCATGCGTGAAAAAACCATAATTAGAGCGTTAATTACATTCGCCGACGTAATATCCGGAACGGGAATAGCTTCGGGATATTTAGAGGCTAAACAAATCGCTGTGATTATGTATTTATTTCGTTTTGTGCTCTCTGAAAGGGGACCCACCGCGTCAATATTTATTTTGGAGAAAATCTCCGAAATAACGGGAACCAGCTTCATAGGGGCCTTTCTCTTATCGTTGTTTTTGCCGACTTTCTGGCATTCGTGACAATTTTTTACTCAGGACTCTAACTCGGGGTAACACCGGGGCCAGTAAAATTGCCTTAAAACTCTATCCTTCGTTTTGGTCGCCCCCAAATGACCAGCTACATCAGTCAAAATCAGTCACCTCAACCGACTCCAGCCAATTGTCTAAATACCCTTTTAATTCAAACACAAGATCTGACCATGACGCCCCAACCTTTCTTCCATGTTCTTCGAATTTAATTCTCAGGTCTCCGGAGCTGAGTCTAAATCTCTTTAATAATACCTTTTTAACATGATAATAATCATCATTCCATTCCCTTGGTATTTTAACTATAATTTCAGAAACATCCGCAGGCAATAAAGGAATTAATTGGGACACCCACTTGTTTTCTGGCACACTTTCTTTGTTCACTTGCCGCTCAAAAATCATGAAAAATAGGGCGATGTCCAACACCTTGGGATCAAATTTAGGCACTAAGTCCTTTAAATTTACGCGCCTAACAATTTCCTCAGCTGGCGTAGTAGTTGACGCCAAACTTGCGTTCCCAAATGAAGCATTAATTTTTAATTTCTCCAACTCATGCGCGCGCTCTGCTAAACTATCAAGACGTTCTTGTTCTGCTACTTTATCAAGACGTTCTTGTTCTAATTCATCCAAAATCCTATCCACAAAAGCTATTCCGGTCTCCTCATCATAATCCGGTGCACTCAATATGGACCGAATGATATTTTTAACAACATCTGAGCTAGATACGCTAACTTCAAATTCTGCCGCTAATAATAATAAGACCTGCTTTTTCTGCTTTTTTAAATAAGCCATATTTTACCCTAATATTACCTAAAGGGTACTCTCAACGATACACACTAAACTTCTACAATTTCTTACTAGATCAAAAATAAATTCTCTACTCCGAAGAAAAGTTGTCAACTAGATTTCAAAACTGAGTTCTTATCATCTACTAATCACACAATGCACAATAATAAACCTTATTTTCTTAGATGTACAAATTCCCACACTAGGTATCACTCTGAAGTAAATTTAACTTTAACAAAATACACTGAAAACACAATTGCTAATGCCATTAAATTAAATTAAACACTAAAGTTTTACCCTACTTTCACTGAAAATAAACTCTCTCGCTAACAATTTGGAAAACTACATAGAATTATGCCTCTCAAAAGAAAAATCTCCAAATAGGCCTACCTTTTCCCACATCAGAACATCAGGCTCCCTTGTCATCAATCTCGCAAGGTTGGGTCCAAGATTCCACTCCGTCGCTTTGCTCACGCTGGAGTTGACTGCGCTCCTTCAAACGTCTGAACGCGGCACACGCTGTAGTTGACTCGCTGATTTCAGAGGTCTGGAGCAGCTCCTTTGAAGAGTTTAGCGCCCGTCTCACGCTGAAGTTGACTCGCTGATTTCAGAGGTCTGGAACAGCTCCTTTAAAGAGTTTAGCGCCCGACTCACGCTGAAGTTGACTCGCTGATTTCAGAGATCTGGATCGGCTCCTTTGAAGAGTTAAACGCCCGGCTCACGCTGAAGTCGACTGCTCTACTTCAAACGTCTGGGACGCGGCTTACGCTGTAGTTGACTATAGAGTTCAGTACAGTAACGACGAACGAGTCCGCAGATTTGATTTAACGAAAATCCGCATCCGATAAGCTGCCACCAATAGAAATATAATTAATAGCTGTAGCGTCTTCACACTATATGGTGGGAAATCGTATAAATGAGTACTAATGGTTGTACTGCTTTCTGGATTATTTAATAACAAAGAAATATCTCCAGTTACATGAAATATGTACAGTACAGAAAACAAATTTGCCCTCAACGGGACTTAAAGGCGGTACCCTTTCTGGGACCTCTGAGAGACACTCCCAACACCGTTGAAGTTCTAGCGCCGTCTGCCTTCATCCTCCCCGGACTCGGGTCGGCAAAAGGCGGTGGGGGACGTCCTCTCGTCCCCCATTGGTCAAAGTTCTCCTCCTGGTGGATTTTTCTTTTTTTTCTCATGAGTTCCAGAATGTTCGGGCGCCGCCGAGACGAACTGTCCCCGAATTCCTTCAAAACCCTGGGAGCGTCGGCAGAGATGAAGGGGCTTCGGTTCCCATTCACCTTTTGTGCCCCGGCACCGAACCATGGCTGCTGGGCTGATCGGCGCCTCCATAGTCTGAAAGGGGAGAGGAACACCTCCGGGAAAAGGAGTGTAAGATGCTTCGTCACACCCTTATACAACGACAAGGACGAACGACTGTAAAATTTGCAAGGAATCGGAAAATGAATGCTACTTTACAGCCTTGCGGTCATCTGGTGACATGCATGAGATGTACGAAGAGTCTTTCAACGTGTCCTATGTGCCGAACCAATATTTTACATAAAATTAAAACGTACATTTGTCACTAAACTGTCTATTTATTAGTACATGTAGTAGATGCAATTTCAAGTGATATACTGAACATGGGGAGGAAGAAAATTCAATTGTAAAAGGGTGGTATTGAGTTGAAAATTGTTAAATTGGCACAAGTGCTTCAGTAAAAAGATTAGTAAGGAAGTTTGAGACTCTAAAACCTTAAGACTCTTTATAAAGGAAAAAAATCGTGTAGGAAAGACTTATACACCTTATAAATATATTGACTATTTTAATTATTAGTCGTTTGTGGATTACATGTTAAACCTATTTACTAAAGAATTTTAAAGAGTGCCTTAAACAGGAGTTACTAAATGCTTTAGGAAAGATGTGTAAATGTACTCTGTAATGCAAGAAAGAATACTTGAATTAAATATTCATTTTGAGTGTTTCTTTCTTTTAGGGGGCTTATTAAAACTTTTGTTAAAAGCATTTTAAAATAATGTTTATTAATTTTTTAAAACTTTTTTACTTTACTGCTTAACTTTTTTTATTGTTACTGTTGAACTATGTTTTACTGCTTAACTTTTTTACTGTTTAACTCTTTCTGTTTAACTTTTTTAGTGTTTAACTTTTTCTCTTTAACTTTTTTTTATTGTTTAATTTTTTTTCTGTTTAACTTTTTTTTCCTGTTTAACTTTTTTCACTGTTTAACTTTTTTTATTGGTTAATTTTTACAATGCTGTAAAAATCGCAAGTAGCTTCAAGTATTCGTTTTCACTTATCGTCTGAGCATAAACTTAGTGCCAAAATCGTACAACTGTGATATGTTAAAAATTACGTATGTGCACTTCATTTCCATGACATAGCAAATTGTGCTCCCTTAGAAAGTCTAGACTAAGCTTTTAGAATTGTACGAGCAGACCAAGAGGGCCACTCAGTACCTAATTGCTTACAAAGGTGGTTGTGTGGAAAAGAAAAGCTTAGATGCATTGAATATTCCGAATATCAACTTGGAACAATATGGGTGTCCCAAATTCTATGCATTATGTGCTCTAAGTAGCAACAAAGATATCCAAAAACTATAATGTGGTCATCACAAAAATAATTTGCATTGCCCCATAGCTGAGGTGATGGCATTGAATAATTGGCTTGTCGGAAATATGTGTCTCTTAAAAAAATGCAAGTATGTAAAAATAAGTTCTTTTTTTTGTACTACAATGTATTATTTTTGTAAAAAATATTAATCATAATGTTTTTACTATTAAAAAGTGTTATAATTTACCTTGTTTCCATGTAGCTTCCTTCAATCTGTTTAAGAATTGTCTGCTGGATTTGCAGAGATTGTTTTAAGAATACATAGAATTCAGATTCAATCCATTATTTCAATAATTTTTGTTCATTTTAAAATTCACATTAATACTTAAAATTTTCAGCTATTATTTAATTTTACTCATAGGTAAAACTATCAGCGGTGTGAGTAAATATTTAGATTATGCATTTAATATCAAGAAAAGGGCAAAAGTTAATTTGCTTAGCAGCACAGATGTGCACACATTATTTTCAAAAACAGAAAACCCACTTACTATCCATTTAATATAGCAATGTAGAACACTTAAAATTAAGAAAACAGTACAAAGTATCTTGTAAAATACTTCATAGCTTCGTACAGTATTGGTATTTTGCTGTTCAATTTAAATTTTACGATGTGCATAAGGATTTCAAATAAATAAAAGGAAGTTCATATTTAGTAAAATGTGTGGTTTGCAAAAGCATTAAAGAAAAAGAACTTTTAATTTAGATCTTCAAGGACAAATGGTTTTTAATTCTATATTTAACTACTTCAAATGTGCAAGGAAACATGGTATGGGTCTTGTAAAGTTTCAAATTAATGTATAAAATTCTTTTTACTCTTACAGGTTTTTATAATAATTTTTTTACTATGCATAAAACGCACTTTAAGAACCAAACTTTTAAAAATGTCTCAATTGTAAAATTAAAAAATAGAAAGCAAATTGCATTTAAATGTTTGTAATAATATTTAAAGTATATATTTCTCTCTCTCTCAATTGTTAAACGTTTTCTAAAAATCACTAAAATGAATGAAAATTTATTTAAAGTAAACAATAATATGGAAGGAAAAATTAATTAAAAATAATATTTAATTTATATTTTACAGGATAAAGGGTTTTAATACTATTTTTCACTACTTCAAATGTGTAAGGAAACATGTTCATAATATGGGTCTTGTAAAGTTTCAAAAATTTTACGCTCACTTATGTGTATAATATTAAAAAATTCTGCAATAAAATATGTGCTATAGCATCTAATGTATAATTAATTTTTGAGTAAAACATAAATCTTAAAATCAACGAAAATTTCATTTCAGATCTTGCATTTTAAAAAGAAAATTTATAAGACCATGTAATAAAAAAACCCAAATAATCCAAAATACAGTGTATGTGGTAAGACAAGCAAAAGTTTATTTAGAATAGAAAAGGTGTAAGCATTAAAAAGATTTCCAATATTCCCTTATGGATCTGCATTTAAGCGTTTGTCATAATATTTAATGTATATGTTTCAATTGTAAAATGTTTTCTAAAAATCTTCAACATTAAAAATATGTGTAATAGTATTTAATATATAATTAATTTTAAGTAAAAACATTAATTTTTAAAACATTAAATCCTTATATTTCATCCAAAAACAGGTTTGTAAATCTATATAATATAAATTAAATCACTAAAATTTATGAAGATTTATTCAAAGTAAAAATAATATGCAAGGAAAGATTAATTAAAAAATAACATTTTAATTTAGATTTATAGAATAAATGTTTTTTTTATACTATTATAACTTCTTCAAATGTACAAGAAAACATATTCATAGTATTTGTCTCGTAAAGTTTCAAAAATTTTACTCTTACTTAAGTGTATATTATTTAAAACAAAATTTCTGCTATAAAATAGGTGTTATAGCATCTAATGTATAATTAATTTTTGAGTAAATACATCTAACTTTTAAAAAAACATAAATCTATATAGCAAAGAAAAATTTCATTTCAGATCTTGCATTTTAAAAGAAAATTTATGAAACCATGTAATAAAAAAACCAAATAATCCAAAATACAGTATATGTGGTAAGACACGCTAAAAATTTATTTAAAAACGAGATGTAAGCATTTATAAAAATACTATTCTGAAAGGCAAAGATCAATTGCAACTTTGTCCAAATATCGTCTAGTGTACGACACTGAGTTCTAGTTCGGGGGCACATAAGTGGTTTATCGCTGCTTTATACAAGAATTCTACGAAACGTTAAATTTATTCTAGGGCATAATGCACGGGGCAAGCTGTGAAACCAAAATTGGTTTGTTTGATACTTCATCTCAAGCAAGCTTCCATTTTCCAGAACAATTTTTAAAGAATTGTAGTTCTTTCTAGAAAACACAAATTGCCTTTTCTGTCCAAATGAAACAGACGCTATGGGTGCATAAAGTTCCAAGTCCTTCTCGTTGTTTTTATTGGCGCAACTATGCAGTCCTTACCATCTTTATAACGCTTCACCAACTCAAAATTAAATCTTGCACCAATTATTCGCTCCATTTCTCCCTTTATTTCCAATACTTTAGGAGATCAAGGCTTGGCTGTAATAGAAGACCCGCTAAAAGTATAGCTTATTCCTTCGTCTTCGTATGCTACAAGTTGACAAGGCACAGTATATTTTTGACCTAAAATTTCTAAATTTCGTCTTTTTTTAATACGTTAATTCGTTTTCCAATCGACGGAAATATGCCTAGCCTTCACGATCTGTAAACAATTTACCATACTCATAACATAAAGAATTGTGAGTAGACTTTTTCAAGTTCAGACTTGCTCGATGGACATAATCGTGACGTCACATCGAAATCTCAGAAGGAAAAAAAATCCAAGTCCCAAACGTAAACACACTGACGTCACTAATCATGAATAAAGTAAAAACATTAAGAAATCAATTCGTTCCTTAGATTAATTACTTTTAAAATCACCAGATGGCGCCATAAGTCATTTTGAAAAAGCATTTATTAAAACCCCTATGCAATTATTCAAACCATTTTCTAAAAATAACGCATTCCTAATACTAAGAAAAAATACAAGTCCAAAAGAGAGAAAAAATCCAACACTACAATAATTCACCATCTTAAGTTAACTCTCTTACAGCCTAACGGATAGCGCGCTTGACTTCGGATCCTATGGTCCCGCGTTCGAATCCAAGAAATTCCTTTTTAATTAAAAATAATAGAGTTTCGAATTTCTCCACCAGATGGCACTACGAGTGATTCATCACCATGGTAACGAAACGACGCCATCTTGAAACAACTCAACGCCTGCACGAAGTCGATGACAAAAAAAAATTCCAAGTCCAAAAATGTAAACAAACAATACGTCACACGTTATTCAGACACGCCCATTTCCTGTCACGTGGTGTGACGTCACTTGGTCCCGCCCACTTCTGGTCACGTGGTATGACGTCACTTCCGCCGCATATACGGGCCGGTATACTACTAACCACGGTCAGATGACGAGGTCAACACCTGAGCTGGCACCCCACTCTCCGAACTTCCACGACACACCAACGTGAGTTCATTTGAGGCCACGACAGATTAAGCGTGCACCAGCCCCCTTGTACACGATGGTCTTCGGCTGGATCGAGTTTCGAACTCGCCATCATATCTCGTTCATCAAGATTTGGTCAGTCTTGCAAATGACGAGATGCCTCGTCGAGACAGACAAATAAGCCCGTTGTGTTGCTCCAGTGTGACGTGAATTGAAAATACCAAATACCGAGACAGACAACCCCAACTCGCCATTTTTTTTTTGAATTATTTACTGTTATGGCGTTGCAAAAATAAACGGAATAAAACCTACACTTTGCAGTTAATATTTTATGATTTAATGGACATTTAAACAATTTTCTAACTTCTGTAATTCAGTTGTAAATTTTTGTTTTTTTGTATACATTTTAATGTTGCATTTCTTTAACCCTAATTTATTCTACTAAAAAGCGAAAGCTTATGATAAAATAGTTATTTATAAAGCGAATGTTATTTCACAAATTTGTGTATCGGTTTTTAAAATCTGATAACAACAGCAAACGAATTTAATTTTGATTAGTCTAAATAACAATTCATTAAACTTAATTAAGTTAAACTTTATTATTTTATTTTCATTGATTTTCGTTGGAAGAGTAACGGATTAGCATTCGGGGGGGGGGGGTATTTCAATTAACGTCACACTGGAGCAACACAATGGGCTATTGGTGACGGTCCGGGATCAATCCCAAAGGGAAAGATCCGAGGACAACACCACGTAATTTTGAACCACGGTCAGATGACGAGGCAACACCTGAGCTGGCACCCCACTCTCCAAACTTCCACACCACGCCAAGGATTAGCATTCGGAGGGTTGCGAGTTCGATACTCGGTCCAACGAAAGACGTCGTTTAGAAAGGGGGTTCGTGCACGTTTAATCTGACGTGTTTTCAAATGTCCTTTTGGCGTGGTGTGGAAGTTTGGAGAGTGGGGTGCCAGCTCAGGTGTTGCCTCGTCATCTGACCGTGGTTCAAAATTACGTGGTGTTGTCCTCGGATCTTTCCCTCTGGGATTGATCCCGGACCGTCACCAATAGCCCGTTGTGTTGCTCCAGTGTGACGTTAATTGAAAATACCAAATACCAATACTATCAAATGTCCTCACGTTGACGTGTTGTGGAAGTTTAGAGAGTGGGATGCCAGCTCAGGTATTGACCTCGTTATCTGACCGTGGTTCAAAATTACTTGATGTTGTCCTCGGATCTTTGCCTTCGGGATTGATCCCGGACCGTCGCCAATAGCCCGTTGCATCGCTTCAGTGTGAGGTTAATTCATCTACTTACCAACTTACTGAGTTCATTAAACTTAGATATAAATAAATTTTATTCCATTACTTTTCCTAGTTGTTCAAATTCAGGTCCAAAATTTTTCACCTTGTGAACTTTTGAAAATATTCGTTAAAAATCAGTCTCAAAATTTTTTTCGAAAAAGCAAGTTATTTTCCAGCTATTGTTTTCCGACAAGCATATTTAAACATCAATAGAAAACAATCCTCACAGTAGAAGTCCCGCATTTCATCCCAAATCAAAACATTATTCGCATGTAGATGGCACTGCAAACTCTGCTGACGTCAATCGAAGAATATTTATAAATAAACGCTGCGGGCGAATTTTTTCACAAGTTGGTTGTGCATCGATCGTGATGAGCGTTAGACTTGAGTCACTTGGTAATTGTCATAGTGTTAAAGAAAGTATTAATCAATTATTTGAAACCATGCCTGCTATTACTAGTTATCCATTAAGTAGTGCCGTGAGGTAAGTGCAACAATTCTTTGTTTGCGACTCGAACTTGTTTGTAAAATGCATTTTAAAGATTTGGTTCCGTGTCCCTGTCTACGTGCGCAGTAATTGAAAACTTCAAGGACAAAAGGGTATATAATCTGATCGATGAATGTGTCGTATTTTAATGAGCGAAATAATAATTCTGTCTGGTTCTTGTTTGTCACCATGATTGGAAGTTTCTTTAATCTTAGCGTGAATAAATTTAGAATGGCTGACTCTGAAGGTCTTGTGACGTCATTGTTCAATGACCGACTTTTATGATGTAGCGGTACACTTTGGTTTCGAAACGAAAATAAAATTGGATTTCCCTAAAATAGGCTTAGTTTTGCATTTTCAGGCGTTAAGTGTTTCGTTGAAAGGGGTTTGTCCATTTCTCGAGGAATTAACCAAAAGAAAAATTTGTTTTCAATTCAGATCAAAGGATGCATCCAGAAATTTCTGCTTCGTATTTACTAAATAAAGGGTTTTGTTTATGTTATGCTTTCTTTGCTCAGCTTTGATTTCATACGAACTTGATGGGAACAACTATTTTTCTCCTGTTAGTTTTAATGGATTGAAATTTTGCTCAAACTTTGTTTTGGCTCAAAATTATTTATATTTCTTTTTCTGCTGTGTTCAAGCGCAATTGATAACGTGTAATCCCGAGGCCAATTTAATATGAATATGTTCCCCGAGACTTGCATTTGAAGATATGTTAGATATTTTTTTTGTTTCTCTTTCTGCATGGTAGATCTCAAAACATGGGTGTTTTCTCGGATAGTATTTATAAGCATGCTGACTTATATGAATATAACATGCTTTGGGAATTGGCAATTTCGCAATTTATGGACTAATTCTCCATAGAATTGCGTTCAAATCATTGTTGGCAGAGAAGTGCCCTTCTAATTTTAAATATGTTCATAAAATATTCTATGAAAAGCTATATCAATTTGATGCAATCATTTATTGGGAGTTCCTTATCACCCTTGGTTGGAAAATCTTAAGCCCCATGAACTTGTATTTAATGAGTAAATGGCATGTGGAAGAATAGTGCAAGTTTTTATCCTGGTTTAACCTGTCGATGAACACGATCATGTTTGGTCTATTTAGATCTGCAACTCATTGAGATTTCTTTTAAAGAATGTATTCCCTGCTTTTGAATTTTATTTAAGAAACCAGTCAAATTTTGACTAATCATCCTTCAGTGGTGATTATTAGGAGCTTCATAAACAGGTGTTGCTATAGGGCAACAGCAGTGCATAACCTAATTCAAAATTCTGAATTAAACTATTTGGTTTTTAAGTATCTTGGGTACAGCTAGTTTTAAGACTAGCATCACCTTTAGTGCATTTTATGGCGTTTTTGGTCACCAAGAAAAATGTTATTTATGAATGGAAAACACCATTTTAAACTGAGGAAAATAACTAAAAATTAACGAAAATGATTTTTTAAATTGAAAAAAATCCATTCAACTGATTATTTTTAAAGTTTTAACTGCTTTTAACTTCGGTAAACTTCTCCCAATCTAAATATATAGCAACTTCTAAAATTTTATTGAAATAATCTTATTTCTCACATGAGAGAATTTTTAACTAATATATGAAATCCGGTTTGTCGTGAGATGGGATCAAGATTTTTGCGTCTCCGTGTGGTTTCGAAAGTATTGGTATGGCACTTGGTTACAGGATCGACAAATGTAAGCAAACTTCATCAAAGCATTGCATTTCTTGCACTAAAGTCGGATTTAAGTCAATCCTCTCTTCCATGTAGACTCCTGTGGGTCATGTCTTTATAATGACCAAACCAACCTATGATTAGCTTAGCCCCTGCTATTAAATATTGTGGCTCAAAACTTCAATGAAGGCTGGTTTTCTAGGAGTTGTTCAGGTGCTAGCTATCTTAGAATTGTTTCTGTCGTGGAATTTATGAAGTGGCCTATTGAGAAAGCATTCGGTAATCTTTTGCTTGCAACTGATAACACTTCTGTTGGTTGAGGTGTACAGTTTGTTATCTTTCGCTATTGAAGCCAGGTTTTATTTGAATGCGATACAAACTTCAGATACTTGAACTCTTAAATGGAATTGTGGCGTGATTCTTCCAAAACCCTTGAGTTTTCAATGATAGAAACTTGAAATGGAATGTATGGTTTTTGTTAGTATAAAGCATTCCTGAAATATTTCACTAGATGGTAGGATTATTTTAACTAAGAAATTTTAAAATTAAATAGTTAAGCTTAAATAGCTTCAATTAAAATTTTAAAATTGGGGAGTTCTGTTTAAGCTCAAGGTTTAAATGACGAATTATCAAAAGAAATTTTTATGCAATTATTAAGTACAGTTTTAGTTTTTATGGAAATTGTTCAATTTTCTGTTTAAAACTGAAATTTACAAGGACAATTTAGCTTTTATGATGGACTCCATTTCTGCTGTAGTGATTTGAAAGTGATGGTAATTTTCAATGTAGCAGACTTTAATGTATATATGAAATTAATAAAATATGAAAAGGTATGCTTAAAGAATGAGGCTTCAATTTTATTTTTATTGAACTTAAGGTTGTTAAAATTAATGTATTCAAGTAATTTATACCTTCCATAATTTAAAATGCCAGTAATAGTACCCAACACTTTGGTTAATTTTACAAATGGTTAGTATTTTCTTGGGTTAAAATATGTTTAAGCTTGGAAATAAAAGAATCTTAGTATCTATCTATGAGATTTCATTAGTAATCCTTGTGAGCACTTTGAAGGTTTTGCATTCTGTTTGAGTAGTACCCGAGTAAACAGATTTTCCCAAACTGTAGGTCTAAAGCTCTGTTGATAACTAAGTATATAAATTTTATTCCAGATTCATGTTGAACTTGTACTATAAAACTAAAATCAATAGTAATAATCTATTAGACTGAAAAACAATTCCAATTTCATTTTTTAATGCATAACAAACTATAGAAAGGTTAAAATATTCTAGACTAAAGTTCAAGGAACACCTAAAAAATTGCTGTATTAGACAGTAATGCGTAGTCAGGTTCATTCATTGGTATTCAAATCCCATGATTTTTTTTGAACAAGTATTTGTTTATATAGGGGACAGTTTAAATGTAAACAATGTAATCTTAAAATTGATATCGATTCTGCCTTTTCATGATCTGCTGGGATTAAAGCAGTGATAAGTTAGTGAAACATAATCACCTATGGCATTGTATGATAATATAAATATGAAGCTTAGTTATACACAATATAAAAGCTTATACATAAGCATACTAGAATAATTTAAGTACTCCTTATTTTAGTCTGCTTTTACATTGTTAAATAGAATTACCATGTACGTTTCTGAATTAGTAGCAATAAATCCTATAATGATGGGATTTACTATAAGTTGTCATGTAGGTAAAGGCTATGAAATTAGTTTAGGTAATTCCTTATGAAGACTATCAAATCTAATTGCATTATATATATGCAGTATCTTGCTGGATGCTATTGCAGTTGGTGGGGTTTTCAGTAAATAGTATTTTAAAACAATTAAATCCCAATGCGCTGGTAAACAATTAATTTAAAAATGACCTTATGTGAATAATGCGATTAGATGAATGTTCACTAAATGAATTACTTCTGGTCTATTGGCATTAGAATTTTTTTAATTTCAGGTATATCACATTGGTAAATTTTATCCTGATTAAGAACAGTGATAGTTATCCTTTTTTGTTCAATTTATTTGACAATTACTGAAAATGCGGAACAGCTGCAGTATAGACCCCCTCCATTTGGCGACTTTTTTTTGTCGCCAACCTTGACGTTACTTGGCGACATTTTTTAACAGACGTATTACAAAAAAAATGTACATAAGTTGAATATCGGTTTAAGCTTCATTTCAGAATTGCACTTGGAAGAAATCATCTTATTAGCAATCAAGCGCGCCTCCATCCAAAAATCCAACACCATTTTTTTTTCCTGGCACAAATGTATAAGAGAAATTCGATTAGCCAGGCCTACCAAAAGTATGTCTCATATTAGTAAATTTAAAATTAAATTTACTCCCAACTCACTCTTGAAACTTTGAAACAGTAGTTTGAACGGACATGACTAACAAATAAAAATACTAACTAAAAAATAAGATGAAATTCCAATAAGATTGAAACGGTACAACCTGTAGGGTTGCTAGAATGGAGTGGGAAAAAACATCAATTGCAATCGAGGGTTGGCGACGTATAAAGTCGCCAAATGGAGGGGGGGGGGGGGTCTATACTGCAGCTGTTCCGAAAATGCCATCTAGAGATGTAAATTTTTCTTATCTTTGGAGAATATTCTTGAGCTATAGATGAAAAATTATATTTAAAAATTAAGTACTTCCGCGAGACTAACATTAGAAATAAAGAAAAACTAACATTTCAGATTTTTTTTGTGCTCTGCTTTTTTCATTAATTTTGCTCCTTAAAGAGAACTCTGTAAAGATGAGTACATATTGTCAAAACTATTATGCAGAAATATGGAAACATGTGTTGTTTGTATCTTGACCTCACTGGCAGTAACATTATCGGTAATATACGAAAAATGAAATGCTGTTTTATACAAGAATTTATAATTTCTATAAAATGCTCTTTATATATTATGAATGATTCATAAAATAAGCTTTAAGCTCATTTCTGTAATCAATAAATTGCAATTTCCTGAAAAGGAGGTTTTGAATTGAAAATTCTTGAATATTTTCCAAACATTAAAATTTGAAGACTTCTAGTTCTCTTTTGTTATGAATTTAAAATATGTATGGTCATTTTTTATTGACTTTGAATTAATGATATCCTTTGTTTTTGGTTTCTAGTTATGAGGCATAAAACAGCTTAATATATCCTAGACATACTCAATTATTAAATAAAACCCAAGTGTTCCCATTCTACCTGAGTAAGCTTAGTTTAACTTTGGCCTTAAATATTAGTTCCAGCATGAATTTTTAAAGTTTGCAATTTGAAATCAAATTTATTCCCAGATTAAAAATAAACAAATTTGCATAATTTTTGAGTACTATAAAATCTTGATCAGCTTCTGCGACTTTAAGGTAAAAAACTTCTGATCTAAAAGGGAAAAATTTGCTTATTACTTTCATTGCTAGTTATTGCTGTCACTTTCTAATCACTAAGCATCATTAGTCATAAAACAATAGAATCTCAACTGACTTGTGTCAATAATTTATGCTGGTAGATGATAGATGTTTGTTTCTTCTGCAGTATGAAGCCCCAAGAGTACTCAATATCCATTGGTACAGGGTCTCTGTGGTGCTCCTGATGTACCCCATGCCGCCAACGTGTTGCTATTAAATGCAGAGGGCAGCGGTGTGGGGAAATTTAAAGAGCCCCCTGTGACTGAATCAGTCTCAGTGAAGGTGAGTTTACTTTACAGCCTTGCAAGCAGCTTGAATTTTTGACTACCACAAGAATTTCTCCTATCTCTAAGTCTAGGTGGTGGTATGCTAATCTTGTGAAGGTCAGGATTAAGACTGTAAATTAGAATAAGGAAAAAAATCCAATAAGAAATTATAATAATCTAAATATCTAATAGTGAATTTCCTGAAGGAATTTATATACATTGGTTAATTTTAATTGGTTAAAATATATCTGAAAATTGATAATTAGATTATATATAAAACGAGATTTTCATTTGTTTTATTTTCCTTAAAGGCAGTTAAGTTTATCATGCATCTTAATTTTCTAATAAGCTTTGTTGATATAGAATGAATATAAAATCTGTTTTCTATTAGAGATAAGATTTTGACATAGAAAAACTAATATATTTGAGTAAATATTGCTTAACTCAACTAACCATTTATATGCATATTGCTTAAAATGGAACTTTTTATTTTTAACTTTCAAAGTCTAGTAGATGCTATGTTTCTCACACACAGTCCAACGATCACGTGAGCCAGTCCCTCACTAGGCTTGTTCAGTTGGAGTAGGGATGACCTCTGAAGTCTCTTAATTGTAATTAAATTTGTGGGAAGCATTAGCTATGAAGAGTACTTCATACACTTCTGACAAGTGCGTCGTATGTGTATTTCTGATTTGTGATTAAGTGTGAAAATGACGAATTTGAATGCATTTCTTCAATTATCTCGGGAAATGGAATAAGACCCATTTATGGTAACAGACAGTGGCAAGAGTAGTTAATGATAAACAGAAGCATGTTGCATGCCTAAGAATACTGTCTCGATTCAAAAATTGAAGTTTCATAAAAACTAATTTTCTACTCTGAAATGTGAAATGGCTGAAAGAAGTAAATTTAATAATCCGATATGCTCCCAAACCATATCGGAGTGATACCAAAGAGCAGGATTTATTCACTTCGATATGCTCCCAAACACAGTTTCCCTGAAACAATGGTTGCATCAGAAGAAAAAATTTGATTTATTAGTGGATTATTTTGTTTGATTTGGCTGTGGTATTAAATTACCAAGAGTTTCAGTTCAGAACAGGATCATCTCTAAACACCTGGCTGCCATACCATTTCAATTCAAATTGTGTTAGGGTTTGAAGCAGGCTTGTCTGACCATCCTCGTATGAATATTTCAGGCATACTGCTCCTGTGAATTTTATGTGTTTTTAGCTTCTAGTGCTGTATATGTGAGGAGTCCTTGTTTCCTGGCATGGGTCTACTGTAGTTTTTTTGCATAGCATTTTAAAACAAGGATTTTTAATTTTTTTATTAAAAGATTGTTGGTTATATCAAATGAAAAGTAACATTTGGATTAGTAAATTTGCAACTCGTGCATCAAATGAATCACAAAACATCGCCTTCAAATTAATTACTTTTACACTAAATTTAAATTAATCACAAAATTTATTCTAACTATCCTTTTTTATGATGAAATAGTAAACTTTTAATGTTAGAGCACAAGAGGGAATAAGCTAGTTTAATACACTCGCCATGCTTAGAAAGTTAGACCACATTGCTATTGGTGGTAATAAAAATAGCAATTTCCAATTTGTATGAATTTGGATTCTTAGTAGTGTGACAGATTTTCTAACTCGGAATGATCTAATCGAAAAGATACGTAGTTTTTATGGGTAGAACATAAGCTTTGTGCTAGGGTGTCTACCTACCTCTCTTGCAAAGTGCAGCAGGACTTGATAAATTTCGAGTTCATTAAAACTAGCTTTTTTTTAACAAAAGTTGCTGTTTGGCAGCTAAATTGTACAATGATTACAATATTTAGCCATAAATTGCAACACTGTAAACATGAATTGTACTAAATTGCCAGATGAGAAGTTATTCTTATTGCCTTAGTATTTTAATGGCTTGTGTTTTTGTAATTTTCATAATAGGCTTACAAATTTTATTTTAAGTTAATGTATTGATTTACTTTTTAACTGCTTGTGTATTGCAGTGGGAGGAAGTGACGAAGGACTCTTTGGACAGAGCGGTCGTGTTGACCTTCAACTTTCATCTAACAAACTCGAAGGTGGTACACTGGAACTCTGTGTTATGGAAACGCCGACTGTATGTCCAAGTGCCAGACTGCGGCATGTGCGACGGATCGAAAGATTCGTAAGTCTTCCTGCTTTTTATGTTAGCACCTTGGTCAAGGGTGGTATGGAATTTGAAGTAAAAGTGTCTTTTTTTGGTAGGTTTTTGACTCTTCTCGAGTTTGCAGAAGATGAATTGCAATGCTCACATGTCATTGTGTGCTTCAATAAGAACAGGCCAGATAAAGGTGAGTAATCAAACTTTGTTTTTATTGGCATTTAAAATAAAATAATGCTCTTGGTATTTTGATGTTCAAGTTTTCAGATAATTGTTTTTCAATCTTGTTTTTTAAGTGTTAAAATGGCTTGAGGATAATCTAGTGCCGCTTTTTTATGTAAAAGGGCTTAAATAATCTAGTGCAGTCAACTCCAAATGTTGAAGTGCCTTGTTTACATTCTGACTTATGGCCTAATTTAAAAAACAAACTTGTTCAAAACCGTGTGACTAAAATTCCAGCTCGCAGGAGTCAGGACTATAACATACAGCATATAACAATTGTTGACTAACTTGTAGATTTTGCTTTTTTGGCTAGAATGACAAAATCAAGGTGCGATCAAAAAGTAGAAAATGTTTTTCCATTGTCTTCCAGTTCTTCACGATTTTATCTTGCGCTTGGCGCAGCTTGTTCTTTTTTGGACCTTGTGCCATAAAATCTAACAATCAATCCAGTTCTTCCCTTTAATTCTACATTCTTTTCCAGCTGCACTGGTCCGGACATTCATGTTCTTGGGGTTCTCCATGCTGGCTCCAGGCCACAAGCTCGCACCCAGCAATGCGAGCGAAGAGACATTCTGCATGATCTACATCATCGAAGAGTAGGACGTCACTTACCATTTCTTGGGGTCATCTGTCCCCAGGACACTTGATGCTTCCTTGAATGGGGCTCTTGAATTTTCCCACGCTTAACTTTCCAAAGTACTTTGGCTTTTTTTCTCGATTTTATTTATAACCCCTCTTTGCAAGTTGGCGGCCAGCCTCTTTGAGAGAATTTTAAGATTTAATATCCTAACCCTCGATTGCTTTTAACAGGACCTTACGCAAATTCCACGACGATTCTTATTGCTTGTGAGATATGAAGCTATTTATTTTACATTTAAACTTTCTATTTTGCTTTGGGACCAAGCTGTGTTCGGACCTTTCCTATCTTTTTGAAGCCCCTGTTCTTTGGAGAATTGCTTTTCTGTCATTGTAGCTCAACATGTTTGTTATTTTTTCCTTGTAGTTTCTTGATCTTGTAGTTATCTTCATTCCAAGATTAGATGTGTTGTCTTCGAAGCTTAATAGTTCTTGTTTTGTGGTAGTTGGGTGTAAATTTTTTACCCATTTTATGTGTACTTGGAAACATTTCTGTAATAAAGGATTCTAATAAAAATTAGCATCTTGTTTAATTTTTTTTCTGTTGTCGACTCCTTTTCTAACATTGTCAAATGTGTAAATTGGCATAGCTAATGCATCAATGTTAAATGAGTAACCACTTCAGAAGTCTATTCCTATAGAAGCTTTCTGGTAAATGTAAATTACCATTACTGAAGACTAAGAAATGTATGTCTTACCAGGACTCCTATTTTTCAACCTTGGCAACTGAGGGTATCTTAAATAAAATTGTCTCAAGCTCCTATTTTTAAAACTTAAGCGACATTTTAAAAAATCACCAAAGGAAAGATGAAAACTCCTTTTTAACTAATAGCAGACAGGGAAAGTTTTTTTATTTTTCTTTAGGGGAAATATGCCAATTGGTCGATTTCCCCTAAGGTAGGTCTTGGTGCCAAGCTATGAAAGAAACATTGGAATCTGGTTCCTAGATAATCTTAAAAAATATGAAGTTTTATTTTTAAAGTTTAAATTTCTCTTGGTGAGATCTCGATTGTCTGTTTCATACTTGGCTCATGTTGTGTTAAACCAATTCATTTTGTGTCTGAGCAACTGAAATACAGCTTAAGAAACTTTTCTGCTAATGTTTTGAAAGTGCTTTGACTGTGGCAGCCCTGTTCAATAGAGATCTAATTTGATTTGGGGCCATTATGCATGTAAACATAAAACAACCACTTGATTTTTTTTTCAAATTGTGTTGATTTTGGAAATGAAGCAAAATTTAAAAAGTTCAAATTTCTGAAATTACTTCTGGTAACAAATGCCAACATGTTCTATTGCTATGGTAAGAAACTGGTGATTTTAACTTCTCGCAGACTATCGATTATTTGGTGAAGATCGTTTCAAACCGTAAAGTAACCATTTTGTAAATGTAAAATAAATCATTTTAAGAGTTGATTTATAAAGGTATTAAGTGTCCTGCCCTGTTACTAACTTCAGTTTTACAGCTTAAGTATGTGATTCAGGAATAGTTTAGTTTTCCTCTTTTAAACTAGAAAGCTACATGTTTTTTAACAGTATATTTTTTACAGATGAAAAAATTGTTTTTTCAATTTCCGAAATGTTCCATTTCATCTCGCATGCAAATCTTAGATATATAAGCATTTTTATTTGAAAACGGCTTGAATAGCTGTAAAAAAGGTATATAAAATTGGAGAAAATACAAAGGAATATAAGGCTAGGGAATACAGGGTTAGTAAAGTTCAAGAGTAACGTGCATAAATTATCAAAGCGTTCGTAAACTTGAACTGTCTTCCACATCTACAAAAATATGATACAAGCCGCGAAAATAGACTAGCTTCTACTGTGAACTTATACATTCAAAGCAAAAGAATACCATCAAGTGACATTCACAGGAGTAGCTTTGATATCTTGTTACTTATGAATTTTACAATACTAAGTTTTGAGCTATGAAATATTCTGTAAGTGTTTTGGTTGATTTGCTAAAAGATCTGAAGGATACCTTCACTAGAAGAGTTATGAACATGTTTTTTAAGGTGTGAGTTTTTTTCAAACTTCGAGCACTAATATAAAAAACGGCATTTCTTTGGGACGAAACTAAGTTTATTTAATATGTACTTTTTACTATGTCATGGTTGAGAGTAGATGAAGCAGAGTTTGAAGTGGGATGTGCTATGTTAAGTAGAAAAACTGGTGCAAATTGGCATTCTATAGTTTTCCAAAATCAGTTTATAAATATGGGGCCGCAGTGACCCGTTTGGAAGAGTAATGGATTGGCAACAGGAGGATTGCGAGTATGAATCCAACCAAACACTTGTGTACAATGAGGGCTGGTGTGGAAGTTTGGAGAGAGGTGCCAGCTCAGGTGTTGCCTCGTCATGACTGATTAAAAATTACTTGTCCTGAATCTTTCCCTTTGGGATTTATCCCGAACCATCACCGCTTGTCCTTTTTTGGACCTTGTGCCATAAAATCCAACAATCAATGAACCCAGGCTGTCACCAATAGACCTTTGTGTTGCTCCAGTGTGACGTTAATTAAATATACCAATTCCAGTTTATAAATCCAACTGTTTTCACACTAAAAATATGGACCCAACAAGAGTTTTTGGCCAATTAAATCCAAAACGTTCAATTACTGCCTAATATATCCAGTTCATTATGTTACAACTCTATCCTCATACATTGATATGCATAGGAAATATTCACATTTAAAGGAATTGCTAAGTTCTGTGATCTATCAGGCCAGAAAGCTAAACAAATATTTGTGATAAGGTTCCTAAAAATATTGTAGGATCATTTGTAATTGTATGCTTTGAGCAAAGAAAGGTAGTGATTCATAGTGCAATTCTGTCAGTTTATGATGAATTTGAAGTATAACCCGATAAAATGAAAGTGACAATGCCCCCTGCTAGTTTCCGTTAAGTTAATTATTCATCCTAGCAGTTATCACAAAACTGATATTGTGAAGAACCTTATTGTCCCATAAAAGCATAACCTGCAACGATATTTTCCAAATGACTTGCATTTAAGGGGACTTTGAACCTAAAGAGCTAATTTCTTAAATATTAGTTATTTGATAATGTAAGTTGTGTAATTTTTCCAGAAATTTTTTTAAAAATTGCCTCCCAGTTTAAAAAAATTTCATGAATTTTTAACATTTTAAAATGCTGCTTCAATTTGCGGTATTTTGGTTTGACCCTTTTTAAACATACTTATAAAACCGTTCTGATGACTTAAGGATGGGATTTTGGTATTTCAAAATGGTTATTGAATTAAAAATTCGAAGGTGAAAAAAAAAATCCTCAAAAAACATGACAATTTAGCTTTTTCAAAAGTTTAATTTTAATAAAAGGTTTCTGTTCATTTTTATTAAAAATCCCATCCTTAGTTTCATTACTCTGATCATCAACATCTCGAAAATTTTAGGTGATTTGAAGCGTTATTAAAAAGCCTTAGCATTTTAACCTTTGCATTTTTATGGCATAGTGCGTGAAAAGTCGAAACTAAGAAAAATCAATTTAAAGGTTTTGTGTGTATTCAAACAAAACGTTTGAAAAATGTTATAAAGCAATTATTTTTTCTCGAATTACTATAACCCATATGTGCGTCTTACCCTTTTGAGGAAATATAACATTTTACCTTTATATAGTTAAAGGTGGCTGGAACAGCACAAAATATGGTGAAAATGAACTTTTGGTACAAAAAATTCTGTAAAACGAGTGCTTATGCATCGGTAAACTAATAAAAATCATTTTAAATATTTTAACAATGATTTAAAATGTTGAAAATTAATATTTAAATCACTTCAGACAAAAAGTATTAATTTCTATCATGAACAAAATTCGAAATTCTAATTGACAATTAAGAGCAGAAGTTTCCCAGAATACTCCGTCTTTGTAAATCATGATTTTACCCTTGTATCGGCCAGTTTTTGTTTTTTATTAGCAAATTTAAGAAGCTGTTTAACACTCTGAAATGTAGATAATCATCTGATTTGCAAAAGCACTTTTCTTACCAACAATGCTCACAGTTTGTAGTTTACATTTTCTTTATTCCTAAAGTGCTTTGCTGTTCTGAATGTTTTGGGCACTCCAAACTTAAGCCCTTCGTCATCTGACCGTGATTCAAAATTACTTGGTGTTGTCCTCGAACTTTCCCTTCGGGATTGTTCCCGGTCCGTTAATTAAATATACGTGACGTTAATTAAATATACAAATACCAAACTAAGCCCCAACTTACAAAAATAAATCATAAATACTTGGAAATACAAATATATATTTTGGAAACTTGACTATTATGAGACTGGATTTCACATTGAAGGCATTTTATCCAAGTATCACATCTTGCCAATCTTTGATATACATCCAGAATATATGGAAAAACAACCTCATTAATTGATTTTTCACACACTATGAGTTGGTAGGTATTTTAATTAACGTCACACTGGAGCAACAGAACGGGCTATTGGAGACTGTTCGGGATCAATCCCAAAGGGAAAGATCCGTGGATAGTACCACGTAATTTGGAAACACGGTCAGATGACGAGGCAACACCTGAGCTGGCACCCCACTCTCCAACCACACACTATGTGACCATGATATTTAAAAGCGACCCTAAAAGGTTTAGTTGATAAATTTGGTACCTAACAGCATTTTAATGAGTAGCGATGAGAGAAAAATCTCATTCCGAGTTAGTAAAACAAAAAAATATCTTAAAATTGTCGCAGGGACATAAAAGTTTGCAGAAACATTCTTCAGTGTATAAAGTACAATTTGGGACGAAAACAAAAATCGACATTTTGATCTTTTGGAGTCTCCAAATCTTCAATTCACAATTCGCAGAGATTAATCATCTGACCGTGATTCCAAATTGTCCTCCGATCTATCTCCTTCGGGATTGATCCCGCACCATCGCCAATAGCCCATTGTGTTGCTCCAGATTCAACTACCCAACTCACCGCAGAGATTTTTTTCTTTTTCATTCAGTAATTCCTTGATAGGCATGATATTTTTAATTAACGTCTCACTGGAGCAACAGATGAGCTCGCACCCCACTCTCCAAACTCCCACGCCGACGTGAGGACATTTGAGGCTACGACAGATTGCACTATCCCCCTTTGTACACGACGGTGTTTGGCTGGATGCGAACTCGCAACCCTCCGGTTGCTAATCCGTTGCACTTCCAATCGGGCCTTCAGTAATTGCTTGAAATTTACCCAATAGATTTTTTAAATTTAATGCATTTAAAAACCTCATCTATATAAATAAAAATTTAATGTTCGTTTGTTCCTAACGCAAAATCTCCCAGAATTTTTCACCGATTGCCTTGAAATTTTGCCACAACGTTGCATTCGAATACGCGCATGTTTGAGTCTACTTAGCTATATAAATAAAAATGTAACGCCAGGAGGAACTGGTAAAACGTTCCTAATTAAATTGATTCAGATCCCAAAATCACATTGCCTTAGCACTTGCGTCGTCCGGAATAGCTGCGACTTTGATACCAGGTGGAAGAACTGCTTTGAAATTGCCATTTGACATGCAATTCATTGAATCCCCCACGTGTAACATTTCCAAAGCATCCAGCATGGGAAAAGTATTGCAAAAATGCAAACTTATCGTTTGGGATGAATGCACAATGGCAATCTTTCTTTTCAATTTAACCAGATGAGCCACAGCAACGCGTGGCCCGGTACAGATAGTATAAAATAAAAATAGTTCAAATAATTAAAAAATTGCCATATGTATTAAGGTAGGTATTTTAAATTAACGTCTCAGGGGTGCAACACAACGGGCTAGTATGAAGTGGCTAGATAGGTAGTTGAATTAACGTCGCACTGCAGCAACACAACCCGCCATTAGTGACTGTCCTGTTGGTTTGTTGGGGTTTTATGGCGTTATTTGGCCATGCTGCGCCAGACATAATATCAATCGATACACACAATGAAAGATTCACTGACACGAAGAGAGAAATTCACCCTGGGAAGCGACTGTCCGGAATCAATCCAGAAGAGGAAAGACCGTAGGACAATACCACGTAATTTCGGACCACGGTCAGATGAGAAGTCGATCCCTGAACTGGCATAAAAAAGGACAACAGATAACCTGCTTTAAGAATTGGAATTGTTTCCGCAGTACGTACTCTATTCGTAGAGTACGTTTCTGACCCCGACAAAGGAAGAGCATGGGCTTATCGAGACTACGGACCATCGGTGCTCGCGTTGGACGAAATAGACCGAAGTGATGGAATCGGTAGGTGGAGGAGAAACGAACTGAGCGATTGAAGCAACCTTGTCATTCCACAAACATCCTTTGCGTGTGGATATTACAGATCGTACTGCAATTTCAAGAACCCAAGCTGCAGAATAAGGGCGTGTTTCCCAACACCCCTTGTCAGCACGTATAGTTCGACGTCGTCTGCAGCAGCGGGGAGTTTTTCAAGCCGTCCATTACTGCTACTACCTTTTGACTCTTCACAAGCGTCTGCAATACATAGAACGCAGCACATGGACAAACGAATGGCATGGCGCCGTCTTTTCAGAAGATTCTCGATTCTATTTACAGCAGCACGATGGTCGCATCCGACTCTCGTGACACTGCTTCGATAGACTACATGACGCATTATGCACCGCCATATTGGTCTATAACCTGGCTTTATTGTACGGGACACGCCATTGGATTATACTCCTGGGACCGCGGTAGTCTAGTTGGAAGAGCAACGGAGGGTTGCGAGTTTTATACTCGGTCCAGCCAAAGACCGTCGTGTACACGGGGGCTGGTAACGGTCCGGGATCAAACCCGAAAGGAAAGATCCTAGGGCACCACGTAATTTTGAACCACGGTCAGATGATGAGGGCAGCACCTGAGCTGTGTGGCACCCCACTCTCCAAACGTCCATATCACGCCAACGTGAGGACATTTGAGGGAAAAAGACAGATTTAATTTTTACTAACCTCACGATCACGACGTTTCGAAATCGGGCTGCGGTGGCCCGGTTGGAAGAGTAACGGACTAGCAACCGGAGGGTTGCGAGTGTTCGAATCCAGCCAAATACCGTCGTGTACAAAAGGAGCTGGGGAACGTTAAATCTGTCGTGGCCTCAAATGTACTCACGTTGGCGTGGTGTGGAAGTTTGGACAGTGGGGTGCCAGCTCAAGTGTTGCCTCGTCATCTGACCATGGTCCAAAATTACCTGGTGTTGTCCTCGGATCTTTTCCCTTTGGAATTGATCCCGGACCGTCACCAATAGCCCGTTGTGTTGCTCCAGTGTGGCGTTAATTAAAATACCTTCCTACCGTTTCGAAGTCGCCGCTGGTTTGTAGAAGACATCTTGAAATCGGCGTTTCTACTCCGGTAAGTATATAAATTAAAGTCGCACTGGGTGCAACACAACGTACTATTGGCGTCGGTCCGGGATCAGACCCGAAGGGAAAGATCCGAGGACACCACCACGTAATTTTCAACCATGGTCAGATGAGGAGGCAGCACCTGAGCTGCTTCTCCAAACTTCCACATTTGAGGCCACCAGATTTAACGCGCACCAACCTCTTTGTACACGACGTTCTTTTGGTTGGATTCGAACTCTCAACGCTCCGGTTGCTAATCATTCACTCTTCCAACCGGACTACAGTGGCCTCCGTTTCCACACCGGACGCATATATCTAGATGTATTGCAACGTTAACTTCGTGGGTGATATCATTTTGTGTGTACAGCCTCCCGTTATATAATGGGAAATCGACTCGGAAATGAAACACGTTGCTTTCTACCTAACTGCAGAGGAAGCTGCGAATTTCCCGTCGACTGAACGACCCTTTTATGCGTTCTTTAGAGCCTCAGCTTACGAACGCAAACAACTTCTTGAATCGGAGCTGATTGTTTTTCAAGTTGGATAAACCCATTAAGGGCGATTGCTGTTGCTTGCAGATATTCTACGAAATCAGTGAAACTTATGACTGTCTCCGTACCTCAAACGACATAAGCGGTTTAGAGCAGAAACCAAGGACTTTTTTTCAACGTTTATTGGTTCGTTGCAGCACTGGGTCCCTCGGCAGAGATTCGTGTGTCCCAAAAAAGGGGCCGCGGAGGAGTAACGGATTAGCAATTTCGAATTCAACCAAAGACCGCCGTGTACAGAAGGGGCTGAACCGTGGTTCAAAATCACGTGGTGTTGTCCTCAATCTTTCCCTTGGGGATTGATCCAGAACCGTCTACAATACCGTTGTGTTGCTTCAGTGCGAGGTTAATTAAAATGCCTACCATACCCAAAAAGAGGTTCATCAGGTAGGTATTTCAATTAACGTCGCACTGAAGCAACACTTCCCTCCCTGGGTGTATTTCTCTCTTCTGTGTCTCAGTAAAACTTTCATTGTGTGTGTTTGTCTATTTCTTCATTTCTATGTCTTGTGTCTGGCCAAATATGTCCTCGCGCCATAAAAACCCAATCAATGGAGCAACAAACACAACGGACTATTGATGACGGTCCGGGATCAATCCCAAAGGGAAAGATCCGAGGACACAACCACGTAATTTTGAACCATGCTCAGATGAAGAGGCAGCACCTGAGCTGGCATCCCACTCTCCAAACTTCCACACCACGCCAACGTGAGGACATTTGAGGCCACGACAGATTTTCCAACCGGGAAGTGTCTCCCATCAGATTTCCTTCAATAATTTGTCACGTTGGCGTGGAAGTTTGGAAAGTGGTGTGCCAGTTCAGATGTTGACCTCGTCATCTGACCGTGATGTCTTTCCCTTCGAGATAGGTCCCGGATCTTCGCTAATAGCCCGCTGTGTTCCTCCAGTGCGACGTTAATTTAAAATACCTACCTACCAATCTTCAATAACTTGAACTATGAAAGCTATAAAGAATATAACTTAGTTTTGCTGGAGATCTTTCAATATATGCAATCATTAGGTGTGTGCAAAATTGTGGAATAGTCCACAATTTTGAACACACCTAAATTTCCGAAATATGTTATTTTAAGGGACAAATTTCCGAAATATGTTATTTTAAGGGACAAATTTCCGAAATATGTTTTCGTCATCTGACCGTGGTTCAAAATTACGTGGTGTTGTCCTCGGATCTTTCCCTTTGGGATTGATCCCGGACCGTCACCAATAGCCCATTGTGTTGCTCCAGTGTGACGTTAATTGAAATACCCTACCCCCCGAAATATGTTATTTTGAGGGAGATTCCAAATGTATTTATCATCATAAAATACATAAAGCAGCTGCTGTAGCCCAGCTGGTAGAGTCGCAGATTAACAACAGGAGAGTTGCGAGTTCTAATCTCTATCCAACCAAAGACGTTAAATCTCTCGTGGCTTCAAATGCCCTTGCGTTGGTGGGATGTGGAAGTTTGGAGAGTGGGGTGCCAACTCAGGTGATAACCCTGTGGTCATCTGATCGTCTGCAGAGAAACAAAAAGTGCATAAATAGTGTAAATCTCTGATGACAAAAATAAATTTTGCAACACTTCCAAAGCATCAGTGTCTGTGTGACATCCAAAGAACATTCAAAACCGACAAATATTTACGTATCGTGGAAAGCACTGGCCGATACATTTAAAAGAACATGCACTGGATATCTTTCTGATGACCAGTGTAGCTGATCATCTAACCGTGATTCAAATTTACGTGGCGTTGTCCTCCCTTTCCCTTCTAGTTTGATTCCGGATTGTCTTCAATAACCCGTTGTGTTGCTCCAGTGTGACGTTAATTAACTATCTACTTATCTTGCGCTTCCTGTTTAAATTCAGAGTTGTAGTCGGCGCAAATTCGATTCCTGTCTGGTGCATTTCTCTCTTCTGTGTCAGTAAAATTTTCATTGTGAGTGTCTATTACTTGATGTTATGTGGCCATAAAACCCTCAAACCAACCCATATAAATTCAGCTTAATACTTAGCGTTACGTTTCGTATCTCGGTATCCGTTAACAGGTGTTTATCATAGCGTCTACCCTTTAGACTTCCTAGTTAGATTACAAAATGCAACTCGACAACACTAGCTTCGATTACAGCAGATCGTCAACATTAAAAAACTACTTTAGAGCTGAATCCAATGACTCATGCAAGAATTGGCCAAAAGAGCAATTTTAATTAACACTAAGCACAAGACAAAACAATTACAAGAATAAACAAACATAAAAAAGTAACATCTCGGGGAACAAAACTTCAGCGCGTCAGTCCTACGCTAGCCTTGGGAAACAACTAGAGAAAAAGGGTTCATTCTCTTTCGCGGAGAGTGTGTCACGTGGTCCGCCATCGCCAATCAAGGCGCATATCGCTGAGATACACGTTAAGGGGCTGATGCGTTACAACCTCCCCCTCTAGCTCCGACGACGTCCCGACGAGGAGTCAGCATTACGTGCTTTAGGAGGGCGTCCTCTCTTTCTTAATGGGACCACAGGAGTACTGTCAGTAGCTTTACATGCCTTGAGAGCTGAAGAGTGATAAACTCCTATAGGTGTGGTTGGATTTTTGGGATCTGCAATTTCATAAGTTGTAGGTGACCGTTGTGTGAGCACCACGTAAGGTCCGTCACGTCGAGGCATGAATTTGGCAGTCCTTTTATTTTCTGCGTTACTCACAGGGTGCATGGTGACCCAAACGTGATCACCAGTATTGATCCGATGTTCTATAAAAGGGGTAGGCTCTTCCCGTAGCTTGAAGGTAGACTCAAATTTTTCCAACAAACCATTCATCTTTCTGCGCTGATCGGACGTTAAATGTTCTCCTTCATCAGAACGCAGTGAGCTTGGTGATATAGCTTGGCTGTATGAGAGTTGCTGGTTGCAGCTTGAACGTTCATCTTCTTCATGAAAATTTTCTTTGTTGCTACAGTTGTCGACAGGCTGTTGACTCTTTACTGGTGGGTCTTCAACAGATAGAAGATATTTTACAGGGATATCTTTCTTGAAACCAATCTTCCGACAGGGATTGTCAGAGAAATGCCAATTTTTGTTCTTCATGTCTAGAACAATTCCGGACTTTTCCAAAAAGTCGGTTCCTAGTAGAGTACGATTCTTTTTTGCATTTGGTAATGCCAGTAAATTCAGCGAGACTGATTTTCCTTCAATCTCTATTTTCACCATGGCGGTGCAAGCCTCTTCAGTTGTTTGACAGCCATTTGCCAAAGTCATTGTTACTACTTCTCTTTGGAACTCTACTCCTCTCTTTTTTAATTGGTGGTACATGATCTCTCCAGCGACTGTTCTGCTGGCACCACTATCAACACAAACCCTGGCTCTTACTCCCGATATACAGATATCTATTAGCGCTAACGGGGATGCATCGGTGTGACAGGTATACATGCGGATAGAGTTCGCTTGGAATGGCTCCCTTCTTGTCGATGACGAACAGTTTTTGCATTTTGATTTGATGGTTCCTGGTGCTCCACATCCGTAGCACGATATTTCTTTCTTCTCTTCCATACCCCTTGGTGTAATTCTGCCTTGTGAAAAGGAGTCCCTCCTACTTTGACTGAGGACCCCGGGATCCCGCCTACTGTTACTGGGAATCCCTGGCAGACTTTGTCTATTATCTCTTTGTTCCAATTGTGATTGTTGGGTTCTATAGTAATTTCTTTTTTGGAACACGGGTTTTGTTTCATGTTGCTTCGGGTTGACAGTACGTAAGTTGTCGTAACTGTCCATCTTCTCCACTAGGTCACTTGGGGTGACCCATTCGCTCCATACGTCCAAGAAATGGTTCTTAACCTCTGAAGGAACACGTTTCTTCATTTGATCCAGGATCATGAGGTCTTTCAATTTCTCAAAATCCGTTATGTTCAATTCTGCTAGCCATGCTTCAAAATAGCTACGCAGTTCAAAATGGAAGTCCTTCCATGTGCTCTCAGGACTTTTCTTGTGAGTTGCGAAGAGCTGTCGCATTCTCTCAGCACTTAATTTAAATCTCTGAAGCAGCATTGTTCTAATGTGATCAAAATCATGAGCCTTCTGTTCTGGTTCTCTGGCGATGAGTTGTGCCACGCTATTAGGTAATAGGCCCAGGAGATAGGCAACCCAGTTATGTCTCCCTACTTTAAGAACTTTCATCTGTCGCTCGAATAACTGAAGAAACAATGTCATATCACCATCATTCGGATCAAAATCAGGTAGCAACTTTTTCAAGTTAAAGTTGGGTTGATGGTCTGCAGACAGATGATTAAAACCAGAGACCTGCTCCAATTTCTGTGATTCTACCTGCAGACGGAGTCTTTCCAACTCGTACGCTCTTTCCCGTTCTATTCTTTCATTTTCCCGTTCTATTCTTTCCTTTTCCTCAGCCTTTTCCCGTTCTATTCTTTCCTTTTCCTCAGCCTTTTCCCGTTCTATTCTTTCATTTTCACGTGCTATTCTTTCTTTTTCTTCTGCTTTCTCTTTTGCACGGTTTTCGCTTATAGACAGAAGCAGATTTTTCGTGAAGTCTTCATCATAACTTTCATCTCCAGTGATAAATCTTTTTATATCAACTACTCTAGCATCAGCAGGTATTTCGATGCCGAGTTCATTCGCCAACTCTATCAGATCACATTTAAGAGCTCTTGCCAAATAAGACATCTTTAGGTTACGAAGTGTACAAATAATTTTGAAAACGAAAGTAAACAAGTTCAGTAAATTTTTTTTTTTAATATATCCCACACAGTTTGTTTTCAAGAAAAAAATTAAATTAATAATGACCACTTCTTATAGGTACTACTTGTTTAGCATTGTTAAACAAATTACTTTTAAAACATAAACATTTGTCCAATAACACTTAAACACATATTATTTATGAACATTAAATTCCAAAACACTTTTCAATATTCAAAACCAACACATTAGATAACATTCCACTCGTGAGTTAGTCTTATTTCAATAATACCTCAAAAGAAATAATAAATTCCCGTAATATTTCAAAATTCCAAAAGAATACCAATGCTTAAACAAAATGAAATCTATATTTCCTAATATCTAATCCTTAAAGGCATAATATAAACACATTTCTGCGCACGTTGCACTTGCTTCATACATATATTAACAAAACCAATAACTCTCAAAAGGAAATCGCAATGTAGCTCAAAAACAAAATAAAGAAAAAAATCGCTTTACACATCAAGAAAGGTTTTTCTTTTTAATGCAGCTGGCAGAAAACAGACCTTGAATCTATTGAGTTATGACTCATGAACATGACCGAATCAGAATGCGATCGGTTCTTGCACTTTTCAAACGAAATAACGCTGTTGTGGCTTTCGTTTTTGAACACAATTAATTCACACCACTTATTAATTTTACAAAGTAGCTTATTACAAAATGAATACACATAACGTATTTTCAAAAAACCTATTCTAGCAGTACACTTAATCAAAACAATACTACTTTGCACTTTTACTTTTAAGAACAAAACTTTTCATAAAACACAAATACTTTTCACAAAACACAAATACTTTGCACTTGTGAACCAAAGGAATAATAACATTTAAAGAAGTGATTTCACACTATATTTTAAACAAGAATACTGTTTGAACACAAAACGAAACTTCAAAATTCTGTTGCTGGACACTGGTTGGCCAAATCGAAAGTACTGCTAGACAAGAATGATTTTAAACAAATTAAAATAAACTTATCTCATTCTTCATCACCACTTGGGGATACGAGCATAAGGATGATCCGTGGAAGGGATTTCCACCTATATTCAATAGGATACACCTGGGATGAGGCTTCCTAAAATAGTGAGTTCGATGCCGCTGCAGAACACTAAAACCATGGCTTTTCCTACCAGTATGCTAACTCGGGATGAGTTTCTAAACATCAATGAAACACAGGGTGTGTTTTTCTTTCAATACCAACAGTATTGGACCTAGATTCCTGAACAAAAAACGAGTTGTTCCCAAAGGCCACAAGATTGGGCGTCAATTTTAGAGCTGAATCCAATGACTCATGCAAGAATTGGCCAAAAGAGCAATTTTAATTAACACTAAGCACAAGACAAAACAATTACAAGAATAAACAAACATAAAAAAGTAACATCTCGGGGAACAAAACTTCAGCGCGTCAGTCCTACGCTAGCCTTGGGAAACAACTAGAGAAAAAGGGTTCATTCTCTTTCGCGGAGAGTGTGTCACGTGGTCCGCCATCGTCAATCAAGGCGCATATCGCTGAGATACACGTTAAGGGGCTGATGCGTTACACTACCAGTATTTTTTTATCTGCTCCTTACCCTTGGTATTTGCTTCCTTCCGGAGAGAATAAAAACGAATTAATATCAAAAATAATTTAATAAAAGAAACTTGGACATGACTCCCGACATGTCAAAAGAAAAAGCTTAGAAAGTCCTCTAAAATTTTTAATGTTCGATCATGTGAGCATCATGTGCGAATCATGTGAGCATCTGCCACCGCCTCCCTCAGAACGCATCCACACCAAACCACTGACGACTTTGCTGGATCAAGTCCGAAAGGCTTCTCAGCAGAAAGCCTGGTCAGGTTGCCACAACGATAACCCTAATGCATCAGATATGAAACTTAAGTATCAGAGCCTCATCTGTTAATCGAGATCTAACAATACTTAAAATTTTTAACTGGTTGACCAACTCGATTTACATTGTCCCAGTTGGGTAAATACAGGGTTATTCAAAATGAATCATACGATTTCAAAATGCTATATTTTCATAAATAAACGACACAGAATGATAAGTGATACATGAATACAAAGGAAAAATATGGAAGTTTTTTACAAGTGTTTTCGATATTACGTTACACGTATAATGTCAAGACGGTATGTAATTTTTGCCTCATTTTCATAAATAAACGACACAGAATGATAAGTGATACATGAATACAAAGGAAAAATATGGAAGTTTTTTACAAGTGTTTTCGATATTACGTTACACGTATAATGTCAAGACGGTATGTAATTTTTGCCTCATTTTCATAAATAAACGACACAGAATGATAAGTGATACATGAATACAAAGGAAAAATATTGAAGTTTTTTACGTGTTTTCGATATTACGTTACACGTATAATGTCAAGACGGTATGTAATTTTTGCCTCATTTTCATAAATAAACGACACAGAATGATAAGTGATACATGAATACAAAGGAAAAATATGGAAGTTTTTTACAAGTGTTTTCGATATTACGTTACACGTATAATGTCAAGACGGTATGTAATTTTTGCCTCATTTTCATAAATAAACGACACAGAATGATAAGTGATACATGAATACAAAGGAAAAATATTGAAGTTTTTTACGTGTTTTCGATATTACGTTACACGTATAATGTCAAGACGGTATGTAATTTTTGCCTCATTTTCATAAATAAACGACACAGAATGATAAGTGATACATGAATACAAAGGAAAAATATTGAAGTTTTTTACGTGTTTTCGATATTACGTTACACGTATAATGTCAAGACGGTATGTAATTTTTGCCTCATTTTCATAAATAAACGACACAGAATGATAAGTGATACATGAATACAAAGGAAAAATATGGAAGTTTTTTACGTGTTTTCGATATTACGTTACACGTATAATGTCAAGACGGTATGTAATTTTTGCCTCATTTTCATAAATAAACGACACAGAATGATAAGTGATACATGAATACAAAGGAAAAATATTGAAGTTTTTTACGTGTTTTCGATATTACGTTACACGTATAATGTCAAGACGGTATGTAATTTTTGCCTCATTTTCATAAATAAACGACACAGAATGATAAGTGATACATGAATACAAAGGAAAAATATTGAAGTTTTTTACGTATTTTCGATATTACGTTACACGTATAATGTCAAGACGGTATGTAATTTTTGCCTCATTTTCATAAATAAACGACACAGAATGATAAGTGATACATGAATACAAAGGAAAAATATGGAAGTTTTTTACAAGTGTTTTCGATATTACGTTACACGTATAATGTCAAGACGGTATGTAATTTTTGCCTCATTTTCATAAATAAACGACACAGAATGATAAGTGATACATGAATACAAAGGAAAAATATTGAAGTTTTTTACGTGTTTTCGATATTACGTTACACGTATAATGTCAAGACGGTATGTAATTTTTGCCTCATTTTCATAAATAAACGACACAGAATGATAAGTGATACATGAATACAAAGGAAAAATATGGAAGTTTTTTACAAGTGTTTTCGATATTACGTTACACGTATAATGTCAAGACGGTATGTAATTTTTGCCTCATTTTCATAAATAAACGACACAGAATGATAAGTGATACATGAATACAAAGGAAAAATATGGAAGTTTTTTACAAGTGTTTTCGATATTACGTTACACGTATAATGTCAAGACGGTATGTAATTTTTGCCTCATTTTCATAAATAAACGACACAGAATGATAAGTGATACATGAATACAAAGGAAAAATATGGAAGTTTTTTACAAGTGTTTTCGATATTACGTTACACGTATAATGTCAAGACGGTATGTAATTTTTGCCTCATTTTCATAAATAAACGACACAGAATGATAAGTGATACATGAATACAAAGGAAAAATATGGAAGTTTTTTACAAGTGTTTTCGATATTACGTTACACGTATAATGTCAAGACGGTATGTAATTTTTGCCTCATTTTCATAAATAAACGACACAGAATGATAAGTGATACATGAATACAAAGGAAAAATATGGAAGTTTTTTACAAGTGTTTTCGATATTACGTTACACGTATAATGTCAAGACGGTATGTAATTTTTGCCTCATTTTCATAAATAAACGACACAGAATGATAAGTGATACATGAATACAAAGGAAAAATATGGAAGTTTTTTACAAGTGTTTTCGATATTACGTTACACGTATAATGTCAAGACGGTATGTAATTTTTGCCTCATTTTCATAAATAAACGACACAGAATGATAAGTGATACATGAATACAAAGGAAAAATATGGAAGTTTTTTACAAGTGTTTTCGATATTACGTTACACGTATAATGTCAAGACGGTATGTAATTTTTGCCTCATTTTCATAAATAAACGACACAGAATGATAAGTGATACATGAATACAAAGGAAAAATATGGAAGTATTTTACAAGTGTTTTCGATATTACGTTACACGTATAATGTCAAGACGGTATGTAATTTTTGCCTCATTTTCATAAATAAACGACACAGAATGATAAGTGATACATGAATACAAAGGAAAAATATGGAAGTTTTTTACAAGTGTTTTCGATATTACGTTACACGTATAATGTCAAGACGGTATGTAATTTTTGCCTCATTTTCATAAATAAACGACACAGAATGATAAGTGATACATGAATACAAAGGAAAAATATTGAAGTTTTTTACGTGTTTTCGATATTACGTTACACGTATAATGTCAAGACGGTATGTAATTTTTGCCTCATTTTCATAAATAAACGACACAGAATGATAAGTGATACATGACAAAGGAAAAATATGGAAGTTTTTTACAAGTGTTTTCGATATTACGTTACACGTATAATGTCAAGACGGTATGTAATTTTTGCCTCATTTTCATAAATAAACGACACAGAATGATAAGTGATACATGAATACAAAGGAAAAATATGGAAGTTTTTTACAAGTGTTTTCGATATTACGTTACACGTATAATGTCAAGACGGTATGTAATTTTTGCCTCATTTTCATAAATAAACGACACAGAATGATAAGTGATACATGAATACAAAGGAAAAATATTGAAGTTTTTTACGTGTTTTCGATATTACGTTACACGTATAATGTCAAGACGGTATGTAATTTTTGCCTCATTTTCATAAATAAACGACACAGAATGATAAGTGATACATGAATACAAAGGAAAAATATTGAAGTTTTTTACGTGTTTTCGATATTACGTTACACGTATAATGTCAAGACGGTATGTAATTTTTGCCTCATTTTCATAAATAAACGACACAGAATGATAAGTGATAAATGAATACAAAGGAAAAATATGGAAGTTTTTTACAAGTGTTTTCGATATTACGTTACACGTATAATGTCAAGACGGTATGTAATTTTTGCCTCATTTTCATAAATAAACGACACAGAATGATAAGTGATACATGAATACAAAGGAAAAATATGGAAGTTTTTTACAAGTGTTTTCGATATTACGTTACACGTATAATGTCAAGACGGTATGTAATTTTTGCCTCATCTTCATAAATAAACGACACAGAATGATAAGTGATACATGAATACAAAGGAAAAATATTGAAGTTTTTTACGTATTTTCGATATTACGTTACACGTATAATGTCAAGACGGTATGTAATTTTTGCCTCATTTTCATAAATAAACGACACAGAATGATAAGTGATACATGAATACAAAGGAAAAATATGGAAGTTTTTTACGTGTTTTCGATATTACGTTACACGTATAATGTCAAGACGGTATGTAATTTTTGCCTCATTTTCATAAATAATTGACACAGAATGATAAGTGATACATGAATACAAAGGAAAAATATGTAAGTTTTTTACAAGTGTTTTCGATATTACGTTACACGTATAATGTCAAGACGGTATGTAATTTTTGCCTCATTTTCATAAATAAACGACACAGAATGATAAGTGATACATGAATACAAAGGAAAAATATGGAAGTTTTTTACAAGTGTTTTCGATATTACGTTACACGTATAATGTCAAGACGGTATGTAATTTTTGCCTCATTTTCATAAATAAACGACACAGAATGATAAGTGATACATGAATACAAAGGAAAAATATGGAAGTTTTTTACAAGTGTTTTCGATATTACGTTACACGTATAATGTCAAGACGGTATGTAATTTTTGCCTCATTTTCATAAATAAACGACACAGAATGATAAGTGATACATGAATACAAAGGAAAAATATTGAAGTTTTTTACGTGTTTTCGATATTACGTTACACGTATAATGTCAAGACGGTATGTAATTTTTGCCTCATTTTCATAAATAAACGACACAGAATGATAAGTGATACATGAATACAAAGGAAAAATATGGAAGTTTTTTACGTGTTTTCGATATTACGTTACACGTATAATGTCAAGACGGTATGTAATTTTTGCCTCATTTTCATAAATAAACGACACAGAATGATAAGTGATACATGAATACAAAGGAAAAATATTGAAGTTTTTTACGTATTTTCGATATTACGTTACACGTATAATGTCAAGACGGTATGTAATTTTTGCCTCATTTTCATAAATAAACGACACAGAATGATAAGTGATACATGAATACAAAGGAAAAATATTGAAGTTTTTTACGTGTTTTCGATATTACGTTACACGTATAATGTCGAGACGGTATGTAATTTTTGCCTCATTTTCATAAATAAACGACACAGAATGATAAGTGATACATGAATACAAAGGAAAAATATGGAAGTTTTTTACAAGTGTTTTCGATATTACGTTACACGTATAATGTCAAGACGGTATGTAATTTTTGCCTCATTTTCATAAATAAACGACACAGAATGATAAGTGATACATGAATACAAAGGAAAAATATGGAAGTTTTTTACAAGTGTTTTCGATATTACGTTACACGTATAATGTCAAGACGGTATGTAATTTTTGCCTCATTTTCATAAATAAACGACACAGAATGATAAGTGATACATGAATACAAAGGAAAAATATGGAAGTTTTTTACAAGTGTTTTCGATATTACGTTACACGTATAATGTCAAGACGGTATGTAATTTTTGCCTCATTTTCATAAATAAACGACACAGAATGATAAGTGATACATGAATACAAAGGAAAAATATGGAAGTTTTTTACAAGTGTTTTCGATATTACGTTACACGTATAATGTCAAGACGGTATGTAATTTTTGCCTCATTTTCATAAATAAACGACACAGAATGATAAGTGATACATGAATACAAAGGAAAAATATGGAAGTTTTTTACAAGTGTTTTCGATATTACGTTACACGTATAATGTCAAGACGGTATGTAATTTTTGCCTCATTTTCATAAATAAACGACACAGAATGATAAGTGATACATGAATACAAAGGAAAAATATGGAAGTTTTTTACAAGTGTTTTCGATATTACGTTACACGTATAATGTCAAGACGGTATGTAATTTTTGCCTCATTTTCATAAATAAACGACACAGAATGATAAGTGATACATGAATACAAAGGAAAAATATTGAAGTTTTTTACGTGTTTTCGATATTACGTTACACGTATAATGTCAAGACGGTATGTAATTTTTGCCTCATTTTCATAAATAAACGACACAGAATGATAAGTGATACATGAATACAAAGGAAAAATATTGAAGTTTTTTACGTGTTTTCGATATTACGTTACACGTATAATGTCAAGACGGTATGTAATTTTTGCCTCATTTTCATAAATAAACGACACAGAATGATAAGTGATACATGAATACAAAGGAAAAATATGGAAGTTTTTTACAAGTGTTTTCGATATTACGTTACACGTATAATGTCAAGACGGTATGTAATTTTTGCCTCATTTTCATAAATAAACGACACAGAATGATAAGTGATACATGAATACAAAGGAAAAATATGGAAGTTTTTTACAAGTGTTTTCGATATTACGTTACACGTATAATGTCAAGACGGTATGTAATTTTTGCCTCATTTTCATAAATAAACGACACAGAATGATAAGTGATACATGAATACAAAGGAAAAATATTGAAGTTTTTTACGTGTTTTCGATATTACGTTACACGTATAATGTCAAGACGGTATGTAATTTTTGCCTCATTTTCATAAATAAACGACACAGAATGATAAGTGATACATGAATACAAAGGAAAAATATGGAAGTTTTTTACGTGTTTTCGATATTACGTTACACGTATAATGTCAAGACGGTATGTAATTTTTGCCTCATTTTCATAAATAATTGACACAGAATGATAAGTGATACATGAATACAAAGGAAAAATATTGAAGTTTTTTACGTGTTTTCGATATTACGTTACACGTATAATGTCAAGACGGTATGTAATTTTTGCCTCATTTTCATAAATAAACGACACAGAATGATAAGTGATACATGAATACAAAGGAAAAATATGGAAGTTTTTTACAAGTGTTTTCGATATTACGTTACACGTATAATGTCAAGACGGTATGTAATTTTTGCCTCATTTTCATAAATAAACGACACAGAATGATAAGTGATACATGAATACAAAGGAAAAATATGGAAGTTTTTTACAAGTGTTTTCGATATTACGTTACACGTATAATGTCAAGACGGTATGTAATTTTTGCCTCATTTTCATAAATAAACGACACAGAATGATAAGTGATACATGAATACAAAGGAAAAATATGGAAGTTTTTTACAAGTGTTTTCGATATTACGTTACACGTATAATGTCAAGACGGTATGTAATTTTTGCCTCATTTTCATAAATAAACGACACAGAATGATAAGTGATACATGAATACAAAGGAAAAATATTGAAGTTTTTTACGTGTTTTCGATATTACGTTACACGTATAATGTCAAGACGGTATGTAATTTTTGCCTCATTTTCATAAATAAACGACACAGAATGATAAGTGATACATGAATACAAAGGAAAAATATGGAAGTTTTTTACGTGTTTTCGATATTACGTTACACGTATAATGTCAAGACGGTATGTAATTTTTGCCTCATTTTCATAAATAAACGACACAGAATGATAAGTGATACATGAATACAAAGGAAAAATATTGAAGTTTTTTACGTATTTTCGATATTACGTTACACGTATAATGTCAAGACGGTATGTAATTTTTGCCTCATTTTCATAAATAAACGACACAGAATGATAAGTGATACATGAATACAAAGGAAAAATATTGAAGTTTTTTACGTGTTTTCGATATTACGTTACACGTATAATGTCGAGACGGTATGTAATTTTTGCCTCATTTTCATAAATAAACGACACAGAATGATAAGTGATACATGAATACAAAGGAAAAATATGGAAGTTTTTTACGTGTTTTCGATATTACGTTACACGTATAATGTCAAGACGGTATGTAATTTTTGCCTCATTTTCATAAATAAACGACACAGAATGATAAGTGATACATGAATACAAAGGAAAAATATGGAAGTTTTTTACAAGTGTTTTCGATATTACGTTACACGTATAATGTCAAGACGGTATGTAATTTTTGCCTCATTTTCATAAATAAACGACACAGAATGATAAGTGATACATGAATACAAAGGAAAAATATTGAAGTTTTTTACAAGTGTTTTCGATATTACGTTACACGTATAATGTCAAGACGGTATGTAATTTTTGCCTCATTTTCATAAATAAACGACACAGAATGATAAGTGATACATGAATACAAAGGAAAAATATTGAAGTTTTTTACGTGTTTTCGATATTACGTTACACGTATAATGTCAAGACGGTATGTAATTTTTGCCTCATTTTCATAAATAAACGACACAGAATGATAAGTGATACATGAATACAAAGGAAAAATATGGAAGTTTTTTACAAGTGTTTTCGATATTACGTTACACGTATAATGTCAAGACGGTATGTAATTTTTGCCTCATTTTCATAAATAAACGACACAGAATGATAAGTGATACATGAATACAAAGGAAAAATATGGAAGTTTTTTACAAGTGTTTTCGATATTACGTTACACGTATAATGTCAAGACGGTATGTAATTTTTGCCTCATTTTCATAAATAAACGACACAGAATGATAAGTGATACATGAATACAAAGGAAAAATATGGAAGTTTTTTACAAGTGTTTTCGATATTACGTTACACGTATAATGTCAAGACGGTATGTAATTTTTGCCTCATTTTCATAAATAAACGACACAGAATGATAAGTGATACATGAATACAAAGGAAAAATATGGAAGTTTTTTACAAGTGTTTTCGATATTACGTTACACGTATAATGTCAAGACGGTATGTAATTTTTGCCTCAACACTCGCCAAACAGAAGGCTGAGGCCCAGTTCTCGACTGGCGCAAACAGTCGATTTCGTTGGGTTTCGTAGAAAAGTGTCTCACTCTTTCATCATTTTCCGCAGATATGCCTGGTCGCCTCCCACTTTTCCCTTTACAAAGACATCCACTGCTCTCAAACTGATGATACCACCTTCGAATACTCTGAGCCGTAGGTGGATTAATTCGGTACTTTTTACGAAATTCACGCTGAACGGTGATTACAGATCCACATCGCGCAAACGACAGCACACAAAAGCTTTCGGACGCCATTATCAAGCTTCTAAAACAGCTTTCGTGAAATAGCTTCACGAAGAACACACGAGCGCCATCTATTCTTCACAATATAAAACTTCCATATTTCCCCTTTGTATTCATGTATTACTTATCCTGTGTCGTTTATTTTTGAAAATATGGAATTTTGAATAACCCTGTACAGAGTGAACCGGACCGTCGCCAACAGCCCTTTGTGTTGCTCCACTGCGACGTTGATTCGACTACCAACCTAATAGTACTTGGTGAAATCTAGAAGCCCTTGTACTTCCCTGCTCAGTTTTGACGTCCAGCCAAGTGAACTGAACTTTTTCTTCAGTTCAGTAGTCCCAGATCATTTAAAAACTGCTCTGGCCTGACTTAGAAGTGGGCATACCAAAAGTATGTTTATCAAACGTAGACAAGGTTTTTCAATCTTACTCCTGTATTGGCCTGATTGCAACTCCTCACATCCTTAAATGCATAGGTACCTCATTGGAGTTGTTAGGCTTAAGAGGACAGGAAGAGACAGCCTTGTCCTCACGACAAAATCTAATGGGCCTAGATTAGTATCTCCTAAACTAAGGGGACGAGCAACAGAGTTCACGTCCCTGGAAGTTTGTATTCGCTTTGTAAACTTTCCTGTATTGGCCAGCCTCTGGTGCAGATTCCTGATCCAAACTCACCAGTTCTGGGAAGGGACAATTTGTTTCACCTGTTTGTATTTTCATAAACCGTTGGAGTGAAGCAATGAAGCCCCACCAAGCGGTCATCCGTGATGAAGGAAGTGGACGCTGTGTTCTCATGTGGATCACAAGTCACCCATATTCGACAGTTCACATATACGCAGTGAAAAGTGATCTTCATCTATCCACTACACATAGTACAAGCACTTTGGATCCACTTTTGGACCAAGAGATCACATGTTTCCCACTGAGCGGCAATAAGTGGATGCAAACCTTGTGAGGGTTTTATTTTATTGTATCTGTAATGGTCAACAAGATCAAATTGGTTTTTCTATTTATTTAGAAAACTTAACAAAGATGCTCCAATGAGCTGGTTCAATTAATAAAACGAAAGTACGTCATGGACCATACCATAAATGGATACAACAAAGTTCGCCATGGACCATATCACGAGCGTGAACAAGGAAGTAATCAGTTCAATATCGAATGAATGAATCTCACTCTTAGCGATCTAAGAAAGTCGCCAAACTACCAATGTCGCCAAATCACTGCTAGTTCACAACAGTATCGATACCACTAGCTTCGACACGGATCAATCCAGAACATCGATACTTTGACAAAAAGTGCCAACCTCTAGCCCAATTAGATTTCTCTAGTCAAAGCGCCACGAAAAATCTGACTACAAATTGAAGGCAATTTTTTATGCTGAACATAGTTTTCCCCTTTGGCAATTATTATATATACATTTTATTATGTTTCCTGACTGGTAGTCAAACTTTAGTTTTTCCATATTCAGTTGCATGCACTTTTATTTTAAACCTGTTAACCATTCTTACGCTTTGGCATGTCGACAATAAAATGTACTAAATTTGTAGCACCTAAAAATAACTAATTTAAAGTTTACGCCCTATTAAAACCTAAAGCGGATTTAGTACCAGAAAAGGTTTTTAAATGACTTTTCAAACCTAAAACCCTTTTTTTAAAAAAGAAATACAGCACGACTGCTTGTCGTTGGATTTTCTTGTCGTTTTACCTTTTTTGCCTAATTACTTTAGGAAATAGGAATGCAGATGCCAATATCATAGAGGTTTTACACATTTACAAATTTTATAATAATTTCTTGTCAAATCCGTTTTATCCGAGTGCAGAAAATTTTTTATTTGGAAAAGTTTTCAGGATAAAAAAATAGGACCCCATTTTTCCATTGACTATTAAATTTATCATTTTTCTCGCCTTATAACATCATATACACGTGTAATAATCACAGCAAGTCCGTACGAAATTCTACGCTCGTTTTAAATACCTCGTCAATGGCAATACTTATAGCGTTTCCAAAAGCACGCTATAGCCTTTTGGTACCTACTATTACAAGACATCATTGCCACAGACCGATCTCATGCAAGCGATGACGGATTTCCTTGTTTTCTGAGTATAATTGTATCCAATATGTTTGAGGCTGTCAAAAGATGAATGATACTGAATCGACACTTAATATTTTAGATCGATACATTTCGGTTAATATTGTTGCAGACATGCTATGATATCAAATGGGATGGATAGAGCAGATATTTTCCCCAGGAGATGCTACTTCGATTCGAAATGGTAGTCCGACCACCATACCATTTGTTCTGGTACCGATACTCTTCAAGTACTCACCGTCAAAACCGGTATCGAACCGCATATGTTCGAATCGGGTAGGACCGTTTCGATACTTTCCTGAGGTGCTAATCCGTTACCAAGGCGACGTGAACCACTAGTACAAGCAGGGCACTGAAACAAAGTTTCGTTTGCTATTTCGATATGGGTACACCTACTCTAATGTTTTAGATTCATCGACTCACCACATCGACACTTTCACTAATTATCGTAGGTAAGTTGGCCATTAGTAAAAAGCCACACAAATACGTATGAATGCATAATTTCATTCCATATTTGTATTTATTATGTATACATTATATTTTGTGTTTAGACTGGTAGACAGACTCGATTACTATTGTGCTAATCTCAATGTATAAAGGTGGATTGATAAGATTTTTTTATTCTTTGCAATCGCCTCGAAATACATCCGTTCACTAGAGATAAAACATAACTGAACAACAATTAATAAATCTGCAGGAATTGAAGATCTTTTGCTTTTCAATATAATTTGAAAAATGGCTCCCTACAATTTGGGGCAAACCCCGAGGTTGGAGAACATTTCGTCACTACCTTCTCAGGGGATACAATTTGATTGATAAGTTGGCCCTGTATTCTTAAAATTTCACCCATTCGTCTATTTTACTCCATTTAAAACCTGTTAATTTTATATAGATGAACATAAAAATTCTTAATTTGGGTTTACGCCTTACAAAAACCTAAAACTGTTTTAGTATTTAAAAACTTTTGAAAGATCTTATAATGACTTTTCAAAGCTAAGAAATACTTTTTAAGAAATAATATTCGATCTTGGACCATAAAACCCCAACATCCAATCCGACTGCTTGTTACCTTTTCTTGTTTTTCATTTTTTTTGCCTAATTATTGCCGATAATAGGAAGGCCGGTTCTAATATCATAGGGGTATCACATAATATTTACGAATTATATAATCATTTCTAGTCGAAGCCGTTTATTCTGCATGCTTGAAATTTTCTTTATTCATTGGAAAAATTTCCAGGATAACAAATATAGGCCTACTTTTTTCACTGACATCATTTCCGACTTTTAACATGATATACACGTTTAATAATCAGCCAAATCAGTTCGAAATTATACTCCTGTTTCAGATATATCTTCAATATTTAAAACTTTAGCTCTTTCAAGAACACGTTAATGCTCTTTGGGACCTAAAACGGGCGTTACCAGCACCAAATTATTGGTGATGACTCAATAGATTACCAGAGGTCTAAGGGGATCCCTGGAAAAAGTTGAAAAAATTAAGGACTAAAAACACTTTTTGAGGCATTCCGAATGCCTCCGACCGTATTTTAAAGGTACTTAAACCTCCTAAAACTAGGACAAAAACAATCCAAATTGTTTTTCAAAAAACTATTGGGAGGGGGGACACGTCCCCCCGGCGGTGACGCCCTAGGGACCTACTATTGCAAGATCAGATCGAACATCATTGGCACTAACCGATCTCATGGAAGGGATAGTAGGTAGGTATTTAATTCACGTCACACTGGAGCAATACAACGGGCTATTGGCGATGGTCCGGGATCAATCCCCGAAGGGAAAGATCGAGGACAACACCAAGTAATTTTGGTATTTGGTATTTTTTCAATTAACGTCACACTGGAGCAACACAACGGGCTATTGGTGACGGTCCGGGATCAATCCCAGAGGGAAAGATCCGAGGACAGCACCACGTAATTTTGAACCACGGTCAGATGACGAGGCAACACCTGAGCTGGCACCCCACTCTCCAAACTTCCACACCACGCCAACGTGAGGACATTTGAGGCCACGACAGATTTAACGTGCACCAGCCCCCTTTGTACACGACGGTGTTTGGCTGGATTCGAACTCGCAACCCTTCGGTTGCTAGTCCGTTACTCTTCCAACCGGGCCACCGTGGCCCCCCAAGTAATTTTGAACCACGGTCAGATGAGGATGCGCTTGTGGCCATAGTTGTATCCAGTCGGTTTGAGGCCCGAAAGAAACTTGCTTAATTGTTGCTTTACGGCCATTTTTAACAGAAGCTTTGTATTATGCAAAACGATAATATTTAAAAGTGCCTATTTTAGCTGCTCCTTTGACATTATAGCCAAAAGCGTCATCTAGCGTTGTAACAGACGTTCTAATCACTTGCACGGATCCGTCGTGGCTTAGTCCTCTGGATACTGGGACCGGCCAAACCGGCCGATAAGTTTCGAGTCCAACAACAACAACAAAGTTGGGGGCGCAGCCCCCTCTGCCCCGACAATTGCCACTACAGATTTCCGGAGTCCCCTCGTTACGAATGGTTCGGATTCTTTTAGACCTCAAACTCCTGAAGAATCGCCAAAGCCCATTACGATTTCCATCCCCTCTTTTCTGTGCTACAAAGAGACCCACGCGTGGATAACCCATAGAGCAGAGATTCGCCAACCTGCATTTTTGCGTTTAACCGTAAACATTCGATTTTTTCGCAAAATGCATAATTTTAATGACTCCAAAACATTTTCTATCAGGTTACAGATATTCAAATTGTTCTCACGACATCAAATAATGAAAAAAAGTGTTCACAATAACGAATAAACATTGATTTTATTATGATGTGATGCAACGCTACTCTTTTAAAAATGCTTTAAATACTAAAAAAAAGCAGATAAGTAAATAATAACATACCTGTGAAATGAGTAGGGTGATCCTTTAGTTCCTCTTTCCTTGCAATTGTATGCACAACAATATGCAACCATTTTTTTTCACTAAAAGTGCAGCCTTCAACGTGTCAATTTGTCGTCCAAATGCTAAATCCCATAGAGAGTGTTCTCCGTGTCCAAGAAACGTCCGCACGTCCGCTGATTTTATCGTAGAACCGGATTGCAACCCCAAAGCGCTCTCTATCCTTATCTCTCCTCTAAGGGATAACCTCATCTCCCCGTTGACAAAGATGTCAGGGTTATCGACGGGGAGCCTCGCAAATTGTTTATCCTCGAGCATCTAGTCTGAGAGGTTGAGTAAATGAAAAGAGGTACACTTAAAAAGTCACCGCCGCCCTTTCAGTTTACCCGGGAAGAATCTGTCCCTTCTAGGCATACCCACGACCCGACAATAGAAACCGGCACATTAGGTGATAATGGGACGACACATATTCCCTCACCTCCTGGGGTTAAGGCCGTTTCGGCCGGTTTCAGTAAGTTGCTTGTAAAGCCGTTGGGCCTGCTGCCGTAACCAAAGAAGGAAACGATATTCTGCCCCGACGTATGCAGAGTTAATTTGTTCAGGCCTTGCAACCTGGTAAGTTCTAGGCGGCGCACGTTTGATCCCTAACTGGGTGTATTTCTCATTACAGTGCCAGTAAAATTTTCATTGTGTCTCTCCGTTTACTTGACCTTTACGCAGCTTGACCAAATAGGGTTCTTGGGCCATAAAACACAACCAATCAACTTTGGTTCTTCAGAATTAGCAGTATTAAATTATCTTAATTAAGATTGCTGGTATAAAAGGAACTGCTGTTTTTTTAAATATGGCACAAAGGGGAGGGACCAGATCTTTCCAAGCACAACAGAATTTAATCAGAGGCCTTACCATTAGAAAAAAAATCAAACATTAAATAAACAAATAGCATGCGAAATTTAAAATATCTTAAGAATGAATGTATTTCAAGTGTTACAGTAAAAGTATTGAACCCTTACAAGGAAAGAATAAAAATAATGCAGGATTTTAAGATGTATTAAGAAAACGACGGAATAAGATTGCAAATTTTTTCGATAACACAATTAAATGGCGAGAAGCAGGAATTCTAACGTCATGAAACGAAAATTAATAAAATAAAACAGCAAAATAAAAAACCTATATCGATAGAAGTAATACAAACTGAATCAAATCGGTTTATAACCAAAAATTATAAACCTAATACGTTATAAAGGAACAATATTGGCAGATTGGACGGTACCTACTTATAACAGGAGCCTTTGGTAGATGGGCAGTACTGAATCGATACCCTTTATTTTGGATCGTTCGGATCGAAACATTTCGGTGAATACTGTTGCAGACATTCCGTGAAATCCAGGGCCTGATTGGAAAAGTAACGCAATAGCAACCGGAGGGTTGCGAGTTCGAATCCAACCAAAGATCGTCGTGTACAAGGAGGCTGGTGCATGCTAAATCTGTCGTGGCCTCAAATGCCCTCACGTTGGCGAGGAAGTTTGGAGAGTGGGGTATCATCTCGGGTGTTGATCTCGTCATTTTACAGTGGTTCGAAATTACGTGGTGCTGTCCTCGGATCTCTCTCTGCGGGTTTGATCCCGGACCGCCACCAGTAGCCCGTTGTGTTGCTCCAGTGCGACGTTAATTAAATACCTTACCTTCCCCTGTAACTAAAAACGACACAGTATGCATATGATTCATTTCCATGTTTGTAATTATTATTCATTATATAATATATTGCTTCCTTTGGTAGACAAACTCGATTACTATTGTGCTAGATCTCATGAGGGAGGGTTGATTGATAAGTTGTTTTACTGTTAGCAGTAGCACTTGAAATAAATTCAATAGCTAGAGTAAACACTCAGCACAAAAACAAGGACACGATAAACAAAGGGACAAAACATCAAAACGAGGTAAAAAAACATAAATCAAGAGCAGTTAATCAATCTATTGGCTTTGAAGTAGTTGTCTTGCCTTTGAATATCTTTGAAAAATGCCTACTGAAATTTTGGGCAAACCCTAAAGTAGGTTGAGTCCATTTCGTCACTACCACCATACAGGACACAATTTGATTGATGAGTAGGCCCTGCATTTATAAAACCTCTTACTTATTTTTACGCATGGGATGTCCTGAAAAGAGTATCTGTGTTTGTAATTATATATTGGTTCTACCGTGTTTTCTAACAAGTGGACATAACGTTGTGCTAGACTTAAAGTACAGGGTGAGTGTAAATTGTTTTTACAAAACAAGAGGGGTGATAGTACCCATCCAGACGAGCAATAAATACCATGGGACATAGGGTCGCATTCCACTCTGAGAGGCAGAAAAGAGTCAAATTGGAATTGAACTTACAACAGGTGTTGGGAAAGCGAATGAACGATACCAAAAGTTGCACAATCTGATTGATTGATCAGAGAAAAACTCACAGCAAGTGCTTAAAGTGGCGTGTCGTTGCACAGTTCACACCGGCGAAGGAATGACTGGCTCTCGAAGATTCCTGGTGTTGTGTTCATTTTGTCTGCGGCAACACCGATTCTCGCTACGAGATCTTCAGCCACAGGCGTCTGGTACACTAAAAAGATTTCAGGTGCCCTCAGAAGAAAAAGTCCAGTGGGTTGAGGTCCGGTGAGCGAAGAGGCCAAGCCACAGGTCCGCCACGTCAAATAGCTTAGGAGATATGCTACGTACGCAGGTACAAAACGACGTCAGAGGCGATGACCTGCTCATGCTCGACGTGTTTCGACTTTACTCTTTTCTGCCTCTCAGAGTGGAATGCGACACTATGTTCCATGGTAATTATGGCTCGTCTGGATGGGTACTAGCACCCCTCTTATTTTGTAAAAACAATTCAGACTCACCCTGTATAAGGGTTGATAGGATTGGATTTTGGGGTGTTATGGCGCAAGGTCCAAAAGCTTACGAGATGTGCCAATCAGGGTTGATGGAGGTTGGCTGAAAGTTTCCTTTGTTGTTGCTCTACGGCCATTTTTGCTACGCGACGGCTAACTAACCAGGTAAGGAGTCCGTAATTTAATATTATAGATTAAGTGTGAACTCGTTTTTCTTGAACAGGTAATAAAGTTTCTCTTTTGAATTTTGACCCTCGATATTATGCAGAATATCATTGGAGAAACTTCAATCCAATATCTGAAACAGTTGTAGAAAATTTATTCTTAATCTTTTATTCTAGTTTAATCCAAATTCGTTCTCTCGAAAATGACGGGGTTTTAGAAACTGTTATTAACTAAAGATTTGGATTTTGAAGCTATCTTAATTAAATTTAATTCTATATTCTGTTTGATTTATTAGTTGATTAAAGCAATAACCTAACATCGGCAGGGTCATATCATGATACCTAGTAGTACGGTGAAGAATATATAAAATCCTTTTTTTGTAAAATGCTCACCTCGTAATCGATGTGCTTGAAAAATAAAGGAACAATATGGCAGATTAGACGGAGCAGGGACATTTACCCTAAATTTATCGATGTGGAATTTCCCAAATATTCTTCAATAAAGCGTTTTCTGCCACCTATATAGCCCGCTTGGAACAGCAGCGGATTAGCAACCAGAGGGTTGCGAGTTCGAATCCAGCAAAGGCGGTCGTGTACAAAGGGGGATGGTGCACGTTAAATCTGTCATGCCCTCAAATGTCCTCACGTTGGCGTGGTGTGGAAGTTTGGAGAGTGGGCTGCCAGCTCAGGTGTTGCTCGTCAACTGACCGTGGTTCAAAATTACGAGCCGTTGTCCGCGATCTTTCCCTTCGGGATTGATCCCGGACCGTCACCAATAGCCCGTTGTGTTTGTTGCTCCAGTGTGACGTTAATTCAAATACCTACCTGCAACCTAAGTAGGTAGTTAATTAACGTCTCACTGGAGCAACATATCCTTTTCGCGACATTCCGGGATCAATCCTGAAGGGAAAGATCGAGGACGCCTCGTAATTTTCTTCCATCAGATGACGAGAACAATACCAGAGCGTGCACTCCACTCACCAAACTTCCATCCTACGCCAACGTGGACATTTGAAGCCCTGGCAGATTTAACATTTAGCTGCCCCCACTTGCACAGATGATTTTGGACCGTAGCTTTATTTTATTTTGTACGGATTGTCAATTGATTATAGTCAAGTAGTGTGGGTCGTGTAGTTGAATTTACGTCTCACTGGAGCAACACAACGGGTTACATAGGACGATCCAGGATCAATGCTATTTCGATCCGAAATAGATCCAATCCAAAGACTCTCCGACACCATGCCGTTTGTACTTGTACCGATACTCTTTAGGTACTCATACCGTCAAAATCGGGAATTGAACCACATTTGTTTGAATCGGGTAGGATCATTTCGGCACTTTCCTGAGATGCTAATCCGATACCAAGGCGACTTGAACCACCTGTGAAAATAGAGGACCTGAAACAAAAACGTTTTAGCCATTGAATTTCGATACTTTCGGATGTTTCAGAACGTGGGCACTGACAGATTGAATATGGATACTCCTCTGATGTTTTAGACGTATCGATACAATTTATTTCGATACAGATCGATCCGCAACATCGATGCTTTTAAAAGATATACATAATGTTTGGTCAGATTGTCATGGGTAATCTGACCACAACTGGAAGCTTCATAGACATGCGTTGGAAGGCACAATGTCTGTCCCATATTTGTAATTACTATGTATGCATTCTATTTCGTTTTCTGACTGGTAGATAAATTCGATTCCCATCGTGAAAGCCTTCATATACGACGATTGATTGAAGATTTTTTATTTCTAGCAATCGCACTTGAAAACATTAATTCACTAGAAATAAAACACATAAATAAACAACAGCTAATTAATCTGTAACCTTTGAAGTAGATCTTTCAATATCTTTGAAAATGCCTCCTGACAATTTTGGACAAACCCCAAGGTAGGTGTAGTCCACCTCATCCACACAGGAAACAATTTGCTTGCTAAGCAGGCCCTGCACTCTTAAGTTTTCACCTATTCGGTTCTATGCATTAGATTTCAAACCTGCTAAATATTTTTACGCTTTGGGATGATTTCTGAATGAAATGTATAAATTGTATAGCACCTAGAAATGCCAAATTTGAGGTTTAGGACCTTTAAACACGTAAAGTGACTTTAGTACGTCTAACAAAAACTCTTCAAACCTAAAAATAACCTTTTCTTTTAAATACCATACGACTGCTTGTAGTTTACTTTCCTTGTCGTTTTACCTTTAACTGTCCAATTACTGCCGGAATTTAGGAAAGCCGGTGCCAAAATCACATATAGGAGAGTTTTACACATTTACGAATTACATAATCATTTGTCGAAACCTTTTCTTTTGCTTTATCGTAATTTTTTTTTGTTTATAAGAAAAATATCTCTCCAGGACAAAAGTGGACGTCTATTGACCTCATTTACTATTCTTTACCACTTTAAAACATCATATACACTTGTAATAACCACCGGAATCAGAAAATCGGTTCGAAATTCCACAACTGTTTTAGGTATCTCTTAAATACTTTAGCTTTTCGAAAAGCACTTTTGGGACCTACTATTTCAAGATAAGATAGAACATCATTGCCGATCTCATGGAAGTGATGACGGATTCCTTTGTGGGCATAGTTGTTTCCAGTCAGTTTGAGGCTGGCAAGAAGATTCCTTAGTTGTTGCTCTACTGCCAATTTTGCTAGCTAACTAAGCATTCAAGATGCCGTACTTTAATGTAATGGAGCAGTGTTAACTTCTTTTCGTGAACAGGTAAGGAAATTTCTCGGTTTAATTTTGTCCATCAATATTATATGGAGCAGCATTGAAAAGCCTGCTGCAGAAAATTCATTCTAATTCTATTCTAGCTGTTTAGCCAAGTTTGTTCTCTATTGAAAATGACAAATGACGCGGTTTGACAAACTGCCATTTAAACATGTGGATCTGATGTTATAGTTATTTTGGTAAAAGTTTGTTCCTCCCTGGGTGTATTGCTCGACCGTGTCAGTAAAACTTTCATTTGTGTGTTTGTTAATTTACATGACGCCGCTTAACCAAATATGGTCCTTGCGCCATAAAACACAACCAATCAAATTTAGTCTTCAGAATTAACGGTTTTAAAGGATCTTAATTAAAATTGCTGGAATAAAAGGGTCTGTTTTTGTGCAAAAGGGAGGCAGATCTGGTCCGGCGCAAATGAATATAAGTGGCGTTGCCATTAAAAAGTCAAACATCAAACAGTCTGCAAAGTTAAATATCTCTTGTGAAGGACTGCATTTCAAATGCTACTGGATAAACAAATATCTTACATAACAAAATAAAAAATAAAGGGAAATTTCAAGATACGCCGATATTTTGCGATAGCGACAAAATAAAATTTAGGAATGCTAAAGTTATCAAACGATCATTAATCAAATAAAATCGTAAAACAGAAAAACCTATATCGATCAAAGCAATACGAAATGAGGCAAAAACTATTCCTTGGTAAAAACCAATAAGGCTAGTTGCACACACATCGATTTAGATTGTACGGGAAAATATTGTATGATCAAATTCTTTTAGTGGAACAAAGAGCATCGGAGCTTGCACAAGGTTCGATCTACACACGGCACGATCGCTGTGTTGCTACCGTCCACTGCCACTACAAAAGACGGTCGCCCTTTTCGTGAATTCAGTGGCGGAAATGTCTTCAGTTCACTTCCTGTGTGTTCCATTTTATTTGTCAACGATTTCTTGTGTTTTCAAATAGTATTTTCAGTTTGGTATGGCGGTAGTGTTATTTTTCGTTTTAATTGTGGAAGAACAGATTAATGAAATCCTCATTTCATTGGTCTGTTCGTGCTTGTTCCCTTTTCTGGTTAATTGGATGAACCCAGTAAAAGCTGGGTTACGACGGTACGCTAACCACACAGCAACAACGCGTTAGGGATTCGTTTTCCATACTACTTGAGATGAGTAGTCACGAGTTTTTAACAAACGACTGCACTTATTACGCAAAAAAACCCCGTGGTGTGTGCAAGAAACGCACACGATAAAATATACGATATTTTTCCGTACGATCGAAAATCGATGTGTGTGCAACTAGTGTAATTAAGAACCCAACACGATAAAGAGAATAGTAAATCCTTTTTGCAAAACGTTCCCCTCGAAATTTATCCATGTCGAATTTCAGCAAATATTCTTTCATAAAGCTTTTCTGCTTCTAAAATGTTAACATCAGAAAAAACGCTGCGTTCGTCCACTTCTAAAATTGACCGTTGATAGATGGACGATACTGAATCGATACTTTCATCTCGACACCCAATATTTTGGATCGATCCGCACAGTGGATCGATATATTCCGGTGAATATTGTTGCAGCCATTTAGCGAAATCCAGGTATCAGATCGTGTCGGGCGGCGCAGAGATTTCCCCAAGATGCCAGTTCGATTCTAAGTTGATCCAGTCATTTATACAAGTACGTAGACTGATACTCTTAAAGTACTCATACCGTTAAAACTGGGTATCGGACCGTTTCGGTACTTTTCCTGAGATGTTAATACGATACCAAGACGACGTGAACCAACGGTGGAAATCAAACGTAAAACAAAAACCATTTTGCTATTGAGCATGTCTGATATTCTAGGTGTATCGATACCACTAGATCGATACCTAATACGAACACTTCGACTAGCAGTTTTCTAAAAGGCTTAGTCCTATTGCAAAGAGCAATCCGACAGCAACTTGAATATAAAATTTGTGCTTCTGGGGTATTTCATTTCCGTATAATTGTAATAGTTATACAGACATTAGATTTTGTTTCCTGACTGATACACCAACTCGATTGGAACCAAGCCTTCATATACTAGGGTTGGTTGACAAGTTTTTATCTTTAGAGCAGTAGCACTTGAAATACATTCATTCACACTCAGCACAAAAACATGGACATTAAGGGACAAAATCTCGAAACGAGAAACACGATCTAATCACTTCCACGGGGCTACAATGGCTCAGTGGGTTTGTCTAATGCGCTAGTAATCTGCGAGTTCTAAGTGGCGCAGGTTCGGTTCCTCCCTGGGCGTATTTTCCCCTACCGTGTCAGCAAAACTCATTGTGGTTTGTCCGTTTCCTTGCCGTTGTTTGACGCAAATATAGCCCTTGTGCCATAAAACACAGTCAATCAAGTTTAGTCTTTATAGTTAACGGTATTAAATTATCCGAATGAAAATTTTGCTGTATTAGAGGCAGGTATTTTAATTAACGTCACACTGGAGCAACACGACGGGCTATTGGTGACGGTCCGGGATCAATCCCAAAGGAAAAGATTCGAGGACAACTCGTAATTTTTAATCACGGTCAGATGACGAGGCAACACCTGAGTTCGCACTCCACACTCCAAACTTCCACACCATGCCAACGCGAGGACATTTGAGGCAACGACGGATTTAACGTGCAGCATCCCCCTTTGTACACGACTGCTGTATTAGAGGAAGTTTTGCTTGTTTTTTTAATGATGGAGCAGGGACAGATGAGCACAAACGAATCTTAATCAGTTGCGTTAGCATTAAAACAAAATCAAGCATTAAAAATCAGATCGTGTGCGAAATTTAAAATCTCATGTGAATGACTATTTCACAAGAGATTTTATTGTCAGTACTCTTAGAGACTAAGAGATGATCCTTGTGAGACTCTTTCACTAGTGTTTTACTACTAAAAAATACCTTTCTTGATGAGAATAAAAATAACAGAATTTAAATATGTGCAACGATGACACAATAAGAGGACAGGAATCCTAATGTAATCAAACGATAACTAATCAAATAAAAATAAAATATACAAAAATCTATATCGATCAAAATAATACAAACTGAAGCAAAATCGTGTTGCTAGGTTTATAATTAAAAATTATAATCGACCAAGAGATTTTCCCCAAGATATGCTAGTTCGATACTAAGTTGATGCAAAGGCGGTCCGATATTAAGCTATTTGTGCTGGTGCAGAAAAAGATACTCGTACTCATACCGAGTACCAGACCGCATTCAAATCTTTTGAAAAATTTTGAGATGCTAATCCGAGCCAAGACGACGTGAACCACCGCTGTAAAATAAGGGTATTGTAATACTTTGACAGCACGTCAAACATCCATTACAGATGTATTCAGATTGCGATATGCAATCCGAAGCACACTGAAAAGAATTAAGAGAATTCACGACTACTTTTTATATTTATAATCATTATATATATTATATTATGTTATGTTTTCCGACTGGTAGAGAAACTCGATTACCATTTCTCCAGCTTTAATATCCGTGTTGCTTAATAAGTAGGCTCTGCATTCTTAGGTTTTTACCTATTCGGTTCTATGCACTCGATTTCAAACCTGTAAAACATTTTAAAGCTTTGTGATGTCCGGAATAAAATGCATAAATTTTGTAGTACCTAAATTATATAATTTGAGGTTTACAACCTATAGCGGTTTTAGTAGTGGAAAAGGTCTTACAATGACTAACCTAAAAAACCTCTTTTAAATAAAAGATACGGTACGACTGTCTTACTTTTCTTGTTTTACCATTTTTTTGCCTAATTACTGCATGAAACAGGAAGGTCGGTGCTATTATCAAAAGGGTTTTACACATTTATTAATTATATAATCATTTTTTAATTATTTTATACTTATTTTTAAACGCTTTACATCTATTTTTATATTGTAGTTAGAATACGTAATAAATAATCTGCTGAGTAAAAGAATAACTTATTTACAATGGTCATGGTTTTAAAGCCATATAAATATGCGTCCCCAAAAAGGACGTTGACCGTTAATGGGTTAAAATTGCCTTTAGCCTGTTTTAGCTGTTCCTTCTACATTATAGCCAAACGCGTCATCTTGTGTTGTAACACACGTTCTAATCACTTGCACGGTGCCTCAGTGGGTTTCTTCACAGCGCTAGCAAACTGCGAGTTCTAGGCGGCGCACGTTCGGTTGCTCCCTGGGCGTATCTCTCTACCGTATCAGTAAAACTTTCATTGCATTTTCCCGTTTATTGACGTTGACACAATTTGACCAAATATGGCTCTAGTGCAATAAAACAATCAATCATTTTTAGCCTTCAGAATTAACTATTAAATTATCTTAATTAAGATTGTTTGTATAAAAGGATCAAGGGGGAGGGGTTTGGCCTAGAAACAAACAATCTAATCGGTGGCATTGCCATTAAAAAAATAAAATAGTGTGCGAGATTTAAAATCCCTTGATTGTGAATGTATTTTAAGTGCTACAATTGAAAAAAGTTTCTTACAAAACCACGATTAAAAAAGCAGAATTTAAAGATGTATTACGATAACGACACAATACAATGAGAACGAGCAGGAATCTTAACGTATTAAACGATAATTAATAAAAAACCTAGCAAAATACAAAAAAATTGATTAAAGTAATACAAAATTAAGCAAACTCCTATTACTAGGTTTCTAACCAAAAAATTATAAGCCTGCTAACACGATAAAAATACAAACTCCTTTTTTTGTAAAATGTTCCTCTCGTAATCGACGTTTCGATACTTTCCCTCGTGAAACTCCGTGGTTCGAAATTACGTGGTGTCCTCGGATCGTAGTCAATAGCCCGTTGTTACGCTCCCCTATAGCGACGTTAGTTAAAATACTAACCTACCTACCTCGCGAAACCTCCTCCATATGGGTACTGGGGCCGCGGTGGACGGTTGGAAGAGTAACGGACTTGCAACCGAAGGGTTGCGAGTTCGAATCCAGCCAAACACCGTCGTGTATAAAGGGGGCTGGTGCACGTTAAATCTGTCGTGGCCTCAAATGTCCTCACGTTGGCGTGGTGTGGAAGTTTGGAGAGTGGGGTGCCAGCTCAGGTGTTGCCTCGTCATCTGACCGTGGTTCAGACTTACGTGGTGTTGTCCTCGGATCTTTCCCTTTGGGATTGATCCCGGACCGTCACCAATAGCCCGTTGTGTTGCTCCAGTGTGACGTTAATTGAAATACCCCCATATGGGTACTGTGAAACAAACACTTTTCACGTATTTGAAATTGGGCACTTATCGTCCGATATCTTATAAATACCGATACAACTTGTTTGGAGACGAATCGACCTTATGTACCCAACGTCGATACTTCTGCAAGGCATCTATAGGGTGTCTAAGCTAATGATACAAACTTCAGGGGGTGATAGAACACAACGCAACAAACACTTTTCCCCACAGAATGTAGGGTCGCAAGTGCAGCGGTTGGCCGCTTGAGAGCGCAGTCAAACGCTTGTATAAAAGCATTACGTCGACGATGCATGTTTTGAACATGTCATTTCTTTCTTACCCGTTGTTCCTTGTGCCTATCTATAATTTATGCAAATCGAATTGTATTATTTCGTTTTGTCAAGCAGTTATTGATGTTTATTTGATATTAAAGCGTTGTGTCCATAATTCATGCCTCTTCTCCTTTTCCAAATTGCATCGGACCGTGTTTGTGCCGAAATGGAAAGCGCTATCTAGCGGCCAACCGCTGCACTTGCGACCATACATTCTACGGGAAAAGTGTTTGTTTCGTTGTATTCCATCACCCCCTGAGGTTTGTATTAAGTGTAACCAGATCGCGAAGAGCAATCTGATTGGAACTGCAACAGCAATATAAATGCGATTTAATGCGGTGCTTCATTTTATATTTGTACTTATTATATATACATTACATTTTGTTTTTTGACTGGTAGACAAACTCGATTACTATTGTGCTATCCTTGATAAGTTTTGATTGTTAGCATTAGCACTTGGGGAAGAGAGGCTGCTACAAGTAAAACAGTCATTTACTACACTGATCACTCACTAATTGATATACATTCATTCACTACACTGATCACTCACCACAAAAGCATTGAGACGAAGAACAAGAATGTCGGAACGAGATAAAAATCTTAAATAAACATCAGTTGATCAGCCTTAAAGTAGATGTCTTGCTTTGAAATATGCATCCACACAATATTGAACGAACCCCAAGTCAGGTGGAGTCCATTTCGTCACTCTCCACACAGAACCATTTCATTGTGATAAGTAGTCCATTAAGGTTTCACCTATCGGATCAATGCACTGGATTTTTAGCCCATTATGTATTTTTACGCTATGGGATGTCCTGAATCAAATGTGGACGACATTTCTAGCAACTAAAAATACCTAACTTGAGGTTCAGGACCTATAAAAACCTAAAGTGGTTTTATTACCGCAAAAGGTCTTACAGTGACTTTTTAAACCTGAAAGTCCATCTTTGAGCAAGGGCAGCGGTAGCCCTGTTGGAAGAGTAACGCGTTAGCAACCGGAGGGTTGCGAATTCGAATCCAAAGACCGTCGTGTATATGGGTGCTGGTGCACGTTAAATCTCTCGTGGCCTCAAATGTCTCACGTTGGTGTGACGTGAAAGTTTGGAAAGTGGGGTGCCAGCTCAGGTGTTGTTCTCATCATCTGACTGATTCTACACTACGAAGTGTTGTCCTTGGCGGATTTGATCCCGGACGGTCGTCAATAGCACGTTGTGGTGCTCCAGTACGACGTTAATTAAATACCTACCTAATCCTTTTTGGCCCTATGTTGAAAGCCTTTTTTGAGAAATACAATTCGAATGGTGACCCGTTTACTTCTCTTTGCTTTTTATCTTTTCCCCTTAAACATTGCGGCAAATAGGAAATCCGGCTCCAATACACAATAAGGGTTTTATATACAATTTACGAATTACATAATTATTTATGGTCGAAGCCGTTTTTCTGCTTGTTTGAAATTTTGTTGGAAAAATTTTCAGGACAAAAATAGGGCCTTCTTTTTCCACTGACTTTTATCCCCTTGAAACATCCCATTTACGTGTAATAATCACAGCAAATCAATTCGAAATTCTATCCCTGTTTTAGAGGGCCGCGGTGGCCCGGTTGGAAGAGTAACGGACTAGCAACCGAAGGGTTGAGAGTTCGAATCCAGCCAAACACCGTCGTGTACAAAGGGGGCTGGTGCACGTTAAATCTGTCGTGGCCTCAAATGTCCTCACGTTGGTGTGGTGTGGAAGTTTGGAGAGTGGGGTGCCAGCTCAGGTGTTGCCTCGTCATCTGACCGTGGTTCAAAATTACGTGGTGTTGTCCTCGGATCCTTCCCTTTGGGATTGATCCCGGACCGTCACCAATAGCCCGTTGTGTTGCTCCAGTGTGACGTTAATTGAAATACCCCCCCCCCCCGATTATCCGATCGGGCAGGACGTATCAGAGATTTTCCGCAGGTAGGTATTTTAATTAAGGCTCACAACGGGCTATTGACGACGGTCCGGGATCAATCCCAAAGAGCAAGAACCTAGGACAACACCGCGTAATTGTGAACCACGGTCAGATGACGAGGCAACACTTGAGCTGGCTACTCTCCAAATTTCTACACGCCATCGTGAGGATATTTGCACCATCCCCTTTGTACACGATGGTCTTTGGCTGGATTCGAAATCGCAACCCTCCGGTTGCTAGTCTGTTACTCTGCCAACCGGGCTACCTTGACCCGATTTTCCGCCGGAGATGCTAGTTCGGTTCTAAGTTGATACAGTCCAACCCCAAGCCAATTGTATCGGTACGGGAATCGATACTCTTAAAGTACTCATACCGTCAAAATTGGGTATCGTACTGTATTTGTTCAAATCGGATTAGACCGTTTCGATATTTTTCCTGAGATGGTTATTCGATACCAATGCGACATTGACGACCGAGACAAATTAGGATACCTTAAAGCAATAGCCTCTTTTGCTATTGAATATCGATACTCCTTGTCCGATATTTTGAGAGGATCGATTCAGAATTGGGATGTTAAGCGAATCACAGAACTGCTACTCAATCACAGATATTTTTGAATCACAGTTCTTACCTGTTACTGGAATGTCAAACTAACAGTGATTTGGTAGCAATGATTTAGGAACAGTGATTGAGAGTATCGGTGATTCGGTAGCAGTGATTGAGCTGATATCGCTTAGCTGATACCTAAGCTGATACCTTGGCTGATCCCTTGGCTGATATCGATACTGCGACTGCGACCGGGATCTGTGATTCGGTATCAGTGAAAACTGTGACTGAGTATCTGTGATTTGGTAGGTGTGACAGCTGGTTTATCGGTGATTCCCTCGATGGAATGTGGGCCGTGGGGTGGGGCTCTGTGATGGATTCGGGTTTCTTTAGAGGATTATGGATTTTCAACCGGATGCTAAAGGAGGCTTTATGACACACCAGGTTGCCGCGCATTTGGCAACATAAATAAGCTCCACATAAGCTTTAAAGGAAAGTTCAGAAGAAAGAATTTATCATTTAAAATTCGCTATTTTAAATGACAAATAAATTATTGTTCTTCAACTTTCTCTGATTATTTATTAAGTTGTATTTTTATAAAGAACACATGAGTTAGAATTTTTTATATTTTTTTGGTTTTGTTAAAACATAAACATTTTCTTTTCAATCTCTTGTAAATTGTTTTTATTCTAAAAATGAATAATGTGTGTAAAAGTAGGTGCTTCTGAACTATACATTGAATGATTCTAAATCAGGGGGCCAGAAGGTGATTATTTGATTTCGCTAGTGAATAGAATAAGAACATGGCTGCATGCTGATTTTTACACTGCGAAATCTATTTTATTCTGTAAGACAATTTCACTCACTTCAGTTTTACCTACATGCAGCCATGCTTTAGAATTAAAAGATTAATTATTGGTATTAACAAAGGGAAGAAAGACTTTTAAAAATGTGTGAAAGTAATATGATTGAAATGCAATCATAATAATTTTAAAAATTTAAATATAAATTAAATGACTTGAAATATGGCATTCGAGGCTAAATTTTGATATAAATTCTAAATTTTTCACAAAAATTGGGTGTTTGTATGCAATTTAATATGAAGATAATCCCTTATACATATTTTATGCATATGAATTTATAAAAATTTTAGAAAACAATATTTGCTTTGGGAAAAAGAAAATAGTTAATTTTAGATTTGAGTTTTATAAACACAAATGGATTCGGATGTTACCAGAGATTTAGAAAAATTTCTTAATGTTTTGAAACAGTTACTCCTTGTGTGTGTGAATATCTCAGTACCTCCAGATTATCAAATGTAAGGAAATTGTCTTGTTACACATACGGTGTAAAATATTTTTCTTCAACTACCTAATATTTTAGATAAGAGTAATTAATTTAAATGTTTTTTAAAAAAATATAGGTATGCGAATTATTTGATAATTAAACTTCAATAATTTACATTCAACTAGAAGCAAATTCATCAAGTATTCTAATTCATATATTGATTTTAATGTTTGATTAATTATGAAATTTAATATAATTTATATAAAATAAAAATATCGATATATTTTAATCTGCAAAAACCAGTTATGAGCAAGGGGCTTCTAAGTTACCTGCGCATAATAGCTCAAAATGACGATCCATCATTGTCAGGAAGAGAAAAAAAATGTCTGAAATATTTTATTGAGGGAAAAAGTATCTTTAGAGAAAGAAATAACGGGCTTAATATAAAATACGGCTCATCGGCGGAAAATGTTTTATTCAATTTAAAATGTAGGTTTATTCAGTGGTATTATGTTTGATTAAATTTTAAAAATTAAACGATATTTCATTTGTTCTGGATGAAAAGAAAAACCTAGGTACGAAGTGGGTTCCCTGGCGTTGTAAGCAGCGACGCTATTAACTGAGCTGTGCATTATGCTTACTGAGGTATCTACTAAAGGATTTTAAAACATCAATACACGAGCATTCCGTTGCTACGAGTGGCTAAGAGATATATTACAATCAACCAATCAGATTCAGTCCCAGTTTAGAATCACAATCACAGTTTAGAGTCATAGATATTCTCTAGTAACATTCACAGTTAGAACTGTTACTGTGAAATCACTCTTTGTACCATCTCTATATGGGATCAATACCAAATGTAGGTAGATACGCATTTAATTAACGTCGAACCGGAGCAACACACGGGGCTATTAACGAAGGTATGAGATCAATACCAAATGTAGGTAGGCATTTAATTAACGTCGCACAAGAGAAACACAACGGGCTATTGATGAAGGTATGGTATCAATATCTAAGGTAGGTAGATAGGCATTTAATTAACGTTTCACAGGGGCAACGCAACGGGCTATTGAAGAAGGACCGTGATCAATCCTAATGGGAACGATCTAAGGGCAATGTCTCGTAATTTTGATCCACGGTCAGATAACGAGGTCAACACCTGAGCTGGCATCCTACTCAATGCGAAAAGAAAAGATCCACGGACATATCGTTTTCTCGAACCAAGGTCGTGTGACTACGTCAACACCTAAGCTGGCACCCTGTTCTCCAAACTTCCACACCACGCCAACGTGTGGACATTTGGTGTTGGAACATAGTGAACGTACATCGGCCTTACACACTCGAAGCATTCAGTTGGATCATGTACCGAATTAATCACCCTCCCGCTGCTAATCCTCTACTTTTCCTAACCGTATTACTTTGACCCATAAACACACGAAAGGCTGACTCAGAAGAAAAAAGTACACCCAGGGAGGAATCGAACCTTTGCCGTCTACAAATCGCAGGTACCTATATAGAGCAGCTTGCAAATCCACTGTGCCTCTTAGATATATACAAAACAAAATTTAGATTCGCCACGTAAAATAGCCACTTACGGGGTAGGTATGGTATGTAGGTATTTTTAATTAACGTCACACTGGAGCAACACAACTGGCTATTGGTGACGGTCCGGGATCAATCGCATAGGGAAAGATCCGAGGACAACACCAAGTAATTTTAAAATACGGTCAGATGAGGGCCCCTTACGAATTGTTCTATAATCGTCTCCTTGTGGGTTGTTCCGAAGTGATCTTAGTGCTGTGGTAGCCCGGTTGGAAGAGTAACGGATTAGCTATTTTGGTATTTGGTATTTTCAATTAACGTCACACTGGAGCAACACAATGGGCTATTGGTGACGGTCCGGGATCAATCCCAGAGGGAAAGATCCGAGGACAACACCACGTAATTTTGAACCACGGTCAGATGACGAGGCAACACCTGAGCTGGCACCCCACTCTCCAAACTTCCACACCACGCCAACGTGAGGACATTTGAGGCCACGACAGATTTAACGTGCACCAGCCCCCTTTGTACACGACGGTGTTTGGCTGGATTCGAACTCGCAACCCTTCGGTTGCTAGTCCGTTACTCTTCCAACCGGGCCACCGCGGCCCGTAACGGATTAGCAACCTGAGGGTTACGAGTTTGTATCCAGCCAAACGCCGTCGTGTACAAGGAGGGCTGGCGTATGTTAAATCTGTCGGGGCCTCAAATGTCCTCACTTGGCGTGGTGTGTAAGTTTGGAGAGTGGGGTGCTGGCTCTGGTGTGACCTCGTCATCTGACCGTGGTTCAAAATTACGTGGTGTTGTCTTCGAATCTTTCCCTTTGGGATTGATCCCGGTTCGTCACCAATAGCCCGTTGTGTTGCTCCAGTGTGACGTTAATTGAAACACCCCTTTTAATAAATACATCGATATTTGAAATTGAAACAATTATTTTCCGTTTCTGGGATCTTTTGTCAAAAATTTTGGGCAACTAAAAGTGTTACATTCCCCAGTTAACACACATAAACGTAATACTATATTTTTCTGTATCGTGGAAAGATTTTAACCAATTGAAGTGAAGTGAATAGAATTCATCTATAAAAGCGTCGAATTGACTCGTGATGCTCAATTGAATACGGTTCCTGAGATCTCTCGTTCGAAAAGTTGCTTTTCCTTTTACAGCACTAAAACTCCGTAACTCTTTAGTCGTAAGATTGAAGTTTTATCTTATTGCAGTCATAGATTTCAATTCGAAGGTATAATCAAAACATTCAAAATGAATATTGACCAGGAGCATTCGGATCCAGATGTTTTAGGTCCATTGCATGTTGAAGCAACGACATCCATTTATGGTCTGAAATCACCAACGCCCGAAGAAAACAAGGCCAAAGCAGTTCGTGCAAAAGTGAATTCGGTTCATTCGGCAAAGATGGACAGAAGATCCAAAAGAACGAAAGGTTCCAACATCGACGTTGGCTCTGTTGACCAAAGTTTTTCTACAGATCAACACCCCAATCTGAACACACTTTCATCGCAAAACCGGATTAATAAGAACAAAGACAGTGATCGCTACGAACACCCTCACTTTGAGAAAATCAGAGGAAGTTTGGAGCAATTAATGGAACCACCAGTAGCAACCCCAGATGAAGTAAGAGGTCATAGACGTATGCCTGATTCACGTGGCTCAGTTAGAACCATGCTTCCTGCTGTTTACCTGCCACATCCAGATCCAAGTGAAGAAAAAGATTTCTCTGAGCAGACCACAGAAAACCTTGCAAGTTTTCTTTCTTCAACAAAATCTTCAAAATCTTGTTCGAAAAGTGTTCCGAAAGGGACAAGCCGTGTTATTGATTCAGCGACAAAGCCATTTGTGTCTTTGAAGAGTGGAAGACTTAATGCAAGAAAACACCACTCAACACAGCATCCGAAGACACACGCCGTACAGGAAATGTTCAAGAGTGAAACTTTTCCAACAAAATCGAATGTGTGCAGAAATGAACAATCTGACCAGGGAAAAAGCTCTATTTTACTTCAGCTGAACATACCATCCTTTGATAAGCACCCACAGTTGTCACAAATGGAAACAAAATCAGATCCTTCGAAAAGTGTTTCAAGGGGAAAGAATCACATAGAAAATTCAGCGACTAAAGGTTATGCTTGCGATCAGCGTGGAACACGTTTTAAAACAAAGCGAAAACTAAATCGTCATCAAGAACTCCACCCTCAAGCAAAGTCCCACCACTGTCGAATTTGCGACAAATCTTTCGTATATAAATCGAATTTGAATCAGCACATGGAAATGCATAGTGGGGGAATACGGCATGAGTGTGAAATATGCATGAAAACATTTTCGCGAAAAAGTTCTTTACAACAACATAGAACCATCCACAACGGTAAGAAACGTTTTATTTGCGAAATTTGCAGTACGAAGTTTCTTCGAAATGATCACATAGTAACACATCGACGAATACACACTGAAGAGAAGCCGTATATGTGTGAAATATGCATGAGAAAGTTTGCACGAAGTTGGACTTTACAAACACATAGGCGTATACACACTGAAGAGAAGCCGTATGTGTGTGAAATATGCATGAAAACGTTTACACACAGTTCGACTTTACAAAGACATAGGTTTATACACACTGAAGAGAAGCCGTATGTGTGTGAAATATGCATGAAAAAGTTTGCACGACGTTGGACTTTACAAACACATAGGCGTATACACACAGAAGAGAAGCCGTATATGTGTGAAATATGCATGAAAAAGTTTGCACGAAGTTCGATTTTACAAACACATAGGCGTATACACACTGAAGAGAAGCCGTATGTGTGTGAAATATGCATGAAAAAGTTTGCACGAAGTTGGACTTTACAAACGCATAGGCGTATACACACAGAAGAGAAGCCGTATATGTGTGAAATATGCATGAAAAAGTTTGCACGAAGTTCGATTTTACAAACACATAGGCGTATACACACTGAAGAGAAGCCGTATGTGTGTGAAATATGCATGAAAACGTTTACACACAGTTCGACTTTACAAAGACATAGGTTTATACACACTGAAGAGAAGCCGTATGTGTGTGAAATATGCATGAAAAAGTTTGCACGACGTTGGACTTTACAAACACATAGGCGTATACACACAGAAGAGAAGCCGTATGTGTGTGAAATATGCATGAAAAAGTTTACACACAGTTCGACTTTACAAAGACATAGGTTTATACACACTGAAGAGAAGCCGTATGTGTGTGATATATGCATGAAAGAGTTTACACAAAGTTCGGCTTTACAGACACATAGACGTATACACACTGAAGAGAAGTCGTATGTGTGTGAAATATGCATGAAAAAGTTTAGACACAGTTCGAATCTACATACACATAGACGTATACACACTGAAGAGAAGCCCTATGTATGTGAAATATGCATGAAAAAGTTTACAGACAGTTCGAATTTACAAAGACATAGGCGTATACACACTGAAGAGAAGCCGTATGTGTGTGAAATATGCTTTAGAACGTTTTCACAAGCTTCGAACTTAAAAAGACATAGCCGTATCCATCAAACACGGAAAATAATTGAACGTCAAAAGTGCTAGAAAACATTTTTGGAAAGTGCACTTGCAACGACATGAAAGGATATACAACGATTTATATTCTTTCTAAAAGGGACTTTTTTAGAAAATAACTCTCATGTGATTGTTAAACGGTCAAATTATATTAACGGACCAACTTTTCCTTCGTTTTTAAATTTCCCTCGACCTGGAATAGTTCTAGTTTCTCTGCTGACAGCTATGAGTAGCGTTTAATCGAATTTAGTTTGTTGCCTGGTGTTTTCATTCACGAATAGACACTTGACTTTGTATATAATTAACCATTTCCCTACTTGAATTTTTCTTTATCAATTCAATTTAAGAATTTTCACATGAAATTACTTGGATTTTTTAACTAAAATCAACATTCAAAATGCCATTGTTTTGATTACTCTTTTATAGAAAAATGTTACTTTTTTAAATAAAAATATTTTTGTAGTTTTATTTAGACTTATTCGGATATATGACTTTTATTTGTTTTTATGTACTAAATACAATTTCATGTATTGAAATGGAAATTGATATAAAAACCCGTAACATTTTCAAAGCAAATCCGAGGTATTAAAACCTAAATAAATTTCCAGTAGTTTACGTGCCGTGTTTTAACCACACCAAATGTCTATATACACTTGTTTGAACTATATACGTGCTTTTAATACATTATATTTTGGAAGATAGAATTCGATGTATTGTAATTTCTTTTGTATCGAGATTACCTATAGGTAAAACGTTTGAAATGTTCTTAAAGTGTTATTTGATCTTTGATACTTTTAGTTTCTATTCGATATCTCAGTTATTTCATACTTCCTTTCCTCATTTCGATTTTCTGATCGTTCTTTCTGAACGAAGGCCTGAAGTAGTTAGTAGCCTTAGTAGTCCTAAGCCTTATACTCTTTAATTTTAAATCTTGATTGTTTTTATTGCAATCCTGTAAAAAAGTGAAAATGTAAAAATAAAGAGAAATATTTTACATTTTTAATTGATTATGTCCTTTGTACATTGGTTTTCACTCAAACAAGCTTACAAAAGTACAGCAGTCACATTTCTACGGGGCCGCGGTGGCCCGGTTGGAAGAGTAACGGACTAGCAACCGAAGGGTTGCGAGTTCGAATCCAGCCAAACACCGTCGTGTACAAAGGGGGCTGGTGCACGTTAAATCTGTCGTGGCCTCAAATGTCCTCACGTTGGCGTGGTGTGGAAGTTTGGAGAGTGGGGTGCCAGCTCAGGTGTTGCCTCGTCATCTGACCGTGGTTCAAAATTACGTGGTGTTGTCCTCGGATCTTTCCCTTTGGGATTGATCCCGGACCGTCACCAATAGCCCATTGTGTTGCTCCAGTGTGACGTTAATTGAAATACCCAAATACCCAAATACCCATTTCTACGAAAATTGCACTAATATTTACCGACTAATCCCAATACTCTCATAGATTATAAAATCGATCACTAGTTAGTTTTAACATTTCAAGGTTGGTGACGTGTGTAACTTAAGGAAACGTCATTTCTAGGTTCAATCCTTCGGAATTCATCTCGGACCTTCGATAATAGCCCGTTGTGTTGCTATTGTGCAACATTAATTAACTACCGACCTCATGTTGAATCATTTCTCACATGGCCCATGTTGTTTAATCTAATACTATAATCCTCCTAGAAAACATAAGAATTTGTTTCGAATTCCTTTAACAAATACTTAAATTATTTACTATTTTGTAATAGGTTATTTTTGTGTTACAATATTGCACTCTTTTCATAGTAGGTAGGTATTTTAATTAACGCCACACTGGAGCAACACAAAGGGCTATTCTCTCTTTTAAGGGATATTTAGATATCACTAAATAAGCAAAGGAAGAAAATGGACACAACCTAGAATAGGGATGTATATAAGGGGCAGGAAATAAGAAAATGCCAAGGAAAATTTTTGTGGATTTTTAGATGATTTATAACTTATAAGGGATTGATATTAAGATGAAATCAGTTTTTGTTTGAGTCACCCGCTTTCAATTTTTATAATGCAATTCTCAAATGCTTTTGGGTGGGGCCGCGGTGGCCCGGTTGGAAGAGTAACGGACTTGCAACCGAAGGGTTGCGAGTTCGAATCCAGCCAAAACACCGTCGTGTACAAAGGGGGCTGGTGCACGTTAAATCTGTCGTGGCCTCAAATGTCCTCACGTTGGCGTGGTGTGGAAGTTTGGAGAGTGGGGTGCCAGCTCAGGTGTTGCCTCGTCATCTGACCGTGGTTCAAAATTACGTGGTGTTGTCCTCGGATCTTTCCCTTTGGGATTGATCCCGGACCGTCACCAATAGCCCGTTGTGTTGCTCCAGTGTGACGTTAATTGAAATACCCCCCCCCCCCTCCAAATGCTTTTGGGGAATTTCATGCTTTTGACTTCCGTTATTTTTTTATTGTTATTGTTATTGTTATTTCAATTAACGTCACACTGGAGCAACACAACGGGCTATTGGTGACGGTCCGGGATCAATCCCAAAGGGAAAGATCCGAGGACAACACCACGTAATTTTGAACCACGGTCAGATGACGAGGCAACACCTGAGCTGGCACCCCACTCTCCAAACTTCCACACCACGCCAACGTGAGGACATGTTATTTTTTTAATGGGTATTGAATGCGATTTTTGCAATAACTATAGAAATTGTTAAGTACGTTTACTGGCTTAAGTATTACTTGTTCGATTTATTTTAAATAAAATGCAGTATACATGAATAAGCAAGCTGCCAACTTTACTGTTCTCACGTATTGAATTGGAGTGAAGATAAGAAATCCTATCCCCAATTTTCTAGAAATTGATAGAAAAAAATTATTTTCATAAATTGTGAAGATTCCATCTACAATTTGGTAGTTGGTAGAAATCGAGACAGCAAACAACACTCCTGTTGGATGCCTTTTTCAAAATATTTTATTCATATTTTTTATCAACACAATTTGGTGGCGCTTTTCAAAACACAATTGCTTCACAAAATTAAAAGATAGTTTCCTTTCAAATTGGTGCAGTTGTATTAAAAGCAGCTTAATCTCGATTCAAAAGTACAAAAATATTAAAATTGAAACGAACACGTGGATTGTGAACTGAGAAGTTCCGGATTGTATTGACACACCAGGACAGCGGTAGTCCGATTGCAAGAGTAACGGATATGCAAACGGAGGGTTGCGAGTTCGAATCCAACCAAGGACCGTCGTGTACAAAGGCGGCTGGTGCACGTTAAATCTGTCGTGGCCTCAAATGTCCTCACGTTGGCGTGGTGTGGAAGTTTGGAGAGTGGGGTGCCAGCTCAGGTGTTGCCTCGTCATCTGACCGTGGTTCAAAATTACGTGGTGTTGTCCTCGGTTCTTTCCCTTTGGGATTGATCCCGGACCGTCACCAATAGCCCATTGTGTTGCTCCAGTGTGACGTTAATTGAAATACCCCCCCCCCAAATGTAGGTAGATACGCATTTAATTAACGTCGAACCGGAGCAACACACGGGGCTATTAACGAAGGTATGTTATTGTTATTGTTATTTCAATTAACGTCACACTGGAGCAACACAACGGGCTATTGGTGACGGTCCGGGATCAATCCCAAAGGGAAAGATCCGAGGACAACACCACGTAATTTTGAACCACGGTCAGATGACGAGGCAACACCTGAGCTGGCACCCCACTCTCCAAACTTCCACACCACGCCAACGTGTGGACATTTGGTGTTGGAACATAGTGAACGTACATCGGCCTTACACACTCGAAGCATTCAGTTGGATCATGTACCGAATTAATCACCCTCCCGCTGCTAATCCTCTACTTTTCCTAACCGTATTACTTTGACCCATAAACACACGAAAGGCTGACTCAGAAGAAAAAAGTACACCCAGGGAGGAATCGAACCTTTGCCGTCTACAAATCGCAGGTACCTATATAGAGCTGCTTGCAAATCCACTGTGCCTCTTAGATATATACAAAACAAAATTTAGATTCGCCACGTAAAATAGCCACTTACGGGGTAGGTATGGTATGTAGGTATTTTTAATTAACGTCACACTGGAGCAACACAACTGGCTATTGGTGACGGTCCGGGATCAATCGCATAGGGAAAGATCCGAGGACAACACCAAGTAATTTTAAAATACGGTCAGATGAGGGCCCCTTACGAATTGTTCTATAATCGTCTCCTTGTGGGTTGTTCCGAAGTGATCTTAGTGCTGTGGTAGCCCGGTTGGAAGGGTAACGGATTAGCAACCTGACGGTTACGAGTTTGTATCCAGCCAAACGCCGTCGTGTACAAGGAGGGCTGGCGTATGTTAAATCTGTCGGGGCCTCAAATGTCCTCACTTGGCGTGGTGTGTAAGTTTGGAGAGTGGGGTGCTGGCTCTGGTGTGACCTCGTCATCTGACCGTGGTTCAAAATTACGTGGTGTTGTCTTCGAATCTTTCCCTTTGGGATTGATCCCGGTTCGTCACCAATAGCCCGTTGTGTTGCTCCAGTGTGACGTTAATTGAAACACCCCCATATGGGTACTGTGAAACAAACACTTTTCACGTATTTGAAATTGGGCACTTATCGTCCGATATCTTATAAATACCGATACAACTTGTTTGGAGACGAATCGACCTTATGTACCCAACGTCGATACTTCTGCAAGGCATCTATAGGGTGTCTAAGCTAATGATACAAACTTCAGGGGGTGATAGAACACAACGCAACAAACACTTTTCCCCACAGAATGTAGGGTCGCAAGTGCAGCGGTTGGCCGCTTGAGAGCGCAGTCAAACGCTTGTATAAAAGCATTACGTCGACGATGCATGTTTTGAACATGTCATTTCTTTCTTACCCGTTGTTCCTTGTGCCTATCTATAATTTATGCAAATCGAATTGTATTATTTCGTTTTGTCAAGCAGTTATTGATGTTTATTTGATATTAAAGCGTTGTGTCCATAATTTTTTCATGCCTCTTCTCCTTTTCCAAATTGCATCGGACCGTGTTTGTGCCGAAATGGAAAGCGCTATCTAGCGGCCAACCGCTGCACTTGCGACCATACATTCTACGGGAAAAGTGTTTGTTTCGTTGTATTCCATCACCCCCTGAGGTTTGTATTAAGTGTAACCAGATCGCGAAGAGCAATCTGATTGGAACTGCAACAGCAATATAAATGCGATTTAATACGGTGCTTCACTTTATATTTGTACTTATTATATATACATTACATTTTGTTTTTTGACTGGTAGACAAACTCGATTACTATTGTGCTATCCTTGATAAGTTTTGATTGTTAGCATTAGCACTTGGGGAAGAGAGGCTGCTACAAGTAAAACAGTCATTTACTACACTGATCACTCACTAATTGATATACATTCATTCACTACACTGATCACTCACCACAAAAGCATTGAGACGAAGAACAAGAATGTCGGAACGAGATAAAAATCTTAAATAAACATCAGTTGATCAGCCTTAAAGTAGATGTCTTGCTTTGAAATATGCATCCACACAATATTGAACGAACCCCAAGTCAGGTGGAGTCCATTTTGTCACTCTCCACACAGAACCATTTCATTGTGATAAGTAGTCCATTAAGGTTTCACCTATCGGATCAATGCACTGGATTTTTAGCCCATTATGTATTTTTACGCTATGGGATGTCCTGAATCAAATGTGGACGACATTTCTAGCAACTAAAAATACCTAACTTGAGGTTCAGGACCTATAAAAACCTAAAGTGGTTTTATTACCGCAAAAGGTCTTACAGTGACTTTTTAAACCTGAAAGTCCATCTTTGAGCAAGGGCAGCGGTAACCCTGTTGGAAGAGTAACGCGTTAGCAACCGGAGGGTTGCGAATTCGAATCCAAAGACCGTCGTGTATATGGGTGCTGGTGCACGTTAAATCTCTCGTGGCCTCAAATGTCTCACGTTGGTGTGACGTGAAAGTTTGGAAAGTGGGGTGCCAGCTCAGGTGTTGTTCTCATCATCTGACTGATTCTACACTACGAAGTGTTGTCCTTGGCGGATTTGATCCCGGACGGTCGTCAATAGCACGTTGTGGTGCTCCAGTACGACGTTAATTAAATACCTACCTAATCCTTTTTGGCCCTATGTTGAAAGCCTTTTTTGAGAAATACAATTCGAATGGTGACCCGTTTACTTCTCTTTGCTTTTTATCTTTTCCCCTTAAACATTGCGGCAAATAGGAAATCCGGCTCCAATACACAATAAGGGTTTTATATACAATTTACGAATTACATAATTATTTATGGTCGAAGCCGTTTTTCTGCTTGTTTGAAATTTTGTTGGAAAAATTTTCAGGACAAAAATAGGGCCTTCTTTTTCCACTGACTTTTATCCCCTTGAAACATCCCATTTACGTGTAATAATCACAGCAAATCAATTCGAAATTCTATCCCTGTTTTAGAGGGCCGCGGTGGCCTGGTTGGAAGAGTAACGGACTAGCAACCGAAGGGTTGCGAGTTCGAATCCAGCCAAACACCGTCGTGTACAAAGGGGGCTGGTGCACGTTAAATCTGTCGTGGCCTCAAATGTCCTCACGTTGGTGTGGTGTGGAAGTTTGGAGAGTGGGGTGCCAGCTCAGGTGTTGTCTCGTCATCTGTTATTGTTATTGTTATTTCAATTAACGTCACACTGGAGCAACACAACGGGCTATTGGTGACGGTCCGGGATCAATCCCAAAGGGAAAGATCCGAGGACAACACCACGTAATTTTGAACCACGGTCAGATGACGAGGCAACACTTGAGCTGGCTACTCTCCAAATTTCTACACGCCATCGTGAGGATATTTGCACCAGCCCCTTTGTACACGATGGTCTTTGGCTGGATTCGAAATCGCAACCCTCCGGTTGCTAGTCTGTTACTCTGCCAACCGGGCTACCTTGACCCGATTTTCCGCCGGAGATGCTAGTTCGATTCTAAGTTGATACAGTCCAACCCCAAGCCAATTGTATCGGTACGGGAATCGATACTCTTAAAGTACTCATACCGTCAAAATTGGGTATCGTACTGTATTTGTTCAAATCGGATTAGACCGTTTCGATATTTTTCCTGAGATGGTTATTCGATACCAATGCGACATTGACGACCGAGACAAATTAGGATACCTTAAAGCAATAGCCTCTTTTACTATTGAATATCGATACTCCTTGTCCGATATTTTGAGAGGATCGATTCAGAATTGGGATGTTAAGCGAATCACAGAACTGCTACTCAATCACAGATATTTTTGAATCACAGTTCTTACCTGTTACTGGAATGCCAAACTAACAGTGATTTGGTAGCAATGATTTAGGAACAGTGATTGAGAGTATCGGTGATTCGGTAGCAGTGATTGAGCTGATATCGCTTAGCTGATACCTAAGCTGATACCTTGGCTGATCCCTTGGCTGATATCGATACTGCGACTGCGACCGGGATCTGTGATTCGGTATCAGTGAAAACTGTGACTGAGTATCTGTGATTTGGTAGGTGTGACAGCTGGTTTATCGGTGATTCCCTCGATGGAATATGGGCCGTGGGGTGGGGCTCTGTGATGGATTCGGGTTTCTTTAGAGGATTATGGATTTTCAACCGGATGCTAAAGGAGGCTTTATGACACACCAGGTTGCCGCGCATTTGGCAACATAAATAAGCTCCACATAAGCTTTAAAGGAAAGTTCAGAAGAAAGAATTTATCATTTAAAATTCGCTATTTTAAATGACAAATAAATTATTGTTCTTCAACTTTCTCTGATTATTTATTAAGTTGTATTTTTATAAAGAACACATGAGTTAGAATTTTTTATATTTTTTTGGTTTTGTTAAAACATAAACATTTTCTTTTCAATCTCTTGTAAATTGTTTTTATTCTAAAAATGAATAATGTGTGTAAAAGTAGGTGCTTCTGAACTATACATTGAATGATTCTAAATCAGGGGGCCAGAAGGTGATTATTTGATTTCGCTAGTGAATAGAATAAGAACATGGCTGCATGCTGATTTTTACACTGCGAAATCTATTTTATTCTGTAAGACAATTTCACTCACTTCAGTTTTACCTACATGCAGCCATGCTTTAGAATTAAAAGATTAATTATTGGTATTAACAAAGGGAAGAAAGACTTTTAAAAATGTGTGAAAGTAATATGATTGAAATGCAATCATAATAATTTTAAAAATTTAAATATAAATTAAATGACTTGAAATATGGCATTCGAGGCTAAATTTTGATATAAATTCTAAATTTTTCACAAAAATTGGGTGTTTGTATGCAATTTAATATGAAGATAATCCCTTATACATATTTTATGCATATGAATTTATAAAAATTTTAGAAAACAATATTTGCTTTGGGAAAAAGAAAATAGTTAATTTTAGATTTGAGTTTTATAAACACAAATGGATTCGGATGTTACCAGAGATTTAGAAAAATTTCTTAATGTTTTGAAACAGTTACTCCTTGTGTGTGTGAATATCTCAGTACCTCCAGATTATCAAATGTAAGGAAATTGTCTTGTTACACATACGGTGTAAAATATTTTTCTTCAACTACCTAATATTTTAGATAAGAGTAATTAATTTAAATGTTTTTTAAAAAAATATAGGTATGCGAATTATTTGATAATTAAACTTCAATAATTTACATTCAACTAGAAGCAAATTCATCAAGTATTCTAATTCATATATTGATTTTAATGTTTGATTAATTATGAAATTTAATATAATTTATATAAAATAAAAATATCGATATATTTTAATCTGCAAAAACCAGTTATGAGCAAGGGGCTTCTAAGTTACCTGCGCATAATAGCTCAAAATGACGATCCATCATTGTCAGGAAGAGAAAAAAAATGTCTGAAATATTTTATTGAGGGAAAAAGTATCTTTAGAGAAAGAAATAACGGGCTTAATATAAAATACGGCTCATCGGCGGAAAATGTTTTATTCAATTTAAAATGTAGGTTTATTCAGTGGTATTATGTTTGATTAAATTTTAAAAATTAAACGATATTTCATTTGTTCTGGATGAAAAGAAAAACCTAGGTACGAAGTGGGTTCCCTGGCGTTGTAAGCAGCGACGCTATTAACTGAGCTGTGCATTATGCTTACTGAGGTATCTACTAAAGGATTTTAAAACATCAATACACGAGCATTCCGTTGCTACGAGTGGCTAAGAGATATATTACAATCAACCAATCAGATTCAGTCCCAGTTTAGAATCACAATCACAGTTTAGAGTCATAGATATTCTCTAGTAACATTCACAGTTAGAACTGTTACTGTGAAATCACTCTTTGTACCATCTCTATATGGGATCAATACCAAATGTAGGTAGATACGCATTTAATTAACGTCGAACCGGAGCAACACACGGGGCTATTAACGAAGGTATGAGATCAATACCAAATGTAGGTAGGCATTTAATTAACGTCGCACAAGAGAAACACAACGGGCTATTGATGAAGGTATGGTATCAATATCTAAGGTAGGTAGATAGGCATTTAATTAACGTTTCACAGGGGCAACGCAACGGGCTATTGAAGAAGGACCGTGATCAATCCTAATGGGAACGATCTAAGGGCAATGTCTCGTAATTTTGATCCACGGTCAGATAACGAGGTCAACACCTGAGCTGGCATCCTACTCAATGCGAAAAGAAAAGATCCACGGACATATCGTTTTCTCGAACCAAGGTCGTGTGACTACGTCAACACCTAAGCTGGCACCCTGTTCTCCAAACTTCCACACCACGCCAACGTGTGGACATTTGGTGTTGGAACATAGTGAACGTACATCGGCCTTACACACTCGAAGCATTCAGTTGGATCATGTACCGAATTAATCACCCTCCCGCTGCTAATCCTCTACTTTTCCTAACCGTATTACTTTGACCCATAAACACACGAAAGGCTGACTCAGAAGAAAAAAGTACACCCAGGGAGGAATCGAACCTTTGCCGTCTACAAATCGCAGGTACCTATATAGAGCAGCTTGCAAATCCACTGTGCCTCTTAGATATATACAAAACAAAATTTAGATTCGCCACGTAAAATAGCCACTTACGGGGTAGGTATGGTATGTAGGTATTTTTAATTAACGTCACACTGGAGCAACACAACTGGCTATTGGTGACGGTCCGGGATCAATCGCATAGGGAAAGATCCGAGGACAACACCAAGTAATTTTAAAATACGGTCAGATGAGGGCCCCTTACGAATTGTTCTATAATCGTCTCCTTGTGGGTTGTTCCGAAGTGATCTTAGTGCTGTGGTAGCCCGGTTGGAAGAGTAACGGATTAGCTATTTTGGTATTTGGTATTTTCAATTAACGTCACACTGGAGCAACACAATGGGCTATTGGTGACGGTCCGGGATCAATCCCAGAGGGAAAGATCCGAGGACAACACCACGTAATTTTGAACCACGGTCAGATGACGAGGCAACACCTGAGCTGGCACCCCACTCTCCAAACTTCCACACCACGCCAACGTGAGGACATTTGAGGCCACGACAGATTTAACGTGCACCAGCCCCCTTTGTACACGACGGTGTTTGGCTGGATTCGAACTCGCAACCCTTCGGTTGCTAGTCCGTTACTCTTCCAACCGGGCCACCGCGGCCCGTAACGGATTAGCAACCTGAGGGTTACGAGTTTGTATCCAGCCAAACGCCGTCGTGTACAAGGAGGGCTGGCGTATGTTAAATCTGTCGGGGCCTCAAATGTCCTCACTTGGCGTGGTGTGTAAGTTTGGAGAGTGGGGTGCTGGCTCTGGTGTGACCTCGTCATCTGACCGTGGTTCAAAATTACGTGGTGTTGTCTTCGAATCTTTCCCTTTGGGATTGATCCCGGTTCGTCACCAATAGCCCGTTGTGTTGCTCCAGTGTGACGTTAATTGAAACACCCCTTTTAATAAATACATCGATATTTGAAATTGAAACAATTATTTTCCGTTTCTGGGATCTTTTGTCAAAAATTTTGGGCAACTAAAAGTGTTACATTCCCCAGTTAACACACATAAACGTAATACTATATTTTTCTGTATCGTGGAAAGATTTTAACCAATTGAAGTGAAGTGAATAGAATTCATCTATAAAAGCGTCGAATTGACTCGTGATGCTCAATTGAATACGGTTCCTGAGATCTCTCGTTCGAAAAGTTGCTTTTCCTTTTACAGCACTAAAACTCCGTAACTCTTTAGTCGTAAGATTGAAGTTTTATCTTATTGCAGTCATAGATTTCAATTCGAAGGTATAATCAAAACATTCAAAATGAATATTGACCAGGAGCATTCGGATCCAGATGTTTTAGGTCCATTGCATGTTGAAGCAACGACATCCATTTATGGTCTGAAATCACCAACGCCCGAAGAAAACAAGGCCAAAGCAGTTCGTGCAAAAGTGAATTCGGTTCATTCGGCAAAGATGGACAGAAGATCCAAAAGAACGAAAGGTTCCAACATCGACGTTGGCTCTGTTGACCAAAGTTTTTCTACAGATCAACACCCCAATCTGAACACACTTTCATCGCAAAACCGGATTAATAAGAACAAAGACAGTGATCGCTACGAACACCCTCACTTTGAGAAAATCAGAGGAAGTTTGGAGCAATTAATGGAACCACCAGTAGCAACCCCAGATGAAGTAAGAGGTCATAGACGTATGCCTGATTCACGTGGCTCAGTTAGAACCATGCTTCCTGCTGTTTACCTGCCACATCCAGATCCAAGTGAAGAAAAAGATTTCTCTGAGCAGACCACAGAAAACCTTGCAAGTTTTCTTTCTTCAACAAAATCTTCAAAATCTTGTTCGAAAAGTGTTCCGAAAAGGACAAGCCGTGTTATTGATTCAGCGACAAAGCCATTTGTGTCTTTGAAGAGTGGAAGACTTAATGCAAGAAAACACCACTCAACACAGCATCCGAAGACACACGCCGTACAGGAAATGTTCAAGAGTGAAACTTTTCCAACAAAATCGAATGTGTGCAGAAATGAACAATCTGACCAGGGAAAAAGCTCTATTTTACTTCAGCTGAACATACCATCCTTTGATAAGCACCCACAGTTGTCACAAATGGAAACAAAATCAGATCCTTCGAAAAGTGTTTCAAGGGGAAAGAATCACATAGAAAATTCAGCGACTAAAGGTTATGCTTGCGATCAGCGTGGAACACGTTTTAAAACAAAGCGAAAACTAAATCGTCATCAAGAACTCCACCCTCAAGCAAAGTCCCACCACTGTCGAATTTGCGACAAATCTTTCGTATATAAATCGAATTTGAATCAGCACATGGAAATGCATAGTGGGGGAATACGGCATGAGTGTGAAATATGCATGAAAACATTTTCGCGAAAAAGTTCTTTACAACAACATAGAACCATCCACAACGGTAAGAAACGTTTTATTTGCGAAATTTGCAGTACGAAGTTTCTTCGAAATGATCACATAGTAACACATCGACGAATACACACTGAAGAGAAGCCGTATATGTGTGAAATATGCATGAAAAAGTTTGCACGAAGTTGGACTTTACAAACACATAGGCGTATACACACTGAAGAGAAGCCGTATGTGTGTGAAATATGCATGAAAACGTTTACACACAGTTCGACTTTACAAAGACATAGGTTTATACACACTGAAGAGAAGCCGTATGTGTGTGAAATATGCATGAAAAAGTTTGCACGACGTTGGACTTTACAAACACATAGGCGTATACACACAGAAGAGAAGCCGTATATGTGTGAAATATGCATGAAAAAGTTTGCACGAAGTTCGATTTTACAAACACATAGGCGTATACACACTGAAGAGAAGCCGTATGTGTGTGAAATATGCATGAAAAAGTTTGCACGAAGTTGGACTTTACAAACGCATAGGCGTATACACACAGAAGAGAAGCCGTATATGTGTGAAATATGCATGAAAAAGTTTGCACGAAGTTCGATTTTACAAACACATAGGCGTATACACACTGAAGAGAAGCCGTATGTGTGTGAAATATGCATGAAAACGTTTACACACAGTTCGACTTTACAAAGACATAGGTTTATACACACTGAAGAGAAGCCGTATGTGTGTGAAATATGCATGAAAAAGTTTGCACGACGTTGGACTTTACAAACACATAGGCGTATACACACAGAAGAGAAGCCGTATGTGTGTGAAATATGCATGAAAAAGTTTACACACAGTTCGACTTTACAAAGACATAGGTTTATACACACTGAAGAGAAGCCGTATGTGTGTGATATATGCATGAAAGAGTTTACACAAAGTTCGGCTTTACAGACACATAGACGTATACACACTGAAGAGAAGTCGTATGTGTGTGAAATATGCATGAAAAAGTTTAGACACAGTTCGAATCTACATACACATAGACGTATACACACTGAAGAGAAGCCCTATGTATGTGAAATATGCATGAAAAAGTTTACAGACAGTTCGAATTTACAAAGACATAGGCGTATACACACTGAAGAGAAGCCGTATGTGTGTGAAATATGCTTTAGAACGTTTTCACAAGCTTCGAACTTAAAAAGACATAGCCGTATCCATCAAACACGGAAAATAATTGAACGTCAAAAGTGCTAGAAAACATTTTTGGAAAGTGCACTTGCAACGACATGAAAGGATATACAACGATTTATATTCTTTCTAAAAGGGACTTTTTTAGAAAATAACTCTCATGTGATTGTTAAACGGTCAAATTATATTAACGGACCAACTTTTCCTTCGTTTTTAAATTTCCCTCGACCTGGAATAGTTCTAGTTTCTCTGCTGACAGCTATGAGTAGCGTTTAATCGAATTTAGTTTGTTGCCTGGTGTTTTCATTCACGAATAGACACTTGACTTTGTATATAATTAACCATTTCCCTACTTGAATTTTTCTTTATCAATTCAATTTAAGAATTTTCACATGAAATTACTTGGATTTTTTAACTAAAATCAACATTCAAAATGCCATTGTTTTGATTACTCTTTTATAGAAAAATGTTACTTTTTTAAATAAAAATATTTTTGTAGTTTTATTTAGACTTATTCGGATATATGACTTTTATTTGTTTTTATGTACTAAATACAATTTCATGTATTGAAATGGAAATTGATATAAAAACCCGTAACATTTTCAAAGCAAATCCGAGGTATTAAAACCTAAATAAATTTCCAGTAGTTTACGTGCCGTGTTTTAACCACACCAAATGTCTATATACACTTGTTTGAACTATATACGTGCTTTTAATACATTATATTTTGGAAGATAGAATTCGATGTATTGTAATTTCTTTTGTATCGAGATTACCTATAGGTAAAACGTTTGAAATGTTCTTAAAGTGTTATTTGATCTTTGATACTTTTAGTTTCTATTCGATATCTCAGTTATTTCATACTTCCTTTCCTCATTTCGATTTTCTGATCGTTCTTTCTGAACGAAGGCCTGAAGTAGTTAGTAGCCTTAGTAGTCCTAAGCCTTATACTCTTTAATTTTAAATCTTGATTGTTTTTATTGCAATCCTGTAAAAAAGTGAAAATGTAAAAATAAAGAGAAATATTTTACATTTTTAATTGATTATGTCCTTTGTACATTGGTTTTCACTCAAACAAGCTTACAAAAGTACAGCAGTCACATTTCTACGGGGCCGCGGTGGCCCGGTTGGAAGAGTAACGGACTAGCAACCGAAGGGTTGCGAGTTCGAATCCAGCCAAACACCGTCGTGTACAAAGGGGGCTGGTGCACGTTAAATCTGTCGTGGCCTCAAATGTCCTCACGTTGGCGTGGTGTGGAAGTTTGGAGAGTGGGGTGCCAGCTCAGGTGTTGCCTCGTCATCTGACCGTGGTTCAAAATTACGTGGTGTTGTCCTCGGATCTTTCCCTTTGGGATTGATCCCGGACCGTCACCAATAGCCCATTGTGTTGCTCCAGTGTGACGTTAATTGAAATACCCAAATACCCAAATACCCATTTCTACGAAAATTGCACTAATATTTACCGACTAATCCCAATACTCTCATAGATTATAAAATCGATCACTAGTTAGTTTTAACATTTCAAGGTTGGTGACGTGTGTAACTTAAGGAAACGTCATTTCTAGGTTCAATCCTTCGGAATTCATCTCGGACCTTCGATAATAGCCCGTTGTGTTGCTATTGTGCAACATTAATTAACTACCGACCTCATGTTGAATCATTTCTCACATGGCCCATGTTGTTTAATCTAATACTATAATCCTCCTAGAAAACATAAGAATTTGTTTCGAATTCCTTTAACAAATACTTAAATTATTTACTATTTTGTAATAGGTTATTTTTGTGTTACAATATTGCACTCTTTTCATAGTAGGTAGGTATTTTAATTAACGCCACACTGGAGCAACACAAAGGGCTATTCTCTCTTTTAAGGGATATTTAGATATCACTAAATAAGCAAAGGAAGAAAATGGACACAACCTAGAATAGGGATGTATATAAGGGGCAGGAAATAAGAAAATGCCAAGGAAAATTTTTGTGGATTTTTAGATGATTTATAACTTATAAGGGATTGATATTAAGATGAAATCAGTTTTTGTTTGAGTCACCCGCTTTCAATTTTTATAATGCAATTCTCAAATGCTTTTGGGTGGGGCCGCGGTGGCCCGGTTGGAAGAGTAACGGACTTGCAACCGAAGGGTTGCGAGTTCGAATCCAGCCAAAACACCGTCGTGTACAAAGGGGGCTGGTGCACGTTAAATCTGTCGTGGCCTCAAATGTCCTCACGTTGGCGTGGTGTGGAAGTTTGGAGAGTGGGGTGCCAGCTCAGGTGTTGCCTCGTCATCTGACCGTGGTTCAAAATTACGTGGTGTTGTCCTCGGATCTTTCCCTTTGGGATTGATCCCGGACCGTCACCAATAGCCCGTTGTGTTGCTCCAGTGTGACGTTAATTGAAATACCCCCCCCCCCCCTCCAAATGCTTTTGGGGAATTTCATGCTTTTGACTTCCGTTATTTTTTTATTGTTATTGTTATTGTTATTTCAATTAACGTCACACTGGAGCAACACAACGGGCTATTGGTGACGGTCCGGGATCAATCCCAAAGGGAAAGATCCGAGGACAACACCACGTAATTTTGAACCACGGTCAGATGACGAGGCAACACCTGAGCTGGCACCCCACTCTCCAAACTTCCACACCACGCCAACGTGAGGACATGTTATTTTTTTAATGGGTATTGAATGCGATTTTTGCAATAACTATAGAAATTGTTAAGTACGTTTACTGGCTTAAGTATTACTTGTTCGATTTATTTTAAATAAAATGCAGTATACATGAATAAGCAAGCTGCCAACTTTACTGTTCTCACGTATTGAATTGGAGTGAAGATAAGAAATCCTATCCCCAATTTTCTAGAAATTGATAGAAAAAAATTATTTTCATAAATTGTGAAGATTCCATCTACAATTTGGTAGTTGGTAGAAATCGAGACAGCAAACAACACTCCTGTTGGATGCCTTTTTCAAAATATTTTATTCATATTTTTTATCAACACAATTTGGTGGCGCTTTTCAAAACACAATTGCTTCACAAAATTAAAAGATAGTTTCCTTTCAAATTGGTGCAGTTGTATTAAAAGCAGCTTAATCTCGATTCAAAAGTACAAAAATATTAAAATTGAAACGAACACGTGGATTGTGAACTGAGAAGTTCCGGATTGTATTGACACACCAGGACAGCGGTAGTCCGATTGCAAGAGTAACGGATATGCAAACGGAGGGTTGCGAGTTCGAATCCAACCAAGGACCGTCGTGTACAAAGGCGGCTGGTGCACGTTAAATCTGTCGTGGCCTCAAATGTCCTCACGTTGGCGTGGTGTGGAAGTTTGGAGAGTGGGGTGCCAGCTCAGGTGTTGCCTCGTCATCTGACCGTGGTTCAAAATTACGTGGTGTTGTCCTCGGTTCTTTCCCTTTGGGATTGATCCCGGACCGTCACCAATAGCCCATTGTGTTGCTCCAGTGTGACGTTAATTGAAATACCCCCCCCCCAAATGTAGGTAGATACGCATTTAATTAACGTCGAACCGGAGCAACACACGGGGCTATTAACGAAGGTATGTTATTGTTATTGTTATTTCAATTAACGTCACACTGGAGCAACACAACGGGCTATTGGTGACGGTCCGGGATCAATCCCAAAGGGAAAGATCCGAGGACAACACCACGTAATTTTGAACCACGGTCAGATGACGAGGCAACACCTGAGCTGGCACCCCACTCTCCAAACTTCCACACCACGCCAACGTGTGGACATTTGGTGTTGGAACATAGTGAACGTACATCGGCCTTACACACTCGAAGCATTCAGTTGGATCATGTACCGAATTAATCACCCTCCCGCTGCTAATCCTCTACTTTTCCTAACCGTATTACTTTGACCCATAAACACACGAAAGGCTGACTCAGAAGAAAAAAGTACACCCAGGGAGGAATCGAACCTTTGCCGTCTACAAATCGCAGGTACCTATATAGAGCTGCTTGCAAATCCACTGTGCCTCTTAGATATATACAAAACAAAATTTAGATTCGCCACGTAAAATAGCCACTTACGGGGTAGGTATGGTATGTAGGTATTTTTAATTAACGTCACACTGGAGCAACACAACTGGCTATTGGTGACGGTCCGGGATCAATCGCATAGGGAAAGATCCGAGGACAACACCAAGTAATTTTAAAATACGGTCAGATGAGGGCCCCTTACGAATTGTTCTATAATCGTCTCCTTGTGGGTTGTTCCGAAGTGATCTTAGTGCTGTGGTAGCCCGGTTGGAAGGGTAACGGATTAGCAACCTGACGGTTACGAGTTTGTATCCAGCCAAACGCCGTCGTGTACAAGGAGGGCTGGCGTATGTTAAATCTGTCGGGGCCTCAAATGTCCTCACTTGGCGTGGTGTGTAAGTTTGGAGAGTGGGGTGCTGGCTCTGGTGTGACCTCGTCATCTGACCGTGGTTCAAAATTACGTGGTGTTGTCTTCGAATCTTTCCCTTTGGGATTGATCCCGGTTCGTCACCAATAGCCCGTTGTGTTGCTCCAGTGTGACGTTAATTGAAACACCCCCATATGGGTACTGTGAAACAAACACTTTTCACGTATTTGAAATTGGGCACTTATCGTCCGATATCTTATAAATACCGATACAACTTGTTTGGAGACGAATCGACCTTATGTACCCAACGTCGATACTTCTGCAAGGCATCTATAGGGTGTCTAAGCTAATGATACAAACTTCAGGGGGTGATAGAACACAACGCAACAAACACTTTTCCCCACAGAATGTAGGGTCGCAAGTGCAGCGGTTGGCCGCTTGAGAGCGCAGTCAAACGCTTGTATAAAAGCATTACGTCGACGATGCATGTTTTGAACATGTCATTTCTTTCTTACCCGTTGTTCCTTGTGCCTATCTATAATTTATGCAAATCGAATTGTATTATTTCGTTTTGTCAAGCAGTTATTGATGTTTATTTGATATTAAAGCGTTGTGTCCATAATTTTTTCATGCCTCTTCTCCTTTTCCAAATTGCATCGGACCGTGTTTGTGCCGAAATGGAAAGCGCTATCTAGCGGCCAACCGCTGCACTTGCGACCATACATTCTACGGGAAAAGTGTTTGTTTCGTTGTATTCCATCACCCCCTGAGGTTTGTATTAAGTGTAACCAGATCGCGAAGAGCAATCTGATTGGAACTGCAACAGCAATATAAATGCGATTTAATACGGTGCTTCACTTTATATTTGTACTTATTATATATACATTACATTTTGTTTTTTGACTGGTAGACAAACTCGATTACTATTGTGCTATCCTTGATAAGTTTTGATTGTTAGCATTAGCACTTGGGGAAGAGAGGCTGCTACAAGTAAAACAGTCATTTACTACACTGATCACTCACTAATTGATATACATTCATTCACTACACTGATCACTCACCACAAAAGCATTGAGACGAAGAACAAGAATGTCGGAACGAGATAAAAATCTTAAATAAACATCAGTTGATCAGCCTTAAAGTAGATGTCTTGCTTTGAAATATGCATCCACACAATATTGAACGAACCCCAAGTCAGGTGGAGTCCATTTTGTCACTCTCCACACAGAACCATTTCATTGTGATAAGTAGTCCATTAAGGTTTCACCTATCGGATCAATGCACTGGATTTTTAGCCCATTATGTATTTTTACGCTATGGGATGTCCTGAATCAAATGTGGACGACATTTCTAGCAACTAAAAATACCTAACTTGAGGTTCAGGACCTATAAAAACCTAAAGTGGTTTTATTACCGCAAAAGGTCTTACAGTGACTTTTTAAACCTGAAAGTCCATCTTTGAGCAAGGGCAGCGGTAACCCTGTTGGAAGAGTAACGCGTTAGCAACCGGAGGGTTGCGAATTCGAATCCAAAGACCGTCGTGTATATGGGTGCTGGTGCACGTTAAATCTCTCGTGGCCTCAAATGTCTCACGTTGGTGTGACGTGAAAGTTTGGAAAGTGGGGTGCCAGCTCAGGTGTTGTTCTCATCATCTGACTGATTCTACACTACGAAGTGTTGTCCTTGGCGGATTTGATCCCGGACGGTCGTCAATAGCACGTTGTGGTGCTCCAGTACGACGTTAATTAAATACCTACCTAATCCTTTTTGGCCCTATGTTGAAAGCCTTTTTTGAGAAATACAATTCGAATGGTGACCCGTTTACTTCTCTTTGCTTTTTATCTTTTCCCCTTAAACATTGCGGCAAATAGGAAATCCGGCTCCAATACACAATAAGGGTTTTATATACAATTTACGAATTACATAATTATTTATGGTCGAAGCCGTTTTTCTGCTTGTTTGAAATTTTGTTGGAAAAATTTTCAGGACAAAAATAGGGCCTTCTTTTTCCACTGACTTTTATCCCCTTGAAACATCCCATTTACGTGTAATAATCACAGCAAATCAATTCGAAATTCTATCCCTGTTTTAGAGGGCCGCGGTGGCCTGGTTGGAAGAGTAACGGACTAGCAACCGAAGGGTTGCGAGTTCGAATCCAGCCAAACACCGTCGTGTACAAAGGGGGCTGGTGCACGTTAAATCTGTCGTGGCCTCAAATGTCCTCACGTTGGTGTGGTGTGGAAGTTTGGAGAGTGGGGTGCCAGCTCAGGTGTTGTCTCGTCATCTGTTATTGTTATTGTTATTTCAATTAACGTCACACTGGAGCAACACAACGGGCTATTGGTGACGGTCCGGGATCAATCCCAAAGGGAAAGATCCGAGGACAACACCACGTAATTTTGAACCACGGTCAGATGACGAGGCAACACTTGAGCTGGCTACTCTCCAAATTTCTACACGCCATCGTGAGGATATTTGCACCAGCCCCTTTGTACACGATGGTCTTTGGCTGGATTCGAAATCGCAACCCTCCGGTTGCTAGTCTGTTACTCTGCCAACCGGGCTACCTTGACCCGATTTTCCGCCGGAGATGCTAGTTCGATTCTAAGTTGATACAGTCCAACCCCAAGCCAATTGTATCGGTACGGGAATCGATACTCTTAAAGTACTCATACCGTCAAAATTGGGTATCGTACTGTATTTGTTCAAATCGGATTAGACCGTTTCGATATTTTTCCTGAGATGGTTATTCGATACCAATGCGACATTGACGACCGAGACAAATTAGGATACCTTAAAGCAATAGCCTCTTTTACTATTGAATATCGATACTCCTTGTCCGATATTTTGAGAGGATCGATTCAGAATTGGGATGTTAAGCGAATCACAGAACTGCTACTCAATCACAGATATTTTTGAATCACAGTTCTTACCTGTTACTGGAATGCCAAACTAACAGTGATTTGGTAGCAATGATTTAGGAACAGTGATTGAGAGTATCGGTGATTCGGTAGCAGTGATTGAGCTGATATCGCTTAGCTGATACCTAAGCTGATACCTTGGCTGATCCCTTGGCTGATATCGATACTGCGACTGCGACCGGGATCTGTGATTCGGTATCAGTGAAAACTGTGACTGAGTATCTGTGATTTGGTAGGTGTGACAGCTGGTTTATCGGTGATTCCCTCGATGGAATATGGGCCGTGGGGTGGGGCTCTGTGATGGATTCGGGTTTCTTTAGAGGATTATGGATTTTCAACCGGATGCTAAAGGAGGCTTTATGACACACCAGGTTGCCGCGCATTTGGCAACATAAATAAGCTCCACATAAGCTTTAAAGGAAAGTTCAGAAGAAAGAATTTATCATTTAAAATTCGCTATTTTAAATGACAAATAAATTATTGTTCTTCAACTTTCTCTGATTATTTATTAAGTTGTATTTTTATAAAGAACACATGAGTTAGAATTTTTTATATTTTTTTGGTTTTGTTAAAACATAAACATTTTCTTTTCAATCTCTTGTAAATTGTTTTTATTCTAAAAATGAATAATGTGTGTAAAAGTAGGTGCTTCTGAACTATACATTGAATGATTCTAAATCAGGGGGCCAGAAGGTGATTATTTGATTTCGCTAGTGAATAGAATAAGAACATGGCTGCATGCTGATTTTTACACTGCGAAATCTATTTTATTCTGTAAGACAATTTCACTCACTTCAGTTTTACCTACATGCAGCCATGCTTTAGAATTAAAAGATTAATTATTGGTATTAACAAAGGGAAGAAAGACTTTTAAAAATGTGTGAAAGTAATATGATTGAAATGCAATCATAATAATTTTAAAAATTTAAATATAAATTAAATGACTTGAAATATGGCATTCGAGGCTAAATTTTGATATAAATTCTAAATTTTTCACAAAAATTGGGTGTTTGTATGCAATTTAATATGAAGATAATCCCTTATACATATTTTATGCATATGAATTTATAAAAATTTTAGAAAACAATATTTGCTTTGGGAAAAAGAAAATAGTTAATTTTAGATTTGAGTTTTATAAACACAAATGGATTCGGATGTTACCAGAGATTTAGAAAAATTTCTTAATGTTTTGAAACAGTTACTCCTTGTGTGTGTGAATATCTCAGTACCTCCAGATTATCAAATGTAAGGAAATTGTCTTGTTACACATACGGTGTAAAATATTTTTCTTCAACTACCTAATATTTTAGATAAGAGTAATTAATTTAAATGTTTTTTAAAAAAATATAGGTATGCGAATTATTTGATAATTAAACTTCAATAATTTACATTCAACTAGAAGCAAATTCATCAAGTATTCTAATTCATATATTGATTTTAATGTTTGATTAATTATGAAATTTAATATAATTTATATAAAATAAAAATATCGATATATTTTAATCTGCAAAAACCAGTTATGAGCAAGGGGCTTCTAAGTTACCTGCGCATAATAGCTCAAAATGACGATCCATCATTGTCAGGAAGAGAAAAAAAATGTCTGAAATATTTTATTGAGGGAAAAAGTATCTTTAGAGAAAGAAATAACGGGCTTAATATAAAATACGGCTCATCGGCGGAAAATGTTTTATTCAATTTAAAATGTAGGTTTATTCAGTGGTATTATGTTTGATTAAATTTTAAAAATTAAACGATATTTCATTTGTTCTGGATGAAAAGAAAAACCTAGGTACGAAGTGGGTTCCCTGGCGTTGTAAGCAGCGACGCTATTAACTGAGCTGTGCATTATGCTTACTGAGGTATCTACTAAAGGATTTTAAAACATCAATACACGAGCATTCCGTTGCTACGAGTGGCTAAGAGATATATTACAATCAACCAATCAGATTCAGTCCCAGTTTAGAATCACAATCACAGTTTAGAGTCATAGATATTCTCTAGTAACATTCACAGTTAGAACTGTTACTGTGAAATCACTCTTTGTACCATCTCTATATGGGATCAATACCAAATGTAGGTAGATACGCATTTAATTAACGTCGAACCGGAGCAACACACGGGGCTATTAACGAAGGTATGAGATCAATACCAAATGTAGGTAGGCATTTAATTAACGTCGCACAAGAGAAACACAACGGGCTATTGATGAAGGTATGGTATCAATATCTAAGGTAGGTAGATAGGCATTTAATTAACGTTTCACAGGGGCAACGCAACGGGCTATTGAAGAAGGACCGTGATCAATCCTAATGGGAACGATCTAAGGGCAATGTCTCGTAATTTTGATCCACGGTCAGATAACGAGGTCAACACCTGAGCTGGCATCCTACTCAATGCGAAAAGAAAAGATCCACGGACATATCGTTTTCTCGAACCAAGGTCGTGTGACTACGTCAACACCTAAGCTGGCACCCTGTTCTCCAAACTTCCACACCACGCCAACGTGTGGACATTTGGTGTTGGAACATAGTGAACGTACATCGGCCTTACACACTCGAAGCATTCAGTTGGATCATGTACCGAATTAATCACCCTCCCGCTGCTAATCCTCTACTTTTCCTAACCGTATTACTTTGACCCATAAACACACGAAAGGCTGACTCAGAAGAAAAAAGTACACCCAGGGAGGAATCGAACCTTTGCCGTCTACAAATCGCAGGTACCTATATAGAGCAGCTTGCAAATCCACTGTGCCTCTTAGATATATACAAAACAAAATTTAGATTCGCCACGTAAAATAGCCACTTACGGGGTAGGTATGGTATGTAGGTATTTTTAATTAACGTCACACTGGAGCAACACAACTGGCTATTGGTGACGGTCCGGGATCAATCGCATAGGGAAAGATCCGAGGACAACACCAAGTAATTTTAAAATACGGTCAGATGAGGGCCCCTTACGAATTGTTCTATAATCGTCTCCTTGTGGGTTGTTCCGAAGTGATCTTAGTGCTGTGGTAGCCCGGTTGGAAGAGTAACGGATTAGCTATTTTGGTATTTGGTATTTTCAATTAACGTCACACTGGAGCAACACAATGGGCTATTGGTGACGGTCCGGGATCAATCCCAGAGGGAAAGATCCGAGGACAACACCACGTAATTTTGAACCACGGTCAGATGACGAGGCAACACCTGAGCTGGCACCCCACTCTCCAAACTTCCACACCACGCCAACGTGAGGACATTTGAGGCCACGACAGATTTAACGTGCACCAGCCCCCTTTGTACACGACGGTGTTTGGCTGGATTCGAACTCGCAACCCTTCGGTTGCTAGTCCGTTACTCTTCCAACCGGGCCACCGCGGCCCGTAACGGATTAGCAACCTGAGGGTTACGAGTTTGTATCCAGCCAAACGCCGTCGTGTACAAGGAGGGCTGGCGTATGTTAAATCTGTCGGGGCCTCAAATGTCCTCACTTGGCGTGGTGTGTAAGTTTGGAGAGTGGGGTGCTGGCTCTGGTGTGACCTCGTCATCTGACCGTGGTTCAAAATTACGTGGTGTTGTCTTCGAATCTTTCCCTTTGGGATTGATCCCGGTTCGTCACCAATAGCCCGTTGTGTTGCTCCAGTGTGACGTTAATTGAAACACCCCTTTTAATAAATACATCGATATTTGAAATTGAAACAATTATTTTCCGTTTCTGGGATCTTTTGTCAAAAATTTTGGGCAACTAAAAGTGTTACATTCCCCAGTTAACACACATAAACGTAATACTATATTTTTCTGTATCGTGGAAAGATTTTAACCAATTGAAGTGAAGTGAATAGAATTCATCTATAAAAGCGTCGAATTGACTCGTGATGCTCAATTGAATACGGTTCCTGAGATCTCTCGTTCGAAAAGTTGCTTTTCCTTTTACAGCACTAAAACTCCGTAACTCTTTAGTCGTAAGATTGAAGTTTTATCTTATTGCAGTCATAGATTTCAATTCGAAGGTATAATCAAAACATTCAAAATGAATATTGACCAGGAGCATTCGGATCCAGATGTTTTAGGTCCATTGCATGTTGAAGCAACGACATCCATTTATGGTCTGAAATCACCAACGCCCGAAGAAAACAAGGCCAAAGCAGTTCGTGCAAAAGTGAATTCGGTTCATTCGGCAAAGATGGACAGAAGATCCAAAAGAACGAAAGGTTCCAACATCGACGTTGGCTCTGTTGACCAAAGTTTTTCTACAGATCAACACCCCAATCTGAACACACTTTCATCGCAAAACCGGATTAATAAGAACAAAGACAGTGATCGCTACGAACACCCTCACTTTGAGAAAATCAGAGGAAGTTTGGAGCAATTAATGGAACCACCAGTAGCAACCCCAGATGAAGTAAGAGGTCATAGACGTATGCCTGATTCACGTGGCTCAGTTAGAACCATGCTTCCTGCTGTTTACCTGCCACATCCAGATCCAAGTGAAGAAAAAGATTTCTCTGAGCAGACCACAGAAAACCTTGCAAGTTTTCTTTCTTCAACAAAATCTTCAAAATCTTGTTCGAAAAGTGTTCCGAAAGGGACAAGCCGTGTTATTGATTCAGCGACAAAGCCATTTGTGTCTTTGAAGAGTGGAAGACTTAATGCAAGAAAACACCACTCAACACAGCATCCGAAGACACACGCCGTACAGGAAATGTTCAAGAGTGAAACTTTTCCAACAAAATCGAATGTGTGCAGAAATGAACAATCTGACCAGGGAAAAAGCTCTATTTTACTTCAGCTGAACATACCATCCTTTGATAAGCACCCACAGTTGTCACAAATGGAAACAAAATCAGATCCTTCGAAAAGTGTTTCAAGGGGAAAGAATCACATAGAAAATTCAGCGACTAAAGGTTATGCTTGCGATCAGCGTGGAACACGTTTTAAAACAAAGCGAAAACTAAATCGTCATCAAGAACTCCACCCTCAAGCAAAGTCCCACCACTGTCGAATTTGCGACAAATCTTTCGTATATAAATCGAATTTGAATCAGCACATGGAAATGCATAGTGGGGGAATACGGCATGAGTGTGAAATATGCATGAAAACATTTTCGCGAAAAAGTTCTTTACAACAACATAGAACCATCCACAACGGTAAGAAACGTTTTATTTGCGAAATTTGCAGTACGAAGTTTCTTCGAAATGATCACTTAGTAACACATCGACGAACACACACTGAAGAGAAGCCGTATATGTGTGAAATATGCATGAAAAAGTTTGCACGAAGTTGGACTTTACAAACACATAGGCGTATACACACTGAAGAGAAGCCGTATGTGTGTGAAATATGCATGAAAACGTTTACACACAGTTCGACTTTACAAAGACATAGGTTTATACACACTGAAGAGAAGCCGTATGTGTGTGAAATATGCATGAAAAAGTTTGCACGACGTTGGACTTTACAAACACATAGGCGTATACACACAGAAGAGAAGCCGTATATGTGTGAAATATGCATGAAAAAGTTTGCACGAAGTTCGATTTTACAAACACATAGGCGTATACACACTGAAGAGAAGCCGTATGTGTGTGAAATATGCATGAAAAAGTTTGCACGAAGTTGGACTTTACAAACGCATAGGCGTATACACACAGAAGAGAAGCCGTATATGTGTGAAATATGCATGAAAAAGTTTGCACGAAGTTCGATTTTACAAACACATAGGCGTATACACACTGAAGAGAAGCCGTATGTGTGTGAAATATGCATGAAAACGTTTACACACAGTTCGACTTTACAAAGACATAGGTTTATACACACTGAAGAGAAGCCGTATGTGTGTGAAATATGCATGAAAAAGTTTGCACGACGTTGGACTTTACAAACACATAGGCGTATACACACAGAAGAGAAGCCGTATGTGTGTGAAATATGCATGAAAAAGTTTACACACAGTTCGACTTTACAAAGACATAGGTTTATACACACTGAAGAGAAGCCGTATGTGTGTGATATATGCATGAAAGAGTTTACACAAAGTTCGGCTTTACAGACACATAGACGTATACACACTGAAGAGAAGTCGTATGTGTGTGAAATATGCATGAAAAAGTTTAGACACAGTTCGAATCTACATACACATAGACGTATACACACTGAAGAGAAGCCCTATGTATGTGAAATATGCATGAAAAAGTTTACAGACAGTTCGAATTTACAAAGACATAGGCGTATACACACTGAAGAGAAGCCGTATGTGTGTGAAATATGCTTTAGAACGTTTTCACAAGCTTCGAACTTAAAAAGACATAGCCGTATCCATCAAACACGGAAAATAATTGAACGTCAAAAGTGCTAGAAAACATTTTTGGAAAGTGCACTTGCAACGACATGAAAGGATATACAACGATTTATATTCTTTCTAAAAGGGACTTTTTTAGAAAATAACTCTCATGTGATTGTTAAACGGTCAAATTATATTAACGGACCAACTTTTCCTTCGTTTTTAAATTTCCCTCGACCTGGAATAGTTCTAGTTTCTCTGCTGACAGCTATGAGTAGCGTTTAATCGAATTTAGTTTGTTGCCTGGTGTTTTCATTCACGAATAGACACTTGACTTTGTATATAATTAACCATTTCCCTACTTGAATTTTTCTTTATCAATTCAATTTAAGAATTTTCACATGAAATTACTTGGATTTTTTAACTAAAATCAACATTCAAAATGCC